>CM052550.1:46015783-46040877 GCA_028533065.1 Trachops cirrhosus
ATGTTGGAGTGTTTAAAGATATTCCGGAGGTTCCCAAGCCTCTCCTCATTTTTTTGAATTCTTATTTCTTCATTCTTTTCTGGTTGTATATTTTTTTCTTCCTTCTGGTCCACTCCAATGATGTGAGACCCATCTTTCATTCCATCACTATTGGTTCCCTGTGCATCTTTCTTCATTAAACTTATTGTAGCCTGCATTTTTTCATCTAATTTGTGACCAAAATCAACCAGTTCTGTGAGTATCCTGATCACCAGTGCTTTGAACTGTGCATCTGATAGGCTGGCTATCTCTTGGTCGCTTAAAAAGATGGGTTCTGGGGCTTTCAATTCTTCTTCTGTTTGAGCCATCTTTTTGCTGTTTTTTTTTGTTTTTGTTTTCTTTGTTGTTGTTGTTTGGTCTTGTTGAGCTCCTGTAGTGAGGGGCGGGGCCTTAGGAGTTCACCAGGGTGGGGCACCCCAGGGGCTGAATTGTGACGTTGTATGTGGGAGTGGGGTCCGAGGAGGAACAATGGTGCTTGCTCTGCTCTCTGTAGGACCCCAGACCCTTCCACCGCCTTCCAAAAGCCAACTGGGCCCCTCCGGCACCAATTCCGGCGCGGGTGGGCCTGTGCACCCTGCAGGACCTTCCTTTCCAGTCAGTGACCCAAAGCTCTACTTCCTGGTGCTGGGACCCTGAGTTGCATGCAGTGCCTCACAATGGCCACCTCGCTGAGTCTGCCTGTCACCACCCCCTGGCCGGGGCCCACCAGCCACTGCCGCTTGTGCACCCAGGGTCTGCCTGCTGCAGACTTGCGCACCGCCCCGGTTGCTCTGTGCTCCGCTCGGCATCCCGCGCCCGGCTGACCCCGCCCCTCCTACTGGTCTGCATGAATGCATCTATTTTTAAATCCTTGGGTGTCCAACTTCCATACACTTCAATTCTCTGTCAGTTCTGGTTGTTATTTTGTTTCTCTATTGTTGTTGTCCCTATCTTGGTTGTGCGAGGAGGCACAGTGCATCTACCTATGCCTGCATCTTGGCCGGAGATCGCATCCTGTAATCTTAAGTTTAACTCTCAGTTGGTCAGGGGGCTTGAGTCCTTGGGCCATGACCTTCAGAGTGCTTCTCAACCCTGACTGAGACAGGAAGGCTAGAGGGGCTGGGGCTGTCCAGTTGGCATTCCACCCAGTTCAAAAAGGCTCTAGTACTTAGTTTTCCTTGGAGTTCAGGGCTTTGTTATGGAGAATGCTCTGAGGTATGTCAAAATGTTTACTTTTCCCTGCCCACTACCCCAAACAAGAAGGTTTTTCCCCACACGTGTACCCTGAGTCCTAGTTTGAGAACTTGGTGGTTTCTGGAGGTAAAGTCCATGCATTTGTGGGGATTCCCAGAAGTTTTTAAGTCCCAATCAAGTCCACACTAAACCTCCAACAATCCATCAAAATTGCCCACTAAGAATTTGTACAGTTTATGGCTCCAGCAGCTTCTGCATCAGGTCAGCTGATACGTGGTGTGATTTTTCTGCGGTCCCTTAACTTTCCAAATTTTCAGGTGGTGATTTTCTTTGTGTCCTCAATTCCCTGATAGATTGTTTTTTTTTTTAAGTTTTTGATTTTCAGTTTATTGGATGTTTTTCTGGTTGTGAAGATGTGAGTGAAGGTCTCCAAGGTCTTTATATGCTAGTTCTAAAACAAAGTATGGGTATTGTTTTTGCCGAACTCCAATAACCAGCCAGAAAATGTTATAAACACTAAGATTTCATTTTTAATTCTTTAGAGATCACATCTTCATGGCTAGACTTAGCTTCATTATGGAGTCCCTGAAGTCTGAGGGAAATTGGATCCTGGAAAGCTGCAGTTAGATGTGACTGTATGGCTTTCAGTGATTGGTTATGTCTGAAAGAGCACCTTAATTTTTAGGTGATGTGTGGTAAATCAGTCTGTAGCTGTGTCATGTTGAGATTGCTAATGCTAAATTATTTTTAAATTTTTTTAACTGAGCATTTATTGTGTGCCACATAATGACATTTCAGTCAGCAATGGACCCCGTATTCAACAGTGGTCCCATAAGATTATAATGGAGGTGAAAAATTTCTGTTGCCTAGTGATATTATAATGCAATGCATATAATTCACGTGTTTACAATGATACTGGTATAAACAAATGTACTGTACTGCATTCCTTTGTAGTATAGTATATACCATTATACATATTACATGATACTTGATAATGATGGTAAATATGCTGTGTTATGCTGGAGCAGCCTCATACAGCTCATGTTTACTATAGCTCTTGATTGCATAATTTTCTCTTACGCTTGACTTAATCTTATGTCGTTCTGTTCATCATAGCCCCTAAGTGTACAAAATCCACTGCTAACATTTCCATTAAGAGGCCACATGAAGCGATTGACCTGGAAACGAAGTTAAAAGTGATTAAAGACTATGAAGGTGGGAAATCAGTGATGGTTACTGCTCGCCAGTCAGGTATGTCCCATTCCACCACAGCTATGATCTTGAAGAACAAGAACAGAGTGATGGAAGCCGTTAAAGGATCTGCTTTATTGAAGACAACAAAAGTTACAAAATTCGAGAAGGACCCATATCAGTCATGGAGAAACTTCTCATGACCGGGATTGAAGACCAGGCTCAGAAGTGTATCCCTCTCAGCACCATGATGATCAAAACCAAAGCAAAAAGTTTGTTTATGATGTTGAAAGAAAAGACTGGACCTGACTACAGTGTTGAATTTACTGCTAGCTGTGGCTGGTTTAAGCAATTCAAGACCTGTTGTTCCTCACATAACGTGAAAGTGAGTCATGAGTCGTGAGTTGGCCAGTGCTGTCATAAAGACAGCTGAGGAATTTTTGGAAACTCTAGCTAAGCTGATGGTGGAGGAAAATTACTTGCCAGACCAAATATTTAATATGGATGAAACTTCACTATTCGGAAATGGATACCTCAAAGGACTTCCATCCACAAGAAGGCCAAGTCAACCCTAGGTTTCAAGGCTTTTAGGGACAGGTTAACAGTCTTACTTGGGAGCAATGTTGCAGCTACAAACTGAAACCCTTTGTGATCTCGCACAAAGAGAATCCCAGGGCCTTCAAGCAGATCAATAAGCACACATTGCCAGTGTACTATAGAAACAATAAGTTATGGATGACCCAGCTTCTCTTCCAAGATGCTCTCCTGAACCACTATGCTAGTGAAATGGAGAAGTGTTTGGAGAATGACATAACTTTCAAATTTTCACTTATTATTGATAGTGCTCCTGGACATCCTCCTTTTATTGGTGATCTTCATCCCAATATCAAAGAGGTGTTTCTACCTCCAAATACTACCTCTTTGATCTAACCAATGGAGCAAGGAGTTTTAGCAGCTTTTAAAGCCTATTACCTGAGGAGGACCTTTGCCCAGGCTATCACTGCAATTGAGGAAGACACTGAGAAGACACTGCTGCAATTCTGGAAGGATTACAACATCTATCAAGGACTGCATCAAGAACCTTGCTGGGGCTTGGGATGATGTCACCAAGGAGTGTATGAGCAGCATCTGGAAGCAGACACTGAAGAGGTTTGTCCAGGAATTCAAAGGATTTGACAAGGAGGAGGAGGAGGTTGCCAAAATCAGTAGGGCTGTGGTTGAGATGGCAAACAACTTTAACCTGGGTATGGATGAGGACCACACTGAGGAGCTCCTGGACATGGTTCCTGAGGAATTGACTAATGAGGAGTTGTTGGAACTAGAACAGCAACACAGCTGAAGAAAAGGTAAGAGAAAAGGAAACTGCAGAAGAAAAAGGAGAACCCTCAAGAAAATTCACAGTGAAAGTTTTAACAGAAGCTTTTGCAGACCTCAACAAGCTCCTTTAAAGTTTTGAAAACATGGACCCCAACACTGAAAGGTTTTCATTAATAAAGAGAAATGTTCATTGTGCATTGTCTGCTTACAAACAAATCTATGATGAAATAAATAGGTCAAACCACCATGGACATATTTCTAAAAAGAGTGACTGCTCCTCAAGAAGAGCCTCAGGCAGGTTCTACAGGAAGCATTCATTAAGGCATTGTCCTAGGAGATGACAGCTCCATGTGTGTTACTGGCCTTGAAGACCTTCCAGTGGGACAAGATGTAGCAGTGGAAGACAATGATATTGCTGATCCTGGCCTTGTGTAGGCCTAAGGATCAGCAATGTGTTTGTGTCTTAATTTTTAACAAAAATGTTTTAAAAATAAATGCAAAAATTTTAATAGGAAAGAGCTTTAAAAATAAGAATATAAATTTTTTGTACAGCTGTGCAATGTGTTTGTTTTTTAAGCTAAGTGTTAATACAAGAGTGGGAAAGTTTTTAAAAAATTAAAGTTTATGTAAGAAAATTACACTAAGGTCAGATTACTTTATTCTTGAAGATAGAAAAATATTTTTAAAAAAATTTAGTGTAGCCTAAGTATACAGTAACGTCCAGGACCTTCACAACACTCACCCTCACTCTCCCAAGGGCAACTTCCAGTCTTGGAAGCTCCATTTATGGTAACTGCCCTATACGGTGTACCATTTTTAACATTTTATATAGTATTTTCACCATATCTTTATTTACATATATAAATGCTTGGCATGGTGTTAAGTCGCCTGCAGTATTCAGCAGGGTAACATGCTGTGCAGGCTTGTAGGCTAGGAGCAATAAATAGGCTATATTGCAAACCAGGTGGGTAGTAGGCTAGACCATCTGGGTGTGTGTAAGTGCCTCCATGATGTTCACACAAAGAAATCAAGGAAGATACATTTGTCTGAAGTCCCCGTGGTTAACCGGCACATGCCAAACGCTTTTTTAGTTGGTGGAAACACAAGCCTAAACAAGACTTCTAGCCGAGAGGGATAAAATGGGCGCAAGGAGTACATACCAGCCAGAGAGAACTGCTTAAGACAGGTTACCCACACACACTCCAAGTGTCACAAGTCGCCAGTGCACAAAACAGCACACAACGTTTAAATCACTTTTCCTATCCTGAAGGCTGCAGCCGCAGACCCCCACTTCCCAAGTACACCTCCGTCCCTCGTCCAAGGCGCCTGCGAATTGGGAGCCTGGGCTCCCAGAAGCCCCCGCGCTTGGCTGGTATTTTGGAGGGGGACTGTATTTCTGGGACCCAGGGTCGGGCCTAAGAGGCCCCTGGACAGCTGTATTACCGAAGAGGAGTCACTTGTAATGGACCGAAGGCGGTGACCACTAGACTGGGAGGGGAACAGTGCTGGACATCTTCATAGCCTGCTTTCAGAGCGGCTCAGTTCCTTCCAAGAGAACTACATTTCCAAGGGGGCGTTATTACGCAAGGGCACGCCCACTTCCGGTGAGGTTAAATTGCGGGCGAATCCGAGGCGGGGTGGTGGAGCGGGAGGGGCTGCAGGCTGGACCAACGGCGGTGCGTGTGCGTGCGGGTGCGAAGGGGCGTGGGTATAAATAAGTCTAGGAGGATGCGACAGGTGGGTATCGCGGGGTCGTGCGTTTCTGCGTCCGTCGGTGCTGGTCTCAGCCGCTGGTGAGGGACTGTGGGAATTGGCATGAGGGGTTGATGCGGCTGCGAGCTAAATCCCTGCAGAGCAGACCATCCTCTCAGACCCAGCCGCCCGGGAGCCAGCGTGGGCCAAACCTGGGAGGCCGGGGCAAGGTCCGGACGGGGCAGCCGAACACCTGGCTGCGTCCCCTTGGCGGGACGGACTGAGTGCTGAGGTAAGAGTGACAGGTAGCTGCGGGAAGCGCTATTCCCGGAGGCCGTCCGAGGAGCTGACATTGGGGAGGGATGTTGACTTGCCTGGCATCACCTAACTGGACACACCCCTCGCAGATTTTGTGGGCCTCGCCAAGCACCTGGGGAGAGAGCATCCCCTCTTCAGGCATTGCCTCAGTATTGACGTGTCAAGAGTCCTGTGCGGTTTTCACTGTGGGGTGGAACTAGGGTGGAGGTGAGGTTCCCGGTCTTACGGCTCAGTTACCTTCTAGGAAACGAACAAAAATATTCCCGTTCCTCCCTCTCAGTTGTCTGTGTCCTCACCCCCAACCCCAGTGAGTACACAGAAGGGAGAAAAAGTTCTACTCGCTCTGCGTGGTGGCTCATTTGGTTAGACCCCGGTCCTGTACAACGAAAGATTGTGGGTTCCATCCCTGGTCAAGGCACATATGTAAGGCAGCCAGTCGATGCTTCTCTCTCTCCCTCCCTCCCTCTCTGTCCCCCCTTTCTCTCTCTGTAAACTCAATAAACATTTTTTTAAAAATTAAAAAACAGTGCTGGCCTTAGCCACATTCTGTTTCTTTCACCGCATGCAGTCACGGTTGCTGATGGTTACCACGCGCTTATTGTGGGTCAGACACAGTTGTGAGACTTTTGGGGGCGTTAACACCAAACTTCAGAACCCGTGTCGTGGAAACTACCTTGTCTCCTCAGAGATGAGGACAGTGAAGCACAGAGAGGACAACCGTTAGGAAGAGGAGCCAGGATTCCCATCCAGGACACTGACTCCATACTCCCCCCTCTGTACTGGCTCTCATGTAATCCCCTCCACAGGGGCTGGAGGTACGTTTTCTCAACCATTTTTGACCATTGAAACCTACTCTGAGAGGGTTAGTAACTTTAAAAGTGTAGATCCCCAAAACCTCCACTGAGCATTTTTTTCTTTTTCTTTTTTTAAAAGAAACAGACTTGTTGCTCCACTGTATTTATTTATTTATGTTTTAACCCTTACATGAGGATATCTTTATTAATTTTTTAGAGAAAAAGAGGAACATTGATGTGAGAGAGAAACATTGATCAGTTGCCTCCCATACATGCCCCAACCAGGGATTGCACCTGAAACCTAGGTATGTGCCCTGACTGGGAATCAACTCACAACCTTTTGATATACAGGATGATGCTCCAACCAACTGAGCCACCCAGCCGTACTTTCCACTTATTTATACATTCATTGGTTGATTCTTTAATGTGCCCTAACCAGGATTTGAACCCATATCCTTGGCATACTGGGACGTTGTTCTAACCAAGTGAGCTACCAAGTCGGGCTACATTTTTTATTTCCTTAAATTTTCTGAACCAGTGTCTCTTATGTAAAATGGAGATGATACTATTATATAGCTCGTAGGACTGTTAGAAGGATTAAGTAAGCCCATACCTATAAACCAGTGATATAGTCCCTGCCACATAGTAACTGCTCTGTAGATGTCCCCTCTTATTGGGTTGGCCTAAAGGTCTGTTACATTTTTTTTCATATGATGGCTCTAGTAGTGCTAGGTTGTCTTTAACTTCATTCAAAACAATTTTGTTAGATTGTATTGTGACGGCTGTCATAGCAGCATGCCTAAAAAAACAACCTTACCAAAATTGGTGAATTTTTATACAGCCATTTTAATATTGAAAATGGAAGGAGATATGCAATATTTTTGGCATATTTTGCTTTATCATTTCAAAAAAGGTAAGCCCTGGCTGCTGTGGTTCAGTGGATTGAATGCTGGCCTGTGAACCAAAAAATTGCCAGTTCAATTCCTGGACAGGGCACATGCCTGGATTGTGGACCAGGTCCCCAGCTGGAGACATGAGAGAGGCAACCAATCCATTTTTCTCTCACACATCTTTGTTTCTCTTCCTCTCTTTCTTTCTCCCTTCCCCTCACTCTAAAAAGAAATAAATCAAATCGTTTTTTAAAAAAGGTAAAAACGCAACTAAAACGCAAAAAAAAAAACTATTTGTGCAGTATATGGAGAAGGTGCTGTGACTGATCAAACATGTCAAAAGTGGTTTGCGAAGTTTCTTGGTACTATTGACATTTTGGCCAAATAATTCTTTGCTGTGGGGCTGTCTTATGCACTGGAAGACATGTAGCAGCACCCCTGGCCTCTACCCACTGGAACCCAATAGCAGGAGAGAGCCAACATACTCAAAGTATCCAAATCAGTAAAGTTATTGGTGAAAGTGAAAAATGTGTCTTTTATTTTACAGAAAAAAACAATGGACTTTTTGGCAAACCCAATATTATCATTATAATCATGCTTTCGGAAAGCAGTGTTTAGAGGAAAGAAACCACAATTGCGTCAGAACTTTTCCTAATGGAGGAGACTTGGCTTAGAGGGCACAAGTGACTTTTTAATTTTTTTAATCCTCTCCCGAGGATATGTTTATTGATTTTAGAGAGAAGGGAGGGGAGACAGAAATATCAGTGTGAGAGCAAAATTCAATTAGTTGCCTCCAGTGCATGCCCTGACAGGGGCATCAAACCCACAACCTAGGTATGTGCCCTAACTGGGAATCGAACCCGCAGGCTTTTGGTGTACAGGACAAAGCTCCAATTCAGCCACCTGACCAAGGCAGTACTTTTTAAAAATAACTATTTGTCACAATGCAAAATGAGAGTCTGGGTCTGCTGATAGTTTTTTGGTCCAGTGATCTGCAAGCCACATAGATTCTTTCTGGGGAGATGTTTTTTTTTTTTCCCTAAGTCTCACAGAATCTATATGAATTCCAGCTAGTTAGGTGCACTGGGGGCATATTTTCTGTTGTATTCTGGTGTCTGCTTAAGCAAATAACTTGGATGATAGGCAGACCTAAGTTGGTGACTAGGCTCCATTACTTATAAGCCATGTGACTTGTGCAGAAGACTTCACTTCCCAGAGCTTTAATGTGTGAAGTGGTGATAGTATTTCCTATTTTCATTGAAGATTGTGAAGGTTAAATCAGAGTATTAATATATGCAGCCCACCTGATACATGTCTATTGTTAGCTAATGGGTGGCTTTGGGAGAGGGAAAAGTGCTCAGCCTAAAAACCCAGAGCAGAGCAGAGAACCCCAGCTATAAATTACAGGACTCCCAGCAAGTGCCTGGACTGAGGGGAGGTTGGGTGGGAGTGAGAGTGAAAACAGAAGGAGCTGAAGGAAGGAGTTTCTAGGGTGTGATTCTTAGAGTTGCTCGGTCTCTCACTACTCCTTTCTCCTCCTCCAGCTCTGCCCTCTCAGGTAAAGCCCTTCAAATGAGGAGCCAGGAAGAGGAGGGGGTGATGGGAATTGAACTTCTTAAAGCCATGCCCCTGGTGAGTTAGTATACCCTCTTTCCTCCTTATAATAGTTCTGCTTTTCAGGATTTGGTAATGTTTCATTCTGAAAATTGCCTGCCTAATAGTTGCACCCTGGGGCCTGGTTTCTATTTTCTCCCTTTCTGATAAGTGGTGTGGTCACGGGGACAAACTCACAGCCCAGTGTCATCTCAGAGTTTCCTCCTCTTCCTATTTGGTGTTTATTCTTCATTCAAAAAATGACCCACCTGGGCCCTTCACTTGCATTCAGTCTTTTTGTAAGAATATGACTACGTAGAAAGTCCTTTGAGGAAATTTGAGAAGGAGCTGGGGATCTGCCTAGCTCCTGGCTCTCAGGGACCTTGCCGTCTGTTGAAGAAATGAAAAGGCAGCCACCATTTATTTACACAACGTAACAAGTGCTGCACTGGAGAGTAGACTTCCTGTGGAGCAGTGGAGAACGGTCATTAATAGCCCATATGAGCACCTTTGATTGCATAGAGAAAGGCGCCCCTTCCTCTGGACTGGTGAAGCTCTGTGACAGGCCACAGTCGGGCAAGAGGAAATCTACTTTATTTTACTTCCATTTTGCCTCCTTGGGGAGAGGTTGGGAGAACTTGAATCACAAGTGGTCCCTGAGTTGCTTCTTGAAGGAAGTGGAGGAGATCAAGGATAACCTAGGCCCTGGCCAGTGTGGCTCAGTTGGTTGGAGCATTGTTCTATAACCAAAAGGCTGTGGGTTCAGTCCTCAGTCTGGGTGCTTACAGGAGGATACCAATCAGTGCTTCTCTCTGACATCCATGTTTCTGTGTCTAAAAGCAATGGAAAGAAAAGTGTCCTCATGTGAGGGAAAAAAACTTAAAACAGTAAAAATTGCTTTCATTTTATATCAAAGTCACAAGAACCAACTTACATCAAAGCCAAACACTTTTTCTTACCAGATACAATGCCAAAAACATGTACTACCAAGGGAACGTACTTTTTAGAGCATTTAAACATTTTAAGCAAAAGCATTATCATTGTCAGAGGGAAACATTTTTTTCCTCTTTTCTTTTTTTTCTAAGTGTTTGATTCTACCAATTTCAGAAAATAAACAGACAATCCCATTATCCTAATATTTTCTGAGTGAAAAAAATCAAATTTTAATTTATGATGACCTAACATCCTAGTGTGAGGGAAACATTTTAAGAGTGTCAAAGTGTAGCATAAAGGTTAGTAACATGGACTCTGGAACCCCACTACCTGGGTTCAAATTCTAGATCCACTGTATACTACAGATATCACCTTAATTTCAGTTTCCTCTATCATAAAATGGAAATAACCATAATAGTACTACTTTATAGGACTATTGTGAGGATTAATGAGTTAGTATATTGTAAGTGTGTAGAGAAGTGTCTGGCACATAATAAGCACTATGTAAGCATTAGCTCTATGTGCTGCTGTCTGCCTCTGTGCCCATGATGTGGTTTTTTGTACACATATATACGTACACATATACACACATACATAAGCTGAAGAACTACAATATGATGTTTGATGCAGAAGAAGCATGACCATGAGGATTTTTATTTCCAGTGAGATATTAACTTTAAAAATAATCATTTACACTGAATTTGGGCAAGTCCTGGTTCTGGGTGAGAGGGACTGAGCACGCTCCACCCTGTCTTTCCCACTGAATGCTGCTGTAGAACCAGAAGAGGGTGTCTGGAGCAGCAGTTTGGGATCTCTAAAAAGTAAACAGTAGCAGTAAATTAGAAGAAAAGCACAAAATACGGAATACCACCAAACATGTAGTATGTTTACCGTTTTTCCCCCCTTCCTGTATCTCCTAGCATAAAAGCCAGAAGTGCATATGGGCACAGATAGAAAGAACTACAGGAGAAACCTTTAGGTTCAGACTCAGGTAATGGAAAAAGGATCTAATGCTCAGAGAGCTGGGGCAGAAATCTTCCTTTTAAAAAAAACTTTCTCTGTCCTGGCTGGTGTGGCTCAGTGGATTGAGTGCTGCCTGTGAGCTAAAAGGTCGCCAGTTCGATTCCTGGTCAGGGCACATGCCTAGGGTGCAGATCCCCAGTTGAGGATGTGTGAGAAGCAACTGATTGATGTATTTCTCACACATTGATGTTTCTCTCCCTCTCTTTCTCCTTCACTTCCCCTCTCTCTAAAAATGAATAAAATCTTTTTTTAAAAAAAGCTAGTAACTTAAGATAACTGAACAAAATAGAATTTGGAACATAGGTGGTCAGACTTTAGAGACCATGTTTTTAACTACTGTAGTATTCTGAAATTAGGTAAAATACAAGTAAAACTTTTGTTAAAATAAACCAAATGTTTCCCTTTTTTGTCCTCCTCCTCCTCCTTCTTTAACTTCACTCCCATCCCTCCTTCATCTATAGCCTGTAACTTTATTTAATTTTCACAATGCTGCTGTGAGGTAGGTGCTAAAGTTATTCCCATTTTCCAGGGAGATAAACCAAGGCACAGGGGAGTTAATTAACTTAGCCAAGATTACCCAGCTAGTCAGTACCAGATTCTGAATTCCTTAAAATAACCTGACTTTTTATTCTTAGATGTTGATATAAGTGAAATAACAGAATAAGGAATGGAAAATTTGCCAGCACCCATGGAATCGATGGATGATTGGTACCACTTGCTAGCTGGCTCAAAAATTCAGCCCATATAAGAAAACATGCATTGGTTGATGTGCTTACTTCATATGATCTCCTGATACTTCTTGGCAGATCATCAAAAAACAGCTTTCCAAATGTGCTCTTCTCTTGTAATTCAAATATATTATTTCAAAATAAAAGAATGTCGTTAGGCATTTTTCCTTTCATTTTCTGTAAGCACACTTCTTAACACCTGAAGAACACTAAGATTTCTTAGAATATGTTGTGTAGATTGAAATCAGTGTTCGTCATGTCACCACCCTTCCTTCAGATGTTCCCAGAGCCCTTTAATTTCTCCACATAGAAAGGTGATAGACCTCCTAAATAGATAAAATAATTTAATACTTGATGATATTGTTTTGAGTGTAGTCAAGTTTTAAAAAAATAAATGCTCATAAATTTCATAGGACTGTAAATGCTCTTGGAACATTTACAAGAGTGTCTCTCATATTTTTTATTTTTCCTTAGGCAGAAAAGTTGTCTAGTAACTAACCACCATACCTGGATCAGTTAGACCCCACAGTACAATTACTTACACACATGGTTTTTTACCCACAAAGTGTGGACAGCATAATCCTTTACCTAGAGCCAGCTAAGTGCAGACATGAACACTGACTGAGCAAGATTATATTTGTGTCATTTCAGGATTTAGTGACTTTCACAGATGTGGCCATAGTCTTCTCCCAAGATGAGTGGGAATGGCTGAATCTTGCTCAAAGGACGTTATACAAGAAGGTGATGTTGGAGAACTACAAGAACCTGGTTTCAGTGGGTAAGAGTATCTACCTCCTTCACGTCCCTATAGGAATCTTTCTACCTCAGTCATCTTGCATGCCATTGTCAGGATTTTCCTACAACATCCCTCTTCTCTCAATCCCAGTTGAATTGAGTTATAGTTCTGGAATAGCCACAGCATAACCAATTTTCTTATCTTATATGCAGGTCTTTGCCTGTCTAAACCAGATATGATCTCCTTATTGGAACAAGGTAAAGAGCCCTGGATGATGAATGCAGAGATGACAGGAGGCCTGTGCCCAGGTAAGTACAGGATTACTAGAGCTGGAAAACTAGTCTCAAACTGTTTTTCTCAAGCCCTGGCTGGGTATCTCAGTGGGTTGGAGAGTCATCCTGATATGCCAAGGTTGCAGGTTTGATCCATAGTCAGGGCACATACAAGAAGCAACCAATGAGTGGAACAACAAGTCAGTGTCTATCTGTCTGTCTGTCTGTTTCTCTCTGAAATCAATAAATAAAAAAAATAATAATAAATTTAGCCCTGGCTGATATGGCTCAGTGGATTGAGTGCCAGCCTACGAGCTGGTTCTATTCCCAGTCAGCATGTGCTTGGGTTGCAGGCCAGGTCCCCAGCTGGGGCATGTGAGAGGCAACTAATCTATGTATCTCTCACACATCAATGTTTTTCTCCCTCTTCCTCCTTTTCCCTCCCTCTAAAAATAAATAAATAAAATATTTTAAAAAATAATAAATTTAAAATGTTTCTTCTCTCTAAGGTGTGTTGGAAAACATCTCTCAAAATCCTTCCCAAATTGAAACATCTTATTCTAACTCCATTTTTAAAAGTGATTCTTCTGTTCTTCACTACTTCGTTGTACTACCTGTACCTTTACTGATTTCCTACAGATTCCATAGTCTCTTTCTGAATTCTGTTATGTTCCACTTATGTTGACCTATTTTTGCTCAAGAACCATATTGTCATAATCATTCTGACTCTCAACATTTCTGAATTCTTTAGACAAATTTGTGTATAGTTTTTCTGAACTTGTTTAAAATTTTTCTGCCCTGGCTAGGTGGCAAAGTTGGTTGGAATGTTATCCCATACACCAAGAAATTGCGGGTTTGATCCCCGGTCAAGGCACATACCTAGGTTGTGGGTTCAGTCCCCATTTGAGAGCATACAGGAGGCAACCAGTCAATGTTTCTCTCTCACATTGACATTTCTCTGTCTTTCTCTCTCTCTTTCCCCTTCTCTCCCTTTCTCTCTAAAATCAATAAAATATAACCTTAGGTGAAGATTTAAAAACAAAACAAAACTTAGCTTAAATAGATAGTATTTTAGGAGATTATAAATGACCACAACTGATACCACACAAGGGAGAGAATTTCAACAGACCAGTCACAATTTAAGAAATGTAGAGAGTTATCTAAGAACTGCCTCTCACAAAAAGCAAATACTCCAAATAGTTACACAAATAAATACTATAAAGCCTGTAAGGGAAAATATCATCAGTGTTGGTTAAAATGTTTTGTGACAGAGAAGAAAAAGAACTTTGAAAAAATGTGTTTTATAAAGACAGCATAACTTTTAATACCAAAATTTTAACCAAAATAGCAGAAGAAATAACCAAGAATAACCAAGAAGAAAATTACAGAAAAATCTCAATTATGAGTATTGGTATAAAATCTTAAGTTAAAAGTCATGTTGAAATAATATACCTTGGATAAGGAGGCTTTATTCCAGATATGTAAAATTAGATTGCATTGCCTAACTTCATCTAAGAGCTGTGAAAATCATTAACCTCCTCTGTGGGTTCAGTAACGGTGTGATTTACCTGTTTTCCTTTGGGAAGTTTCCATTCTTCTAGAATTAAATAAAGAAGGTATTTGCTTTCTTAATATCTTTCAGACTTGGAGTTTATGTGGATGACCAAAGGGTTATCTCAAAACCAGGACATTTATGAAGAAAAATCCCAGGTAATGATAATGGGAAGACTTTCGAACTATGATAACCTTGAATGTTCCACATTAGGGAAAAACAGAAAGGGTGAAGACCTGTCAGAGAGGGAGCTGGTAAGTCAGCAGCCACATTTTAGGCAAGAGACAGTCAGTCATACAGATGCACTTATCGAGAAAAAAGGCCACTCTAACAAATCCAGGACAATTTTTCATCTGAATACATTATCTTACATGAAACACATATTCCCCATTGAAGAGAGAATATGCAGTTTTGACACAGATAAGGAAAGTCTAAAAACACATTCATTTGTCAAAAAACACAAGCAAGTCTGTGGAGAAAAGAAACTTCTGAAATGTAAAGACTGTGAGAAAACTTTCAGTAAAATCTCAACCCTTACTCTTCATCAAAGAGTTCATACTGGAGAGAAACCCTATGAATGTATTGAGTGTGGAAAAGCCTTTAGCCAGAGCGCCCACCTTGCTCAGCATCAGAGAATACACACGGGAGAAAAACCCTTTGAATGTACTGAATGTGGGAAGGCCTTCAGCCAGAATGCTCATCTTATCCAACATCAGAGAGTTCACACTGGAGAGAAGCCATATCAGTGTCATCAGTGTGCTAAAGCCTTCAGCCAGCTTGCACACCTTGCTCAACATCAGAGGGTCCACACTGGAGAGAAACCCTATGAATGTGTTGAATGTGGGAAGGCCTTTAGTGATTGTTCATCCCTGGCTCACCATCGAAGAATTCACACTGGGAAAAGACCCTATGAGTGTGTGGACTGTGGGAAAGCATTCCGGCAGAATGCTTCTCTCATACGACATCGGAGATATTATCACACTGGGGAGAAACCCTTTGACTGTATCGATTGTGGGAAGGCATTCACAGATCACATTGGACTTATTCAGCACAAGAGAATCCACACTGGAGAGAGACCTTATAAGTGCCATGTGTGTGGGAAGGCTTTTAGCCACGGCTCATCCCTGACCGTGCATCAGAGAATTCACACAGGAGAGAAGCCTTACGAATGTGCGCTGTGTGAGAAAGCCTTCAGCCACCGTGGCTCTCTTACTCTGCATCAAAGAGTTCACACTGGAGAGAAACCCTATGAATGCAAGGACTGTGGGAAAGCCTTTCGGCAGAGCACACACCTCGCTCATCATCAGAGAGTTCACACTGGGGAAAAACCTTATGAATGTAAGGAGTGCAGCAAAACCTTCACCCAGAATGCACATCTTGCTCAGCATCAGAAAATACACACTGGAGAGAAACCTTACGAATGTAAGGAATGCGGTAAGGCCTTCAGTCAAATTGCACACCTTGTTCAACACCAGCGGGTTCATACTGGCGAGAAGCCTTATGAGTGCATTGAGTGTGGAAAGGCCTTTGGTGATGGCTCCTATCTTGTTCAACATCAGAGACTCCACACTGGAAAAAGACCATATGAATGCCTCGAATGTGGGAAGGCATTCAGGCAGAGGGCATCCCTGATTTGTCACCAAAGATGTCATACAGGAGAGAAACCTTATGAATGTAACATATGTGGGAAAGCCTTTAGCCATCGTAAATCCCTTACCCTCCATCAAAGAATTCATACAGGAGAAAAGCCTTATGAGTGCCAGGAATGCAGCAAAGCCTTCAGCCAGATTGCCCATCTTACACTGCATCGGAGAATCCATACCGGAGAAAGGCCCTATGAATGTAAAGCATGTGGAAAAGCCTTCAGACAGAGTGTACATCTAGCTCATCATCAGCGAGTTCACACTGGAGAGTCATCCTCAATTCTTCCCTCCTCCTCCCCCCCATACCACCAAGTCCTCTAGATTCAGTCTCCCAAACACCTCTAGAATCCATCCACTTTTTCCCAATCTGTGTCCCATCATCATAGTTCAAGATTTTTGCAATAGCATTACTGCCATTTTCCCTTTTGCTGCCCTCAAGTGCATAATTTAAGCTGTAGCCAGCTTAATCTCTTAAAAGTAAAAATCTGTATTCATGTTATTTTTCAATACAAAACACATTTTGAAGACTATGTTAAATAATCCATTTATTCCTTAGCATATAATTAGTGCCCTTAAGGTTAGGGTTGGTTGCCCAACAGTCATGTTCAGCCACAAGTAAAACAAAACCAGTAGCTCAGGATTAAGAAACCTGCATATTTTACAACAGACAGAGGACTCTTTATTCTGCTGCAGGTGTGAAAGACAAACACATTCCAAAGTTAAAGATTCTGATACACCATTACCATGGTGGCTCACTGCTCCCTCTGTGTGAATAAATATGAGGACACAGCATTGTTGATGAGGAGCTCCCTTCACCTGGCACTTAAGTGAAACTAGGTCAGTTAGGACAAAAGCATTTGGTAGAATGTATGACCAGCCAGGGACAGTATTAAAAACAAACTCAAATAAGCTAGAAAACAAATAGATTTATAGCCATGAAATAAACTGAAAAAGGTAGTTCAGCACTTTGACCTGTAGAAATGCACCAGACAATTTCTGAGATACTTACATTGTTCTAGAGCATAAAATAAAGCTTCCCATCTTGTTGTATGAAACTAAAGGCTGATACCAAAACAAAACATACACTGCAAATAGCTTATAAATGTACATGTTAAAACATAGTTAAACTTATTTCAGAAGTAGATATGTATCTATAGAAAGACTCAGTCTGGCCAGAGATGTAAATTCATTGATGTTCCAATAAAAATCCCAATATATATTTTTTAACTTATTTTTAAAGATTTTATTTATTTATTTTTAGAGACGGGAAGGGAGGGAGAGAGAGAGAAAAACAGCAATGTGTGGTTGCCTCTCGTGCAGCCCCTGTTAGGGACCTGGCCTGCAACCCAGGCATGTGCCCTAGAGTGGGAATTGAATTGGTGACCCTTTGGTTTGCAGTCCAGTGCTCAAATCCACTGAGCTATACCAACCAGGGCAAAATCCCAATATATTTTTAAGCTGACAGTCCAGTTCTGACTTTCTATAGAATTGTGATATAGCAAGGAATATAGTAGGTATGCGGCTAATGTATTGTATTACTCATTCATTTGTTAATTGAGCTCTTAGCAATGTGCTAGGCGCTGTTTTAGGAGCTGAGGATATAGCAGGGTGGAAAATGGACAAAGAATCAAATGGGAAAAGACAGAAAAAACTGAAATACACATGATGTGATAAGTATGTGATACGTACCATCATGAGAAATGATCTAAAGAAGGAGCTAGGGCCCTGGCTGGTGTTGCTCAATGGATTCAGTGCCAGCCTGTGAACCAAGGGTCACTGGTTTGATTCCTAGTCAGGGCACATGCCTTGGTTGCAGGCCAGGTCCCCTACTAGGGGGGCACTCAAGAGGCAACCACACATTGATGTTTCTCTTCTTTCTCCCCGCTTCCCCTCTCTAAAAAAGTTTTAAAAAATTAAAAAATCTTTTAAAAAAGAGAAGGAGCTAGGAAGTTGTGGAAGGAATGCCTTACTACCCCCTAGAACATGTGGGCGTTAGAGGCAGGGGGGAGGGAAGAATGAGAGGTAACTATTGGACACAAAGGGTGTAATGAGAATAGTCACAATAGTGACTATCTCCCCAAGGCAGATAGTTAGGACATTTTGAGTGGTGCAGGAAGAGAGAACTTATGGTTTAACAAGGGTAATGAGAGTTCTGTTCACTCTTTAGCAATAGTGGTTTAGAGCCTAATGGAGAGTTTGGTTTTTTTGTTGTTGTTTTTTTTTCAAATTACTGCCTCACTGAGATATAATTCACATACCATACAGTTCAGCTATTTGAAGTATACAATTCAGTGACTTATGTTCAGAGTTGTGTAACCATCACCACAGTTAATTTCTGAATATTTTCATCACCCAGAAAGAAATCCCATGACTTTCAGTAGTTCCCCCCACCCCTGGAGTGCTCTCACCTGGAGCGCCAGAGCTCTTGGGTTCCATCGTGACTGCTGCTGACAGCAGTATAGAGGGCCATATGCAGGGACTGGAGCTTTGGGGCTCCCTCTTTACTTTGGCATGAAAGCTAGATGGGCAGGCTCATCCAGAGTGTGTGGAGGTTTTATATAACTCTCCTTATATATGATAAAAAAGGATTCTTCATTGCATTGGGAAAAGCGGAATGATCAGATGACTTTGGGACACTTAGCTCTCTGGAGAGACAGGTATATATATCCCTGGCACACTAATGAAGCTCTAGAAGATTAAAGATGGATATGTAAGGTATTAATGTACAAGACAAACTTAGAATATAATTTTGGCTTAAAACATACCTTTTTAAGCACTGCATGTAACCCAGGAGCTGGTTTTTATGTGGTTCACATCAGAGTCAAAGTTAATAAACAAATGAGAGACTGAAAGAAATCGTTTGCAACTAATAAGGGAAAATCCTGATCAAATCAGTAATACATCTGCAACTCAGTATTAAAATGGACAAAGCTAACAGCCAGTTCAAACAAGATGAAAAAAAAAACAGCTAATGAAAATTACCCAATACTGCTAGTAATAAGAAAAATGCAAAATAAAAGTGAGGATATATCTACTTTTTCCCAATAAATTGATTTTAAATCACAGAAGAGTGATAATATTCAGTTTTGGTGAATGTGTGAAAAGACAATGCCATTGTCACTTATATAAGTTGCCACATGTGCACAGTGTTTGAATCAATATTCCTCAGAAACCAAAGTGTACAAAGGCAGGTAATTAGATAATGGCCAAAAAAGTTTTAAGTGGTAAACTATTAGGATAATGGGTAATTATTGTATTTATTCAGTAGAATTATGCAGTTTAAAAAAAGAAATATAAATGTGTATCGAGGCATAGAACAGTCACTGTGCTATCCAAAATGAGAAATTTTCAGACCTGTATTCTAGTATAAACTCATTAATTGTGATATCAAAAATAAAACCTAAATGAAGTATTTTTTTCTCTGCCTGGTTTTCCTTGCCTCCTTTTTTTTATTTTAATTTTTTAATTTAAATTATTTTATTGTTGTTCAATTACAGTTGTCCGTATTTTCTCCCCACCCCCTCCAAACCCACCTGCCTCCCTTGCTTCCATCGTCCCCCTTGGTTTTGTCCATGTGTCCTTTATAGTAGTTCCTGGAAACCTTTCTCCCCACTGTCCCCACCCTCCTCCCCTCTGGCTATTGTTAGATTGTTCTTAATTTCAATGACTCTGGTTATATTTTGTTTACTTTTTCCTTTTGTTGATTAGGTTCCAATTAAAGGCAAGATCATATGGTATTTGTCCCTCACCACCTGGCTTAATTTCACTTAGCATAATGCTCTCCAGTTCTATCCATGCTGTTGCAAAAGGTGTAAACTCCTTCTTTCTCTCTGCTGCATAGAATTCCACTGTGTAAATGTACCATAGTTTTTTGACCCACTCATGTGCTGATGGGCACTTAGGTTGCTTCCAGCACTTGGCTATTGTAACTTGTGCTGCTATGAACATTGGGGTGCATAGGTTCTTTTGGATTGATGTTTCAGGGCTCTTAGGATATAATCCCAGCCCCAGAATTGCTGGGTCAAAAGGCAGTTTCATTTTTAGTTTTCTGAGGAAATTCCATACTGTTTTCCACAGTGGCTGCACCAGTCTGCATTCCCACCAACAGTGCACTAGGGTTCCCTTTTCTCCACATTCTCTCCAACATTTGTTGATTTCTTTATGTTGGCCATTCTGACGGGTGTGAGGTGGTATCTCGTTGTGGTTTTAATTTGCATCTCTCTGATAGCTAGTGATGCTGAGCATCTTTTCATGTGTCTCTGGGCCCTCTGTATGTCCACCTTGGAGAAACGTGTGTTCAAGTCTTTTGCTTTTTTTTTTTTTTTTGTCTTCCTGGAGTGGAGTCATATGAGTTCTTTATATATTTTGGAGATCAAGCCCTTGTCTGAGGTATCATTGGCAAATATGTTTTCCCATATGGTTGGCTCTCTTTTAACTTTAATGCAGTTTTCTTTAGCCATGCAGAAGGTTTTTAATTTGATGAGGTCCCATTTGCTTATTCTTTCCTTTATGTCCCTTGCTTTAAGGGACATATCCGTGAAGATGCTGCTGTGTGGAATGTCTGAGATTTTCCTGCCAATGTTTCTTGCCTCCTTTTGACTACAGCATCTCTTATCCTTTGATTAACTGGCCATCCCTGCCATATGCTTCTGACCAAACCTGGCTGACCAAACCAAAGCTTCTAACCTGGCTGACCAAATTCTCTGAGGTTTGAATGTAGTTGGATCTGTGTTGTCCAGTGGCAGCACCCTGAAGGGGGTGATCTCTGCAGCCACCCTAGGTATTGTGCTTTCTAAGGCTGTAATCTCTCAGACTACTCATTACCCTTACAACTGCCCATTTTCCTGCCATCAGACAAACTTAACTGATGATTTGGTGTGGAGATTGAGTAATAGGCAATAGGATTTTCAGAAAATTTGAGGTGTTAAGGATTGGTTTGGGGTGAGAAGGGGCAAGTGAGACTCCTGTTTCTTTTCTAGCCTAGCAAAATAACAGCTCAAAGTGTGGGCACTGGGCAGACATCCAGTGAATTATTATTCATTGCAGTCTCCTGACAGAACAGAGGTGTACGGTCCTCATAATGACCATTTTAAGAGGAAGAGGAATGCCAGTCCAAATAAAATACTCGATGCTGGTATCCAATTGTTCTGGGTAATTTAAAACTCATTTTATCAACTTCTCATATCAAGGCAAAAAATTTCAACTAAAGTTTTTGTATGATATTGTTGAAAGATGTCTTACAATGTTTGAAGTTATATTGTTAAGATTGTTCAAGCCCTGTCTGTGTAGCTCAGCTGGTTAGAGCACTATCCCAATATGCCAAGATTGTGGGTTTAATCCCCAGTTAGGGCACATACAAGAATCAACTAATGAATACATAAATAAGTGGAACAAGTTGATATTTCTCTCTCCCCCCATTCCTCTCTTTTTCGAAACAAAATTGTTCAAAAACAAACTGAGAGTCTTGTTTCATTGGCTGCTAAAATGGGATGTTGTTGAATTCCATATTAAGTTGTAGAGGGGTTGCTGTGGACTGAATTGTATCCCCATCCCCAAAAATTATTATGTTGAAGCCTTAAACCCCAATGTGACATATTTAGAAATAGGGCCTTTAAGGAGGGGATTAAAGTTCAATGAAGTGATAAGGGTGGGTCCCTAACCTGACAGGACTGGTGTCCTCATAAAAATCGAGAGACTCCAGAGCTACTACTGAAAGAAGTTGTGACAACTGAGAAATATTTCTGGCAATTTACCCCAGAAGGACTGGCCTTTACAGGAAGTTGGTCTGGATGTTGACACTGGAGCAGTGTGATTAGGTGAGGGAATCAAAATTTCTAGATCACAGCAGAAAAAACTCACACCACCCATGCCAGACATGGCCTTCACACAAACTGCTTATGCCCTTGTATCCAGGGAGCTTGGAACCCATGGAATGTTCTGGAACACTCCTCATAAAGTCAGTAAGTGATCTGTGGGCTGTTCTTCTTGCCACTAAACATTATGAAAATGGTTCCCAAAATTTACTGTGATTAAAAATTGTCACTGACACCACTGAGCATGTCTTTTTACCCAATATTTCTGAGTTTTCAATATCTTATTGACATTTTAAAATGTGTTTTCAGGAGAAATAAGATCAAATTCTGAATAATTTTAAAGGTAATCTAAGAGAGAAAATGTGCCTCAACAAGTTGAAGAGATATAAGTGGCTTAAAATGAGTATTAATGTTGAAAAATCAAAATAATTTAGAAAGAACACATTGTTTTGAAAACATGTAAAACAGATGTAAGGTTTTCTTGGGTCCATAAACCCAATCAATTATTCAGACTTATTAGTTGAAATGATTTATTTTTTTAAATCTGAGTATTTCCTTCCTTGAACAAAAATATAGATACCCTGAAAATGTCACTTCAATAAGCAGAGCAAGAACAAAGATACTGAGAACAAGACTCAGATGAAGTAACAAAGGAATCTTTTTAAATGCATGATTTTGTAACTAGCTAAATGCACACAAAGTTGCCCATCATTCCAGACTTCCAGAAAGTGACGAAGGGAAAAAAATGATCCGAATCTAATTTTTAGGAGGGAGGGAGCAGAGACAGAAAGAACATATAAAAATATTGGGTACCAACTGGTCTCTCACCCTAGGCTCCTGGTCCTAAGGATAGGAGGGGAGGCTGTCTGCCCTTGCCCCTGACCTGGTATGCTCTTGCCACATCTCTGCCTCTTGGAGATCACACAATTCTGAAATCAGAGGGGAGAGCTGTTCCTGGAACAAAGGCCCTAGCTCTGAGACTTGGAAGATTTTAGAACGAGTCCTGAGAAGGGAAAGGATCTACTCAGCTGGTGTAGATGATCCAGGTGGGTCCATAGGTGAAGAGGAAGCCAGCCCCCAGAGCAAGGTGAGCACCAAGGCCAGAGCAACCCTGTTCCACAGGGACAGTGCTGGGAACAGGATGTCCCCCCCATCCCAGATTCACATGATAAAACCTAATTCCCAAGGTGATGGTATTAGGAGGTGATTAGATCATAAGGGTGGAGCGCCCTAATGAAGGGGATACCAGCCCAGTTCAGGGTGGGAGCCCACACGCCATGCCTTGTATAGTCCCCCAAACCAACTCCATACCTGGGACTGGCACTGGGAGGCTGTCATATCGGTATTGCTATCTAACAGTAGGTTCTCTCAAATCAATAAAACATCCTCGAGGAGGGAGGGGAGAAATCATTAATCACTACCTAAGCCGGGTGCTGTTTGCCTTTTTCTGGTCATTCAGCAAATCCTTTGGCACGTGAGTTTGTGGTTCATGGTGTAAGAGTTCCCCAGTCAGGAGGCCTCTTTGCCAGCCCAGCTCCCCCATTTTCCTCTCCTTTGACCTTCCTTGTCTGTATCACTGTCCGGAACCGTATCACGGTTTCATCTGGAAAGTAGCTTGGTTGCGAGAATTAAATGAATTTGTACATCTTAATGATACCCAGAGCGGGGAGGACCGATGGGAGCGGGTAGAGGGCAGGAACAGGAGGAACCACCACCGGAGATTCGAACCAACACGGCCGAGGCGAGGCATTGGACAGGCCACTTTGTTAGGTAACGGAGCTCCTGCCTTTTGAAAGATCGGCACACAAGCCTGTTACCCACCGTCTCCTGCCCCCGCAAACTTCCCAACTCAGGTATGGAGCTTCCAGCTCTGGGTGGCAGAAGCCCCCTGCCCCCCCCCAAGCAAGATGGTGGCAGTAAGAAGTAAGGCACTGAGCACCTGCAAAGCTAGCAAGATACTTGGATAGGGAAACCTAATTGGGGGTGGGGTCAGGGGAAGGCTGGCAAAGGCGCCAGAGAGGGCAGAGTAGCGGCAGTGAGGAGGTGCTGGACTGAAGAGGCCTGTCATTGTAGTCTGTGGAAAACAGGGGATTGGCCGCTGGTCAGCCTAGACTGGGGAAAGGAGGGATGGTGGTGGGTGGGGGACAGACTGTCCCAGAGCGCGCGTAAGTTTGGTGAGTTAATTAGCAATTCTGACCGTCCCACACCTGAAACTAATATAAATCCAGGGGAAGAAAAGGATGCTCTCTTGCCCACCCAGTGAACGTACTAGCCGCTGAGTTCGCGGGACCTTGGGCCCTGGAAGCGGTCTGGCTGATGGTGGCGCAGGGCGGCACGCGGGTCCCAGGAGGGAGACTGTAGCCAGACCGCGGCCTGGAGCAAGCTGAGCTGCCTGGGTGACCCTCCCCGCCTCCCTCCTCATCAGCTCCCTCGCTTCCTAACAGTCCTCCCTCCCCATCTTCCCTCTACTGTTCTCTCCTTTTCCTTCTAGGGCCCCCATTCCCGCCGTCCACCCCATCCCTGCTCTCAGTTTGGTCTCCCACTCCCCGCTCCCCTGCACACCCTTCCAAAAACCCCGCCTTCGGGAACACTGAGCCTCGGGGACCCCTGGGAGACAGAGCCTCGAGACTGCTCTGGGATTCCGTCTGCTTGGTAGTGGAGGGGCCAGTGGGGCGCAGGCTTCTGGGAAGTGTAGTCCGACGTCTGCACAGGCGCAGTGCGACAGGGGGCCTAGTGGGCGCCGGTCCTTTTCCTAAGGCGAGCTCCTCGTGAGTCCGGTTGCGGACTGGGCGGGCGCAGGAGACGGGATGCGAATGCCTGGAAGGAAAGTGTGGACTCAGGATGAGGTGCGGATCTGGAGGGTCGTGCATGTGAAGGTGATGCCTGTGGCTGTGTGTGTTTGTGTGCGTGTTGCGCTGAGACTCCCGGGCTGTCCCTGTGTCTCTCCGTGTTTGTCACCGCCTGTGTCCAGGTGGCCTCCGGTGTCTCGTCTTTGCTCGTGTGTATGTCGGCCGCCTGTCTTGGTCTCTCCGGGGTCCTTCTGTGTGCACGTCTGTGTGTGTGTCGTGGTGCAGGGATAGGAGCCAGAAACCTCAAGTCCGTAAAGAATACGTTTGTAAAAAGTAAATTCTGTTTCAAAGATCACGAAGTCACTGTCCCCAAGGATATAACATAACTCCTGCTTCTTAGTGTTACATTCAGCAACTGCGAGAACAGATGCAGGAGACTTTCAGGGTTTCAGAGATGTTACTTTATTGGCCAAATTTTCCTTTTTAACCTACGCAGGGGGGGCAGACTCCCAAATGTGTCCAGAGACACAGTGCTCATAAGAGCTGCAAATGAGTCCCCCCCGAGCGCTCTCAGCTCCGTCTTTACATAGGGGTATGC
>CM052550.1:46040977-46069165 GCA_028533065.1 Trachops cirrhosus
TAGAGGTGACCTGAAATTTCAGACTGGATACCCGGCCTTACACCCCTTATTCATGGTTTGCTTGTTGGTTGGTTAGTGTCTTGCTTCTAGGAACAGTGCTACAATAAACAGCGGTTGTATATTTGTTGATTTTAGAGAGAGAGAAACATGAATCTGTGGCCTCCCATATGCCTCCCATCCAGGGATCAAACCCACAACATTTTGGTGCACGGGAAAACGCTCCAGCTGAGCCTGCCTGCCAGGGCAGGACCGAGTTCTTCACTGTGTGCCACAAGCTCCAGGCTCCCTACTTGTATCTGTTCGTTGAGCCTCACAATAACCCCACAAGATCTGTGGAAGCCCCAGGGGTGGCGGTGGTGCTGGGGTGCGTTCTGGGGCCAGCACTCAGATCCAGGGAGGCGGCAGGGAAGCTGTTCCTCCCAGCTGTGGGACTGACAGTGTGCACATGTGTGTGTGTGTTGGGGAATGTCAGTGCGTGGGTATGACCTGTGTACCAAGCATGTGGGCCTGGACGTACTCGGCCCAACTCCAATCCCAGCTGTCATCTCAGGCAACTGGTTTATCTCTTTGAGCCGAAGTTTCCTCATCTGTGAAATGGGGTGAGTGGAATTAGCCCCCACCTTGTAGGGTGTGAGGAGGGTTAAATCAGAGATGTTTTTCAAGTGCCTTGTATGCCATAGGTGTTGGTTATGAATGTGTATTCCTGTCCCTGTCTGCCTGTCTTTTAGTGGGTGTGTCTGTCTGTCCTGTTTTGTGGGTCAGGACTCAACCGGGCCTCTCACTGCGCCTGTTTCTCCCCCTGTGCACAGCCTGCCCATCCCCTGGTCTGCATGGGCAGTGGAGAGATGGCCACCCAGCCACTGACCAAGAAGGCCCTGGTGAGTTATTTCACCCTCTTGCACCTCCTTCCTAAGGGTCAGGCTCCTGGACCGGGATGACCCTCTGCACGCCCAAACTCTCCTCAGGGCCCAAGCCCAGTCTCCTGGGTCTCTGCCCTCCCTGATGAGGGCATTGTTGTGACATTGGCTTTTGTCAACCACAGGGGACAGGGTAGCTCAGGAGTGAGCTGTCCTGCCCTGGGAGCTCTCAGGAGACTCCAGCAGGTACCTGGGAAGTGGTGGCTTATACATGTTTGGTCAAGTGTGACAAAGGCTCCTACAGAGGCCTTGGGCAGCATGTGCTGGATGAGGGACCTTCAGAACTGGGCAGATGGCACTAAACATCCAGGGGGCGGCGGGGGCGGGGAGGACACTGGGAGCAACTCGTACACATCCCTGATTGCTGTGATGTTTTATGATGCTTTAATGGGTGGCCATTTGTGGTATTTTTCTCTAAATTTCCTCCTATACAAGAAATACTTTACAATAATAAATGTATACATGGCCCTGGCCATGTAGCTTAGTTGGTTAGAGCATCATCTTGATATGCCAAGGTTCCAGGTTCAATTCCTGGTCAGGGCATGTATAAGAAGCAACCAGTGAATACATCAATGAGTAGAATAACAAATCTCTCTCTCAAATCAATAATATATATATAGCTGGACATAAATATTAATTTTTATCCTCACAAGAGGATGTTTTCTGATATTTATTTTTATTCCTCACTTGAGGACATTTTCATTTGCTTCTTTTTTTCTTTCTTTCCTTCCTTCCTTCCTTCCTTCCTTCCTTCCTTCCTTCCTTCCTTCCTTCCTTCCTTCCTTCCTTCCTTTTCTTTCTTTCTTTTTTTGAGAGAGAGAGGGAGAGATTGAGGAAGGGAGAGAGAGAAACATCCATGCAAGAGGAGCATCAATTGGTTGCCTCAGCATGCACCCAGACCAGGGAGGGACCCAAGCCAGGACGTGATCACAGGTGTCCAGACCATGGCTCACACACGTCAGTCCTGTCTCCTTAGGGGCCACCCTTCTCTAATGTGACCTCATCTTAACTCAATACACCTGCAATGACCCTGTTTCCAAATCAGGTCCCATCCTGAGGGGCTGGGAGTTAGCATTTCAACACAGGAACTCAACACAAACTGAACCAGTAACATGGCTTAAAATCTGGCATGGAGCAACTGCGTGTGGACTAACAGGTGTCATTACCGCTGTAGTGACGACATTGTCATCATCTTGTCATTTCGTCATTGTCTACTGCATGCTTAGCCATGTTCATTTCACGCACAGGGTCATGGTATCTGTGTCCTCAGTGCCCTGTCTGCCATTTATGCTTCAGGTCTTGACCCACCTGCCCGCACCTGGAATCTCCCTGCATCAACCTAACCACATAACACATCTTCCAGTTTCCCGGACACTCCTGAGAGCTACAGCTCCTCAGACCTGTCACGATGGTATTGCCCAGATTGCAGGTCCATTACGGGAGTTTCTGTTTGACAGGTGTGAAGTGATATCTCATTGTGGTTTTAATTTGCAGCTCTCTGATGATTAGTGATGTGCAGCATTTTTTCACATGTCCATGGGCCATCTGTGTGTCCTCTTTGGGAGAAGTGTCTATTCAGGTCCTTTGCACATTTTTGAATTGTGTTGTTTGCCTTCCTCTGAACAGCCACGTAGTTTATTTGCCTGTGGGAGGACCATCCAGTGATTTAGGCACCGAGGACACTGAGTGGTCAGGCCCTTCAGAGCTCCGCACCTTGTGGACACGACATCAGATGAATCCTGTGTGCCTTCCTGATCCTCTCTGTCCTTCTGGTTGTGTCTCCTGACCTGCGGTGTGCGCTTCCTCTTACAGGGGTCAGTGGCATTCAGGGATGTGATTGTGGACTTCACCCAGGAGGAGTGGCAGCAGCTGAAGCCTGCGCAGAAGGACCTGTACAGAGATGTGATGATGGAGACCTACTGGAACCTGGTCTCACTGGGTAAGGGGGCAGCTTCGCTGTGTTACTCACCATGTGCCTGTCACTTCAGGATGACACAGAAATAAAAAAAAAAAAAGGTGGACAGATGTTACTAGGTAGGACGTTCAAGTTAGTTGAAGCTAAAAATAAAGTTAATAGGTGATGAAGTGGGGAAGAGGATTTATCGCATGTATGAACATCAGAAGATTACAAATACATAAATAGCTCCTAGAAATAAATAAGGAAGAGACCAAATGAATGATAGAAAGTTGGGCCAGACTTATGAGCGTGCAGTTTGTAGATGTAGATGTGCATGGAGTTAGACTTTATAAAAGATGTTTAAACCACACTGGTAGTCAAAGAAGTACCCATTGATTCTCATTAATACAGTTCTTGCTTGTGCAGGACGCAGAGCTAAAGAAAACAAACCTGGCTGGCTGCCTCCGTTGGTTGGCGTGTTGTGCCGTACACCAAAAGACTGTGGGTTCGATCCCGGTCAGGGCACATATCTAGGTTGTGAGTTTGATCCCCAGTTTGGGCACATGCAGGAGGAAACTGATCGATATTTCTCTTCCCCACCTCCCCCTGCCCTCAAGCCCTTACTCCCTCTGTAAGTAAATACTCAGGTGAATCTTCAAAAAAAAAAGAAAAAAGAGTAACAGCATCCTGTATTATGAGGGTGCAGAGAAAGGGCCCCTTCCTTTTTGGAGCATGAAGTTGGGGCAACTCTTTTGGAAGACAGTTTGGCATTATCAACCAAATTTTAAATGATTCCATTTCTGGGACTTATCCTTTAAAATTTTTCCTGTACATGTGCAGAGTTTTTCATAGGAAGAAAAATGAAGAAAAATACCCTAGCTGCCCACCTACGAGACTGACCAAACAAATCGGGGTGTAGCAATGTGATGGAAATCAGGGCGCTCTTAGCACCCTTTGTAGTCACTGGCACAGAGAGCTGTCCCTGGATAATATTGTTCAGGAAAAACGCTAACTCTCAGAACTAGTGTACAGTCTCATTTCATTAAAAGCTTGTGGAGGTTTAACAGCCCTACAGTTAACTACACATAGTTAGTGCGAGCAATTTGATGCATTTTGACATCTGTGTAAGAGGGGGAACCCAAAAGAAATCGGTGTTTATTTATAAAAAATTGTGTCTTTATTCTTACTTGTTTAAACTTCAGTCACCTTCACTGGACTCTCCATTTGATGCAATACACTATCATGACTTTTTTCCACTGCTCAAAACAGTTTTTTTTTAAAAGATGTTATTTATTTCTGTTTAGAGAGAGGGGAAGGGAGGGAGAAGGAGAGGGAGAGAAACATGGATAGGTTACCTCTCGCATACCCCCAGCTGGTGCCCTGGCCTGCATCCAGGCATGTGCCCTGACCGGGGATCGAACCGGTGACGTTTCAGTTCACAGGCCAGTACTCAATCCACTGAGCTATACCAGCTAGGGCTCAAAACAGTTTTTGAGCTCACCAATTTTGATACCTTTTAGGGCTTCTGCCATTTTTTGTTTCACCTCTTCCACATCAGCAAAACGTTTCCTTTTGAGGACTTTTCTCATCCAGGGAAAGAAACCACTTAAAGCAAAGTCAGGTGAATAGGGAGGGTCTGGCACTGGGTCAGCCTTCTTTTCTAAATCACCCATCATGAAACGGAAAAACTTGTTTGAGGAGTCTTCAGAAAAAATTCACTAAAGCCAAACGCAGCCTCACACAACAATGCCAGCTGGTACACTGATACAGCTGGGTTCCTAGAACACTCACCTAGGGGGAAGCCTGCACTACTAGGGGCCTGCCCTCCAGAAGACTATTCCTAGTTTTGGGGTGTCCACCTTCCATACACCCAGAAAAGCATTGCCGTGATCTGAATGCATCCATTAGCCCAAAAAGTTTCTTTTTCCTTTTCCCTACCCTCCATCTCCTGGCACACACTAGTCTGCCTTCTGTCACTGTGGTTTAGTTTGCCTATTCTAGAATTTCAAATATATCTAACCGTATGGCATGTACTTTTTTTTTTTCCTGACTTCTTACACTTGGCATCATCTTTGAGGTTCACCCAGATCATCCTTATGTATCGATAGTTTACTTCTTTTTTTCATTCTTTATTTTTTTAATCCTCACCTGAAGATATGTTTATTGATTTTAGAGAGAGAGACAGAGAGAAGGAAGCATAGATAGGTTGCCTCCTGTATGTGCCCAGACAGGGTATCAAACTTGGAGCCTTTTGGTGCACAGATGATGCTCCAACCAACTGAGCCACCCGGCCAGGGCAATTGTTCACTTTTTTTATTGCTGAGTAATATTCTACTTCATGGAGAGACCATGATGTGTTTATCCCTTCACTTAATGATAAACATTTGTGTTGCTTCCAGTTCTGGACATTTTTCTGTAAACACATGCTGTCCTTTCTGTTGAGAATGTTTAGGTCGTATGTAGGTGCATAATTAGCTTTTTCAGAAACTGCCAAACTTTTTCCAAAGCAGATGTCTCATTTTTTTTATTTCCACCAGCATTCGCCCGAAATCGCATTGCTCCGTGTGCTTGTCAGAACTGAACACGCTGAGTCTCTCTCACTGCAGCCATTCTCGTGGGTGTACACGAGTGGAGTGTGTACCCCACTCCAGCTGGCAGCTGGTACTGAGAATCTTTCCAGGTGCTTCTTTGCCGTCAGTATATTCTCTTTGGTGAAGTGTCTGGTTCAAGTCTTTTGCCTGTTTATTTAGTGGGTTGTTTGCTTCCTTATTATTCAGTTTTGAAAGTTCTTTGTATATTCTTTTGTTGTTAATTCTTGGTGGCAGTTCTTTATGAGGTATGTACTTTGTAACTATTTCTCCCATTCTGCAGGTACTCTTTTTCTCTTCCTCAATGGCATCATTTGGAACACAAATGTTTTTAATGGTGATGGGGTCCAGTTTATTTATTTTGATGTTGCTTGTGCTTTTGGTATCATATCTGAGGCACCATTGGCCCTCCCGAAGGCCATGAAGATTTACTCCTGTTTTTTCTATGACTTTTAGAATTTTAGCTCTTTATTTAGGCCTTTCGTTTCTTTTTAGTTAATTGCTGTGAATGATTAAAAGGGGCTCATGTCACTTTTTTTAATAAAATTATTGGGGTGACATTGGCTAATAGGATCGTATAGGTTTCAAGTGTGTATTTATAGGATAAATGATCTGTGTGTTACACTGTGTGCCTCCCACCCGAAGTCACATTGCCTCCCGTCACCACAGACCGCTGCTCTTTTGGATGTGTGCACACAGGTGCCCCAGCACCATCTTGTGGATGAGCAGGAGTTTGTGATTTGATGAAGTCCAGTTTCAGACCATATTCACAACCAAGACTCTTCTCTCTTCAGTCCCTGCAGCCACAGGCCAGTTCTGTCCTCAGCCTACCTCAGACCCACGGGCCCCAAAACACACCCACTGTCACCCTGCTTACCTTTTCCTCTGGAAAGTTATCCTCAGCCTCCATGTCCCAATTCACCACCTGCTCTAACATCCGGCATCTCCCAGACCTCATGGCCACAAAACCAGGATCGTTCTTCTACCCTAATGTATTTGTCAAATGTTTTCCCCTGGAATGGGACAGTGACACATGGCCACATAGTGATTTAGGGATTAGACCATGTCATGGACCATGGACCACGGACCATGTGCTGGATGACCTTGAGGGTGTGGCTCCATTCTCAGAGCCTCGGTTTTCCCTGTCTATAAAATGGGTACAATCCTACCAGCACCTACTCACGTGTGGCGAGGGCTGCTTTGTACCATGTCACCCCATGACTAATGCTCGGTGAAAGTTTATGAGATACCTCCCATGTGCCGGACACTGTAGGAGCTGGGGACTGGTGTGACCCTTGCCTTCATGGAGCTCACCTCCTGCTGCTGGATCTGTCAGTATACAGATCGGGGAAGAGCACCATAATGATCACTCACAATGATGCAAGTGAGACAGTGGCAGGTGGAAGCTTCCTTCCACCACAGGGTGGACAGATGAGGCCTCCCTGTGGGGGACAAAGGCTCACTGAAGCTTGAGGATAAGCGCCCATGGGAAGGCAGAGGGGATGGTAGGTAGAAAGACCCTGAGGCAGGAAGCACTGGGCATGGACAAGGAAATCAAAGAAAACTGAAGATGAGTAGGGCTGGATGGTGGAGAGGGATAGTGGGAAGGGGGTTGTGTCTGGTCCCTGGGTACTGGGAAGATGCTGGAGGGTTAGGTCTGACTCCCGAGCTCCTCTTCCTGTGAGTGGACAATGGGTTATAGAGAGTGGGGGAGGCTGCTGCATTGAGGCCGTGGTGGTGGTGCATCGGTCTGGTCCAGTTCAAGTTGTTCTGTATGGTGACATTTCTTAACAATCTGGGTGGTGGGAGGGAAGGGGTGAGCCAAAATAACTGGTGAATCTTCTCTCTTTTTTTTTAAATTAAAAAAAATTTTACTTTAATAGTCGTAAAATATACATAACATAAAATTGACCATTTAACTGTTTTTAGGTGCACAGTGCAGTGACATGAAGTACATTCCCACTGTTGGTCAGCCATCACTGCCATCCATCTCAAAAATTCTTTTAATTGTCCCCAACTGACAGTCTGTCCCCTCCAAACAGCTCCTCATCCCCTCACCAAGCCCGGGCACCCAGGTCCTCCTTTCTGTCTCTATCAATTTGACAATTCTAGTTGTCCCATATGAGTGGAATCATACAGTATTGGTCATTGTGTGTCTGACTTATTCAGCTAAGTCTGTTTGGTGAGCCTTTCTTTTTATTATTTGGGCCAAAATCACAGACTCACATCAAATGCATTAGGTTTGTGATACCCAAGAGGGGCCCCAGTAGGCTTCAGATTATTTCTCGGCAGAGCTCAGAAGGGATCTGGGAGGGGGCATCCATTTAGGAGGGGTCAACATAGAGAAGGGACTGAAATCTGGGCTCCCCTGATTCAGGCAGGGGACTCAAACTCCAGGGTTGCGGGGCCCGTGGTGGCATAAATTTGGGAATGGGAACAGCTGCTTATGACTCCCATTTTCTTTGTTGCCTCCAAGGAAGGGGGGCTTCCTTTTTTTTGCCTCCAAGTGGCCGGATCTTCCTTTTTTTTTTTTTTTTTAAGAGATATTTATTTATTTATTTTTAGGAGGAGGGAGGGAGGGAGAAAGAGAGGGAAAGAAACATCAACGTGTGGTTGCTTCTTGTGCACCCCCTAGTGGGGACCTGGCCTGCAACCCAGGCATGTGCCCTGACTGGGAATCGAACCTGTGACCCTTTGGTTTGCAGGCTGGCACTCAATCCACTGAGGCACACCAGCCAGGTACAGATCTTCCCTTTTTTAATGCGGATTTTGTGTAAGATCTCATGATTTTTAAATGCTGGGAGGAACCCTGATGTCCATGTGCAGAGTCCAGAACTCAGGACAGCCCCTAGGCTAGAAACAGAGATGAGGAATCCACTGGCCACACTCAGGAGGGGACTGAGTGGCTGTGGTCAGCAGGGAGGGATGAGTGTGCAAAAAGGGGTCTGGACCCAGCTGCCAGGGCTGGGCTGCTCCTGGGCAGCGTAGGAAGGCGGGAGCTTGACTGGGGGTGGGGACACAGATGACAACCAGCACCCACATGAGATGAGAGTCAGCTCTACTTTATCATTTGTAATAAACGTCAATGGTTTGCAAAGTACAGGTAGCTGGTAGAGTATAGGATGGGGTCTAGAAGCCAGGAGCTGTGAGCAGTGAACTCTCGCTGGGTTTGTGGGAGCTTTGATCCACTCCTCCAAGCCCGCCTTCCTGCTCTTTCTCTCCAGGGGTCTGTCTGTCCAGCTCTGAGCTCCCCTGGGCAGCTTTGCACCCACTCCCAAGGGGGACCGTTCTTGCTCACCTCTCTCAGCCTCACTGTCTCAGCTCACTGCTTCCCTTCTCCCTCTGTCCCCATGACAGTTTCTCCCCTGCTCTCAGGCTGTGCCTTGTCCCGTCTTGGAGAGGTCTTCCCTCTGAGCGTGGTTGACTACATGTGTGTCGTCATCTTTCCCCCTCCCCTCAGACTTGAAGACTACACCTGACAGCAAAGAATCAGACCCACAGGATGATGTTTTGGAAGACAGAGCATCTGTTGTGGTGGTGGCAGAAGCATCACTGAGGAATGGTTCCACCTGTGAAGGAGCTGGGACACAGCATGACCAGGCGGGGTGTCCACAGGGGAGCCCAGGGACCTGTCTGGGGCAGCTGGACATGTCCCAAGCATTAGCCCCTGAATGTTGTGAATTTCAGGCATTTGTCCACCAAAGCCCCAAGCCAGCCCCACTGAGATCCGAAGGACCGAAAGGAGCGGGAACACACCTGTTCACCATGTGCGGGAAGGACTCAGGGACTTCAAGCCTCCCTGCTCCCTCCAAACTCTGTGCAGAGAAGAAGCCCTACAAATGTGGGGACTGTGGCAAGGCTTTCAGATATAACTCGTGCTTGATGAAGCACCAACCAATCCACACTGGGGAGAAGCCCTTCTCTTGCACAACTTGCGGGAAGAAGTTCACCCGGCAGTTTTACCTCACCATCCACCAGCGGGTACACACAGGGGAGAAGCCCTATGTGTGTGGGGAGTGCAGCAAGGCTTTCAGCTATAACTCGTCCCTGAAGAATCACCAGCGAATCCACACTGGGGAGAAGCCCTTCTCATGTGCCACGTGTGGGAAGAAATTCACCCAGCAGTCGTGCCTCACCATCCACCAGCACTTGCACACGGGGGAGAAGCCGTATGTGTGCAGGGACTGTGGCAAGGCCTTCTGCCGGAAGAAGCACCTCATCGTGCACCAGAGGACGCACACTGGGGAGAAGCCATACATGTGTGGGGACTGCGGAAAGGCCTTCAGCCAGAAAATGCACCTCATCCTGCACCAGAGGACACACACTGGGGAGAAGCCGCACGTGTGTGCCGTGTGTGGGCGTGCCTTTAGCCAGGACGTGCACCTTAGGAACCACAAACGGACACACACTGGCGAAAAACCGTTCGTGTGTAGCGACTGCGGCAAGGCCTTCAGTCAGAGTGTGACCCTCATTGTTCACCAGAGGACGCACACCGGGGAGAAGCCCTACAAGTGCACCGTGTGTGGGCGCACCTTCAGCCAGAGCGTGCACCTGATGGAGCACCAGCGGACGCACACTGGGGAGAAGCCATTCGAGTGTGCAGACTGCGGCAAGTCCTTTAACAAGAGCTCTTCACTCATGCTGCACCACGGGTCCCCTAAAGGTGAGGGGCCATATGCGTGCGGCCGGTGCAGCAAGGTCTTCAGCCGGAAGGCCTGCCTCATCGAGCACCAGCACACCCATGTGGGCATGAAGCCCTTTGAGTGCAGCATATGTGGCAAGACTTTCAACAAGAACTTCTTCTTCATGCAGCATCTGCGCGTGCACACGGGGGAGAAGCCATATGAATGCGCCATCTGCCAAAAGCGCTTCGTGGCGCGCTCGTCCCTGCAGGCACACCAGACCGGCCACACTGGCGAGAAGCCCTACAAGTGCGGCCAGTGCGGCAAGGCCTTCAGCCACAAATCCTCCCTCAAGGAGCACTGGCGTGTGCACACTGGGGAGAGGCCCTACGAGTGCTCCATCTGCCAAACCCACTTTGCTGCACGTGCGTCTCTGGTGGCACACCAGGCCAGCCACGCCAGGGAGAAGCCCTACAAGTGCAGCCAGTGCGGCAAGGCCTTCAGCAAGAGCTCCTCACTCAGGGAGCACCAGCACGTGCACACTGGGGAGAAGCCCTACAAGTGCTCCCTCTGCCCGATGCACTTCTCTGGGCGCTCTTCCTTGGTGGCACACCAGGCCAGCCACACTGGAAAGAAGCCCTACAAGTGCGGCCAGTGTGGCAAGGCCTTCAGCCAGGGCGCCTACCTCATCGAGCACCAGCGCATCCACACTGGTGAGAAGCCCTTCAGGTGCGGTGAGTGCGGCAAGGCCTTCATCAGGAACTTTTCACTCACCCTCCACCTGAGGACCCACACAGGGGAGAAGCCATACGAGTGTGGCAAGTGTGGGAAAACCTTCAGTGGAAACGTTAACCTCACCCGACACCAGAGGAGGATGCACTGGTAGGATGCACCAGTCGGGGCGGGGCTGGGGAAGGTTTGTGGGATCTCTGAATCCCCGCCCAATGGGCGGGTCCTGAGTCCGTGCCTCAGTGTCAGAGGTGACATTGGAACTCGAGGTTAGGATGCAAGAGAAGTCCTGCGCAGTTAGGTCTTAGAGATGTGGGTGCTGGGGACAGACCTCACCATGCACACCGGCTGCTTCCACTCCTGTGGCAAGCAAGCCCCCATGCAGGTCTAGTATCTGGGAATCTGTCCGGGGCACTGTGGCTCCAGACCAAGATCGAGTAAACTGTCCTGTCTGCACCAATGTAGTGTCTCTGGTCTCCATCTCCTGGACAGTAAAGGGGAGGAGGGGGAGGAGAAAGGAAAAAGGGAAGGTGGGCTCCACAGGGACATTCTCCCTTTGTCACACAGGGCTAAATCTAGTCCAGAGATTAGGGTGTCGACATCTGTGGGTGTCCTCATTTTCTCCACACCCAGCCCCCAGTTTCCCTGCACCAGTTGAAGTTGCCAAGTGGTTCATGATGGAAAAAAATTTTTTTTCAGACTTAAGGTATAATAGTAATTCCTTCAAATGCCACAGATTCTCATAGTGGTATGTTAAATTCTTTTTAAAGAAAACTTTTATTTAACAGCAGCTAACATCATTTTAAACAGTCAGCAGGTACAAAAGGTACAGGTACCCTTTGTCCTGTCAAAATGAGTGTCAGTGCCTGGGGTGGGGAGGCACGAATTCCCCACCGGTTCCCCAGGATCCCAGCAATCCTGCCCCAGATATGAGGCCACCTGTCCCTCCCAGCCCTGGATTCCTGGCTTGGGAATGCTCAGACCAGAAGGCTGGGCCCAGATCCTCAGTCTCAGAGATGGGGGAAAGGGCCCCCCCAAAAAACCCTGCACATCAGCCTCCCTCCCCATAGAGCTCTTTCAGTTTCAGGAGAAGAATCCTCTCTCAGGTCATGGTCTGTCCCCCACCCACCCGCTTCTGACTGGAATTCTTGCGAAAATAAGGTGCCTTCAGTCAGACAGGCATATTATCCAATCTATGCATCGTTATTGATGAGAGCGATATATTAGCAATAATGTATAGCAAATGATATAAGAACGGTGCTTTATAAAGTATAAAATAACACAAAGTATTTATTAATAAATAGGCCAATAACTACTACTCAGAGTCCTGTTATTATCCTGGGATTTCCGCTGTGGAAACTAAGGCTCGGAGCTCTGATGCTTTCCGCCAGAGCCCGTGAACGTGTCCAAGGGACTCAGTGGTTGCTGTGTGTCGGTGGGGCTCCGGCAGCTTTCTGTCCTAGGGAGAGCTCAGTTTGCTCTTGTGTGGCAGGGAGGACATGGCCCCTTCTTCCCCCAGCCTCTCCACCCTCAGCACTGGGACATGGTGGGCGGGAACAAGTGAAGGGAGAGGGGAGCCAGGAGGGAGCAGGAGGAAGATGAGGAGGTAAAGGGAAGGGGAACCACCCAGCAGCGCTGACAAGATCAGGAAGAAGTGGGTGACTGACTGGGACGGGTTGGGAGCAGGAACTCTGGCACCAGGTCTGCCCAGGCTCACACCCCAGCTGTGTGCTCCGACCAGTGCGGGCGTTTTCTGAGCCCCGTGTCCTCGTCTGTAAGGAGACTGAGTAAGGAAACCTGCCCTGTGGTGTTAGGTGGGTTTCCTGAGCTAATTCACACACGGTTCCTACAACATGTGCTGGGACCCGCTGGAGCAGGGCCGCCCCCGGCACCTCTGCAGGGACGGAAAGCTCTGTGTGTGTGCTGTCCATGTGGGGGCCACTGACTACCTGGGGCAGTTGAACTTGACATATGGCAGGTGCAGCCTTGGAACTAAATTTTTACCTGTGTTTAATTTTAATTGATTTTACAGAGAGGAAGGGAGAGAGATGGAGAGATACGATTTGTTGTTCCACTTATTTATGCATTTATTGGTTGATTCTTGTATGTGCCCTGATGTGTTTTTAATTTTAATTCATTTAAATTTTCATAGTTACCTCTGGCTACTGCATTGGATCATGGTGCTCTAAAGCCTTAGCTATTTTTGCCCTGGCCGGTGTGACTCAGTTGTTTGGACATCATCTCACAAACCAAGAAGTCACCAGTTCAATTCCCAGTCAGGGCATATGCCCAGTTTATGGGTTTGGTTCCCGGTCATGAATCTGGCAAGAGACAACCAATTGATGTTTCTGTCTCTGATTGATGATTCTCTGTTTCTTCCTACCTTCCCCTCTCACTAGAAACAATAAAAGAAAAAAAATTAAATTAATAAAGCCTTCGCTATTTTTACTATATATTCTAAAGCTTCTGTTGTGTTTTAGAAATTTGATGGGTCCTTTTAAAAGCCCACACAACAATACCACTAACTGCACTTCTTTGGGTCTGTCCTAAGTACTTGGTGTGCATTAGCCCTTAGAATCCTAGTCACGTATCTGTGAACTGGGCCCTCTGAACTGAATATAACGGCTCTGACTACTGTCATTCACTGCATGCTCTCTGTGTCTGGCCCCCTGACAGACTCTTGATTCACATACATGTTACTCAACTGCAGTACAGTTGCTAATTTACTGAAATGGTCCAGTGGGCAGAGAACAGTGTACTTACCCGCCTGACCTCAAACTGGGACCATCCTGGTGATTCAGTGGGTGGGAGCATCGTCCCCATCTACCAAGGTGGTGGGTTCGATCCCAGGTCAGGTCACAAACAACCAATGCATGCATGAATGAGTAGAACAACAAACTGACTTCTCTCTCCCCTAAGTTTCTCCAAAATCAACCAATTAAAAAAATACATGTTACTTGATTTATAAAGATTGTGTTTAGAAGGCTTACCCCATGAGTCAGGTGACAGACACACCCTGTGGGAGGGGATGGGGAGCAGGTCTGTATTTTCTGAGCAGACTTGGCAACTCTGCCCTTCTCCATTGCACCCCAGACACCCCAGGTGACTGGAGTCTTCAAGGTTTGAGGCAACTAGGTGAGTTTTTTTCATTTCTTTCGTCCTGCAGAATAAACTGAAGAATTTTTCAGTAGTAATGAAACAAAAAGGTCATTGGGAGCTGAGTGCCCTGGGTGGTTTCATGAAATCCTTGTGGTTTCCTCTACAAGTTGAGTTTGGGCCTCTCCACATGGGTCTCAGGACCTCAAATGATCACTTCTGTAAATAACTTACATGTGATAGTTGGGGGAAGGGATCATAAGAACTAGATATATCTACACAGTGGCATTAATTCTCTATAGTTGTTAAGAAAAAAAAAAAAAAAAGTGGCCGTGACCAGGTAGCTGACTTGGTTAGAGTATCACCCTGATACACCAAGGTTGTGGGTTTCATCCCTGGTCAGGACACGTACAAGAATTAACCAATGATTCATAAATAGGTGGAACAACAAATCCCTCTCTGTCTCTCTCAAATAAATGAGAATTAAAAAAAATGAAGTAGATACTTCTTGTGGGGTGATCCTTACAGGAGTCTTTACTTGGTGCCATACAGCCCTGCCTTCTAGGCCAGGCCCAGAGTGGGGAGAACAGATCCCCTGCCCATGGTGTGGTTTCCTGGCTGAGTCTTACCCAACAGGGATTCCATGATTGTGGGTGACTCAGCTGGGCAGGCCATTGGCTGCGCCCAGGCAACAGATGGACTTGATTCAGCTCACTCACTCTTTGCCGTCATGAAGATGAAATTAAAGAAAGCAAGGCAGACACCAATAAAGAAAAAAAGATTTTTAATATGAGTTCCCGTTTCTTTAGAGAACTTGGAACATCAAAACCCACTGGGCCAACAACTCCATGTAAGGTTGGAAATGTAGGGAAGATCCACAGTTCAGTGGGTCTACCTGATCAAAAGCTCTAAGCAGACCCTGAAATCTTCCTGCTCTTTAAAAAGGGGGAATTTATCCTCTTAGGGGAAGGGGACACACCTCAGGTGTCTCTTGGAGTATTTAACACATAGTGGATGTTTTATGAATGTGTCTTTAGTGATGGGGGCAGCTGTGAGTTCCCTGGTGACCAGATCTTCAGGAAGAACAAACACATCCATCCATTCATTGACCAATTCCAGAATGGCTGGATTTGTATGCCAGGGGCTTATTCCTGAAGACTTTGCATGCACCACCCCAGACCTGCATAATACAAGGCCAAACCTAACAAGAGGTGATTGGCATGTCTCTCCAGCTAATGTGATCCTAAAATAACAAACACGGTTTACAGTTTACACAGTTGATCATGGGAGACAGTAAGGATTTTTAGAAAGTTTTAAATTGCAAGTCTTCATGTCATTCCAAAAAAAAAATGCCACTGAAACCTGAATTCAAGTGTTTATAATTGGAGTTAGCATAAAATATAGCCATAGTGTAGTTTTATAAATACACAATAATGTCCTTCCTGTGACCCTCAGCTTTTGACATGAAAACTGAAACTTTGCCAGTAACTCATATATAAACTACAGCACTCTCCCAATTACTCAATGCCACAGTAACTATCATCCTGAATCCTGGCACATCTTTGTTTTTCATTTTTTGGGGGTAAATTATTTCCACAGAAATGTTTTCCAAACGTCCATAGAAGGGAGTACCGCTAGGAGCAGGCAGAGAGGGTCCACCAGAGATCTCCAATCACTGAGGCCTTGGCGAGGCAGTGGGCAGGGTGCATTGCCTGGGTAACCAAGCTACTGTGTTAACCACCTAGTGATCCGCTGCCCTGGACAAGATGACAGCACGAGGAAGTATTGCACTGAATTCTAGCAAGGCTATCAAGATAATTGGGTAGGGCCTCAACTGGTGTGGCTCAGTGGATTGGGCGACAGCCTGCGAGGTCACTGGTATGATTCCCAGTCAGGGCACATGCCTGGGTTTCGGGACAGGTCCCCAGTAGGGGGCGTGCAAGAGGCAACCATACATTGATGTTTCTCTCCCTCCCCTCTGCCTTTCACCTCCGTCTAAAAATAAATAAAATATTAAAAAAAAAAAAAAGGATAATTGGATACCAAACCTGAGTCGACATAGTAAACAGAATGGAGGCAGGGGGTGGTGCTGGACCGAAGACTGGTCAGACTAGCCTGGGGAAAGAGGGGATTGGTCCCAGGTGGACCCTAACAGCGCATGCTGAACTTTGGGAAGTTCATTGGGCATTCAGACCATCCCACACCTCAAACTAATATAAATTCAGGGTAAGGAAGGACTGCTTTCTTGCACACTTGGCGAATGTGCTAGCTGGTGTGTCTGGTGGAACCTCGTGGCCCTGGAAGCAGCCTGGCTGATGTCGGGGCCTGCAGGTTACAGAAGGGGGCCTGAAACTGGACAGCAGCCGAAAGCTAGCGGAGGTGCCTGGGCATCTGCTCCGCGGCACCTAAGGTTCCCAAAAGGCAGTAATTTTAGTGGGAGCAGGAACTCAAAACGGCTTTCTGTTCTGGTTGGGCTAAGGACGGGTTTTTCCTCGGGTTTTCAGGAGGGGATGGGCTTTGGGACAAGAGTGTGTGCCATTCTCCCCGACCCTGCAACCTCTGAATGAAAAACCTCTTGCCTTTCTCACTAGCCTCTACCCCTAGAGTCTGCCTCTTGGGGGCCGCAGGCAGCAGAACCCCCACTTTGGTTCGGTAACTGTAACATGCCCAGAACAGGGGCTGGCACAGAACGCGAAGTGCTAATACTTCTTTGCTGGTGACAATCATTTGCGTCTCCGCACGCTTTACAAATTTTCTGCAAGCCAGCATGATTACAGCTTCCCTGTCTGGAGGCAGAACGTCTGCAGAGGTGTTAAGGATTCTTTTCCCGCCTCCAACTGTGCACCGCTTTTTCTGGAATTTCCCTCCCCCTCCCTCCTGTGCAGCTCCCTCGGCTCCCCACCCGTGCCCCGTCTGCCTGACACCTCTCTCCCTCACCTCCCCTTCCCTGTCCCTTACTCCCTCCGCCCACCCCGCTCCCGCCTGGCCCTCTCCCTGCTCCCGTGCGCGCCCTTCACCCTCATCCCTCACGAATCCCTTCTAGGTGGTGGTACCGCAGGTTCCTCTGGGAGATGAAGCAACGCAGCAGCTCCTGCAGTTCCAGTCTGCCTGCCTCAGATTGCTGGGGCGGGGTGGGGGGAGGCCCTGGCGGAGGCTGTGGCGGCGGCGCGCAGAGCTCTGGGAAGTGGGAAGTGTAATTACCCGTCCGCGCAGGCGCAGTGTGGTTGGGGGCCTAGTGGGCCCGGATCACTTTCCCGGGGAAGCCCGCGGTGAGTTCGGCTGCGGACTGGGCGGGGCCCGGAGTAGAGTGTGCGGGTCTGGGCGGGGTCTTGCGGGTGAAAGTGATCCCTGTGGCTGTGTGTGCGCGTGTCTGTGTGCTGGGCTGAGACTCCCGGGCCGTCTCTGTTTGTCTCCGTGTTTGTCAGTGCTAGTGTGTCCGAAGCCACCTGTGTCTCCCCTTTGCTCCTGTGCGTGTCTGCTGCCTGTCTTTGTCTCTCCGGGGTCCCTCTGTGTTCACGTCTATGGGCGTGTCTGCCTTTGTTTCCTTCCGCAGTGTCCCCCTGTGAGGGCGCCATCCAGGTGTCCACTAGTGTCTGGTCTCTTCCTCTGTGCCTGCCTGTGGTCTGGGTGTGTCTGTGTGCGTGGGGTGCGTCTCTGCTGGCCGAGCCTTCCCCTGTCCGTGTACACCAGCGCCTCTGTTTCTGGGCATGGCTGACACGGGAGAGTGGGTGCGTCGGGGGTGCCCTCCTGAGAGCGTGGAGAACAGGACCCTTCTGGACAGGCGGGCCTGGCGGAGCTGCCTGCCTGGGGGCCCCAGAACCCATCTTCTTCCTGCCCCCTAGCCCTGGGAGGGCAGGACGTGTGTGGTAGCCAGGTGTGGGGCTAAGGAAGAGGGTCCGAGACCCTGCCCCATGCTGACCTGGGTGGGTTTGTTCAGGGAAGGGTGTGTTGGGTGCTCAGGGTATGGTTCTGGGCATTTTCATAGGCCTCCCAGTAACTCTGAGGTAGGGAAACTCACCATCCCCATTTTGCAGATGGGGAAACTGAGGTTCAGAGACTTTAAGTGAATCTCCCAACACAACACCCAGGCATCCAGGTTCCAGAGCCACTACCCTAACCACCCCACAGATGGCAAATCCTTGTTTCTCCCTTTAGAAACAATGGACAGAAAGAAATGCCAGAAAGCTTAGACAGAGGAGCAGGAGCAGCTGCCACCCCTGGCTCTGTAGCCACAGATCTGAGGCCATCCAGGGTTCAGAGGTCACAAGCCCCATGTACATTGTCACTTTAGGGCCACAGTGCCTTTATGGCCTCCTTTTAAATGATTAAGAAATTATAGTTGTGACTGCATTGCTGTGTGGACAAATGCAGTCCAGGGTGGATTAGATGTGCTTTTTCTATTACAAATTTAAAAGAACTTATGATAATTTCAAGGACCCTTACAGGTGTCAGGAGTCACTGGCCCACTGTGTCTCCTTGGTGAGTTGGCTCAGGTGGCACCATGTCCAGCAAAAGGAGCCGGTGTTGTTGCCCCACGGTGCAGCGATAGGAGTCAGAGATCACAAGTCCCAAAAGAATACATTTGTAAAAATTAAATTCTGCTTAAAACAGCATGAAGTCACTTCACTTAGGGACATAACTCCTGTTTCCTGGAAGTGACCTGGGATTTCAGACTGGACACCCGGTCTTTATCATCCTATCCAGGGTTTGTTTGTTCGTTGATTGGTTGATGTTATGCTTCTAGGAACAGGGCTGCAATAAACATTATTTTTATGTTTATTGACTTTACAGAGAGAGGAAGAGAGAGAAATATCCATCAGTTGCCTCTACGCAACTCCACCAGGGATAGGGGGATCAAAACCACAACCTAGGTATGCACCCTGACCTGGGATTGAACCTGCAACCTTTTGGTGTACGGGAGGAGGCTCCAACCAACTGAGCCACCCGGCATGGGCTAAACTGAGTATTATTTTGTGCCACATGGCCCCAGGCTCCTTACGTGTATCTGTTCGTGAAGCCTCACAGTAACCCCATGAGATCTTGGGGAGACCCAGAGCGTGGGGGCAGTGTTGAGGTGTCTTCTGGGGCTAGCACTCAGACCAATGGAGGGGGCAAAGGGGGTCCTGTTCCTCTGTCCAGGCCTTGGGACTGTCAGTATGGGTGTACATGTGCATGTTGGGGAGTCTCAGGGTGTGGGTGTGGGTTGTGCACTTGAGAGACAGCTAACACTTGGACTTGGACCTAATCATTGAAACACCAGTCCCAGCTCTGTCATCTCAGGCGTGTGGCTTATATCTTTGGGCCTCCATTTCCTTACCTGTGAGATGGGGTGAGTGGAAATAGTACACACCTTGTAGGGTGTCAGGATGATTAAATCGTATGGCATCCAGTGCCTTGGATGCCACAGCCTCCCCCAGGCATTCAGTATGAACGTATGTGCATGTCCCCATCTGCTTGTCTTCTAGTGGGCATGTCTGTCTGTGTTGTCTGCATTGTGGGTTGAGCTTCGACGTGGTCTCTCACCGTATTTGTCTCTTTCTGCTCCAGCACACATCCTGCTTGTTGCCCTGTCCGCATGGTCAGTGAAAGGATGGCCACCCAGCCGATAACCAAGAAGGCCCTGGTGAGTCATGTCACTTTTTGCACCTCCTTCCTAAAAGTCAAACATCTGTGCGTGCATGACCCTCCAGTCCCCCTCGGTGACCAGGCCTTTGGCCTGGTCTCCTGGAGTTATTTCCACCATCAGGAGGGAAGGTACTGTCCTGACACTAGCTTTCATTAACCACAAGGAACAGGGCGGCTCAAGAGTGACCTGTCCTACTAAGGGGGCTCTCAGGAGACTCTGGCATGCACCTAGAAAGGGCCAATTAAACACATTCTACAATTGTGACAGAGGCCCTGGGAAGCATGTGCTGGACAAGGGGCCCTCAGAAGTGGGCAGACTAAATGCCCAGAGGACTGGAGGGGAGTGGGAGGGGGACGCCTGGGGGCAGGGACCTATAATGACCCTGGCTTTCGCCTCGATGTTTTATGATGTTTTAGTGGGATTTTTTTTTCAGTCTCCATAGAGACTGCCAAAAATTGTCAGTGCCGACTGTATTTCTAGTTGTCATGGCAGGGTATTGGGAAAAGTTTTTTTTTTAAGATTTTATTTATTTTTTTGACAGAGGACAAAGTAGGGAGAAAGAGGGAGAGAAACATAAATGTGTTGTTGCCTCTCGCACACCTACTGGGGGACCTGGCCCACAACCCAGGCATGTGCCCTGACTGGGAATCGAACAGGAGACCCTTTGGTTTGCAGGCTGGCGCTCAATCCACTGAGTCACACCAGCCAGGGGAAAGCTTTCAATTAAAAATAATTGCACTTCAGGTAAACCTCACTGGCTACAATACTGCCTGTGTTCAAAGCTTGTTTGTGGTATTTTTACAAGTTTTCTGTTATATAAGAAATATTTTATAATAAAAAATATATATGGCTATGGCTAGATAGCTCAGTTGATTAGAGCATCATCTTGATACGCCAAGGTTATGGGTTCGATCCCTGGTCAGGGCACATACCAGAAGCAAACAGTGAATACATGAATAACTGGAAAAACAAATTCTCTCCTTCCCTCAAATCAATAAATTAAGTATGTATTGCCAGGCATAAGTCTTTTTTTCTTAACCTCACCAGAGAATATGTTCATTGATTTTTATAGAGATATATCATGCTGAGAGAGAAACATCAATGGGTTGCCTTCACATGCACCCAGTCTGCGATTGGACCCGCAGCTTTTTAGTGTATGGGAAAATGCTTCAACCAGCTGACCCACCCGGCCAGGGCTGGGCATGAAACATTTCCCTGCATTCTGTACAGTTTCTTTAGGGGAGATTCCTTGCAGAAGAAGGTGAAGGTGGGTATTGTTAAGGGCTTTCAGAAGTCTTCATAGTTCTGGGTTGGGACAGGTTATTCTCCCAACAGCATGCAGCAGGGCCTGCCACTGTTTCATTTTGACCTTTGTTCAGGTATTTATTCAGCTCATTGGATGTAAATGACAAGCGATATAAACCTTCTGCCTAGTAGGTGACAACTGATATATCACATGTACTCTTTCTGAGTAGCATTGTTTGTGGTATTACTCAGGTTTGATTTTTAGATTATTGGCCATTTCTGCAGGTGGGCAAATTATCCTATCTTTTGCTGGTTTATGGAAATCTTAGCATGCTTGAAGGTTTTAAAGAAGAGTGTGAGTGAGTGAGTATGTACACTTTTGTGGTGAATATTCTTCCTGGTTTGCTTTTTGTTTTTCAGCTTATTTGATTTTTCCCCCCACAAATTTAATTATTTATTTTTTAGAGGGACTAAAGGGGCGGGAGAAAGAGAGGGAGAGCAACGTCAATGTGAAAAACATCAATCGGTTGCCTCTCGTATAGGCCCCAACCACGGACTGAAAGCACAACCTAGGCATGTGCCCTGACTGGGTATTGAACAGGATACCTTTATATTTCTTAAGTCCAAAAGCATTGCATAGTTTTCTTAAAGTCCAGCCATGGTTGGTGTGGTTCAGTGGATTGAGTGCCAGCCTGCAAACCAAAGGGTCGCCGGTTCGATTCCCACTCAGGGCACATGCCTGGGTTGCAGGCCAGGTCCCCAGAAGGGGGCACACAGGAAGCAACCACACATTGATGTTTCTTTCCCTCTCTTTCTTCCCCTCTCTCTAAATATAAATAAATAAAATCTTTAAAAAATAACAATAAAGTCCAGTCTGCCAGTGTTTCCGCCAAACCTGGTTTCTCCAATGTTCTTAAGCAGAGAAAGCATTTCTCCTTTTCAGGCCTCATGCCACCTATACATCTTCCTTTTTTTCCATTTATTGTTAGGGTGTTAATAGTGAACTTTTGAATCTTTTCTATCCACCTGGAACTTGTTTTGCTGTATAAACATGTCAGTTTCCTTACCCAAGAGCTTGGGTTTCTCGTGTCCTCTAACACTTTATTGAGATACACCCCACATACCGTAACATGTACAATTCACTGGTTTTTGGTCGTGTAACCATCACCACAATCAATTGCAGAATACAGGCTAGGGCAAACGTAGGTTTACAGTTGTGAGTACATGAAACACAGAGTTTATTCTTGTATTATGGTTTATTAATTACTGTATTCTTTTCCATACAACTGTAAACCTGTTTTTGCCCCACCCTCTGTTTGCATCACCCTGAAAACAAAGCATCGCTCTGGATTCTTCCTATCAACTCCCTGCACCTAGTAACCAGTCATTTACTCTTTGCCTCAGGATTTGCCTATTCTGAACATTCCTGTCTTTCATTCTTGTTTTAATCCTCACCTGAGGACATGCTTATTGATTTTAGAGAGAGAGGAAGGGAGAGGGGGAGAAACACCAATGTGAGAGAGAACCATTGATCAGTTGACCTTTACTCATCCCAAACGGTGATCGCACCCACCACCTTTGGGCGAATGTGCCAGGGAAGGGTATCACCAGTGTCTCTCCCAGCTTCTCTTGGTCCTGTGAATCATGGCACCATAACCCCCATCCTCACATGGTGTGTCCCTGTGGCATGTCTCTGCATCCAAATATCTCCTTTTTATAAGGACAGATGTCCCATTGTCTAGGTGGCCACAGTTCTTCAGTGTGACTTCATCTTAATTCAATACACCTGTAATGATCCTGTTTCCAAATCAGGTCCCATTTGAGGAGCTGGGGGTTAGCACTTCAACACAGGAACTCAACATGAAACTGAACTGGTAACATGGCTTAGACTAAAACCTGGCACAGAGGAACCACCTAGTGAGTGACAGGTGTTACTGCTGTGGTGATGTCATTGTCATCATTGCATTATTGTCCACCATGCTCTGAACCACATTTATTTCACGCACGGGGTCATGGCATTGCATTCTCAGTGCTCTGTCTGTCATTTAAGCCTCAGGTCTTGACCCACCTGCCCCCACCTGGAATCTCTCCACAAGGACCCAACCATAGACCACACCTTCCAGCTTCCCAGATGCCCCCTAGAGCTAGTGCTGCTCAGGCAACTGTCAGGATGAAATTGACTAGATTCCGGTTCTGTTATGGAGCTTCCGTCTGACAGGTGTGAGGTGATATCTCATTGTGGTTTAAATTTGCCACTCTGTCACGATAAGTGATGTTGAGTATTTTTCATATGTGTGTTGGTCATCTATGTGTCCTCTTGGAGAAATGTCTATTCAGGGCCTTTGTCCATTCTTTACTTGGTTGTTTGTTTTCCTGGTGAACATCCCCATAGTTTATTTGTCCCTCTGAGGACCATCTAGTGACTTAGGCACCAAGGACACTGAGTGGACAGGCCCTTCAGAGCTCCGCACCTTGTCAACACCACCTCAGGTGCATCTTGTGTACCTTCCTGATCCTCTTGGCCCTTCTGGCTGTGTCTCCCACCTCTGTAAGGAGGGCCCTGTGGTGAGTGGTGTGCGTTTCCTCTTACAGGGGTCGGTGACATTCAGGGATGTGATCGTGGACTTCACCCAGGAGGAGTGGCAGCAACTGGAGCCTGTGCAGAAGGACCTGTACAGGGATGTGATGATGGAGGTCTACTGGAACCTGGTCTCGCTGGGTAAGGGGGCAGCTTCACCACGTTACTATCTGCCTGTCACTTCAGGATAACACAGAAATAAAAAAGATGGACAGATCTGACTAGGTAGAACATTCAAATTATTCAAAGCTAAAAATGAACTTGATAGGTAATGAAGTGGGGAAGTGTATTTACCGCATGTATGGTGACCAGAGGTTTGTAAATATATAAAAAGTTCCTAGGAATAAACGAGAAAAAGACCGAATGAATGATAGAAAGGTGGACACAGCTTATGAGCATGCAATTCATAGATGTAGGAATGCATGGAGTTGCACTTTATAAAAGATTTTTAAACCTTTCACCTGGCTGGTGTGGCTCAATGGATTGAGAGCCAGCCTGTGAACCAAAGGGTTGCTGGTTTGATTCCCAGTCATGGTTCAATTCCCAGTCAGGGCACATGCCTGGATTGCCAGCCAGGTCTCCCACTTGGGGGCTTGTGGGAGGCAACTGATCTCTTGCACTCTCCCCCTTTTCTCCCTCCCTTCCCTTCTCTCTAAATAAAACCTTAAAAATAAAATAAAATGTGATGAACCCGAGGTCCATATGCAGAGTCTGGAACTCATGACAGCCTACTAGGCTAGAAACAGAGATTGAGGAACCCATGGGACAAAACCAAGAGAGGATCGGCGGGGCTGTGCTGGGGGTGGGGGGGCGATGAGTGTGCAAATAGGAGGGGTGAGGAGACAGCTGCTGCCAGGGCCAGGACGCTCCTGGGCAGTGTAGGATGGTGGGAGCTTGGCTGGCCAGTGCGGAGACAGAGGACAACCAGCATATCCACAAGTGAGTCAGCTGTTACTTTATCTTTTGTGATCAAGTTCCATGGTTTGAGAATCACAGGTGGCTGACGGAAGCGGCGAGGCTGGTGCAGTGAACTCTCACTGGGTTTGTAGGATCCTTTGATCTGCTCCTCCAAGCCCACTTTCTTCTTTCACTTCAGGGTTATGTCCACCCAGCTCTGTGCTCTGCTGGCTGCCTTTGTATCCACTCCCAAGGGGATCTTTCTTGCTCTGTACTCACCCTTTTTTTTTTCTATTCACCTTCTTCAACCTCACTGTCTGAGCTATTGCTTCCATTCTCTGTCCACATGACAGTTTGCCCCGTATTCTCAGCCTGTGCCTTGTCCTGTCTTGGGAAAGTCCTCCCCACCAGCTTTGTTAACTACATGTGTGTCCTCATCTCTTCCCCCCTCCCCTCAGACTTGGAGACTAGACCTGACATGAAAGAATCAGACCCACAGGAGGAAGATTGGGGAGACAGACCATCTGTTGCCATGGTGGTGAAAGGACCCTCGAGGAATGGTGCCCGGAATTATGACCGTGAAGGATCAGAGACACAGGGTGACCGAGTTGGGCATCGACAGGGGGGCCCAGGGACGTGTTTGGGGCGGTTGGACACGTCCAAAGCATTAGCCCCTGAAAGTCATGAATTTAAGGCTTTCGTCCACCAAAGCTCCTCTCTGGCCCCACAGAGGTTGGGAGGACCAAGACAATCACAGATGCGCCCGTTCACCAGGAGTGGGAAGAACTCAGGTACTTCCAGCCTCAATCCCTCCTCTAAACTCTGCGCAGAGAAGAAGCCCTATAAGTGTGGGGACTGCGGCAAGTCTTACGGCTATAACTCGTCCCTGATGAAGCACCAACGAATCCACACTGGGGAGAAGCCCTTCTCATGCTCCACTTGTGGGAAGCAGTTTATCCAGCAGTCATGCCTCACTATCCACCAGCGTGTGCACACAGGAGAGAAGCCGTATGTGTGTGGGGACTGCGGCAAGGCCTTCAGCCGGAAGAGGAACCTCATCTTGCACCAGAGGACACACACTGGGGAGAAGCCGTATGCATGCGGGGACTGCGGAAAGGCCTTCAGCCAGAACACATACCTCATCTTGCACCAAAGGACTCACACTGGGGAGAAGCCATATGTGTGTGGGGACTGCGGAAAGGCCTTCAGCCAGAAAATGCACCTCGTCCTACACCAGAGGACGCACACTGGGGAAAAGCCCTTCTCGTGCACTACATGTGGGAAGCAGTTCACCTGGCAATCGAGCCTCACCATCCACCAGCGCTTGCACATCGGGGAGAAGCCATATGCTTGCGGGGACTGTGGCAAGGCTTATGGCTGTAACTCATCCCTGAAGAGGCACCAACAAATCCACTCTGGCGAGAAGCCCTTCTCCTGCACCACATGTGGGAAGCAGTTCACCCAGCAATCGTGCCTCACCATCCATCAGCGTATCCACACAGGGGAGAAGCCCTACAAGTGCAGCCAATGTGGCAAGACCTTTATCAAGAACTCCTCACTCACAGAGCACTGGCGTGTGCACACCGGCGAGAAACCATACGCATGTAGGGACTGCGGGAAGGCTTTCAGCCAGAAACAGTACCTCATCGTGCACCAGAGGACACACACTGGCGAGAAGCCATACATGTGTGGCGAGTGCGGCACGGCCTTTAGCAAGAACTCCTCACTAATGGAGCACCTGCGTGTGCACACCGGGGAGAAGCCATATGTGTGTGCGGACTGTGGCAAGGCCTTCAGTCAGAACAAGCACCTCATCCTGCACCAGAGGACACACACCGGGGAGAAGCCCTACGAGTGCTCCATCTGCAAAATGCACTTCGCAAGGCCCTCGTCCCTGGCTACTCACCAGGCCAGCCACACTGGCAAGAAGCCCTACAAGTGCAGCCAATGTGGCAAGGTCTTCAGCCAGGGTGCCTACCTCATCTTGCACCAGCGTATCCACACTGGTGAGAAGCCCTTCAGGTGCAGCCAGTGTGGCAAGGCCTTCGTCAGGAACTACTCACTAACCCTCCACCGGAGGATCCACACGGGAGAGAAGCCCTACCAGTGTGGCAACTGTGGGATAACCTTCAGCCGGAACTTCAACCTCACACAACACCAGAGGAGGATGCACACGTAGCTGGAGGGAAAGGGGCGGGTATGATATTTCAGAATCCACACCCAATAGACGGATTGTGAGTGCTTGCAGCAGTGCTAGACTTGACATTGGAGCCCTTGCATAGGACTCAATAGAGCTCCTACCCATATCAATCTTAGCAATATGGGGACAGGCCACGCCATGTACACCATCTGCTTCCAGTGCATCCACAAGGCCATATGGAAAGGAAGTCCCCCTACAGGTCTAGTATCTGGGCATGTGGCCAGGGCACTGTGACTCATCATCTAGCTGCAGTAAACTGCTGTAAGAGCTTGGACAATGCATTTAGTGTCTCTGGGTCTCCATCTCCTGGACAGTAAAATGGAGGAATGGGAGGAGAAAGGAAGTCAGGAGGTAGGCTCCACGGAGACATTCTCCCCTTGTCACACAAGCCTGGATCTAGTTCAGAGGTCAGGTTATCGCTATCTGTGGGTTTCCTCATTTTCCCTACACCCAGCCCCTGGTTTCCCTGCAACAGTAGAAGTTGCCAAGTGGTTCATGAGAGCGGAAATTTTTTTTTTGCAGCATTAGGGAATAAAAGTAATCACTTCAGATGCCAAAGTTTCTCATAGTGGTCTGTTAAAAAAATTTATAATAAACCTTTGAATTGAGACTCACATCATTTTACACAGTCATGAGGTGCAAAAGGTACAGGTACCAGTTGTCCTGTCAAAATGAGTGTCAACATTTGGGGCCAGTGGGCAAGAATGCTTTATCCAAATCCCAGGGCCCCAGCAATCTTGCTGCAGGTATGAGGCCACCTGCCCCTCCCAGCCCTGGATTCCTGGCTTGGGAATGGTCAGATCAGAGGCAGGGCCCAGACCCTCAGCCTCAGAGATGGGGGCAAGAACACCCCCTGCAGAAACCAACCCAGGTGTCCCCCTCCCTGCAGGGCTTTTCAGTTATAGGACAATCCTGTGTCAGAAACAATCAGGAACAATCCCCAACCCACCCCGTGCCAGCTGGAATTCCTGTGAAAATAAATGGCTTTCCGTCAGGCAGGCACATTATCCAGCTATGCCTCACTACACCTTAGTCATGTTTTACTTAGGATTTGATTAATGATAATAGCAATCTATTACTGATAATAAATAGCAAATGATACAGAATTGTGCTCTATTAACACTAATGTAATACATAAAATACTTATTAATAAATGGGTAATTAATTTCTACTTAGAGCATTATTTTCCCGGGTTTTCCGCTGAGGAAAGCAAGGCTCAGAACTAATACTATGAATGACCAAAACCTCAGGGTTCAGTGAAACCTGCAGGCAGGCGGACTCAATGGCTGCTACAGGGTATGGGGGCTCAAGGTCCTTGGGTGCTGGGGCGAGAGCTCTTTGTACAGCCCACCCCTGTCCCCTCACTGTGACCAGATGAAACATTGATAAACTTGTTAATTTATGTGCTTTTGCTTTTTTTCTTTTTAAAATCCTAACACAAAGATGTGTTTATTGATTTTTTGAGAGAGGTGAAGGCAGAGAGAGAGAGACAAAGAGAAAGAGCAAGAAACACAGATTACATGCCTCCCATACACGGCCCAACCAGAGATTAATGTGCATCCTAGGTATATGCCCTGACTGGGAGTCAACCTTTTGGTGTATGGGAGAATGCTCCAACTGAGGCACCCATCCAGGGCTATGTGCTTTTGTTTTTAAATACTTGTGTTTTGAATCTGGCGAGCCTTGACACACACATCTTTTTTTTTTTTTTTTTACAGTTTCCGTAATTTTTTTTTAATTTTTTTTTTTAGTTTATTCAGTACAGTTTCTATCCTTTATTCCCATTCCAGCCC
>CM052550.1:46069665-46163590 GCA_028533065.1 Trachops cirrhosus
TGGAATGTAGGTCCTTGTCTTTCATGACTTGGAATACTTCTTTCCAGCTCCTTCTTGCCTGTAAGGTCTCTTTTGAGAAATCAGCTGATAGGCTAATGGGAACTCCTTTGTAGGTTACTGTCTCCTTATCTCTTGCTGCTTCTAGGATTCTCTCCTTCATTTTTACCTTGGCTAATGTAATTATGATGTACCTTGGTGTGTTCCTCCTTGGGTCCAACTTCTTTGGGACTCTCTGAGCTTCCTGGACTTCCTGGAAGTCTATTTCCCTTGCCAAATTGGGGAAGTTCTCCTTTATTATTTGTTCAAATGAGTTTTCCACTTGCTCTTCCTCTTCTCCTTCTGGTACCCCTATAATTTGGATGTTGGAATGTTTCAAGATGTCCCGGAGGTTCCTAAGTCTCTCCTCATGTTTTTGAATTCTTGTTTCTTCATTCTTTTCTGATTGTATTTGTGTTTCTTCCTACTGGTCCACTCCATTGATGTGAGACCCATCTTTTATTCCATCACTATTGGTTCCCTGTGCATTTTTCTTCATTTCACTTATTGTAGCCTTCATTTGTTCATCTAATTTGCGACCAAAATCAACCAATTCTGTGAGCATCCTGATCACCAGTGCTTTGAATTGTGCATCTGATAGGTTGACTATCTCTTGGTCACTTGAAAGTATTGGCTGTGGGGCTTTGATTTGTTCTGTCTGAGCCATTTTTGTTTTGTTTTGTTTTGTTTTGTTTTGGTCTGATTGGACCTGTTAGGTATTGAGGGGCAGAGCCTTAGGTGTTTACCAGGGCGGGGCAACCCAGTTGCTGGGTTGTGACGCTGTACGTGGGGGTGAGGTCAGAGAGGGAACAATGGAGCTTGTTCCACTCTCTCTAGGACTTCAGTCCCCTCTGCCACTTCCCACAAGCAAATTGGGCCCTTCTGGTGCTGGTTCCCGGGCGGGTGGGTTGTATACGTTCTAAGATCCTGTGGGTCTCCCCAAGGAACTCTCCTGTGAGGCGGGGAGATTCTCCTGGCACCTCAACCCTCAGAGGTGTTTTCAATCGGTGCTTTTAGGCTTTATTTCCTGGCGCTGGGTCCCTGGGTTGCACGGTCTGTGTCGCTGCCCATTTTCGCCTGGTTTATCTGTGTGCGAATGTGTGACTGCGGACAGCCAGCTGCCTTGCAGGCCTTACTGGGTCTGCTCCTTGCGTCCCGTGCCCGGGGTCTGTCACAGGTCTGTCAGCCACCCCTGCGCGTCTGCTAGCCACTGCTTTTTCCTGCTGGGACCCCTTGACCCCTCTCTGTTGGCCTCCAACTCTGCCCCCATTACTGGTCTGGATGAATGGGTGTCAGACTTCTGTACAGTTCATTTCTCTCTGTTCTGGTTGTTTTTTTGTTTGTAAATTTTTGTTGTCCTTAGTTTTGGTTGTGCGAGGAGGCACAGTGTGTCTACCTATGCCTCCATCTTGTCCTTTGCCCATTTTTGAATTTGGTTGTTTGTCTTCCTGGTGAACAGCCCCATAGTTTATTTGTCCCTCTGAGGACCATCACAGTGAACTGAGGCACCAAGGACACTGAGTGATCAGGCCCTTCAGAGCTCTGTACCTTGTTGACACCAGATCAGATGCATCCTGTGTGCCTTCCCTGATTCTCTTGGCCCTTCTGGCCACATCTCCTGACCTCTGTGAGGAGGGCCCTGCAGTGAATGGTGTGTGCTTCCTCTTACAGGAGTTGGTGGCGTTCAGGGATGTGATTGTGGACTTCAACCAGGAGGAGTGGCAACAGCTGAAGCCTGCGCAGAAGGACCTGTACAGAGACGTGATGATGGAGAACTACTGGAACCTGGTCTCGCTAGGTAAGGGGACAGCTTTGCCTCATTATTCACCATCTGCCTGTCACTTTGGGATGACACAGAAATAAAAAAGATGGATAGATCTGACATGTAGCATGTTCAAATTACTTGAAGCTAAAAATGAACTTGATAGGTGATGAAGTAGTTAAGAGTATTTACCTCAGGTATAACAGAGGATTATAAATATATAAAGAGCTCTAAGCCCTGACTGGCGTAGCTCAGTGGATTGAGCGCAGGCTGCGAACCAAAGCATCGCAGGTGCGATTCCCAGTCAGGGCACATGCCTGGGTTGCGGGCCAGGTCCCCAGTGGGGACCACATGAGAGGCAGCCACACATTGATGTTTCTCCCTCTCCTTCTCCCTCCCTTCCCCTCTCTAAAAATAAATAAATAAAATCTTTAAAATACATATATATATATATATATATATATATATATATATATATATAAAGAGCTCTTAGGAATAGATGTGAAAAAGACCAAATGAATGATAGAGAAGTAGACCCTACTTATCAGTGCAATTCAAAGATGTAGTAATACATGGAGTTACCTTTACAAAAGATTTGTAAGCCTTACTAATGGTCAAAGAAGTACCATTGGATTCACAGAAATAACAGGTGTTGCCCATGAGGTACACAGGTATGAAAAAGAATATTTGTCAGGGCACTATCTGGTTGTGAGTTTGGTCCCCAGTTGGGGCACATAGAGGAATCAATCGATTCATGTTTCTCTCTTTCTCCCTGTTGCCCCCTCTTTCTCCCCACCCTTTTCCTCCCACTCTACTCCTGTGAGACATTTAAAATATATATATAATATCATCCTGTATCAAAGGTGTAGACAAAGGGACTCTTCATTTTAGGACCTTAAAGTTGGAACAACTCTTGGAACACAGTTTGGCATAATCAACCAAATTTCAAATGATTCCATTTCTAGAATATATCCTTTAACTATTTCCCCATAAGTGTGCAAACCTTTTCATAGGAAGAAAAATCAAGGGAAATGCCCTTGATCCATTTAGCAGGTGTCAATGTAGACAAAAGACTAAAATCTGGGCTTCCGTGCATGACTCAAGAGGGGTCTCAAACTCATAGGTGGGTTGTGGGGCCAGTGGGGGCTTAAATGGAGGAAGGGGGACAGCTTCCTACCAATCCCACTTTCTTTGTTACCTCCGAGGAAGAAAAGCTCCATGTGGCTGGAACTTCACTTTTTAAATGAGATTTTTGTGTAAGATCTCTCACAGTTTTGAACCCTAAGGTCCATGTGCAGAGTCTGGAACTCAGAACAGCCCCACAGACTAGAAACAGAGATTGAGGAACTCACAGGAGATACGCAGGAGGGGATTAGAGTGGCTGTGGTCAGCAGGGAGGGACGAGTGTGCAAAGAGGAGGGGTCCAGAGCCAGCTGCCAGGCTGATACTGTGCAGCATAGGAAGCTTGGCTCTCTGGTGGGGAGACCAGGCCAGCAGCACATCCACATAAGAGTCAGCTTACACTTTATTGATTGTAAAAAAAAGTCATTGCTTATGATGGACAGCTGGCTTGGGGGTGCATTTTGAGGTCTAGAAGTGAGGATCTGGGTGCAGTGAACAATCACTGGATTTGTGGGAGCCTTGATCCCCTTCTCCAAGCCTGCCTTCCTCCTCTTTCTCTCCAGGGGCCTGTCTGCCCAGCTTTGGTCTCTGCTGGCCGCCTTTACACCCACTTTCAAGGGGAGTTTCTCTCTCTGCTTACCTCCCTAAACTTCACTGTCTCAGGTCACTGCTACCCATATCCAACTGTCCCCATGCCAGGCTGTCCTCTGCTCTCAGGCTGTGCTTTGTCATATCTTGGGAAGGTCCTCTCTCCCAGCGTGGTTAACTACATGTGTGTTGTTGTCTCTTTCCCCCTCCCCTCAGACTTGGAGAGGAGACCTGTCATGAAAGATACTGACCCACAGGAGAACATCACAGAAAACAGACCACCCGTTGCAGTGGTGGCGGAAGGACCCATGAAGAATGGTTCCCAGAGTCATACCTGTGAAGGAGTAGAAACACAGGCTGACCTAGTGGGGCAGCGACAAGGGAGCTCTGGGTCCTGTCTGGAGCATTTGAACATGTCCCAAGCATTAGCCCCTGAAGGTCGTAAATTTAAGTCATTTGTCCACCAAAGCCCAATTCCAGCCCCTCCAAGATTGGAAGGACTAAGAGGATCAGGGACTCTCCCATTCCCAGTGTGTGGGAAAAACTCAGGTACTTCAAGCCTCCATCCTCCCTCCAAACTCCATACTGGAAAGAAGCCCTATGAGTGCAGGGTCTGTGGCAAGGCTTTCAGCTATAACTCATCCCTGAGGAAGCATCAGCGAGTCCACACCGGGGAGAAGCCCTTTTCATGCACCACGTGTGGGAAGCAGTTTACCCTCCAGTGGTGCCTCACCATCCATCAACGCATACACACTGGGGAGAAGCCATACTCATGCAGGGAATGTGGCAAGGCCTTCAGCCAGAACAAGCACCTCATCCTACACCACAACACACACACCGGGGAGAAGCCGTACATGTGCTGGGATTGCGGAAAGTCCTTCAGCGAGAACAGGGGCCTCATCCTGCACCAGAGAACACACACTGGGGAGAAGCCTTACACCTGCGGGGACTGTGGAAAGGCGTTCAGCCAGAAATGGAACCTCATCCTGCACCAGAGGACACACACTGGAGAGAAACCTTATGTGTGTGGTGACTGTGGCAAGGCCTTCAGCCAGAACAGGAGCCTATTAGTGCATCAGAGGACACACACTGGGGAAAAGCCACACCTGTGCAGGGACTGTGGCAAAGACTTTAGTCGGAACGAGTACCTAATCCTGCACCAGAGAACACACACTGGGGAGAAGCCTTATACTTGTGGAGATTGTGGAAAGGCCTTCAGCCAGAACAGGCACCTCATCCTGCACCAGAGGACACACACTGGGGAGAAACCCTATGTGTGCAGTGCCTGTGGCAAAGCCTTCAGCCAGAACAGGAGCCTCATTGTACATCAAAGGACGCACACTGGGGAGAAGCCGTACAGGTGCGGGGACTGCAGTAAGGCCTTCAGCCGGAATGAGTACCTCATTGCACACCAGAGGACACACACTGGGGAGAGGCCGTTCGTGTGCAGGGACTGCGGAAAGGCCTTTGGCCAGAAATGGACCCTCATCCTACACCAGAGGACACACACTGGGGAGAAGCCGTACACATGCGAGGACTGTGGCAAGGCCTTTAGCCAGAATAAGCACCTCCTTGTGCACCAGAGGACTCATACCAGGGAGAAGGCCTCTGAGGGCTCCATCTGCCAGATGCAGTTGGCAAAGTGCTCATCCCTGGCAATGGACCATGTTAGCCACAACATCAAGAAGCCCTACAGTGTGGCCAGTGCTGCAAGGCCTTCAGCCCAGGTGCCTACCTCATCATGCATCAGCACTTCCACACCGCCAAGGAACCCTACACGTGCAGCCAGTGGGATGAGGTTTTTGTCAGGAACTTTTTGCTCACCCTCCACCAGAGGATCCAGGTGTAAGAGAAGCCCTACAAGTGTGGCAAGTGTGGGAAAACCTTCAGCTAGAACATCCACCTTACACAACACTAAAGGAAGATGCACATATAGCAAGGGGCACAATGAATCTGAATCCACGTCTGATAGGCTGGTTCTGAGCTCAAGCGCCAGTGCCAGAAATGACATTGGAGCCCATGGATAGGACTCAAGACAAGTCTTGCCCAGACGGGTTTTGGAATATGGGTGCTGGGAACAGGCCACGCCACGCACATGAGTTGTGTCTCTGGGTCTTCATCTCCTGGATAGTAAAGGGGAGTAGGGAGAGGTGGACTCCATGGGGACATTGTCACTTTGTCAGACACGCCTGGATCTAGTCCAGGGGTCAGGTTGTTGCCACCCTGGGGTTTCCTTGTTTTCCTTACACTCAGCTCCCAGTTTCCCTGTAACAGTAGAAGTTGCCAGGTGATTTGTGAGGGGAAAATTTTTTTTCATCATTATTGGGTTAATAGTAATAGCTTCAGATGCCAAAGTTTCTCAGTTTGTTAAATATTTTTAAAATAAGTTTTAATTAAGGGAGACCAATGTCATTTAAATGGTCGTCAGGTGCAAAAGATAGTTACCTGCTTTCCTGTACATTTGTGTGTCAAAGCTTCGGTGGAGGAGGCAGAAATACCCCACAGGAACCCCAGGAACCCAGCAAGCCCTTCCCAAGTATGAGGCTATCTGCCCCTACCAGCCCTGGATTCCTGGCTTGGGAATGGTCAGATCAGGTGGCAGGGCCAAGACCCTTAGCAAGGAGATGCAGGGAGGGGCTCCACCGCCCTGGGCTGGCTAGAATTCTGAAAAGTGCCTTCAGGCAGGGGCATTATCCAATCTATGTGTCATCCACAGCCTTAGTCACGGTGTACTTACAATTTCATTATTGATAATAGAGATCTATTACAAATAATAAATAGCAAATGATGATATTTTTTATCACCAAGAGTGGTGCTCTATTTTTTTTAAGATTTTATTTTTAGAGAGAGGGGAAGGGAGGGAGAAAGAGATGGAGAGAAACATTGATCCGTTGCCTCTATGCCCCTAACCAGGGACCTGGCCCACAACCCAGGAATGTGCCCTGACCTGGAATCAAACCGGTGACCTCTGGGTTCGCAGGCTGGCACTCCATCCACTGAGCCACACCACCCAGGGTAGAATGTTACTCTATTAACTATAAAATAGCCTGTGTTTATTAATAAATTGGTAATTAACTATGGCTCAGAGCCCTATTATGCTGGGTTTTCTTCTGAGGAAACCAAGGCTCAGAGTTGTAATTCTCTGCACAGTAAAATAAACGCTCCCCAGGCCAGTGAATCCAGGGGCTGGTGGGCAGACTCAATGGAGGATATGCTGTATGGGGGTGCTGAAGCCACTACTAATTGGGTTCTGGGAAGTTACTGTCTGTGGCCACGCCTACCTACCCTACTTCAGACCTGGTAGGTGGGACAAATGGAGGAGGAGGAGCTTGGTGGGGGGGAGAGAAGGAAAGGAAAGGGAAGGTGTAGGAGAAAGATGAGGATGTGGGGAATGGAAGGAAAGAGAATTGCCCAGCAGTGTGCACAAGGTCAGGAAGAATCAGATGATTGATTGGAACGGGTTGGGAGCAGGAAATCTGGCACCAGGCTTGCTGGGTTCAAACCTCAGGTCTGTGTGCTGTGACCAATGTGGTCATTTTCTGAAGCCCGGTTTCCTCCTCTCTAAGGAGATTAAGGAAACCTGCCCAATGGCATTAGGTGGGTTTCCTGAGCTAATTTAGATATGGTTCCGCAGTGTCGTCCCAGCACTTATGCAGAAAGCTCTGTGTGTGTGCTGTCCACATGGGGGCCAATGGCTACATGGTGGGGGAGAGGCTATTTGAAGTAACAAAGTGGATGCCTAATACATGAAGACCTAGGATTTCTGCATCCTCTGATAAGCAAGAATCTCAGGAGATGAGTGGCTTCCGGTTAATAGTGAGTCATTTAGTCAAGTTTCTGAGCACCTCCTCCCTTCCAGGCAATGTTCCAGGTGCTAGGAGTCCAGCAGTGAGCAAACCACAGCCTCTTGTCTCATGGAGCCCCCACTGCTCATTTCTGAGTGAGATTACAGGTGATGAGGTAGAAAGTGAAGGGGAGGGGCTGTTTCAGCTTTGGCACTCTGGGTGTGCCCTGACTGGGAGTTGAACCAGTGACCTTTGGGGTTGCATGCCAGCACTCAATCCACTGAGCCTCACCAGTCAGGGCTACCCTCTTTTTTTTTTTTTAATTAAATCCTCACCCAAGGATATACTTACTGACTGACACCAGAGAGAGGAAGGGAGGGAGAGAGGAGATAGAAATTGTTGTGACAAATGGCAATCAGTTGCGTCTTACACATGCTCCAATGCAGGATTGAACCCACAACCTAGGTATGTGTCCTGACTGGGAATCTATTCCCGCAATTTTTTGGTATACAGGAAGATGCTCCAACCAACTGAGCCACCTGGCCAAGTGTACAGTAAGGTGATCTTAATTAGAGGATGGTGTTGTAGAGCAGCAGATCTCTATGACTTACTCATGTTGCATAACTGAGAGTTTATGCCCATTTATTTATTTATTTTTGAATTGTCTATTTTTTTTTTAGATTTTATTTATTTATCTTTAGAGGGGAAGGGAAGGAGAGAGGGAGAAAAATATCAATGTGTGGTTGCTTCCTTTGCATTCCCTGCTGGGAACTGGCCTGCAACCCAGGCATGTGCCCTGACTGGGAATCGAACCGTGATCTCTTGTTTCACAGGCCCGCGCTTAATCCACTAAGCTACGCCAGCCAGGGCTTATTTTTAAATTAAGTTAAATCTTTTCATGTTACTTTTTTTTTTCCTGTGTGGGATGGTTGCTCTTGAGCCTACAGGGAGCAACCTGTCTGTAGATTTGTCAAAGTCCGTGTTTCTTGGCCTCCAGTTCTTAGGTGTCCAAAGACAGAGATCCACCATCATGTCTTTGTAGAAGGGTATCATTTGTGTTTTAAAAGGTATACGTAGCCCTGACCAGTGCGGCTCAGTGGATTGAGCACTGGCCCGTGAACCAAAAGGTTGCTGGTTCAATTCTCAGTCAGGACACATGCCTGGTTTGTAGGCCTGGCCCTTACTAGGGGGCGTGTGAGAGGCAACCACACATTGATGTTTCTCTCCCTCTCTTTCAACCTACCTTCCCCACTCTCTAGAAATAAATAAATAAAATCTTTTTAAAAATAAGTGTATCTCTATACTTTTACATGTAACTTCGAAATACAGAGAGACAGTAGTAGAAGAAATACTACTACTTTTGTACAGGTTGTTACTTCGTTGAGCTGCTTCTGTGAACATTCATAAATGGCTGCTGATTGAGGTCCCTGAAGCCCCTGCCCCAGGCCCTGTGGCCTTGCCTGCTCCTGCACATCACAAAAGGGTGTGACCTGGTGATGATTAATACTCAGACTGGCTCCTACTTGTGTACAGTTGCTAATTTACTGAAATGGTCCAGTGGGCAGATAAAGCATGGTGTACTTACCCACCTGACCTGAAACTGGGACCCTCTTGTGGTTCAGTGGGTGAGAACATCATCCTGGTACTCCAGGGTTGCAGGTCAGCTCACTGGTCAGAACACTTACAAGAATCACCCAAAGAATGCATGAATGAGTGGAACAAATAATCGATGTCTCTCTCTCTTCCTCTTCTCTATCCAGCAGTCAAGGTAAGCGAATTATAGCATTGACTTTATCGCTGGTGGTCTGGGTCTGTGGGAGAGCAGTGTATTTTTCCATGGCAACCACCACCTCAAGAACATTAAGAAAAGACAGATTGGCCACCCCTGGGATGGACCCAGATCCTCTATCCCAGAAAAGAGGTCTCCAGAGGACACCCATGGTAACACGGAAGGGCCATCACCCTGCCAATTCCCAGGCCCCTGCCTGGGGGTGCGACTGGGAAGGACACAAGTGTCTCCTGATGCTGAGAAGGCCGAGTTCAGGCTCCAGAGCCAGTCTGGGCTTTGAATCACAAATATTCACTGGCTGCATCCACAGGTACCTTGGTCTGGTACTATCAGAAGGGGGCCTGCTTTATGCAAGGTGTTGGGAATCGGGCCCAGCAAGACCATTCACATCTCACCTCTCAGAGGGGGACTTACCATCTCCAAATCCTTTTTTTTTTTTTTTTAACAATTATCCTATTTCATTTTCTAAAATTTACCCAAGGACATATTTTTACTGATTTCAGAGAGAAACATTGGTGGGTTGCCCTCTGCACACCTTAAAAAGGGATTGAACCTGCAATGTTTTGGTGTACAGGACAACACTCCAACCAACCAAGCCACCTGACCAGGGCTATTTTATTTCTAGATAGTTAATAAGCGAACACATTTTTTGGCCAAAGGTCAAAATGTGTTGATAAAACAAGATGAAAATATCCTGCCGATCTCTCTGCTCAAATCCAGCCTATGCTCTCAAGGTGACTGGCTTTTGTTGACTTGGGGTGTGTTGGGGGCCACTTTTTTTTTTCATTTACATGTTTACCTGTACCTGCAGAAATAGGTATAATTTGTGTGAATATCTGGAAATGCATTGATTCTGAGCCCCACTTTTCTCCATTGAATCATCCCAGTTAACATTATCCATCCCATAATGATAGTGCTGGGTGTATCAGCCTCTTACTATGAGATACGCACTACCATTATTAAATATGTTATGATAATTAAATCTATCCCATTTTATAGATGCTAAGTGGCACATTTTTATTTTACATTCTAACATCTCTGACATTGAAATATGTTTAAAAATTGTCAACATCTTTGGATTTTTTTCAGTTTAAAAAGTTATTTATTGATTTTAGAGAGCGAGTGATAAGTGTTGATTTTTTGTTCGACTCATTTATTGATTCATTCATTGCTTGATTCTTGTATGTGCCCTGACCGGGAATCGAACCTACAACTTTTAGGCAAGTTGGGGCAACACTAACCAACTAAGCTTCCCAGCCACAGCTCAGTCTTTTTCTTCTTTAAGATTTTAACTATTTATTATATAGAACCAATACACATGTAAGCAGCCATGTCACATTTGTGGCATACCATAGTCATCAAGAAAAATTAGTCTGTACCTTGACATAAACCAAATAGAACAAGGCCACCATGCATAGTCTTGGTCCCCAAATATTAAACATTAAGCCCATCCTGGAAGCCTATAATCCTTAGGAAAGAAAATCTCTTGTCTTTTAGTTTTGCCATGCTTAGATTGGAAAATGTGTCATGAACTTTCTGGCTATGATAATCATATTAAAAAATTACTGAGTTTTCATCATGAACAAACAGATGCAACCTTGATCAACTTGGTAATCTCTGTGCTTTAGCTTTTTTTTTCAATCCTCAACCAAGGATACATTTATTGATTTTTTTTTCAGAGAGATAAGAAGGTGGGGAGAGAGGGAGAGACATAAACATCGATTCTCCACCTCCTGTATGTACCAGGAATCAAACCTGCAACCTAAGTACCTGCCCTGAAATTGATCCCTTAACCTTTTGATGTATGGGATGACATTCCAATCAATGAACCACCCAGCCATGGCTACTTATGTTCTTTACTTTTATATATCTGTTGTGTTTTGAGTCTGACAAGCTTTTACACACATACACACATCTCTGTGTCCACAAGAAATATCTGGCATTGATTCATTTGTTGCTCAATTTACCTATAAGTGACATCAGGTGACAGCAGTGGTTCTGCAAATTGCCTTTTTCGATGCAGTGATATGTCCTCAAGACCTTTTAATATTGGAAAAAAGATCTATTTGGTTCTGTAAAATGAAGAGAATAATGTCACCCAACTATTGTGAAGACACAACAGCCTAACAATAAATGTGACTTAAGGGCCAGTCCGTGTTGCTCAGATGGTTAGAGTGTTGTCCCCATAACCTAAGGATGTGAGTTCAGTACTGGGTCAGGGCACATACAAGATGGAACCAATGAGTGCATGAATGAGTGGAACAACAAATTAATCTTTCTTTCTTTCTCTCCAACTTCATCTCAGTATGTCAAATGATCACATTTTTAAAATAACCCACATGTCTGTCAGTTGGGGGAAGGGTCACAATAACTAATAGATTCATCCACACAGTCAGATTCTCTGTAGTTCTTAAAAAAAAAAGGTGAGGAGGTCCCTGGGCAGGTAGCTCAGTATAGCATCAGCCTGATACACCAAGGTTGCCAGTTTCATCCCCAATCAGGGCACATACAAGAATTAACCAATGAATCCATAAATAGGTGGAACAACAAATCAATGTTTCTCTCTTTCTTTCCCATAAAATTTTAAAATATCAACCAATGAATTCATAAATAAGTAGAACAGCAAATCTCTGTCAAATAAGTAAAACATTAAAAAGTGAAGTAGATTTTTCTTCTTATGGGGTGATCCTTACAGAAGTCTTTATTTGATGCCACACAGCCCTGCCTTCTGGGCCACCACTGATGGCCCAGAGGAGGGAACAGAGGTCTCCCTACAGAATCTTACCAAACAGTGACCATGATCATTAGTGACTCAACTGGGCAGACCATGGACTGCATCCAGTGAACAGATGGACTTGATTCAGCTCACACACTTTATTTTCAATTTAATGAGTAGTCCACATTATGACACTTGGAATATTTGATATTCATAACCATCATGTAACAGCTGCAGGATCAGGGATGTATTAGGAACATGCGGTGCCCACCATTTCATGAAGATGAAATTACAGAAAGCAAGGCAGACAGTAATAAAGAATAAATATTTTTAAGATATTTTATTTATTTTTAGAGAAAAGGGAAGGAAGGGAGAAAGACAGGGAGAGAAACATGTATGTGTGAGAGATACATTGATTGGATGCCTCCCATAGGCCCCCAACTGGGGACCTGGCAGGCAACCCAGGTATGTGCCCTGAGAATCAAACCAGTGACCTTTTGTTTCGCAGACTGGTGCTCAATCCACTAAGCCACACCAACCAGGGCAAAAATAAATATTTTTAATGTAATGCGTTCCAACTTCTTTAGAGAACTTGGAACATCAAAACCCACTGGGCCAACAATTCCATGAAAGGTTAGAAAAGTAGGGAAGAACTAGAGTTCAGTGGTTCTAGCTGATCAAAAGCTCAAATCAGACCCTGAAAGCTTCCTGCTCTTTAAAGAGGTATGGAAATTACTGTCTTAGGAGCAGGGGACACACATAAGGTGTCTCTTGCAATATTGAGCACATAGTGATTGTTTTAGGATTGTCTTTCTCCTGAGTGATGAGGCAGCTGTGGCTTCCCTGGTGACCAAATCTTTGGGAAGGACAAACATATCCATCGATTCAGTCATCAATTCCAGTGTGGCTGGATTGCTATGCCAGGAGCTCATTTTTGAAGGCTTTGCACCACTCAAAACCTGCATAATTCAAGGCCAACCCTAACAAGAGATGATTGGCATGTCTCTTCACCTGCTAAAGTGATACCAAAATAACAAAAATGGTTTACCATATACATTATTGATCATATTAGAAAATAAGAATTTTTAGGGAATTTTAACTTGCAAGGCTTCATGTCATTCCAAAAAAAAATGTCACTGAAACATGATTTCAAATGTTTCTAGTTCAAGTTAGCATAAAATATAGCCATGCTGTATTCATTTTTAAAATTTTATTTATTTATTTTTACAGGGGGGGGAGAAATCAAGAGAGAAACACTGATGGATGCCTCTTGCAAGCCCCATACTGGGGACCTGACCCCCAATCCAGGCATGTGCCCTGAATGGGAATCAAACCCATGACGTTTCAGTCTGCAGGCTGGCACTCAATCTACACTGAACCACACCAGCCAGTGCCAAGCTATATTCTTATAAATACACTATGACAGGGGTGTCAAACTCATTTTCACCGGGGGCCACATCAGCCTCACCATTGCCTTCAAAGGGCCAAATGTAATTTCAACTCCTTAACAGTTAGGGAGTAGTTATATTTATACAGTCCTAAAATGATTTTGGCCCTTTGAAGGCAACTGCGAGGCTGAGGTAGCCTCTGGTGAAAATGACTTTGACACCCCTGCACTATGATATCCTTCTTTGACCTCCACTATACAACGTAAAAACTAGAATTTTCCAATAACACATAAAACTATATAGCACTCCTCCAATTTCCCCAACCCAAGGTAGTCATCATTTTAAATACTGGCACATCTGTCTTTTGTTTTTCATTTTTGGGGGACACATTTTTTGCTGCAGAAATGTTTGAGAAACTCCATGTTAATTAATAACTTCAGTCAGGTTGTAGACATGCCTTGCTACCCTAAAAGCCAAAGCTGCCTCTTAAAAACGACTGTGCAGCTTTTGCTGTCATCTGCTTTAATCCCAAACTCCTCACAGCCCAGAGAGCTTTGTTTCCAGACAGGGCTGATTCACACACGGATAGCCAGGGCTGTGCATTCTGCCTAGAGCTGTAACCATGGACAGCCTCAGCTGGTCTGACTCAGCACCAAAGCCAGGTCGGTGGGGAAAGAGCTTCAGTTCAGTACCATGGACAGCTCAGACTGGCTAGGTCAAAGCCAGTTAACCGGTCTGAAAGGGAATTGAGCCCTAGATGGGTGGCTCAGTTGCCTGGAGCACTGTGCCCCCAAAAGATTGCGTGCTTCCACTCCTGGTCAAAGCACGTACCTAAGTTGGAGGTTCAATTCCAGGTGGGGCACCTATAGGAGGCAACTGATGCATGTTTCTCTCTCACATTAATATTTCTCTCCTCCCCATTTCTCTCTAAAATTAATGAACATATCCTCTGCTGAGGATTAAAAATGATAGAAAGTGGAGTTATCAATCACCACCTAAGGCAGCTGCCGTTGGCATTTTTGTGGTCACTAAGACACTCAGTAAATGCATTTGCACTTGGCTTCGTTGTTTATAGTACAAGGGTGCCCCAGCCTGGAGACCCTCTTTCCCACCCCAGGATCCCCAGTTCCCTCTATGACTTCCTCTTTTGTTTCATAGCCCATATTTGGAAGTATCTTAGTTTCTAGGATTGAAGGAATTTGTACATCTTAATGCTACCAATAACCTGGCCAGACCACTGGGAGCAGGCAGAGGGCAGGAACATAAGGGGTCACCAGAGGAAATCTCTCATTGTCCTGGCGACCACGTTGCTTAGGTAAAGGAACTCCTGCCTAGCACGTGGAGCATCCATCCTGAAGGCAGATCCCAGTCCTGGGCCAGATGATGGTTATAGAAAGTATTGCACTTGTTATACTATCAAGTGCTAGTCTATCAAGATGATTGAATAGGGGGAAAGCCCACCTATCAGCTTCTGGTAACTGACTGGGGGGTGGTACCAAGGAAATCAAGGCACCTGCATCACAGAGATCAGAATGGCGGCAGGGGGAGGTGCTGGACCAAAGACTAGCCTGTCAGTCTAGCCTGGAGAAAGGAAGCGATTGGTCTCCAGTGGACCCACCTCCTGCACGGGGATCTTTGGGAAGTTAATTGGGCAGTCAGACCGTCCCACACCTGAAACTAATATAAACCCAGGTTAAGTAAGGGACTGCTCTCTCGCCCACCTCCCAAACGTGCTAACTCGTGATTTCCCGGACCTGACCGACCTCGGCGCCCGTGGATTCTAGGAGGGGGCCTGAAACTGGACAGCGGCAGGGAGCGAGCTGAGCTGCCCGGGTAACTGCTCAGTGGCCACCTGAGGTTCTCAAAAGACGCTACTTTGAATGGGGAGCAGGAGCTCTGGACGCTGCCTTCGGTTCTGGTTGGGCTAAGGACGGCTAGCTTTTTCCTCGAGTTTTCCGGAGGCGAGAGGCTTTGAGACAAGAGTCTCCCACTCTCCCCGACCCTGCAGCATCTGAATGAAAACCCTCTTTCCTTTCTCACCTGCCTCTGCCCGTAGACCTTGCCTCTTGGGGACTGCGGGAAACAGAAAACCCAGTTTGGTTCTGTAACAATAACATGTCCAGAACTGGAGGTGGCACATAACGCTTAGGGCTAATACATCTTCTCTGATCATTTGCTTTATTGTCTCCGCAGGCTTTACAAATTTTCTGCAAGTCACCACGACAGTCAGGGTCCCCGGGTGGACGCAGGACGTCTGCAGACAGGCTGGAGTATCTTTTCTCGCCTCCACCCACTCCCCGCCTTTTTTACAATTTTCCCTCCCCCTCCCTCCTCTCCAGCTCGCTTTGCTCCCCGCCCCCCTCTCCACCTCCCTGCACCCGTCTCTCCCGTCCCCCTCCCTGGCCCCACACCGCCGGTCCACCCCACTCCCCTCCCTGGCCCCCATCCTGCTCTCCCGCGTGTAGTTCTCCCCGCTCCCCTGAACGACCTTTCCCTTCCCCGGATCCCTCAGGAACCCCTCCTCCTTGACCCTGGTGGCGCGCGGGCTTGTGGGACTTGGAACCGCCCACGCCAGCCTCTCGGGTTCAGGAATGTTGGGCTGCCCTCGCTTTGAGGGGAGGCGGTAGCGTTGGCGGTGACGCACGGCATTCTGGGAAGTGTAGCTGCATTTCCACGCGGTGAAGTGTGGCCGGTGGACTTTGGGGGAATTCAGTCACTTTCCTGAGGGTGAGTCCCGCTGCAGACGCGGCACGGGAGTGTAGAACTTGCAGGTTTGGGAAGGGGCGTGTGCTGATGGGGCGGGTTTGTGAGGGTGAAGGTGATCCCTGGGTGTGTGTGTGTGTGTGTGTGTGTGTGTGTGTGTGTGTGTTGGGCTGAGACTCCCGGGCAGTCGCTTTGTGTCTTCGTGTTTGTACCGTGTGTGTCCGGATGGCTTCCTGTGTCTCCCCTTTGCTCTTGTGTGTATGTGGGCTACCTGTCTTGGCCTCTCCAGCGTCCCTCTGTGTGCACCTGTCTGTGCGTGTCAGCCTTTGTTTCCGTCCCCAGTGTCTCAGCCTGAAGGCGCCATCCAGGTATCCACCTGTGTCTGGTCTCTTCCTGTGCGCCTGTGTGTCTGGGTGTCAGTGTGTCTGTTTGTGGGGTGCGTCTCTCCTGTCCGAGCCTTCCCCTGTCTGTGTGCACCAGCGCCTCTGTCTCTGGGCGTGGGTGACGCGTCTGAGTGAGTGCATCAGGGGTGCCCTCCGGAGAATGTGAAAAGACGGCCCTCCTGGACAGGCGGGCCTGGCGGACCTGCCTGCCTGCGGGCCCCAGAACCATCTCCTTCCTGCCCTCAGAGCCTTCCCTGCCCTGGGAGGGTAGGACCTGTGTGGTAGCCAGGTGTGAGGTCAAGAAAGAGGATCAGAGACCCTGCCCCATGCTGACCTGGGTGGATTTGTTCAGGGAAGGGTGTGTTGGGTGCTTAGGGTATTGTTCTGAGTATTTTATAGGCCTCCCAGTAAGTCTGAGGTAGGGACCCTCATTATTCCCATTTTGCAGATAGGAAAACCGAGGTCCAGAGACTTTAAATGAATCACCCAACTCCACACCTAGGTATCCAGGTACCAGAGTCTCCACCCTAACTACCTACCCCACAGATGGCAAATCCTTGTTTCCCTTGGGAACAATGGACGGCAGGAAATGCCAGAAAGCTTGGACAGAGGAGGAGCTGGAGCAGCTGCCACCCCTGGCTCTGCAGCCACAGATCTGAGGCCACACTGGGTTCAGAGGTCACCAGCCCCATGCACATGCCACTTCCAGGGCCACTGTGCCTTCATAGCCTCCTTTTAATTGATGAGAAAAATTATAGTTGTGATTGCATTGCTATAAATATAATCCAGGCTGTATTAGATTTGCGTTTTCTCTCATAATTTAAAAACATTAAGATACTTTCTTTTTTTTAAGATCTTATTTATTTTTAGAGAGAGGGGAGGGGAAGGAGAGAGGGAGAGAAACATCAATGTGTGGTTGTCTCTCGTGTGCCCCCTCCCTGGGGACCTGGCCCACAACCGTTTGGTTCCCAGTCTCACGCTCAGTCCATGGAGCCATACCAGCCAGGGCTAAAAAAAAATTAAGATATTTACAAGGGTGTCTACAGGTGTCAGGGGCTCTGGGACCATTGTGCCTTCTGGGAAAGTCTGTTCTGGAGGCTTCCTCCTTTGTTAAAAGGAGCCAGTGTTGTTGGCCTCGCGGTGCAGGGATAGAAATCAGAGACCGCAAGTCCAGAAAGAATACTTTTGTAAAAAGTAAGTTCTGTGTATAACATTATGAAGTCACTGTACCTGGGGACATAACTACTGCTTCCTGGAGGGTTTGCAGAGCGCCAAAGCCACAGGCCCCCCGCATGCCTTCACTATGAGCGAGTGTGCATGTCTCTGTCTGCTTGTCTTGTGGGTGTGTCCATCTGTCCTGTTTGTATTGTGGGTCCGGCCTCGACCTGATCTCTCACTGTGCCTTTCTTTTTCTACCCCTGTCCCCAGCCTGCCTTTTCCCCGGTCACCATGGGCACTGGAAGGATGGCCTCCCAGCCGCTGACCACGAAGGCCCTGGTGAGTCATGTCACTCTCTTGTACCTCCTTCCTTAGGGTCAGCCTGCCCAGCAGGGATGACCCTCTGCTCCCCTTGAGCCCCACTCAGGGCCCAGGCCCGCAGCCCAGTCTCCTGGAGTTGTGTTCACCCTGAGGAGGGAGAGTACGCTACTGACAAGGGCTTTTGTCAACCAGATGAGACAGAGTAGCTCAGGGGTGACCTATCCTACACTGGGGTCAATGTGGAGACACCAGCTGACACCCGTAAGTAGCAGGTTAAATATGTTCCATCTTGTGTGAGAGAGGCCCCAGACTGGACATGGTGGACGTGGGACCTTCAGAAATAGGCAGACAGCATTAAATTGTCCAAGGGACAATTGGAGGACATCTCTGGGGAGTGACCCAAGAATGTCCCGGGCTTGCCCTGAAGTTTTGGTTTAGTTGGTGACTATTTGTGATATTCTTCTGTAAATTTCCTTGTATGCAAGAGATACTTTACAATAAAAAAGATATACATGTTCCTCAGTTGGTTAGAAGGTCATCTTGATATGCCGAGGTTGTAGGCTTGATCCCTGGTCAGAGCACATACAAGAAGGAATGAATTCATCAATAAGTGGAAGAACATCTCTCTCTCTCTCTCAAATCACTAAATTATATGTATGTCTGGGCATAAATTTTTTTCTTATCCTCACCAGAGGATAGGCTCATTGAGTTTTAGACAGAGAAACACAGATGTGAGAGAGAACCACGAGCACCTACCCTGGATCAAGTCTGCAACCTTCCTGTACATGGGACAACACTGCAACCAACTGAGCAGCCCGGCCAGGGCTGGGCATAAGTTTTTCCCTTCCAGTTTATATGATTTTTTTGCATTTTCTTTCTTTCCTTTTTTTCCCAGATTTTATTTATTTATCTTTAGAGAGAGGGGAAGGGAGGGAGAAAGAGACAAAGAGAAACATCAGTGTGCCAGAGATACATCAGTCCATTGCCTCATGCGCCCCCAACTGGGAACCTGGCCCGCAACCCAGGCATGTGCCCTGACTGGGAATTGAATCAGCAACCTTTTGGTTCACAGGCCAACACTTAATCCACTGAACCCCACCAGCCAGCACTTTTTTTTCATTATGGAAGGTGGAACTGTGTAAAGATTTTATTTGTTTTTTTAGAGAGAGAAGGAAGGGTGTATACATGGAGAGAAACATCGGTGCGTGAGAGAAACATGGATCAATTGCCTCTTGGTCACCCCTCCACTGGGGACCTGGCCCACAACCCAGACATGTGCCCTGACTGAGAATTGAACAGGTGACCTCCTGGTTTACAGGACAACATTTAGTCCACTGAACCTCACCAGCCAGGGCTGTATGATTTCTTTAAGGGAGATTCTTTGTAGAGAAAGGTTGGGTTCTGGTGGGTATTTTTAAGGCCTTTAGAAGTCTTAGTTATGGGTTGGAACAGTTTATTCTCCCACCCGCATGTGGGAGGAGCTGCCTCTGTTTCACATTGGCTATTGTTCTTTTCTTATTCTGATGATTGAATATAAATAACAAGTGGTATAAACTATCCATGTGGTAAGTGACAGCTGAGGTCACGTGATCTCTTTCTGAGTAACATCGTTTGTGGTATTACTGAGGTTTGATTTTTAGAAAGTGTTTATTCGCCAATTATATGTGGGTAGGTAAGTTATTTATCATACACTTTGCTGGTCTACAGGACTCTTAATATTCTTGAAGGTTTTTATTATTTTTAAGTGTTTATTTTTAGAAGGGAAGGAGAAAGAGAGAGAGAAACTTCTTTGTGTGAGAGATATATTGATCAACTGCCTCCCGTATGCACCCCAGTTGGGACCCCATCCTCGACCTTTGGTGTATGGACAACACTGCAACCAACTGAGCAGCCCGGCCAGGGCTGGACATTTCTATAGATGGAATCACATGACATGGTTTTTTTGTATCTGGCTGCTTTCACTGAGCTTCATTTTTTGATGTTCATCTATGTTGTAGCAGGTGTGCTTTTTAATAACCGTATATACTGTTCTGTTGTACAGGTAGACCATGTGTACATTTGGATTGTTTCCACCTCTTGGTTTTTATTAGTAATGCTACCGTGAACATTCATGTACAGTGTTCTGCTTGATCTTCTCATTTCTCTTGAGTGTAGAAGAGGAAACTGTGGGTCCTTTGATAACAGTGACCATTTAAGGATTGATTTGACTGTTTTCCAAGGCACTACACCATGATGTCTCCACTGTTACCTTCTCTATGATCACTGTCTTAGTTTCCTCTTTTTTAGTTACCAACCGAGGACCATCCATTGTACTAGGCACCAAGGACACTGAGTGGTCAGGGCCTTCAGAACTCTGCACCTTGGAGCACCATGTCAGGGGCATCCCATGTGCCTTCCTGATCCTCTTGGCCCTTCTGGCCACGTCTTCTGACCTCTGTAGGAGGGCCTTGTGGTGAGTGGTGTGCACTTCCTCTTACAGGGGTCAGTGGCGTTCAGGGATGTGATTGTGGACTTCACCCAGGAGGAGTGGCAGCAGCTGAAGCCTGCACAGAAGGACCTGTACAGGGACGTGATGATGGAGATCTACTGGAACCTGGTCTCGCTGGGTAAGGGGACAACTTCCCCTTGTTATTCACCATGTGCCTGTCACCTCAGGATGGCACAGAAACAGAAAAGATGCACAGGTCTGAATAGGTCGAACGTTCAAATTACTCAAAGCTAAAAATAAACTTGACAGGTGATGAAGTGAGGAAGAGTATTTACTGTATTACAATAGTCAGAGTATTTTAAATACATAAGGTACTCCTAGAAATAAACTAGAAAATAGACTAGAATGATAGAAAAATGGACCAAATTTATGAGCATGCAAATCATAGATGTAGAGATGTATGGAGTTAGACTTTATAAAAGATTTTTAACCATACTGATAGTCAAAGAAGTACCAATTGAGTCACAGAAATAAAATTCTCATCCGTGACAGACACAGAAATGAAAAAGATTAACATTCCTCATTGGATGTGGCTCAGTTGCTTGCAGCTTTGTCCAGTACACCAAAAGTTTGCGGGTTCAATTCCCTGTCAGGATACACACCTACATTGTGAGTTTGATCCCCAGGTGGGGCACATATGGGAGGTAACCACTCGATGTCTCTCTCATCAGTGTTTCTCTCTCTTTCTCTCTGTTTCTCTCTCGCTCTTGCTCTTCCTGCTTTCCCTCCCCATCCCCTTCCTCTGTCCCTAAGCATACGTTCCTGATGAGTCAATAAAGAAAAAAAGTAACAGCATCCTGTATAATGAAGGTGTAGGGGAAGGGACTCTTAATTTTAGGAGCATAAAGTTGGTACAGCTCTTTTGGAAGGCAGTTTGGTGTTATCAAACCAAATTTAAACAATTCTATTTCTGGAATATATCCTTTAAAATTTTTCCTATAAGTGTGCAGTTTTTCATAGGAAGAAAAATCTAGAGAAATGCCTTAGATGCCGACCTACAAGACTGACCGAACATATCAGGGTGTATCAATATGATGGAAATCATGGCACTGGTCAACAGTGGGCAATCTTTACCATCACTGACACAGAAAGATGTTTCTAGATAATACTGTTCAAGAAAACCACTAACTTTCAGAAGTAGAGTATGGTCACATTTCTTTAACAGCTTATGTGGGTTTGTAACTGACCTACAATTAACTGCACACAGTTATGTGAACAATTTGATGCATTCTGACATTTACGTTCACCTGGGAAATCATCCTCATGATGCAGCAGACACATCCAATGGCTCAAAATCTTCCCTTCTTTCGGTCAACTTCCATCACTTGGTGACCAGTGGACTGCTGTGTGTCACTGCAGTTTAGTTTGCCAATTCTAGAATTTTATGCACATGGAATCATGTGGCTGATAATCTTTTGTTTTTATTTGACATCTTACACTTGGCATCATTTTGATGAGGTTCACCCACGTCATCTTTATGTATCAATAGTTTCCTTCATTTTTTTCTTTAAAAAAAAATTTTAAATCCTCACCTGAGAATAATTTAATTGATGAAAGAGAGAAATATCAATCACTTGCCCCCTATATGGGCCCTGACTGGGGATCCAACTCAAACCTTTTGGTGGACGGGACAATGCTCCAACCAACTGAGCTACCCAGCCAAGTCAATACTTAACTTCTCTTTATTTCTGGGTAATATTCCATTTCATGGAGAGACCACAATGTGTTTATCCCTTCACTTGATGATAAGCATATGGGCTATTCATATGCTTATAGTTCAAGACATTTTTCTGTAGACACAATCTGTCCATTCTGCTGAAGATGGTTGGGGCATACAGAGGTACTTATTTCACTTTTTCAGAAACTGCCAACCTTTTTTCCAAAGGAGTTGTCTTGTTTTTTATTTTCACCAGCAGGTGCCCGGAACTGTATTGTGTCCTGTGCTTGTCAGAACTGAACATGCTCAGTGTCTCTCATTGCAGCCATTCTCGCGTGTGTGCAGTCTTTCCACAGCCCAGCTTGTAGCTGATACCAGGGACCTTTCCGGGTGCTTATTTGCCACCAGTATATTCTCTTCGGTGAAGTGTCTGATTCAAGTCTTGCCTGTTAGTTTAGTTGGGTTGTTTGCTTCCATATTATTCAGTATGGAAAGTTCTTTACATATTCTGTTTTTGTTAATTCTTCAGACAACTGTTTTAACAGATATATATTTTTTATTTACTATTAACCAGAGGGGAAGGAAGGGAGAAAGAGAGAGGGAAACATCAATGTGTGGTTGCCTCTCGTGTGCCCCCTACTGGGGACCTGGCATGCAACCCAGGTGTGTGCACTGATCTGGGAAATGAACCTGCGACCCTTTGGTTCACAGGCCAGCGCTCAGTCCACTGAGCCACACCAGCCAGTGTTAACAGATATATGTTAGCAACTATTTGTTGCATTCTGTTGGGAGACTATTTCCTCAATGGCATCATTTGGAATGGAAATGTTTTTAATGTTATGGGATCCACTTCATTTATTTTGTTGTGCTTGTGCTTTCAGTGTTGTATCTGAGGGATCATTGCCTAACCAAAGACCGTGAGGATTTATTCCTGTTTGTTCTGAGAATTTTATAATTTTAGTCCTTTATTTAGGTGTTTGGTCCGTTTTGAATTTATTGTTGTAAATGATATAAAATGGGTCTAACATCAGTGTTAAGTTTACTAAACATTACTAAAGTTAAATTTATTGTGGTGACATTGGCTAATAGGATCATATAGGTTTCAAGTGTACATTTTTAGGATAATCGATCTGTATGTTACATTGTGTGCCTGCCTATGACCCAAAGTCACATCACCTCCCATCACCATGTACCATCACTCTTTTGAATGTGGATATCCGGGTGCCCCAACACCATTTGGTGATGAGCACAAGCTTGTAATTTAATGGAGTCCAGTTTATCAATTACTTTCTTTGAGGATTGCACTTCCAACCACGTTCACAACCAAGACTTCTGTGTCCAGTCTCCAGCACTAGCCAGTTATGTCCCTAGTGTGTCTCAGACTCCTTGGCCCCAAACTAAACCCATCACCGCTCTCCTTTTCACTTCCCTCTGGTAAGTTACCCTAGACTGAATGTCCCAGGCCACCACCCGCTCTGACATCTGGCATAACCCCCAGACCTCAGGGTAATGAAACCAGGGTCATTCTCCTACCTTTCATACTTCTCAAATCCTTTTCTCTGGGATAGCATAGTTATAAGGGCCAAGACAGTGACTCATGTGGGGGAATTGGACCACGTGATACAATGTGCTGGGTGACCTTGAGGGTATGGCTGCATTCTTACAGCTTCGGTTTCCCAGTCTGCACCGAGCGTGATCACACCAGCACCTATTCACGTGTGGTGAGGGCTACCTGGCACCATGCCAGCACATGGCCTATGTTTGGTCAAGGTTTATCAGGTGCGTTTTGTGTCCTGGACACTGGGAGTTGGGGACTGAATAGGCCCTTGCCCTCATGGAGTTCACCTCCCACTATGGGATCTGTCAGCGCACAGAATGGAGAAGAGCACCATAAGGATTGCTCACAATGATGCAGGCGAGAGAGTGACAGGCGGGAGCTTCCTTTCCACCATAGGGTGGACAGAGGAGGCTTCCCATGGGGTTCAAAGGTTTCCTGAGGCTCGAGGATGAGTGCCTATGGGAAGGTCAGGGGAAGGGCAGGTGTAAAGGCCCTGAGGCTGGAAGCACTGGGCATGGACAAAGAAATCAAAGGGAACCACAGGACCGGTGAGGCTGGATGGGGGAGAGGAGTGGGAAGAGTGCGAAGGCATTGCCTGTGATCCCCCATATACTGGGAAGGTGCTAGAGGGTTTGGTCTGACTCCTGAGGTTTTCTTCCTATGGAGTGGAGAGTGGGTTGTAGAGAGCAGGGGAGGCTACTGCATCACGGCCACGGTGGTGCATTGGTCTGGTCCAGTTCAAGGTGTTCTCCTGTGTGATGGCATTTGTTAACAGTCTGGACTGGGATGGAAAGGTTGGATCTAGGATGACTAGTAATTTTTTTTTAATTTGACAAATTCATTTTCCTTCTTTTCTTTTAAAAAACTATTTATTTTTGGGGAAAGGAGAAAGGAGGAAGAAAGTCAGAGAGAGAAACATCAATGTGTGGTTGCCTCCCATACACCCCCTAATGGGGGTCTGGCCTGCAACCCAGGTGTATACTCTGACTGTGAATCAGACAGGTGACCCTTTGGTTCACAGGCTGGTACTCAATCCACTGAGCCACACCAGCCAGGGCACGAACTCATTTTCTTAATGGTTGCTAAATATGCATAACATAAAATCAACCATTTCCATGGCATGAATTACACTCATTCACATTATTTCAACCATCACCACCATTTACCTCCAGAACTCTTAAACATCTGCAGCTGACAGACTGTCCCCTCTAATCAGCAGCTCCCCATCCCTCTCCCCGAGCCCTGTCACACCTGTCCTACTTTCTATCAATTTGACAGTTCTAGTTGCCTCATATGATTGAAATCATACGGTATCGGTCCTTGTGTGTCTGACTTATTTTGCTAAGTCTCTTTGATGGGCCCTGTTTTCCCATTATTATTTGGGAGTGAAAGTTCCGAAATCACAAGTCTTGCATCCAGTGTGTTCAGTTTGCGATACCAGAGAGGGGCGCCCAATAGGCTTTGGATTATTCCTCAGCAGAGCTCAGAGAAAGGGTGTGGGCAGGGGCATCCATTTCGGTGTCAGCATAAAGAACAGACTGAAGTCCTGGCTCCTGTGGCTCAGTGGAGGGGTCTCAAACTCGGGTTGTTGGTCCAGTGTGGCCTTAAATGGTGAAAGGGAGACAGCTGCTTACCATCCCTGCTTTGTCAGTTGCCTCTTAGGAAGGAGGGCTCCACGTGACAGGATCTTCACTTTTTTAATGAGAGTTTTGTGTAAGATTTCACAGTTTTCTAATGTTGGCTCAAACCCTAAGGTCCGTGCACAGAGTCTAGAACTCAGGACAGCCCCCCAGACCAGAGACAGAGATTGAGGAACCCACGGGACACCAGCAGGAGAGGATTGGAGCAGCTGTGGTCAGCAGGGATGGAGGAGGGGAAAGGAGTCAGCAGCTGGGGCTGGGCCACTCCTGGGCATTGTGGGAAGCGGGAGGTTACTTGGCTGGTGGGGACACAGAGGACAACCAGCACAGCTACGTGAGAGTCAGGTGTTATTTTATCATTTCTAATAAAAGTCAGTGCTTCGAGAAACACAACTGGCTGGGGACGTCCAGGATGAGGCATGGAAGTGAGGAGCCAGGTGCAGTGAACTCCCTGCGTTTGTGGGAGCCTTTGATCTGTTCCTCCTTTCTCCTCTTTCTCTCCAAGGGTCTGTCTGCCCAGCTCTAAGCTCCACTGTCCGCCTTTACGCCCACACCCAGGGGACCTTTCTACCTCTCTGCTCACCTCCCTACACCTCACTGTCTCAGCTCACTGCTTCCATTCTCCCTCTGACCCCATGAGAGGCTGTCCCCCACTCTCAGGCCATGTCTTGTGTCTTGGGAAGATCCTCCCTCCCAGTGCTGTTAACTGCATGTGTGTTGTCATCTCTTTTTCTCTCCTCAGACTTGGAGACGAGACCTGACATGAGAGAATTGGACCCACAGGAGGACATTTGGGAAGAGAGACCAACCCTTGTGGTGGAGGCAGAAAGACCCATAAGGAATGGTGCACGGGGTTGTGCCTCTGAAGGAGCAGCGGGGACACGGAGTGACCAGGTGGGGTGGCGACATGGGAGCCTCCCGTCCTGTGATGGACAGCTGGACGTGTCCCAGGCATTGACCCCAGCACGTCATGAATTTAAGGCATTCATCCACCAAAGCTCCTCTCCGGCCCCACCAAGATCAGAAGGAGTTAGAGGAGCAGGAAGTCACCCATTCGCCATGTGTAGGAAGAACTCAGGTGCTTCAAGCCTCAGTGCTCCCTCCCAACTCTGCACAGAAAAGAAGCCCTACAAGTGTGGGGACTGCGGCAAGTCTTACGGCTATAACTCGTCCCTGATGAAGCACCAACGAATCCACACTGGGGAGAAGCTCCTCTCATGCTCCACGTGTGGGAAGCAGTTCATTCAGCAGTCGTGCCTCACTATCCACCAGCGTGTGCACACTGGGGAGAAGCCATATGCCTGTGGGGCATGTGGGAAGGCTTTTGGCAGTAACTCGTCCCTGAAGAAGCACCAACAAATCCACACCGGGGAGAAACTCTTGTGCACCACTTGCGGGCAGCAGTTCACCTGGCCTTCGTGCCTCACCATCCACCAGCGTGTGCACACTGGGGAGAAGCCGTACACGTGTGCGGACTGCGGCAAGGCTTTCAGCCAGAACAAGCACCTCATCCGGCACCAGAGGTCTCACACTGGGGAGAAGCCGTACATGTGCGAGGACTGTGGGAAGGCCTTCAGCCAGAACAGGAACCTCATTGTTCACCAGAGGATGCACACCGGGGAGAAGCCGTACACGTGTGGGGAATGTGGCAAGGCCTTCACCCGGAACGAGTACCTCATCGCGCATCAGAGGACTCACACTGGGGAGAAGCCATATGTGTGCAAGGACTGTGGAAAGGCCTTCACGCGGAACGAGAGCCTCATCGTACACCAGAGGACACATTCCAGGGAGAAACCATACACATGTGGGGACTGTGGCAAGGCCTTCAGCCAGAAGGGGCACCTCATGCTGCACCAGAGGACGCACACCAGGGAGAAGCCCTTCTTGTGCTCCATGTGTGGGAAGCAGTTCACCCATCAGTTGAGCCTCACCATCCACCAGCGCATCCACACCGGGGAGAAGCCGTACACATGTGAGGACTGCGGCAAGGCTTTCAGATGTAACTCGTCCCTGAAGAACCACCAACTAATTCACTCCGGGGAGAAGCCCTTCTTGTGCGATACATGTGGGAAGCAGTTCACCCGGCCTTCGAAACTTGCCATCCACCAGCGTGTGCACACCGGGGAGAAGCCCTTCAAGTGCAAATATTGCGGCAAGGCCTTTAGCCAGGATGCGAACTTCATACTGCACCAGATGAGACACAATGGGAGAAGCCATGTGAGTGCATGGAGTGCTGCAAGGCTTTTTTCAGCTGTAACTCGTCCTTGAAGAAGCTGTAACAAATCCACTCCAGGTAGAATTTCTTCCCACTTGCTGTGTGTGGGAAACAGTTCACCTGGCCATTGTACCTCACCATCCACTGGAGTATCCACACCTAGGACAAGCCATGTACATGCAGGGACTACAGAAAAGCATTCAGCCAGAAAATGCAGTTCACCCTGCAACAGAGGATGCACACTGGGGAGAAGCCCATCTGCACCATGTGCGGGAAGCAGGTCACCTGGCAGTTGACCCTCACCAACCACAAGCTCGTACATAAGTGGGCAAAGCCCTACTAGTGCTCCATCTGTCTGATGCACTTTGCAATGTGCTCATCCCTGGCGATGCACCAGGTCGACCACATGAGCAAGATACAAGTGTGGCAAGGCCTTTACCAGGCATTTCTCGTTTACCCTCCACCAGCGGATCCACACAAGGGAGAAGTTGTACTTGTGTGGCAAGTACGGGAAAACCTTCAGCTGGAACATAAACATTATGAACATTAGAGGAGGATGCACACATAGCAGTGGCCATGTTGGATCTCAGAATCCGCACCTGTGGGCTGAGCTCATGCGCCAGTGCCAGACTTGGTACTGGAGTCCACAGGTGGGACTGTAGAGAAGTCCTGCCCAGATGGGTCTTAGGAACGTGGGTGCTGGGGAGAGGCCACGCCATGCGCATGAGCTGCTTCTAGAGCATCCACAGAGCCAGTGGAAACCAAGTCCCCTAACAGGTCTAGTATCTGGGAACGTGGCCAGGCCACTGTGGCTCCAGAATGAGATTTGGTAAACTGTTTTAAGAGCTTTGACAACACATTTAGTGTCTCTGGGTCTCCATCTCCTGGATAGTCAAGTGGGGGGGTGGGGGGAGAAAGGAAGAATGGAAGGTAGGCTCCATGGGGACATTCTCCCTTTATCACACAGGGCTAAATGTAGTCCAGAGATTAGGGTGTCACATCTGTGGGTGTCCTCGTTTTCCCCAGCCCTTAGTTTACCTGCAACAGTATTAGTTGCTCAGTTGTTTGTGAGGGGAAAATGATTTCTGTTCAGTATTAGGAAATAACAGTATTGGCTTCAGTTGCCAAAGTTTCTCATTGTGGTATGTTGTATTTTGTTTAAATACATTTTTTTAAAGATTTTATTCACTTATCTCCGGAAAGAGGGGAAGGGACAGAGAAACAGGGAGAGAAATGTCAATGTGTGGTTGTCTCTCACATGCCCCGCACCAGGCACCTGGCCAGCAACCCAAGCATGTCCCTGGGAATCAAACCAGTGACCCTTTGGTTTTGTAGGCCAGCATTCAGTTCACTGAGCCACACCAATCAGGGCAGTTTAAATAAATCTTTTAATATTGGAGACCTGCGCTACTATAAATAGTTGTCAGATGCAAAAGATAACAGGTAGCAATTGTCTTGTCAAAATGAGTGTCAGCGCTTGTGGGGAGTGGACAGGAACACCCAATAGGAACCCCGCAATCCTGCCCCAAGTATGAGGCTTCTGCACCTCCCAGCCCTGGATTCCTGGCTCGGGAATGGTGAGACTAGAAGGCTGGGCCCAGACCCTATGTGTCAGAGATGGGGAAGGGCCCCCGTTCCAGAAATCCAGCCAGGCTGGCCCGCCTTCCCACAGGGCTGTTTCAGTTACAAGAGAACAATCCTCAGATCACAAACAATCCCCCACCCACTCCATGCTGGCTGGAATTTTGTGAAAATAAAGTGCCTTCAGTGTGGTGGGCACATTATCCAATTTATGCCTTACCCTCAGCCTTAGCCATGGTGTACTTAGTGATTTCATTATTGATGATGATAGTGATCTGTTATTAATAATAAATAGTAAATCTAAAAATGGTGCTGTTAACTATAAAATAATACAAAGTGTTATATTAATAAATGGATAATTAAATACTACTCAGAGACCTATTATTATTTCTGGATTTCTCCTGAGGAGACCAAGGCTCAGAGGTCTGATACTCTGCATGAGGAAAACACCAGGGTCAGTGAATTAGCCAAACAGACCCAACGGTGACTGTGTGGTGGGAGGGGCTCACCTCGCCCTCTTTGGGGAGTGTGCTGTGTGTGTGCTTGTGCAGCCCAGAGGCCATCCCCACCTCTACTGGTGGGCAGGGACAACTGGAAAGGGGAGAGGAAGAGGGGAAGAAGCAAAGGAGGGAAGGGAAGGGGTAGCAGGATGATGAGGTGAAGAAATCACCCCAGCAGCGCCGGTAAGATCAGTAAGAAGCATGTGACTGATTGGATTGTGTTGGGAGCAGGAACTCTGGCACCAGGTCTGCTGGGTTCAAACCCCAGGTCTGTGTGCTCCAACCAGTGTCTTCCTCTGTAAGCAGATTTTGTAAGGAAATATACCCTATTGCACTGTGTGGGTTCAGTGACCTAATTCACAGACAGATCCTACACCAGGTATTGGGACCCGCTGTAACCTTGAAACTAGGTTTCTGCTGCTTGGTGCCTTGAACCCATGTTACTCTACTATTTATTTGCATTGAAGGAAATGCGTTTTTATTAACAGGGTTCCAGCCTTGGGGGTGGTGAGAGCACTCCTGCTCTGAGCCCTTCTCTCCCACGAGACCCAAAACTTCCCTTGCTCCCCAAGACTTCAAGCCAAAAACTATGCCCAGAAATTCCTCATTTCCTTATCTGTCCTTAAGCTGGTCACACAAACATCATCCTCTCTGGAATGTGCACTTGTGGGTTTCAGAGTCACCATCGCCTGGCAGCAACTGTCTCAGGATCTGGGATGCATTGTTCTCAGTCTCCATGTAGTGGTCCAGAAGCCGTGTGCTGTGCTGCACTGGATCATGGTGTCCCACATGCTGGAGCCCAGGGAGGCACACATCCCCGTGAGAGACCCTGCCTCCAGGAACGGGTGCCCATCCATGTGGGCCTGGCATCTCCTGGTCCCAGAAGTACTCCCATCCATTCCCGGAGCAGGGACAGAGGCCCAGAATGTCCAAATGCCAAAAGCCCAGTGAGAGAGCTTGCACCAAGCTGCACAGCAAGAGAATAACTTTTTTTTTTTAAAGATTTGATTTATTTTTAGAGAGGGGAAGGGAGGGAGAAAGAGGGAGAAAAACATCAATGTGTAGTCGCCCCTCCCACACCCTCTACTGGCGACTTGGCCTGCAACCCAGGCATGTGCCCTGACTGAGAATCTAACCAGCAATCCTTTGGTTCATAGGTCTGTGCTCAATCTAATGAGCCACACCATCCAGGGCAAGGGAGTAACTTCTTACCAAGTGCCCATACCCAGAACAGGAGGGAGAGAGAACACAAGAGAGCTTGTGTTAACTTTTAAAAGCTGTCCCAAAATCCCAGGTGCACAGGAAGCCAGTGGGAGTATCCATCCTTTCCTATGGGTGCCTCGTGTTTGCCATTTTTGTCAGCTCCCCAGTCACTTTGACCCTCTTTCGGCTGCTATCTTTAGTCAGCTCAAAAGTTTCCCAGCTGTGCCCAGGTGCACATGCATCTGTTAGTCCAAGGGGAAGCATCTGGGCCCCCGCAGCTCAAACAGTGGCTGTATGAGCTGCCCCCCACTTTGTCATGAGTCACTCTGCCTGCTCACTTCCTCACAGTCAGATTAACAATTTGCAACAGGCAGCAGCCTCCTCCAGCTCCGCCCTTCAGGAAGGCAAGAGCTGTTAATCTCCCTTTGATATGCAGTGTGCCTCAAAAACTGCCTTCCTCTCCTTGGGCACCATTCCCTGTCCCCCTGCCTTTTTGCAGGAATTGGGAGGAGGGGTCACCCTGTTTTTCTTCTCCATAGATTGAACCCAGTTAACATTCCCCACCCCATAATTACAATGCCTAATGTGTATCAGCCTCTTATTATGAAATATTCACTATCATTAAATATGCTGTGATATGCCTTGGCTTGTGTGACTCAGTGGATTGAGCACTGGCCTTTGGTTTCAAAGGGTCACTGGTTCGATTCCCAGATCAGGGCACATGCCTGGCGTGTGGGCCACATCCCCAGTTGGGGGCGCATGAGAGGCAACCACATATGGATGTTTCTCTCCCTCTTTCTCCTTCCCATCCCCTGTCTAAAAATAAATAAACTTTTTTTAAAAAGTAAGGATTTTTAGGAAATTTTAAGTTGCAAGGCTTCATGTCATTCAAAACAAATAAATGCCACTGCAACATGATTTCAAATGTTTATAATTTGAGTTAGCATAAAGTATAGCCATGCTATATTCTGGTAAATACACAATAATATCCTTCTTTGATCCCACCTCCCAACATAAAAACTGGAACTTTGCCAATAACTCAAGCCAAGGTAGCCATCATCCTGAATCCTGACACACCTGTGTTTTGTTTTTCTTTTTTGGGGAGATCCATTTTTTTGCCACAGAAATTTTTAGAAACTCCGTGTTAATAACTTCAGCCAGGCCCTGCCATTCTAAAAGCCAAAGCTGCCTCTTAAAAATGACTGTGCAGGTTTTGCCGTCATCTGCTTTCATCCCACCCTCCTCCACAGCCCAGAGAGCTTTGTTTCCAGAGGGCAGTAGGGCTCTTTCCCAGGCATACTGGTTCTGTGAAGAAGTCAGAGGCAGACAGAGCTGTGCGTTCAGCCTAGAGATTCAATTACGGACAGATCCAGCTGGTCTGACTCAGCATGAAAGCCAGGTCTACGAGTTCAGTACTGTGGACAGATCAGCAGGCTTAGGTCAAAGCCAGGAACAGGTATATCTGAAAGGGGGTTCAGGTCTGGTTCGGAGGCTCAGTTGCTTTGAAGCATCATCCTGGGCACCAAAAGATTGCAGTTTCCATTCCTGGTCAAGGCACATACTTAGGTTGCAGGTTTAATTTCAGGTGGGGTGCCTGTGGGAGGCAGCCGAAGGATATTTTTCTCTTATATCAACGTCTCTCTCTTTCCTTGCCTCTATCTAAAATCAATGAACACATCTTCCACTGAACATTAAAAAAGAAAGGAAAAGATGTCATTAATCACCACCTAAGGAGGCTGCCGTTGGCATTTTTGTGGTCACTGAGACAATCAGCAAATGCTTTTGCACTTGGCTTTGTTTATGGTACAAGGGGGCCCCTGCCTGGAGACACCCTTTTCCACCCCAGCACCCCACCCCCATTTCCTCTCCTGTGACTTCCCTCGTTTGTTTCACTGTCCTCATCTGGAATGTAGCTTGGTTCCGAGGATTAAATGAATTTGTGCATCTCAACGATACTGATAGCCTAGCACGACCACTGGGAGAAGCCAGAGGGCGGGAATAAAAAAAAGAGAGGCCACCAGAGAAAATCTGTCAGCCAGTCTTTGATGAGGTAGAGGGCAGGACCATGTTGCCTAGGTAACCGAGCGTCTGCTTCCTGGAAGCACAATCTCGTGCTAGGCCATATGCTGGTAATAGGAAGTACTGCATTGAGCACGTGCTAGTCTATCACGATGACTGGATGGGGAAAAGCCCTCCTCCGGCTTCTGGTATCAGATTGGGTGTGGTAGCAAAGGAAGGCGGGTACTTGCACCACAGAGATCAAAGTCGGGGGGGGGGGGGAGGCGGGGATGCTGGACCGAATACTAACCAGTCAGTGTAGACTATGGGAAGGAAGCAATTGGTCGCGGTTGAACTCTCCCCGTGTGAAAGTTTGGGAAGTTCATTGGCCAGTCTCACCGTTCTCAAACCTGAAACTAATATAAAAGCCAAGGGAAGGTAGAGACGCTCTCTCAACCGTGGCGACCAGAATAGGTGTTGTGTTGTGGGTCCTTCTGGCTCTGGAAACCGACTGGTCGATGGTGGTGCCGGCCCGCCAGGCGAGTTCTAGGAGGGAGTCTAAAGCCGAAACGCGGCAGGGATCAAAGTGAGCTGCCTAGGTGACTGTTCAGCGGCGTCTGTGGTTCCCAAAAGACGGTACTTTGAAAGAGCAAGAACTCTGGACACTGCCTTCTGCTCTGGTCTGGCTGACTGCTGGGTTTTTTTCTGGAGTTTCCCGGAGGGGAAGGGCTTTGAGACAAGAGTCTGCCATTCTCCCCGACCCCGTAGCATCTGAATGACAAACCTCTTTCCTTTCTCACCAGCCTCGTGACCTATTTGGGGTATTGGGCAATGGAAACCCCACTTTGGTTCTGTAAATATAACGCCCACCACAGGGTCTGGCCGATAACGCAAAGGGCTGATACTTCTTTGCTGGTAACGATCCTTTGCTTTCTTCTCTGCACACTTTACAAATTTTCTTTAAGTCAGCACGACCATTAAGACCCCGGGGTGCACAGCAGCATTTCTGCAGTGGGACTAGTTTCTTTCCCCGCATTTACCCAAGGCCCCATTTTTTCCAGCAATTCCCCTACCCTCTGACCCTCTACATTCCTCCCTCACCACCTCCCTGCACCTCTCTCAGCCTCCCCCCAACTGCCACCCCCCGGTCCCGGGCCCTAGTCCCTCTGCTCACTCGCTCCACCCCTGCTCTCTCTGCCCGCTCAGCCCGCTCAAGGCTCCCCAGTACGTCCGCTCTCCAGATCCCTCTCGAGCCCTGCCAGCTCGACAGCGTCCTCTAGGATACGGAGCCGGGTGCGACCGCCAATAGCGTTCAGCGTCGCCAGCGACGCTCGGACTTCTGGGAAGTGTAGTCTGTGGGTGCGCGCAGGCGCAGTGCGGAGGGGGTTTGGGCGCCCGCGGGTCATTTTCCTGAGGAAGCCGCGAGGTGAGTGTAGCTGAAGTCTGGCAGGTGTGGGAGTAGAAGCGGGAGAAGAAGCTGTGCGGCCCGGGGAAGGGGCGGGGTCATGCGAGGATGATGCCTGCGGGGTGTGTGTGTGTGTGTGTTGGGCTCAAACTCTCGGGCTGTCTTGGTGTGTCTCGTGTTTGGCACCCCGGGTGTCCCGGAGGCCACCTGTGTCTCGCCTTTGCTTATGTAAATGTGTCGGCTGCCCGTCTTTGTCTCTCTGGGGTCCGTCCGTGTCCGCGTCTGTCTGCGTGTCTGTCTTTGTTTCCGTCCCCGGTGTCTCAGCCTGAAGGCGGACATCCAGGTGTCCTCCTGTGTCTGGTCTCTTCCTGTGCGCCTGTGTGGGTGTGAGTGTGTCTGTGTGTGGGGGTGTGTCTCTCCTGTCCGAGCCTTCCCCAGTCTGTGTGCACCTGGGCCTCTGTCTCTGAGCGTGGCTGACGTGTGTGAGTGGGTGCGTCGCGGGTGGACAGGCGGGCCTGGCGGAGCTCCCTGCCTGCGGGCGCCGGAGCCTATCTCCTTCCCGCCCTCAGAGCCTCCCCTGCCCTGGGAGGGCAGGGCTTGTGCGGTAGCCAGGTGTGGGGTCAAGAAAGAGGGTCAGAGACCCTGCCCCTTGCTGACCTGGGTGGATTTGTTCAGGGAGGGTGTGTTGGGTGCTCAGGGTATTGTTCTGGGCATTTTATAAGCCTCCCGGTAAGTCTAAGGTAGGGACCCTCACCATCTCCGTTTTGCAGATGGGGAAACTGAGGCTCCGAGACTTTAAGTGAATCACCCAACTCCATACTCAGGCATCCGGGTTCAAGAGCCTCCACACTAACCCACACATGGCAAATCCTTGTTTCCCTTAGAAACAATGGATGGCAGGAAATGCTAGAAAGCTTGGAAAGAGGAGGAGGAGCTGGAGCAGCTGCCACCCCCGGCTCTGCAGCCACAGATCTGAGGCCACACTAGGTTCAGAGGTCACCAGGCCATACACAGGTCACTTTCGGGCCACTGGACCTTTATGACCTCCTTTTAAATAAGGTAGAAGTTAAAGTTGTGATTGCATTGCTATACGGACAAATACAGTCTCGGCTGGATTAGATTCGCTTTTTCTCTTACAATTTTGAAAGAAATGATGATATTTTCAAGGTCCTGTACAGGTGTCAAGTGCCCTGGGCCCACCGTGCTTTCTGGGTAAGTGGACTCTGGTGCCTTCCACATCTGGCAAAAGGAGCCCGTGTTGTTGCCCTCACCGTGCAAGGGTAGGAGTCAGACACCACAAGTCCAGAAAGAATACTTCTGAAAATTAAATTCTTTTTAAAGAAATCATGAAGTCACTGCACCCAGGGACGTAACTCCTGCTTCCTGGTGGCAACTTCAAAGTTTAGAATGAACTCCCGGCCTTCTCTCTGTTTACCCAGGGTTTATTTGTTGATGTTTGTTTCTAGGAACAGCGCTACAATTAACATCGTTTATATCTTTATTTTATTTCATTTTTTAAAATTCTATTTTATTGATTATGCTACTGCAGTTGTCCTGATTTTTGCCCCTGTTGCCCCCGCTCCATCCATCACCCTCTACTCCCTCAGGCAATCCTCACACCATTGTTCATGTCCATGGATCATGCATATAAATTCTTTGGCTTCTCTATTTCCTATACTGTTCTTTACATCCCCTTGGCTATTCTCTATTACCTGTTTATGCTTCTTAATCCCTCACCTCTTCACCTGTTCTCCCCTTCCCCCCTCCCATCTGGCAACCATCTGGTAACTAATTTCTTTTCTCTTGCTGCTTTTAAGATTCTCTCTTTGGCATTTTGATTATGATGTGTCTTGGAGTGGGCCTCTTTGCATCCATCATAATTGGGACTCTCTGTGCTTCCTGGACTAGCATGTCTACTTCCTTCACCAAATTAGGGAAGTTTTCTTTCTTTCTTCCTTTCTTTCTCAGATTTTATTTATTTATTTTTAGAGAAGGGAAGGGAGGGAGAGAAACATCACTGTGTGGTTGCTTCTCACATGCTCCCTACTGGGGACCTGGCCTGCAACACAGACATGTGCCCTAGATTGGGAATCGAACTGGCAACCCTTTGATTTGCAGGCCGACACTCAACCTACTGAGCCACACCAGCCAGGGCCAGGGCAGTTTTCGTTCACTATTTTTTCAGATAGATTTCCAATTTCCAGATCTTTCTCTTCTCCTTCTGGCACTTTTATGAGGTGAATGTTGGACCTCTTAAAGTTGTCCCATAGACTGCTTACACAATCTTCATTTTTTTGGATTCTTTTTTTCTTCCGGTTGTTCTGCCTGGTGGTTTTTTGTTTCCTTATGTTCCAAATGATTGATTTGATTCTCGCTTCATCCATTCTGTCGTTTCTCTGCAAATTATTCTTTATTTCAATTTGTGAATCCTTCATTTCTGACTGGATCTTTCTATGCTGCTGAGGTCCTCACTAAGTTCCTTGAGCATTCTTCTAACCAGTGTTTTGAACTCTGCATCTGATAGATTGCTTATCTCCATTTTGTTTAGTTCTTTTTGTGGAGTTTTTTTAAATCAATTAATATATTTTATTGATTATGCTATTACAGTTGTCCCATTACTCCCCCTTTTTGTGGAGTTTTGATCTGTTCTTTCATTTAGGCCCTGTTTCTTTGTCTCCTCATTTTTGCAGTCTCCCTTTGTTTGATTCCATGCGAGCTGCTTTGACTCTGTGTCTTGGTAGTGTGGCTTAATGCAGTAGGTGTCCTGTAGGACCCAGGGGCACAGCCTCCCTATAATCCAAACTGGGTAATCTAGGTGTGCCTTGCATGTGGGCTGAGTACACCCTTCTCTTGTAGTTGAGTCTTGGTTGCTGTTGGCAGATCAATGGGAGGGATTTACCCAGGCTAGTCCTGGGTAAGGATTGGCTGTGACCAATGACCACAGACCTCCACCCTCTGTGGAGGATCAGCTGTGCAGGGGCAGGGTGGTAGTTCTGATGTGGTCTGTAGCTGTCCACTGGGTGTACTGGCCCTTGGGTTTCCAGGGTGGTGCAGACCAAGGTCAGCCCCCACATGTATTTTGCTTGGGCCACCCTGCCTGAGCTATAAAGCAGTCTGAGATGGCTGCTACTTTTACTGGGCTTGGAGATTCCCAGGTGAAGCCAAGCTGAGACTCTAATCTGCCTGTGGCTAGGGCTCACTGAAGCCAGCTCTTGCTTGTTTGGTAGGATATAGGATCCAAGACCAGCCATTCTTATGGAAAAGCAGCTTGGGTGAGCCAGTGAGTTGAGTGGGGTGGAGCCTCTGTGGATCTCTAAGGAGGGTCACACAGTGTTATCCAGGTTCATGGAGTCTCAGATATGGCACCAGTCTACCAGCTCTGGGAGGGGGAGGGCTCAGCAAAGGGACAGGAGCCTCCACTCACCCCAATGCCAGACACTTCAGTCTCTCCCTGTGTACCACTGGTGCGTTTCAAGCTGCTACCCCAGTGCTGAAGCTTAGTGGGAGCAAGTCTGAGGAGGTGAGTAGGTGTGTGAGTTCCCCAAGAGGAACTGCTTAGGGCTCCAGCAGCCTCCTCCACTGACTCAGTCACTACTGGTTTTCTCAGCCAGAAGTTGTGGGGACTTATCTTCCTGGCATTGGAATCCTGGGCTGGAGGGCCTGGGGTGGGTCTGGGACTCCTTGCTCCTGAGATAATCCCTCCCAGATTTTTATCCACAGAAGCATGGGGCCAGCTGGTTCTGCATCTGTGCCCCTCCTACCAGTCTGCATGGATGTGGTTTCTTGAATTCTGTAGTTGTCAGACTTCCATTCAACTCAATTTCTGACATTGCTGAGTGATGGTTCTATATTTTAGTTGTAATTTTGATGTGGTTGTGTGAAGAGGCAAGCCATGTCTGCCTACATCACCGTCTTGACTGGAAGCCTTGTTTATTGATTTTAGAGAGAGAGAGGAGAGAGAAAAATATTAATCTGTTGCCTCCCTCTAGCACCCCGTCCAGGGATGGGGGATGAAACCTGCAATGTAGGTCTGGTCCACGACCAGGGATTGAACCCCACCTTTTGTGTTCGGCACGATGCTCCAACCAACTGAACCACCCAGACAGGGTAGGACCGAGTCATTACTTTGTGCCCCACTGCTCCAGGATCTCTACATGTACCTGTTCACTGAGCCTCACAGTAACCCCAGGAGATCTGGAGGAGACCCAGAGGGTAATTCGGGGTTGGGGTGTCTTCTGGGGCCTGGGGCCAACAGTCAGATGCAGAGTGAGGCAGATGGTCCCGTTGCTTCCTCCAGGCTGTGGGACTGGCTGTGTGCACATGCGTGTGTGTTGGGGGAGTGTCAGTGTGTGGGTGTCAGGTGTCCACCAATCCTGGGAACCCAGACCTAGTCATCCCAGCACCAATTGCAGCTGTCTTCTTGGGCATGTGGCTTAGGTCTTTGGCCCTGTTTCCTCCTCTGTGAAATAGGGTGAGTAGAAATAGCCCCCACTGTATAAAGTGTCATGAGGATTAAGCCATAGATATTTGTAGAGTGCCTTGGATGCCACAGATTCCCCTGCCCCCTGCATGTGTCCATTATTAACGTGTGTGTGTGTTCCTGTCTGCCTGCCCCCTAGTGGGTATATCTGTGGCTATCTGCACTGTGAGGTGGGCCTCGACCTGATCTCTCACTGTGCCTTTCTCTTTCTCTCCCTACCGACAGCTGCCTGTCTCCTGGTTACCATGGGCACTGGAAGGATGTTCCCCCAGCCACTGACCAAGAAGGCCCTGGTGAGTCATGTCACCCTCTTGCACCTCTTTCCTGTGGGTCAGCCTTTGGGCAGGGATGACCCTCTGACCCCCCAAAACCCCCTCAGCGCCCAGGTCCCTGGCCCAGTCTACTGGGGTTGTGTCTACCTTGAGGATAGACATTACTGTTCTGACACTGGTGTTTGTCAACCGCATGGGACAGGATAGCTCTCGAGTGACCTGTCCTACTCTAGGGGCTCTCAGGAGACGCCATTGGGCACCTGGAAGTGGCAGTATAAACATATTCCCATTAGTGTGACAGAGACCCTGGGAAGGATGTGTTGGACGAGGGACCTCAGAAGTAGTCAGAGACTAAATGCCCAGGGGATGGGAGGAGGATATCTGTACAGAGGGACATATGCGTGTCCCCAGCTCTTGCTCTGATGTTTTAATGATGTTTTAGTGGTTGGCTATTTGTGGTATTTTTCTCTATATTTCCTCTTATGCAAGAAATACTTTACAATAATAAATACGTACATGATCCAGGCCATGTAGCTCAGTGCGATAGAGCATTATCTTGATATGCCAAGGTTACAGGTTTGATTTGTGATCAGGGAATATTTAAGAAGCAACCAATGAATTTATCATAAGTGGAGTGACATCTCTCTGTGTCAAATCAATGAATTATGTGTGTGTGTGTGGGGGGCATAATTATATATTTTTTATTTCATCCTCACCAGTGGATATGTTCATTTGAGTTTTACAGAAAGGGAAAGAGAGAGAGAGAGAAAAACAAAATGTGAGAGAGAAAAATAGATTGGTTGCCCCCAGCATGCCTCCCAGCCTGGGGATTGAACCTGCAACCTTTTGGCATACAGGACAATGCTCCAACCAACTGAACCACCCAACCAGGACTGGCCATAAATCTTTCCTCTGCTTTTTGTATGATATTTATTTATGTATTTATTTAGGGAGAAGGGAAAGAGAAGGAGAGAAACAGACATCAATGTGTGATTGCCTCTCTCATGCCCCCTACTGGTGGTCTGGCCCAAAATCCAGGCATGTGCCCTGACTGGACATCGAACCGGCAACCCTTTGGTTCACAGGCCTGTGCTCAAGCCACTGAGCTACACCAGCCAGGGCTTTTTTTTTTTTTTTTTTTTTTTAGATTTTATTTATTTTTAAAAAGAAGGAAGGGGAGTAGAAAGAGAGGGGGAGAAAGACCCATGTGTGAGAGAAACATCGATTGGTTGCTTCCCATATGTGCCCCAAGTGGGGATTGCGCCCACAGCCTCCGGTTGTACAGACAACACTGTAAGCAGCTGAGTCACCTGGCTAGGGCTGGATATTTCTTATAAATGGAATCACACAACATGTGTTTTTTTTTTTTGTCACTGGCTGCTTTCACTGAGCTTCATGCTTCGGGTGCTCATCTATGTTGTGGCAGGTGTGCGTTTTCATTACTGTTTACTATTCCATTGTACAGGTAGACCGTGTGGTATACATTTGGCTTGCTATCACTTTTGGGTTGTTATTAGCAATGCTGCTATGAACATTCATGGACAGTTTTTTGTTTGAGCTTCTGATTTCTCTTGGGAGTAGTAGCGGAAAGTATGGGTCCTTTGACAACAGTATATTTAACCATTTAAGGAACAATCTGACTGTTTTCCAACACGGCTGCCCCGTGGTGTCTCCACTGTTACCTTCTCTGTGATGGTTGCCTTGGTTTCCTCCTTCACCCACGTTGTTTAGAATATCCTGGCTGGCGGTTGTCATTTCAGTGTGCTTGGAATTTTGGAGTTCCATTTTTATTTTCCTTAATCTCTTTTACTGTGATTACATTGTTTTTTTTCTCTAAAAATACAGCCTGCCCTGGCTGGGTGGCTCAGTTGGTTATAGCATTGTCTCATACACCAAAAGGTTGTAAGTTCAATCCCAGTCCAGGGACGTGCCTGAGGCAAACAGATCAATGTCTGTCTGTCTGTCTGTCTGTCTGTCTCTTTCTTTCTCTCTCTCTCTCTCTGACTCTGTCTTCCTCTCCCTCTTAAATCAATAAATATACCCTCAGGTGAGGGTTAAACAAAACAGATCCTGATTTCAGCTGTCTGGAACTGGGTGAGGTTTTTCTTGTGGTGAAGTAGTTTGTGCCATTAGATAAGAATCCAAAACATGAAGCCCTGGAATGAGCTGCCTCAGTCATGTGAATATACTAATCATACCTCAATAAAGTGTTTTTTCAAAAAAAAATAGTTATTGCCCTGGCCATATGGCCCAGTTTGATGGAGCATCGCCCTATGTGTGAAAAGGCTGCAGATTCCACCTCAGCTCAGGGCACATTCAGGAGGCTGCCGATTGATGTTTTTCTCTCTCCCTCTTTCTCTCTCTCAAATCAACAAATATGTATTCAGAAAGTGCTTTTAAAAGAAAACGTTAGTTTGGATTTCCCAAAGGATGAATCAGGCACAGAATCAAATAATAATGACATAAGATTTGTGTTAATGACAAGAGACATATAAAAGAGATATCTGAAATGTCCAATTAATCAAATGATTAAGAGCTGCCATTTCTGAGAGCTTCCTGCAGCTGTACCACACTGCGGAATCACCCACGCATGACCTCATTTAACCTCGTAACAGCTACATAGTGGGGCGTTGTTACTAGGAGGTCCAGCGAACAAACAGGTTCAGAAAGGGTAAGACAGTTGTCTGAGGAAACACAGCTGGGGATGTGGAACAGAGCCAGAATTTCATCACAGGCTCCCCAGCCCAGACTGCGAACCACTGACCACCCCATACTGCTCCCTCATCACATGGTGGTGGCCCCAAGACACAGGAGGCCAGTGTGAGCTCAGAGTCCCTGGCAGACACTTGGACCACAGAGAAGTTGGTCAGCAGGTGGCACTCCACTAGCAGAGGACCATACTTCATGGTCCGTGACAGATGAATGCTCTTCCAGAAGTGTCTATTCAGGCCCTTAGCCCGTGTTTCAGTTGGGTTGTTTGTCTTCCTGGTGAACAGCCCCATAGTTTATTTGTCCCTCCAAGGACCATCCAGTGACTTAGGCACTAAAGACATCTGAGTGGTCAAGCCCTTCAGAGCTCTGCATCTTGTTGACACTACATCATACGCACACTGTGTCTCTTCCCTGATCCTCTCGGCCCTTCTGGCCATGACTCTCAGCCTCTGTGAGGAGGGCCCTGTCTCCCAACCTCTGTGAGGAGGGCCTTGTGGTGAGTGGTGTGTGCTTCCTCTTACAGGGGTCGGTGGCATTCAGGGATGTGATCGTGGACTTCACCCAGGAGGAGTGGGAGCAGCTGAAGCCTGCACAGAAGGACCTGTACAGGGACGTGATGATGGAGACCTACTGGAACCTGGTCTCGCTGGGTAAGGGGACAGCTTTGCTGCGTTAGTCACCATCTGCCTGTCACTTCAGGATGGCACAGAAATAAAAATGATGGACAGATCTGACTAAGTAGGAACTTCAAACTACTGAAACTTAAAAATAAATTTCATAGACGATGAAGTTGGGAATAGCATTTACCACGTGTATATCAGAGGATTATAACTACATAAAGAGCTTGTAGGAATAAACGAGAAAAAGACCGAATGAATGATAGATAGATGGTCCACGCTTAAGGGCATGCAATTCATATATATAGAAATGCATGGAGTTACACTTCATAAAAGATTTTTAAGCCTAACTAAACATCACAGAAGTACAAACTGAGTCACAGAAATACATTTCTTGCCCATGAAGTACACAGAAATGAAAAAGAACAGTCCTAGCCATGTGTGGCTCAGTTAGTTGGAGCTTTGTCTTGTACACCAAGAGGTTGCGGGATCGATTCCCAAACCAGGTACATACCTAGGTTGTGAGTTTGATCCCAAGGCAGAGCACATTCCAGAGGTAACTGATCGGTGATTCTCTCTCATTAGTGTTTCTCTCTTTTTCTTTCTCTATCTATCCCCTTCTCCTTCCCCCGCACCTTTCTCCCTCTCTAAGCATATCCTAAGATGAGGCATTAAAAAAAGTCACAACATCCTGTATTATGAGAGTTCAGGGAAAGGGACTCTTCATTTTAGGAGCATGAAGTTAGGAAAACTTTTGGAAGACAGTTTGGTGTTATCAACCAAATTTCAAATGATTCCATTTCTAGAATATAAACCTTAAAATTTTTCCTGTAAGTGTGCAGAGCTTGTCATAGGAAGAAAAATCAAGAGAAATGCCATAACTGCCCACTTACGAGACTGATCAAATGAATCAGGGTGTTGCTGTATGATGGAAATCACAGCGCTCTGGAAAGATGAGCACCCTTTGTAGTCACTGGCACAAAGAGATGTCCCTGGATAGCATTGTTCAGAAAAAACACTAACTTTCAGAATTAATGTATGGTCCCATTTCATTAATAGCTTTTTTTGAGGTTTAACTGACCTACACTTAACTGCACATAGTTAATGCAAACAATTTGATGCATTTTGATATTTATATGCACCTGGGAAATCATTGTCGTGATGCAGGCATGTCCATTAGCCCAAAAAGTTTTCCTTCCATTTCTCCCACCCTCCATTCCCTGGTGAACACTGGTTTAGATGGACTATTCTAGAATTTTATATATATATATATATATATATATATATATATATATATAAATATATATATATATATAATCATATGGTACATACCTTTTTTTAAATCTTCTTATAAGTGGCGTTATTGTTTTTTATTTAAGGTTTATTTACTTATTTTTAGAGGGAAAGGGAGGGAGAGAAACATTGCTCAGCTGGCTCTCGCACACCCCAGCTGGTGCCCTGGTCTGCAACCCAGGCATTTGCCCTGACGGAATCAAACTGGTGACCTTTTGGTTTGCAGGTGGTGCTGAATCTACTGAACCATACCACCCGGGGCGGTATAATGTTTTTGAGGTTTACCCATGTTGTCTGTATATATCAATAGTTCCCTTCATTATTTTGTTTTTCTTCTTTTCTTTAAAAAAATTTTTTTTAAGAGAGGGAGAGAAACATCAATGTGTGGTTGGCTCTCGTGCGCCCCCCACTGGGGACCAGGCCCCCATCCCAGGCATGTACCCTGACTGGGAATCAAACCAGCAACCCTTTAGTTTGCAGGCCCATGCTCATTCCACTGAGCCACACCAGCCAGGACTATTTTTCTTTTTTTAAATCCTCACCTGAGGATACATTTATGCATTTGAGAGGGAGAGAGAAACATGGATCAGTTGCCTCCCATACAGAATTTGATGGGACTGAACCTGCAAACTTTGGTGCTGGGGACATAGTTCCAATCAACTGAGCCCTTTGGCCAGGTCAATAGTTTACTTCTTTTTATTGCTGAGCAATATTCCACTTCATGGAGAGACCACGATGTGTTTATCCCTTCACTTGATGGTAAACATATGGACTGATTCCAGTTCTGGATATTTTTCTGTAGACACAATCTCTTCTTTCTGTGGAGGATGGTTGGGTCATACGTGGGTGCCTGTCTTACTTTTTGAAACTGCCAAACTTTTTTCAAAACAGTTGTCTTGTTTTTTATATCTACCCGCACGCGCTGAGGATGTCATTGCTTTGTGCACTTGTCAGAACTGAGCATGTTCAGTCTCTCTCATTGCAGCCATTCTCGTGGGTGTGCAATCTTTCCACAACCCAGCTGGGAGCTGATACTGAGAAGCTTTCCAGGTGCTTATTTCCCATTTGTATCTTCTCTTTGGTGGAGTGTCTGGTTCAGGTCTTTGTATCTTTACTTAGTAGGTTGTTTGCTTCCTTATTATTCACTTTGAAAATTCTTTACATATTCTTCTGTTATTAATTCTTGCTCTAAGACCTTGATGAGACATGCGCTTTACAACTATTTCTCCCATTCTGTGGGTCCTCTTTTCTCTTCCTCAATGGCATCATTTGGAGCACAAACGTTTTTAATGTTGGTGGGGTCCAACTTATTTATTTTGTTGTTACTTGTGCTTTAGGTGTTATATCTGAGGGACTGTTACCTAAACCAAGGCCATAAGGATTTACTCCTGTTTCTTCTATGAGTTTTAGAATTTTACCTCTTTATTTGTGTCTTTGGTCTAATTTGAGTTAATTGTTGTGAATGATGTAAAAAGGATCTAACATCACTTTTTTTTAAATTAAATTGATTGTGGTGACATTGGCTAATAGGATCATATAGGTTTCAAGTGTGCATTTTTAGGATAAGTGATCTGTATGTTACATTGCGTGTCCGCCACCCAAAGTCATATCACCTCCCATCACCACGTATCGTCATTCTTTTGAATGTGGATATCCAAGTGCCCCAGCACCATTTGTGTGTTTTTTCTGTTTTTGTTTTTGTTTTTAAAGATTTAATTTATTTATTTTTAGAGAGAGGAGAAGGGAAGGAGAAAGAGAGGGAGAGAAACACAAATGTGTGGTTGCCTCTTGTGCATCCCCCACTGGAGACCCAGTCCATAACCCAGGCAAGCACCCTGACCAGGAATCCAACCAGCAACCCTTTGGTTCACAGGCTGGCATTCAATCCACTGAGCCACAGCAGCCAGGGCCCCCACATCATTTGTTGATGAGAAGATGTTTGTAATTTGATGAAGTCTAGTTTATGAATTACTTTCTTTGAGGATTTGCTTCTGACCATATTCACAACTATAATTCTTCTCTGTCCAGTCTCTGAATTCACTGGCCTGTTATGTCCCCAGCATGTCCGAGACCCATGGGCCCCAAACACACCCACTATCACCCTCATTCCCTCTACCCTCCGGAACATTAACCTCAGCCTCCATGTCCCAGGCCACCCACCACCTTCTGTGGCATCACCCCCATACATCAGGGTCAGGAAACCAGGATCATTCTCCAATGTAAGATACTTGTCAAATCCTTTCCTCTGGGATGGGACAGTGACAGGTGTCCAGATAGTGACTCAGGAATTGGACCACATGATGGAATGTGCTGGGTTACCTTGAGGATGTGGCTCCATTCTCAGAGCCTGGGTTTCCCCATCTGTAAAATGGGTGTAATCTTACCAGCACCTACTCACGTGCTGTGAGGGCTACTTTGTACCATGTCAGCAAGTGCCTGACGGTCGGTGAAGGTTTATCAGGCACCTTCCGTGTGCTGGACACTGTGTGGGAGCTGGGGACCAACAAGGCCCTTGCCTTAATGGAGTTCACCTCTCACTGCAGGATCTGTCAGTGCGCACGTGGAGGAAGAATGCCTTAATGGGCTCTCACAGTGATGCAGGTGAGAGAGTGGCAGGTGGGAGCTTACTTTCCACAGTAGGGTGGACAGAGAAGGCCTCTCAGTGGGGGACAGAGGTTCACTGAGGCTCAAGGATGAGCGCCCATGGGAAGGCTGGGGGAAAGACAGGTACAAAGGCTATGAGGCAGGAAGCACTGGACATGGACAAGGAAATCAAAGGGAAACAAGGATGAGTGGGTCTGGATGGTACAGAGGAGTCTGGATGGTGGGAAGGTGTTGCCTGTGATCCCCTGGGTACTGGGAAGGTGCTGGAGGGTTTGGTTTGACTCCTGAGCTCCTCTTCCCTCAGAGTATGATGTGTACCCCGGCCCACAGTGTCCACGGCATTATGGATGAGATAAGAGACAAATTCACACAGACTACGGAGTCCTGTGGAAGAAAAGGGACAGCACAGCTACTCTCTCAAGAGGAGAGCACCCTGACCCTTGCCTTGACAGGTTTTTATTGGCTTTCAGTTTGCTCAGGAATACAGGTAAAGCTCATTAATTATTGTCAGGCAGTAAGGATCAAACAATAGATAGCATACAAAGAACTATGAGGGCTTATTCTGAGTCAGGGTCTGTTAGCTAAAGGGCTACAAAACTTTGGGAAACAAATTCATTTTCTGCTAGGACCGTTATCATTTATTTGAGAGCATTCTTAGTGAAGCAGGTTTCACAGGATTTTACATATTCTTTCTCAGGCCTGGTCACCAGGGGAAACCCACCCTTTCCAGCACTGGGCTGCACCGCCCTCTGTCATTGTTTCAGGCTTAAGACAGGCAGAGGAGGCAAGATAGCCAAGAAATTAAGAGACTTCTTGCAGGCAGAATGAGGACTCAGGCTTTGTCAAAGCCAAGGGACGAGGGTCCATCACCCGCTTTCTCCATAGCCCCCCAAGTCCTTCCCTGGGGCCTCCCCATGATCATGCCTGTCTTAGGTTGTTCCCCCCTTGGGGAATCTTACTCATCGTTGGCTAACTGATCAAGCATTGGGGGCCAGGCAAGGAGCAGAAGCAGTGCTCCTGTCAGGGAGATAAGCTTTGTCTCCTTAGTGGCTTATGGTCTGAAGGTCACTCACTCAGCCTTAGCCATGGGGGGTTTATAGCTTCTGAAACCAGGCAGTGCAGTTCCCAACAGGAGTGGACAGTGGGTTGTAGAGAGTGGGGGAGGCTGCTGCATTGCAGCTATGGTGATGCATCGGTCTGGTCCACTTCAAGTTGTTCTCTTGTGCGGTGGCATTTCTTAACAGTCTGGACAGTGGGAGGGAATGGGTGAGTCAAGGATGACTACTAGATCTGTTTTAATTAAAAAAAATTATTGTTGCAAAATATATATAACATAAAATTGACCATTTAACTCTTTTTAGGTGTATGTACAGTTCAGTGGCATGAAGTACGTTCACATTGTTGCTCAGCTGTCACTGCCATCCATCTCCAGAGCTCTTTTAATGTTCTCAACTGACAGTCTGTCCCCTCCAAACAAGAGCTCCTCATCCCCCTCCCCGAGCCCGGGCACCCATGTCCTCCTTTCTGTCTCTGTCAATTCGATGATTCTAGTTGCCTCATATGAGTGGAATCATAAGGTATCAGTCATTGTGTGTCTGAATTATTTGGCTGAATCTCTTGATGAGCCTTCCTTTTTATTATTTGGAAGAGAATTCTGAAATCACAGACTCACATCAAATGCGTTAGGTTTGTGATACCCAAGAGGGGCACACAAGGCCTTGGATTATTCCTTAGCAGAGCTCGGAGCAGGGGTCTGGGCAGGGGCATCCAGGTAGGAGGTGTCAGCATAGAGAAGAGACAAAAACAGGACTCTCGTGACTCAGCAGAGGGGTCTCCACCTCAGGGGCTGTAGGCTCAGTGGGAATTTAAATGGGGGGAGGGGATCAGCTGCTTACCAATCCTGCTTTTTTTTTGTTGCCTCTTAGGAAGGAGGGCTCAGTGTGATATGATCTTCAATTTTGTAATGAGACTTTTGTGTAAGATCTCACAGTTTTTAATGTTGGCATGAACTGTGAGGTCCATGTGCAGAGTCCAGAACTCAGGACAGCCCCTAGGCTGGAAACAGAAATTGAGGAATCCACAGGACACAAGCAAGAGGTAACTGGAGCGGCTGTGCTCAGCACAGAGGGATGAGTGTGCAGAGAGGAGGGGTCTGGACCCAGCTGCCAGGGCCGGGCTGCTCCTGGGCAGCGTAGGAAGGCGGGAGCTAGGCTGGAGGATGGGGACACAGAGTACGACCAGCACCCACATGAGGATCAGCTCTTACTTGATTGTTTTTAATAAAAGGCATACCTTTGAAAAACACAGATGGAATGTCCAGGGTAGAGGCCTGCAAGCGAGGAGCCATGTGCAGTGAATCCTCACTGAGTTTGTGAAAGCTTTTGATTTGCTCCTTCAAGCTCATCTTCCTCCTGACTCTCTCCTGCTGTCTGTCCGCCCAGCTCTGAGCTCCCCGGCCACCTTTGCACCCACTCCCAAGGGGACCTTTCTGTCTGTGCTCACCTCCCTACCCCTCACTGTGTCAGCTCACTGCTTTCCTTTCTGTCTGCCCCACGATAGTTTGTCCCCTGTTCTGAAACCGTGCCTTGTCGTGTCTTGGGAAAGTCTTCCCTCCCAGCTTAGTTAACTACATGTGTGTGGTCATCTCTTTCCCCCTCTTCTCAGCCTTGGAGACTAGACCTGACATGAAAGAATTGGACCCACAGGAGGACATGTAGAAATACAGACCGTCTGTTGCTGTGGTGGAAGGACCCAAGAGGAATGGTGCCCGGGTTTGTGTCTGTGAAGGAGCAGGGACACAGCCTGACTAGGTAGGGTGGCGACAGGGGAGCCCAGGAACTTATCTGGGGAGGTTTGACGTGTCCCAAGCATTAGTCCATGAATATCATGAATTTAAGGCATTTGTGCACCAAAGAACCATGCCGGCCCCACCAATATCGGAAGGACCAAGAGGACTAGGGACGCACCTGTTTGTCATGCGTGGGAAGAACTCAGGTACTTCAAGCATCTGTCCTCCCTCCAAACTTTGCAGAGAAAAGAAGCCTTGCGTGTGTAGGGAATGCGGCACAGCTTTCAGATATAAGTGGTCACTGAGGAAGCATCATCGTATCCACACCAGGGAGAAGCGCTCCTCGTGCACTGTGTGTGGGAAGCGGTTCACATGGCCATTGTACCTCAGTATCCCATAGCGCTTGCACACCAGGGAGAAGCCTTATGCGTTCAGGGACCGCAGCAAGGCTTTCAGTTGTAACTCTTTCCTAAAGAATCACCAATGAGTCCTCTCTGGGGAGACACCCTCCTCGTGCACCACATGCAGGAGGCAGTTCACCCAGCTGTGACACCTCAATATCCAACAGCGCTTGCATACCGTGGAGAAGTCCTGTGAGTGCTCCATCTGCCAGATGCACTTGGCAAGGCTTTTGTCCCTGGCAATGCATCAGGTCGACCACATCGGCAAGATACCCTACAAGTGTGGCAAGGCCTTTGTCAGGAACTTCTCACTCTCCCTCCACCAGAGGATCCACAGAACAGAGAGGCCCTGTGAGTGTGGCAAATGTGGGAAAACCTCCAGCCCGAACATCACCCTTACATAACACTACAGCAGGATGCACACGTACCACTGGGTGCATTGGGTCTCAAAATCCATACCTGGTGGGTAAGACCTGAGTCCATGGGCCAGTGCCAGACTTGATGTTGGAGCCCACAGGTAGAGGCAAGAGAAGTCCTGCCCCAACTGGTCTTAGGAATGTGGGTGCTGGGGATAGGTCATGCTCTGCCCGTGAGCTGCTACCATAGTGTATGCAGGGCCATGTGGAAAGCAAGCCCCCCAACAGGTCCAGTATGTGGGAATATGGCCGGGGTCACTGGGGCTCCAGACCCAGATCCAGTAAACTGTTGTAAGAGCGTGGACAACACAGTCTGTGCCTCTGGTCTCCACCTCCTGGACATTAAAGTGGAGGAGAGAAAGGAGAAAGGAAGAGGGGGAAGTGGGCTCCACAGGGACATTCTCCTTTGTCACACATGCCTGGATCTAGTTCAGAGGTCAGGTTATCACCATCTGTGTGTGTCTTTGTTTTCCAACACCCAGCCCCCAGTTTTCCAGCAACAACAGAAGTTGCCAAGTGGATCATGAGGAGAAAAACAGTAGGAACGGTAATCACTTCAGATTCCAAAATTTCTCATAGTGTTCTGTTAAATTTTATTCATTTATTTTTAAAAGATTTTATTTATTTATTTTTAGAGAGAGGGGAAGGGAGAGAGAAAGAAAGGGAGCGAAACATCAATGTGTGGTTGCCTCTCGTGCACCCCCAACTGGGGACCTGGCCCAAAACCCAGGCATGTGCCCTGACTGAGAATCGTACTGGTGACCCTTTGCTCCCTAGTCTGGTGCTCAATCCACTGAGCTACACCAGCCAGGGCTAAATTTTTTTTTTAAATAAAACTTTTAATAAGGGAGACCCACATCATTTTGAACCATCAGATGTGAAAGATATAAATAGCAGTTGTGCTGTCAAAATGAGTGTCAGTGCTTCGGAGTGGAGGCACAAATCGCCAACAGGAACCCCAGGAACCCAGCAAGCCTGCCCCAGGTATGAGGACACCTGCTGCTCCCAGCCCTGCATTCCTGGCTTGGGAATGGTCAGCCCAGGTGGCAGGGCCCAGACCCTCAGACTCAGAGATAGGCTGAGGGTCTCCTGCAGAAACCCACCCAGGCGGCACCCCTCCCCACAGGGCTGTTTCAGTCACTGGAGAAAAATCTCTCACATACAGACTGTCCCCCACCCACCCCTGCTGGCTGGTATTCTTGTGAAAATAAAGCGCCTTCAGTCTGGAGGGCACATTCAACCTATGCCTTACCCTCAGCCTTAGTTGTGGTGTACTTACGATTTCATTATTGATGCTGATAGCAATCTGTTACCAATAATAAATAGCAAATGATGTAAGAATGGTGCCCTATTAATAATTCATAAAGTATTTACTAATAAATGGGTAATTAATTACTACTCAGAGCCCTGTTATTATCCTGCAGTTTCCACTGAGGAAACCAAGGCTCAGGGTGCTAATACTTTGCATGAGAAAAACACCAGGAGCCAGTGAACCTGCCCTGTGGACTCCAGCAGCCATCTTTCCAGGACTGCAAGGTCTTTTCCTGGGGCCTGGAGGCCACATCTACCTCCCCTTCCTCCGATATGTGGAAGGGGCAAATGCAGAGGGAGGAGCCTAGAAGGGGGAGAGGAGGAAGTGGTAGGTGGAAGAATAGGTCTGAGTAAGGGCAGGTGCAAAGGCCCTGAGGCAGGAAGCACTGGGCATGGACAAGGAAGTGAAAGTGAACCATAAGATGAATGGCGCTGGATGGCAGAGAGGAGTCAGGAGAGTGGGAAGGCATTGCCTGTGAACCCCCCAGTACTGGGAATGTGCTGGAGGTTTTGGTGTGACTCCTGAGCTCCTCTTCCCACAGAGTGGACAGTGGGTTGTAGAGAGTGAGGGAGGCTGCTGCATTGTGTTAGTGGAGGTGCATCAGTCTTGTCCAGTTCAAAGTGTTCTCCTGTACAGAGGCATTTGTTAACAGTCTGGACAGTGGGAGGGAATGGGTGAGCCAAAAATGACTTGTAATTTTTTTTAATTAAAAAATTTTTATTTTCTTAATGCTCACAAAATATGCGTAACAAAATAGACCATTTAATTTTAGGAGTAGGTGTTAGTGGCATTAAGCACATTCACATTGTTGTTCGACCATCACCATTGTCCATCTCCAGAACTATTTAATGGTTCCCAGCTGACACTCTGTCACCTCTAAAGAACAGCTCCCCATCCACCCTCCTTGAGCCTGGCACCCATGTCCTACTTTCTGTCTGTATAAATTTGACGGTTCCAGTTGCCTCATATGAGTGGAATCATACAGAATTGGTCATTGTGTGTCTAAATTATTTTGCTAAGTGTGTTTTGATGAGCTTTTTTATTATTTGGGAATAGAGGTTCCAAAAGCACAGGTCTTGCTCAAAAGCATTAGGTTTGTGATACCCAAGAGTTGCGCAGTAGGACTTGGGTTAGTCTCCAGCAGAGCTCAGAGGAGGTCTGAATGGGAGCATCCATTTAGGAGGTGTCAGCATAGACAAGAGACTGAAATCCAGGCTTCTGTGGCATAAGGGAGGGTTCTAAAACTTGGGTTTGGGGGGCTTAAATGAGGGGAGTGGGACAGCTGCTTACCACTCCCTATCTCTTTGTTGCTCCCTGGGAGGGAGGGCTCCGTGTGGCCAGATCTCCACTTTTTCTTATCAGAGTGTGGTGTAACGTCTCACAGTTTTTAAATACTGGGACGAACTATGAGGTCCATATGCAGAGTTCTGAACTCAGGACAGCCCCTAGGCTGGAAACAGATTGAGGAACCCACAGGGCACATGCAAGAGGGGACTGGAGTGGCTGTGGTCAGCAGGGAGGCACGAGTATTTACAGAGGAGGGTGAGTAGTCAGCTGCTAGGGCCAGCGTAGAAAGACAGGAACTTGGCTGGGCAGTGGGGAGACAGGACAACCAGCACCCACATGAGAGTCAGCCCTTAACTTTTTTGTTTCTAATAACTGTTGATGCTTTGAGAAGCTCAGCTGCCTGGGGTCGTGCAAAATGGGGCCTGGAAGCTAGGAGCCCCCCCCTACCCCATGCAGTGACTCCCCACTGGGTTTGTGGGAGCCTTTGATCCGATCCTCCAAGCCTGCCTTTTTCCTCTTTCTCTCCAGGGCTGTCCTCCCAGCTCTGGGGTCTGCTGGCCACCACCTTTGCACCCACTCCCAAGGGGACCTTTCTCCCTCAACTAACCTCTGTAAATCTCACTATCTCACTTCTTCCTCTGTCCCCATGGCAGGCTGTCCCCTGCTCTCAGGCTGTGCCTCGTTGCATCTTGGGAAGGTCCCCCCTCCCAGCGTGGTTAACTACATGTGTGTCATCATCTTTTTCCTCTCCCCTCAGACTTGGAGACTAGACCTGAAATGAAAGAATTGGACCCACAGAAGGACATTTGGGAAGACAGACCATCCATGGCAGTTGTGGCAGAAGGACCCACAAGGAATGGTGCCCAGGATTCTGCCTGTGAAGGAGCAGGGACACAGGGTGACCTAGTGGGGTGGCGGCAGGGGAGCCCGAGGACTTCTCTGGGTTGCTTGGACATGTCCCAAATGTTAGTCCATGAATGTCTTGAATTTAAGGCGTTTGTCCACCAAAGCCCCATGCCAGACCCACTGAGACCCGAAGGACTGGGAGGAGCAGGGACGCACCCGTTCACCATGTGTGGGAAGGACGCAGGTACTTCAAGCCTTGGTCCTCCTTCCCATGCAGAGAAGAAGCCCTATGAGTGTGGGGACTGTGGCAAAGCTTTTAGATATAATTTGTCCCCAAGAGAGCGGCAACAAATTCACACCAGGGAGGAACCCTTCTCATGCATCACGTGCGGTAAGCAGTTCACCTGGACGTCTTCCCTCACCATCCACCAGCAGGTGCACATTGGGGAGAAGCTGTTCACCTCTGGGGACTGCGGAAAGGTCTTCAGCAGGAACGAGGACCTCATCATGCACCAGAGGACTCACAGGGGCGAGAAGCCACTCATGGTCCTGGAGTGCAGCCAGGCTTTCAGCCGCAACTCCTCAATTACGGATCAACGGCGTGTGCACACTGGGGAGAAGCCATATGTGTGCGTGGACTGTGGGAAGGCCTTCCGCCAGAACAAGCACCTTATCGTGCACCAGAGCACTCACACCGGGGAGAAGCCATACATGTGTGGGCGCTGTGGGAAGGCCTTCAGCCAGAACAAGTACCTCACTGTGCACCAGAGGACGCACACTGGTGAGAAGCCATTCACGTGTGTGGAGTGCAGCAAGGCTTTCAGCCAGAAGGCTCATCTTGTCCGTCACCAGAGGACGCACACTGGGGAGAAGCCATACATGTGTGGGGACTGTGGCAGGTCCTTCAGCCAGAACAAGCATCTCATTGTGCACCAGCGAACACACACGGGCGAGAAGCCGTTCACGTGTCCGGAGTGTGGCAAGGCCTTCAACAGGAGCTCATCTCTCAGGCTGCACCTGGGGACCCACACGGGTGAGCGGCCCTACTCGTGTGGCCACTGTGGCAAGACCTTTAGCCAGAACGCCTACCTGATCGAGCACCAGCACATCCACATGGGGGTAAAGCCCTTGAAGTGCAGCGTTTGTGGAAAGACTTTCAGCAAGAACTTCTTACTCATGCAGCACCTGCGTGTGCACACCGGTGAGAAGCCCTACAAGTGCAGCCAGTGCGGCAAGGCCTTTGGCTGTAACTCATCGTTGAAGACGCACCAACGAATTCACACTGGGGAGAAGCCATATGAGTGCAGGGAGTGCGGCAAGGCTTTCCGCTATAGCTCGTGCTTAAAAAATCACCAGCGAATCCACACCGGGGACAAGCCTTATGAGTGCAGGGAGTGTGGCAAGGCTTTCCGCTACAAATTGTGCCTAAATATGCACCAACACATCCACACTGGGGAGAAGCCATACCAGTGCGTGCAGTGTGGCAAAGCTTTCAGCTGTAACTCTATTCTGAAGAAGCACCAACAAATCCACACCGGAGAGAAGCCCTTCTCATGCACCTTGTGTGGGAAGCAATTCACCCAGCAGTCGAACCTCATGGTCCACCAGCATGTGCATACTGGGTGAAGCGTTCCATGTGTAGGGACTATGGCAAGACCTTCAGCAGAGGGCTCAGCTCATTGTGCAACAAGGACACAAAATGGGGAGGAGCCATCCAAGCGTGCCCTGTGCAGGAGTGCCTTCAGCCAGAGCATGCATCTGATGGATGCACCAGTGGACGCACTCGGCGAGAACGCCTGACTGGTCCAGCACCAGTGCTTCCAAAAGAGGGTGAAGGCCTCCCAGTGCAGCCTGTGTGGAAAGACTTTCAGCAAGAACTTCTTCCTCATGAAACACCTGTGCTTGCACCCGGAGGACAGGCCCGACAAGTGCTCCATCTGACAGATGCACTGTGCAGAGCACTAGTTCCTGCGGCACACTGTCACACCTGGGAGAAGCCCTACAGGTGCAGCCAGTGTGGCAAGGCCTTTAATAGGAACTACTTGCTCACCCTGCACTGAAGGATCCATAGGGGAGAGAAGATGTTTAGCCTGAACATCTACCTCTGGGACACCTGAGGAGGATGTGCCTGTACTGGGGGCAGGGGGAAGCATGGGATGTCAAAATTCACACCCAACAGGGTGGTCCTGAGCCTATGGGCCACTGCCAGGCTTGATATTGGAGCTTACAGGTAGGACTCAAGAGAAGTCCTGTCCAGGTGGGTATTAGGCATGTGGGCTCTGGGGAGAGGCCACGCCATACACACAAGCTGCTTCTAGAGCATCTGCAGGGCTGTGAGGAAAGCAAGCTCCCTGCAGGTGTGGTATCTGGGAGTGTGGCCAGGGGCTCTGTGGCTGGAGACTGAGCTCAAATAAACTGACATATGAGCTTGGAGAATGCAATTAGTGTCTCTGGGTCTCCATCTCCTGGATTGTAAAGTGGGGGAGGGGAAGAAGAAAGAAAGACTGGGGAGGTGGGCTCCATGGGGACATTCTCCCTTTGTCACACATGCCTGGATGTAGTGCAGAGGTCAGGTTGTTGCCATCCCTTGGTTTCCTCCTCTTCCCACACCCAGCCTCCTGGTTTCCCTGCAACAGTAGCAGTTCCAAGTGGTTCATGAGGGGGGAAACTTAGAAAGTAACAGTAACTGCTTCAAATGCCAAAGTTTCACATAGTGGTCTGTTAAATTATTTTAATAAAACTTTTAATTAATGGCAACCAATGCCATTTTAAACACTCATAAGGGGCAAAAGATAACAGGTACAGGTTGTCGTGTCAAAAATGTGCGTGGTGAGTGTCAGCACCTGGGAGGAGGGGGCATGAATTCCCCACCAGAACCCCAGAAAGCCAGCAATCCTGTCCCAGGTATGAGGCCACCTGCCCCTCTCAGCCCTGGATTCCTGGCTTGGGAAAGCTCAGACCAGAAGGCAGGGCCCAGACCCTCAGCCTCAGAGATCAGGGGAAGAGTCCCCCCTGTTGTAAGCCAGCCAGGCTGCCCACTCCCTCCCCTCAGAGCTGTTTCCCTTATAGGAGAACAGTTCTGTCTCAGACCACAGGTGGTCCCCCACCGCCTTGTGCCTGTGGGAATTGTGAAAATAAAGTGCCTTCAGTCAGGCAGGGGCATTACCTTGTCTGTGCCTCACCCACAGCCTAGGTCATGGTGTACTTAACTTTCATTATTGATGATGATGGCGATCTATTACCAATAATAAATATCAAACAATATAAGAATGGTGTTCTATTAACAATACTACACAAAGTATTTATTAATAAATGGGTAATTAACTACTACTCAGAGCCCTGTTATTATTCCAAGCTTTCCTCTGATGAAACCAAGGCTCAGAGCTCTAATATTTCGCAGGATGAAAATCCAGGGGCCAGTGAACACAGCAGGCTGTCTGACTCAAAGGCAGCTTCTTAGTGGGGAGGTGCTCAAACCCCATACCCTTGGGTAGAGCACAGTATCAGCTTGTGTGGTCTGCAGGCCACTCCCATTTACCACCACCCCCCTCAGATGTGGTGGGCCTCAACAAGTGAAGGGGGAGGAACTTGGACACTTGGACAGAGAGAGGAGAGGAACAATGAAAGGAGGGAAGGAAGGGGAACCACCCAGCAGCGCTGACAAGATCAGGAAGAAGTGGGTGACTGACTGGGACGGGTTGGGAGCAGGAACTCTGGCACCAGGTCTGCCCAGGCTCACACCCCAGCTGTGTGCTCCGACCAGTGCGGGCATTTTCTGAGCCCCGTGTCCTCGTCTGTAAGGAGACTGAGTAAGGAAACCTGCCCTGTGGTGTTAGGTGGGTTTCCTGAGCTAATTCACACACGGTTCCTACAACATGTGCTGGGACCCGCTGGAGCAGGGCCGCCCCCGGCACCTCTGCAGGGACGGAAAGCTCTGTGTGTGTGCTGTCCATGGGGGGGCCACTGACTACCTGGGGCAGTTGAAATTGACGTGTGGCCAGTGCAGCCTCAGAACTGAATTTTTACCAGTGTTTAATTTTATTAAATTGATTTTAGAGAGAGAGGGAGGGAGAGAGATCAACAAGCTTTTGTCATTCCACTTATTTATGCATTCATTGGTTGATTCTTTTATGTGACCTGAACTTTGTTTAATTTTAATTAATTTGTGTTTTCGGAGTTAATTCTGGCTACTGGCTACTTCATTGGACTGTGCAGCTCTAAAGCCTTAGCTATTTTTGTTCTTGCTGGTGTGGCTTACGTGGTTGGGCATTGTCCCACAAACTGAAAGATTGTGGGTTCAATTCCCAGTCAGAGCACATGCCTGGGTCACAGGTTTGGTTCCCAGTCTGGATGCGTGCAAGAGGCAACCGATCAATGTTTCTCACATCGATGATTCTCTTCCTTTTTCCCTTGCTTCCCCTCTTTCTAGAAACAATAAAAAAAAATAAGTAAATAAAGCCTGGGATATTTTTTACTACTAGAAGAAAAAAATTTAAGTAAATAAAGCCTAGGCTATTTTTTACTACATATTCTAAAGCTTCTGTTGTATTTTAAAAATGTGATGAGTCCTCTTAAAAGCCCACAGCACCAATTGCACTCCTTTGGGTCTGTCCTAAGTACTTGGTGTGGATTAGCCCTTAGAATACTGGCCACATATCTATGAACTGGGCCCTCTGAACTGAACATAACAGCTCTGACTACTGTCATTCACTGTCAGTTACTGAGTGTGCAGTCTGTTAACTTCAAGGGGACAGGCTTGGGTATCATGAATTTTGGGAAAGGCTACAGGGTCATGAAGATGGGGGTACATGGGGGTAGTCAGGTGATAGCTCCCAGAAGGCAGGCCGCCACATCCAAATTTCTCCCACTCCTGTTGAGGAATCTTTTTTTTTAAAAGATTTTATTTTTGAGCCCTGGCTGGCGTAGCTCAGTGGATTGAGCACGGGCTGCGAACCAAAGCATCGCAGGTTCCATTCCCAGTCAGGGCACATGCCTGGGTTGCAGGCTAGGTCCCCAGTGGGGACCACATGAGAGGCAACCACACATTGATGTTTCTCTCTCTCTCCTTCTCCCGCTCTTCCCCTCTCTAAAAATAAAATAAATAAAATATTTTAAAAAAAAGATTTTATTTTTTTATTTTTCAGAGAGGGTAGAGGGAGGGAGAGAAACATCCATGTGTGAGAAACATCTATTAGTTGGCTCTCACACGCCCCTATTTGGGGATCTAGCCTGCAATCCAGGCATCTGCCCTGACTGGGAATTGAACTGGCAACCGTTTGGTTCTCAGGCCAGTGCTCAATCCACTGAGCCACACCAGCCAGGGCCTGTTGTGGGATCTGTTGAAAGAACTCCTCTCTAACTTCAGTTTTCTCATCTGTATAATGGGGATAAGGATGGTGTGTACCTTACAGTGTTGTGAAGAACAAATTGAGTAATACAGGGAAGCATTTAGAAAAATTTTTTACACATAGGAAGTTCCATTATGTGTCATCATTCCAATAATTTTTTAAAAGATTTTGCCTAGGCTGGTGTGGCTCAGTGGATTGAGTGCTGGACATTGAAACAAAGGGTCACTAGTTCGATTCCCAGTCAGGGCACATGCCTGGGTTGCAGGTCCAGTCCCCAGTAGGGGTGCGTGAGAGGCAAACACACATTGGTGTTTCCTCTTTTTCCCTCCCTTCCCCTATGAAAAAATAATTTTTTTCAAAATATTTATTTTATTTTTAGAGGTTATTTATTTTTAGAGGTTAAGGGAAGGAGAAAGAGAGAAAGACAGGAAGAGAAACATCAATGTGTTGTTGCCTCTCATGTGCCCCCTCCCAGGGACCTGGCCCACAACCCAGGCATGTGCCCTGACTGGGAATCAAACTGACGACCCTTTAGTTCTCAGGTCAGCACTCAATCCACTGAGCCACACCAGCCAGGACTCATCATTGTAATAATTTAATCCTCACTTTCTAAGATGGGTAGGAGGTTTAAGTACAACCATGTCTCATGCCTGTTACAAGAATAGGTTTCCCTGGGGTGTGCTGGTCTCCCATGACCAGAGAGAAATATTAGCAGGAAATTACATCTGTCCATCTCCCCACCACACACACACACCACTACCACCACCCTCACAGGAGGCTCGATAGATTTCCTGTCTCCTTCATCATAGATGCTCATTTAACCAGTAAACATTCCCCATGGCATGTAATTTCATAGAAGGAATTTTCCTTTGGCCCAAGTTTGTTAAAGAGGTTCCTGGAAGGACATGTGTCCTTACAGGTGATTACCGGCTTTCCCAAGCGACTGAGAGGTGGCGAGAAGTGGAGGAAGAGAGGCAAGTGTGAAGCTGGCATTTTTTCACTGCTGAATTTGATGTGGCACAGGGAGGTTCATGTGATAGGTGTGTGGAGGGGTGGTAATTGGGTGAAGAAGGAGCCTGAGTTTTTTTCCCACTTAGTGGGGGGAGGGGGTATACTGTTTGAAGAAATAAGAAAGTGGATGACTAATACATGAAGACCTAGAATTTCTGCATCCTCTGATAAGCAGGAATCTCAAGAGATGAGAGGCTTCAGTTAAACCAATGAACCATTTAACAAGCATTTGAGTGCCTCTTCTGTGCCTGGTGCTATTCCAGGCGCTAGTAGTCCAGCAGTGGGCAAACCGCAGCCCCTTGTCTGACAGAGCGCCCACTAGTCATTACCGACAGATCCCAGGTGATGAGGTAGAAAGTGAAGGGAGGGGCTGTTTCAGCTCTGGCAGTGAGGTAGGACTTCTTTCAGAAGGTACATTGGAATACAGCCCCCCCCCCCCCCCAGTCTGCAAAGAAAATGTTAGGCAGGTGATGTTAGGCAGTTAGAAAATGTTAGTGAACCAAGGCAGGGAGGAGGAGGGAGACATGTCTCACCTACTAACTCATCAGTCTTGAGCCTGGTCTGATTATATTGCCAGGTGTTCCAACATGGGCAGAAACACTATGTTAGCATGGGAGAAGAGAGCCCTTGAAATTCTATGCATCATTTCTACTATGTTGCAAAGAAAGCCTTTGAAACCATATATTCATCCCAAGGCCTGGAAGGTGGGAGGGGGGGTCCACAGTGCCCAAAGAAGATGCCCACAAAACAACTTTTATTAATTGCCTACCTCTGGTAACTATCTCTTACAGTAAGAGCCCATAAATACCTCTGGGTAACTGCCACAAATTTTATTAACTGCCTCCCGTCACATTTCTGTTTTACAAAAAGATGAAGAAATAGAGTCTGTTCCAAAAGATTAGGACTAATAGACCCCCACACCTACCTAAATTTGGGTAGTCACATCCCCCCAGGAAAGCTGGCACCACCTTTACCTGTCAATCAATATGTAACTTCTTCACCCCCATCCCACCAATTATATAAGTCCTCAGAACAAAGGACCTGATGCTCTTGCTACCCTTGCCCTTGCCTTTCTCCCCCACCTCAGCAAGACCCATTCTCTTCCATGAGAATGTACCACCAATAAATTCCGCTTGTACGCCAATTGACTTGCTGATTTATAATTCTTTATTGCATCAGCAAAAAGAACTGAGTTTCGGATCATCTAGCAGGCCACAGGAGGAAGATGGTGGTGGAGTCGCTCATCACCCAGGAAGAAATGAAGAAGGAATTGGAGAAGCCAATCAACAAGATATTCCTTCTGCTCCTGTGTGTCTTTACCAACACCAGGGGGCGCGACCACCACATGGATGTGTTCTCTGGTGAGAACGTGCCCTCCAGGGAGTTGCAGATCTACACCTGGACGGCTGCCACCTTGAAAGAACTAATTTAGTAAAAGAAGTCTACCCAGAAGCTAGGAAGAAGGGCACACACTTTAATTTTGCAATTGTTTTTATGGACATTAGAAGACCTGGCTATCAAGTAAAGGAGACTGACAGAACCATGTCCAGAAAGGGGACAAAAGATTCCATGACCCTGCAGTCTCAGAAGTTTCAGATAGATTATCTGGAGATAGCAATTACCCTCCGACTTGGGCACCACCTCCTTCAGGGCACATGAGGCCATATTAAATTTTGTTGACTATTTCTTGAGTTTATTTTTCATTCATTTATGTAAGACAAATTTATGCTTTCTCTCCTCTCATTATTTCCATTAAGCATTTAAACTTTAAACAGATTGCAATGCATTTAGTTGGGAATTAAGTTAGGTTGTGCTACGGTAAGAATATTAATAGAAAGTTCATGTTTCAAGTCCTTCTGTAAAATAATGAAGTGCTCTTAGAAGTCTATGTAAAACTGTTGTTAACTATACATGTGCAGCCCCAGTTGGTGTGGCTCAGTGGATTGAGCACCGGCCTGCAAACCAAAGGGTCGCTGGTTCAATTCCCAGTCAGAGCACATGCCTGGGTTGCGGGCCAGGTCCCCAGTAGGGGATATATAGGAGGCAATCACACATTGATGTTTCTCTCCCTGTCTTTCTCCCCACCCCCCTTGGTCTAAAAATAAATAAATAAAATCTAAATATATATGCATATATGTGCGTGTGTGCAATCAAGAAAAAAAAAGAACTGAATTTCTCCCATAACAAGAAGACAGCTCTATAGATATTGGGGGACAGGACAGTATCCTTTTAATCCAGGGCTCAGTGGAGCCATGCTTGGAAGAGAGGAAACATTGACAACACACAAGGATCTGTCCTTAGAAGTTTGGATAAATACATTAGGATCTGGGTAAAAAATGGTGAGGGAGAACTGAAGATACCGATAACAGAAGATGCTCTGAGTTGTAGCATTAAATGACAAAACAATTGACAGCAGTATCTACTGTGCACTGTCATTTATGTTTTTATTTGTTGTTGTTTTTGTTGAAGAAACACAACTTCAGTGGAATTTATTACATGGTATATAAAAGCATAAGAGAGGCAGGACACTGCAGAAAGTAGGAAGCTTTACATTTTTAATATTTTGCCTTTAAAATGGCATTTTATTCTCTTGTGGGCAAACACACTGAACATGAGATCTACCCCCTTTTTAAAAAAAATCCTCACTTGCGGATATCTTCATTGATTTTAGAGGAAGGCAGAGAGAAATTGATGTGAGAAATATTGATCAGTTTCCTACCACACGCACCCCGACGGGATCAAACAAACCCACAGTCTTTTGGTGTACAGGGTGGTGCTCCATCCAAGCCACCCAGCCAGGGCATGAGAGCTACCCTCTTATCACAACTTTAGGTGTACAAGAATGTATCATTAATTAGAGGACAATTTCACACAGCAGTGGACCTCTAGGACTTACTCACCTTGCAAAACGGAGACTATACCCATTTATTTAAAAATTGACTTCAATCTTTTCATGTTCATGTTGCTTTTCTTTTTTTCCTGTGTGAGATGGCTTGTGTTTTTTTTTTTTAAGATTTTATTTATTTATTCCTAGAGAGAGGGGAAGAGAAGGAAAAAGAGGAGGAAAAAACTATCAATGCGTGGTTGCTTCTCGCACCCCCCATACTGGGGACCTGGCCCACAACCCAGTCATGTGCCCTGACTGGGAATCGAACCGGTGACCCTCTGGTCCTCAACCCCACACTCAGTCCACTGAGCCACACCAGCCAGGGCCTGTGTAGGATGGTTGGTCTTTAGCCTGCAGGGAGCAAGCTGGCAGCAGATTTCTCCAAGTCCACGTTTCTGGGCCTTCAGTTCTTAGGTGTCCCAAGACAGGGAAACCTACACGTCTTTGTAAGAGGGTATTATTTGTGATTTTTAAAAAGTATACCTATATACTTTTATATGTAACTCTATAAATATGTTTACATAGCAGTAGAAGAAATACTACTACTTTTGTACGAGTTGTTACTTCGTTGGGATGCTTCTGGGAACGTTCCTAAATGGCTGCCGACTGAGGGCCCTGAAGGCCCTGCCTGGGCCCTGGGCCCTTGCCCGCTCCTGCGCATCACAAAAGGGTGTGAGCTGCTGGTGATGAATACTCAGACTGGCTCCAACTGCTGTGCAGTTGCTGATTTGCTGTGCATCAGGTGTTAGGAATCTAGACAAGCAAGACCCGTACGTATCTCCCCCTCTCAGAAGGGACTGACTGTCCCCAAGTCCCTTTTTTTACAATTACTCTTTTATTTCTTTTAATCCCCACCTGAGGACATATTTTTTATTTTAGAGAGAGAGAGAAACATTGATGTGAGAGAGAAATAACAATGGGCTGCCGGCTGCACACTCCCTGGTCAGGGATCAAACCTGAGACCCTTTGGTGTACCCGGATGACATTCCAAACAACCCAGTCACCTACCCAGGGCTATTTTTTTTTTTTTTTGACAGTTAATAATGTTAGGTCGGAGTCGCTCAAGAAATCGCACCCACGCAGCGAGCTAAGGAGCAGGGTTTATTAGCAAGGGAAAAGGGGAAACGTGGAGCCAACCCAGAGAGGTTAAGACTCCCTCGGTTGTTCTTAGAGCAGAGTTTTTAAACAAAAACCCATGAAGGGTAACTGGTTGGGGTGTCAGAGTCTGACTGGCTAGGGCTGGTTACTGGGTACCATTTCTGCTGACCATTGTTCTCGATACATCTTGTTGGGCTCAAGTTAAAGCTGCATCCCGTTATGCCGGATAGGCCGACTCCAGACCCCAGTCTTAGCTGAACATTTGTTTGTCCTGGGTAGGGTGGGCAGGCGGTTTCCCACAGTAGTTTCCGGCCTGGTGATTTTCCATTCCTCCTAGGCCTGCCTAGGTCTGTCAAATAAACAAACACACTTTTTAAGACAAAGGTCAAAATGAGTCCATGAAGCAAGATTTGCATGTATGATAAACATACCTTTAGAATGTCAAGGTAACTTCTTCCCCTCCCCTCTACCTCACCCTTGGACACCACCACCACACCAGGGCTGAGACCACAAATCCCCTCACTGTCAGGTTACCCTGTTAATGTTGAAGATACCAACAAGATCTGGATGTGATAGGGGACTCAAGACTTGGAAAATTTCAGCTGAAGGTAAAAAATTGTAAGTCTAGCAAGTAATGTGTATGTTAAGCTTTTGTTTCAGAAACTACAGATAAGGCCCATCCTGGCTCCTGGGAAAAGCAGCCGACCTCCTGGGGCCCTGATAGAAGATTACCTCCTGGGGGCATCCGGACCTTTGTTCCAGGGAGAGCGGACGACCACCCCTCCCCTTGGAAACAGCTAACTGCCCAGGACAGGAATGTTGCAGCTTCTGAATCTCAAAGCCCTCACCGCACCCTGTTTGTCCTCCCCCACCCTCTTATGAAAGATCTGGCCAGGAAAGAGGAGGGAAGGTGGTCTGTTAGGGTATGAACCCGCCATCTCCTCGGATCGCCGGCCATCTGAATAAAGCGCCCATAAAAGACTCAATCGCCGTCATTGCTTATTGGATTTGGTAGTGACAGGCAGCCCGGTGTCTTTTCCGGTTATACTACTAGACAATGATATTCTAATTATTAGTTAGGATAATGGAGGTAATGCTTACTTGGTCACACATTGGGCTTCTCTTACTATTGATAGGGGACTTAAATGTTAGAAAAATTTTAGTTTCAGGTAATGGCTAATAAGCACAGTAATCAATGCACGTAAAATGCATTATTTCAGGAGCTGAAGGTATGACCCACCTCGACTCCAGGAGACCATCAGCAGTTCCACCTTCGTGCCTCAGGAGGAACACTGCAGTCAAGATGGTATCTGAGCTGCTGTGCTCCAGGGTGGACGCCCGATACCCAGGACACAGATAAAGACCACAGCCCAGCGCAGAGCTGAAAGAATGCTGCAGGTTTTATCTGATGAACTAACTTTTCCCTGAATTCCAAACCCCTTACCCACACTTTTCTTCTCCTTACAAAAAAAGTCAGTTTAAAATGGAATCAAAGACAGTCTGTTAGGGTACAAACCTGCCGTCTTTTTTTTTTTTTAAGATTTTTATTTATTTATTTTCAGAGACAGCAGAAGGGAGGGTGAAAGAAAGGCAGAGAAACGTCAATTGGTCACCTCCTGCTGGCCCCCAAGTGGGGACCCGGCTGGCAACCCAAGCATGTGGCCCGACAGGGAACCAAACCCGCGACCTTCCAGCTGGCAGGCCGGCACTCGAGCCACTGCACCACACCAGCCAGGGCCAAACCGGCCATCTTCTCAGATCGCAGGCCATCTGAATAAAGTACGCATAAAGATTCAATCCCTGTCTCTGCTTATTGGGTCTGGTAGGTGACAGGCAGCAAGAATGTCAGCTTTTCTGGTTTCATTCTCAATACAGGCTGTGAGACTTTTTTGTTGTTGTTGTTAATACCTATTATAAAGAACCCATTATGACAAATACGTCCAGTCCAAGAACACTTCCCTGACAATTCCTCATAGAAGCATACATAGATCCATTCTAGATGAGTATTGTATAGCTATAGCAATGGAAGAATAGTCTGAAATTAAAACTTACTAAAAGCAGTTCTTTGTGGGTAGTCATGTCCAAGGCAGATGTTTCTCCCTAACAAAGGTCAGTCTCTATCTACACTGAGCCTGTCCTCTTTTTGCATCTCTGATAACATACCTTCGGGATGCCAGGGTAATGTTGCTTTTCCTGCCCTTGGGCGCAACCACCACACCCGAGCTGAGATCACATATCCCCTCGTTGTGGTTGCCATGTTAATTGCTGACTATTACTATCCCGTACCCACCTATCATTGTGTAAGATGTGCCTACCATTTTACCTTTTCTGCTCTCCCTGAGGTTTCCCCACTTTGCTTTCTCCTGCCTCCCTATTCTGTCACCAATGGATTTCATGTAACCCCCTTCGAAGAACCAAAAAGGCCCTCTCCACCAGCACTAACTCTCTCTTCCCTTGAGCCCGCTGGGCATAATGAACTATTGTTTCTCTGAGCCTCTATTCTCAGGACTGGGTAGATTATTAAAAGCATTCCCCCGCTCCACCACTCGACACAGGTATTTTAAAGCTCACACAAACAGGCCAGACCTGAGCACCTGGACCCTGAACCCAAAGATAACAGTGGAACAAAAGCCTGAAACCTCCTGATTTACAGCTATCTGCCACGACTACCCAGCCACAGCTCCCCTTCCCCTTGATCCCGCAATAAAACTCACAGCCCCAACCTTGCACCACCACCGCCGCCTCTCATGCTCTGTGACCCCTTTCCACTCTTGCAAATGAAAACACTTTGCCCTCTGCATTTTCTTCTCTTTGTGAATTCTTTCAAATCCTTAGTGGGGGGGGGCACCCTGACATTTTGGTGACTCTAACACTCACCCTTATGTCTCCTCCTTTGATGGTAGTGTACATAATAAGGTGCTAAACTGCCATTCTTCTGACCATTTCTCAATGCGATGAGATTTCGCTTCCCAGCAAATGTCGTCAGTTTTGCTCAAGTAAACTCGCCAAGAATTCTACACAGGTGACGACGACTCTGACACGGAGGGTGGCTTTGTTGCAGGAGACAGCATGGGAACAGCTCTGAGACCGCGCTGCTGTTGCGCATCAAAGGCTAGTGTCCTGGTTGCCCGGTAACGCATCGCAGCTGCTAGCTGTGAGCAGCCAGCGGGGCAATAAAGGCAGGGCCCTCGCCATTGCAGTCTAACAAAGAACTTAATACAGGAGGCTGAAAGCAAAGTCTCACGCATTGACCCAGTAATTCCGAGCCTGGTCTGATAAGGCTACCAGGCACCCTGCACAACAAACAAAACTATGGTCGTGCTGGAAGCCGGGGAGACCTTGTGTCTGTGTGTATCATCTCCACTGGCTAGGAAAGGGAAAATCTTGAGACTGTGTATTCATTTCAAGGCCTAGAAGGGGAAAAGGGAGGGGTCTACAGTACCCAGAGTAAAAACCCATAAAAGAATGCTGGTTAATTGCCTGCCCCAGTCACTTATGAACAAATAGAGTCTAGAGCAAGATAAGGATTTGGGCTAACAGACCCCCACGCATACCTACCTTTGGGTGCCCATGTCTCCCAGGGAAAGCTGGCACCACCTTTACCCTTCAATCAAAATGTAACTCTCTCCCCTCTCCCCACCTGTCCCACCAACTATATAAATCCTCAGAACCAAAGACTCACTCTCTTGGCTCTTGGCTCCCTTGCCAAGAGGAGACCCCTGGCCACCAGACCTCTGTGGGGGGAGAGGAGGATAGGGGGTGGTTTCTGGCCCCTCTCTCCTTTTTTGGCCACCCAGTTGATGACCAAGAAGGCCCTGGTGAGTCATGTCACCCTCTCATACCTCCTTCCTAAGGGTCAAGCTTCTGGGCAGGGATGGCCCTCTCCCCATCTGAGCCTCCCTCGGGGCCCCGGCCCCAGCCTGTTCTCCTGGGTTGTGTGCACCCTGAGAAGGGAGAGTACTGTCCTGACAGTGGCTTTTGTCAACCGCAGGGGACATGATAGCTGAGTCGTGAACTGTCCTTCACTGGGGGCTCTCAGGAGATACCCGTAGACACTTGGGAAGTGGTGGCTTAATCATGTTCCATCAAGTGTGTCAGCGGCCTGGGCAGCACGTGCTGGATAAAGGACCTTGAGATGTGGATAGGTGTCACTGAATGCCCAGGGGACGGGAGGAGGGCATCTGTGGGGAGGGATCTATGCATGTCCCCGGCTGTTGCCATGTTTTTGATGTTTTAGTAGGTGGTTACTCCTTTTATGTGAGAAATATTTTATATTAAAAAACATACTTGGCCCTGGCCCAGGTAATCAGTTGATTAGAGCACTGTCCCGATATGCCAAGGTTGCTGGTTCGAAACCCACTGAGGGCACATACAAGAATTTACCAATGAATGCATGAATAGATGGAACAACAAATTGATCTCTCTCTTCCTCCCTCTCTCCTTTCCTCTCTCTAAAATCAATAAATTATATAAATATGGCTGGGCATAAATCTTTTTGTTTTTTATCCTCACCAGAGGATGGGTTCATTGATTTTTAGAGCGAGAGGAAGAGAGAGAGAGAAGCGTCAGTGTGACAGAGACATCAATTGGTTGCCTGCTGCATGTGACTAACCCCAGGATTGAACTTACAAACTTTCGATGCGCAGGACAATGCTCCAATGAACTGAGCCACTAGGCCAGGGCAGGGAATGAATCTTTCCCCTGCATTTTGTGTGATTGTTTAGGTGCAATTCCCTGCAGAGGAAGGGTGGGGTTGATCTTTTTAAGGCCTTTCAGAAATCTTCATAGTTCTTGGCTGGAACAGTTTATACTCCCACCAGCCAGCTGTTTCAAGTGGACCATTTTTTGGTGTTTTCTACACTTATTTGATATAAATGACAAGTGCTATAAACCTTCTGCATGGTAGGTGACAACTGATGCTGTGTGATCTCTTTCTGAATAGCATCATTTGTAGTATTAGTGAGGTTTGATTTTTAGAAAATATTTATTGGCCCTTTCTGCGGGTGGATAAATTATCTATCCTATGCTTTGCCAGTCTACAGGAATCGTAGCATTCTTGAATGTCTTAAATAGAGTGTGATTAGGTGACTCTGTGTATGTGTGTGTGTGTGTGTGTGTGTGTGTGTGTACATATTTGTGGCAAATATTCTTCCTGGTTTGCTTTTTGTTTTCCAAGTTATATTATTTATTTATTTTTGAGAGAAAGGGGACGGGAGGGAGAAAGAGAGGGTGAGAAAGATCCATGTGAGAGAGAATCGTCAATCAGTCGCCTCTCGTGCATGCCCCAATCGGGGACCGAACCTGCAACTGGGCATGTTCCTTGACCAGGAGTTGAATCGTTAACCTTTCGCTTTGTGGGATGTTGCCCAACAAACCGAGCCACACCAGTCAGGGTATCAACTTGGTTATATTTTTTTAAAGTCCAAAAGCATTGCATATTTTTAAAGTACATTCTGTCAGTCTCTCCCCCTCTGGTGTCTCCCATTGTCTTTGAGCAGAGTAAACACTTTTCTATCTGCATGCCACTTGCCTCCTACACGTTTCCTTTTTTCCACTTACCATTTGGGTGTTCACAATGAACTTCGGAATCTTTTCTATGCACTTGGAATTGTTTTGCTGTATAAACGTCAGTTCCCTTACCCACGAGCTTTGGTTTGTCATGTCCTCTATTAACATTTTTATTGAAATGTACCCCACACACCACGACGTGTACAACTCATTGGTTTTTGGTTGTGCATCATCCCCACAATCAATTTCAGAATACAGGGTGGGGCAAAATTAGATTTATCAGTTGGGTGTACCCGAAATGCCGACTTTATTCTTGTATTACTATTTATTGATTATTGTATTATTTTCCAAAGGAACAACTGTAGACCTACTTTTTTTTTAAGATTTTACTTATTCATTTTTAGAGAAGGGAAGGGAGGGAGAAAGAGAGAGAGAAACATCAATGTCTGGTTGCCTCTTGCGTAGCCCCCACTGGGGACCTGGCGCGCAACCCAGGCATGTGCCCTGACTGGGAATCGAACCTGTGACCCTTTGGTTTGCAGCCTGTGCTTAGTCCACTGAGCTATGCCAGCCAGGGCTGTAGATCTACTTTTGTCCCACCCTGTGTTTTCATCCCCACGAACAGAACTACAGCACTGCCCTCATTCCTCCCTGTCAACTCCCTGCGCCTTGCAACCAGTTATTCATTTTTTGCCTCTGGATTTGCCTATTTCAGACATTTCGTTTCTTTTCTTTTCTTTTTTTTAACCCTCACTGGAGATACATTTACACATTTTAGAGAGAGAAGAAGGGAGAGAGAGAAACATTGATGTGAGAGAGAAACATCAGTCGGTTGCCTCCCATATGCACCCCCAACCGGAGACAGAACCCGCAACCTCGGTGGTACAGACAGTGCTCGAACTAACTAAGCCACTTGACCAGGGCTGGTCATTTCTTATAAACGGAATCACCCAACATGTGCTTTTTGTGTCTGGCTGCTCTCACTGAGCTTCACGTTTTTGATGTTCATCTATGTTGTAGCAGGAGCAGGTGTGCTTGCTCGGTGCATGTAACCCACCTGGTAAAAATTTTATTGAGTCAGTGCATTAGGCAGGGAAGACTTAGGTAAGACTTTCAGCAGAAGTTATATTTTAAAAATTAATATGAAATAACTACAAAAATAAAGGAGGACAGGAGGAAACTTTGGGAGGTGGTGGATGAGTTTGTGGCCTCGTTAGTGTTGATGATTTCAAAGGTGTGTACTTACTTAGGCTTGGCTACTGTGGCTCAGTGGATTGAGCACCAGCCTGCGAACCAAAGATGTGTACTTATTTGCAAACTAATCACGCCGTATTGCCTTAAATACGTGCAGCTTTTTGTATGCTGGACATACCTCAATAAAGTGGTTAAAGAAAAAGAAATTATTAACTGGGCTTTCTCAAAGGATGAATGAGGCAAAGACTCAAATAATAATAAATAAAATAGTATTCATAGTAAGAGCTATATACAAGACGTACATGAAATGTCCAATTAATCTTTTTTAAATTAATTAATTTATTTTTAGAGAGGGGGAAGGGAAGGAGAAAGAGAGGAAGAGAAACATCATGTGTGGTTGCCTCTCATGTGGCCCCCACGAGGGACCTGGCCCGCAACCCAGGTATGTGCCCTGACTGGGAATCAAACCTGCTACCCTTTGGTTCACAGTCCACGCTTAATCCACTGAGCTACACCAGCCAGGGCTCCAATTAATCTAATGATAGCAGCAATAGTTGCCATTTCCAAGATCTTCCTGCAGCCATACCACACAGTGGAGTCACATATACATGACCTCATTTAACTTTGTAACAGCTACAGAGGGGGCCATTACCAGGAGATCCATTGTACAAACTGGCTCAGAAAGGTTAAGACAGTTGTCCAAGGAAACATAGCCAGCCATGTGGGGCAGTGCCAGGATTTTGCCCCAGATTCCTGAGCCCAGACTGTTAACCACTGACCAGCCTGTACTGTTCCCTCATCACATGGTGCTGGCTGCAAGACACAGGAGGCCAAGGTGAGCCCAGAGTCCCTGGAAGGCTCTCGGAGCACAGAAGGACTGGCTCTCAGGAGAGGCCTCCTCTCAGGGAGGGTGAACCGTGGTTCATGGCCCATGACAGATACAATACTCTGCTCAAGTGCAGGGCTGTTCTAACGAAGCATCACAGATGGGGAGGCTTGAACAACAAAAATCTGTTTCCCCACAGTTCTGAGGTCCAGAAGTCTGAGACCGAAGTACCTGTAGGGAGGTGCCCTCTCTGAAGGCACCAAGGATGGGTCTGTTCTCTGAGTATCTCACAGCTTCTGCTGGTCCTGTGGCTTGTGGCACCATACCTCCCGTCCTCGAGTGGAGTGTCCCTGTGTGTGTGTCTCTGTGGCCAAATTTGTCCTTTTTATAAGGACTGATGTCCTATGGTCTTAGAGGCCACCCTTCCCCAGGGTGACCTCATCTTAACTCAATACACCTGCAATGACCCTGTTTCCAAATTAGGTCCCATGCTGAGGAGCTAGAGATTAGCACTTCAGCACAGGAACTCAGCATGAAACCCAACTGCAAACATGGCTTTGACTAAAACCTGGCACAGAGGAACCACCTAATGAGTGACAGGTGTCATTACTGCTGTGATGATGTCCCTGTCCTCATCATGTCATCTCGTCGTCCACCTCGTCCACAACATGCTAAGCCAAGTTCATTTCACACACAGGGTCACGGAGTCTGCATCCTCAGTGTTGTGCCTACCCTTTAAGCTTCAGGTCTTGACACACCTGCCCCCACATGGAATCCCCCCCCCCCAAGCACCCAACCCCAAACCGCAGCTTCCAGCTTCCTGGACAGCCCCTAGAGCTAGTGCTGCTCCCGCACCTGTCACAGTTGTATTGACCAGATTGTGGGTCTGTGGTGGATGTTCATGTTTGACAGGTGTGAGGTGATATCAACTGTGGTTTCATTTTGCAACTCTTTGATGATGAGTGATATTCAGCATTTTTCCATGTGTCTATGGGCCATGCGTATGTCCTCTTTGGAGAAGTGTCTATTCAGGCCCTTTGCCCATTGTTTAACTGGTTTGCTTGTCTCCTGGTGAGCAGCCCCTTATTTTGCTTGTCCCTCTGAGGATGATCCAGTATACTTAGGCAGCAAGGTCACTGAGTGGTCAGGACCTTCAGAGCTCCCCACCTTGTTGACACCACGTCAGGTGCATCCTGTGTGCCTTCCTGATCCTCTCAGCCCTTCTGGCCCTGTCTCCCAACCTCTGTGAGGAGGGCCTTGTGGTGAGTGGTGTGTGCTTCCTCTTACAGGGGTCGGTGACATTCAGGGATGTGATTGTGGACTTCACCCAGGAGGAGTGGGAGCTGCTGAAGCCTGCGCAGAAGGACCTGTATAGGGACGTGATGATGGAGGTCTACTGGAACCTGGTCTCGCTGGGTAAGGGGACAGCTTTGCCACGTTCCTCACTATCTGCCTGTCACCTCAGGATGACACAGAAATAAAAAAGATGGACAGATATACTCAGGAGGACGTTCAAATTACTCAAAGTTAAAAACTAACTTGATGAAGTGAGGAAGGGTACTTACCATGAGTATAACAATCAAAAGATTATAAATACATAAAGAGCTCCTAGGAATAAACAAGAAAAAGACTGAGTGCGTGATAGAGAAATGGCCATGGAATTCACAGATGTAGAAATGCACGGAGTTATACTTTATGAAATTTTTTTATTTTTTATTTTATTTTATTTTTTATTTTATCAAATCAATGACAGAGAGGGGACCCAAATTAGGTTTATGTGTTTGATCTGGTGCTCTTAGACTCAGTGCAGCTACTAGAGTGAAGGAAGTATGGGAGAGGATGCAGCATGGTGGGCCCAGCCTTAAAGACATGCTGGGGAAATTAGACAAGTAATACGGGGTCTCTGTAGGTTTTGACCAACTTAAAGATTTTATTTTTAGTTATTTTTAGAGAGATGGGAAGGGAGAAACAAAAGGAGGCAGCACTGATGTGTGAAACAAACATTAATCTGTTGCCTCTCACGCATCCCCAACTGGGGACCCAGCCTGCAACCCAGGCACGTGCCCTGACCAGGAATCCAACCAGTGACCTTCCAACTCACAGGCCGGCATTCAATCCATGAATCACACTAGCTAGGGCTACAAAGATTTTTAAACCTTTCTACTAGTCAAAGAAATACAAATTAAGTCACAGAAATACAATTCTTAAAAAAGAATAACAGCCTTGGCTCAATATGGTTCAGTTGGTTGGAGTTTCCTCCCGTAAATGGGAGACAACTGATCGATGTTTCTCTCTCATTAACGTTTTTCTCTCTCTTCCTCTCCTTCTCCACCGGCTTCCTCCCTCTCTAATCATATCCTCAGCTGAGGCTTAAAAAAAAAAAGAATAACAGCATCCTGTATTATGAGGGTGTAGGGAAAGGGACTCTTCATTTTAGGAGCATAAAGTTGGGGCAACTCATTTGGAGGACAGTTTGGTGTTATCAACCAAATTTTAAACTATTCCATTTCTAGAATATATCCTTTAACATTTTCCTGTACATATGCAGAGGTTTGCAAAGGAAGAAAAATCTAGAGAAATGTCCTAGCTGCCCACCTACAAGACTGACAGAACAAATCGGGGTGTAGCAATATGATGGAAATCACGGCGCTCTTCAACAGTGAGCGGCCTTTGTAGTCACCGACACAGAGAGATGTCCCTGGATAACACTCTTCAGGAAAAACATTAACTTTCAGATCGAGAGTACGGTCTCATTTCATTAACGGGTTTGGTGGAGGTTTAACAGACCTACAATTAACTTCACATAGCTAATGCAAACAATTTGATGCATTTTGACATCTGTATATGAGGAGTGACCCCCAAAAGTGGGAATTTATTTAGAAAAAATTGCGCATTTATTCTTACATGTTTACATTTCAATCACTTGAAAAACTCACCATTTGATACAGTATATGTATCAAGACTTTTTTTCCACTGCTAAAAACGATTTTTGAACTCCTCGATTTTGATGCCTTTTAGTGCTTCTGACATTTTTTGTTTCCCCTCTTCCATATGGGCAACATGTTTTTCTTTGAGGACTTTTTTCATTTGGGGAAACAAAAAAAAAGTCACTTGGAGTGAGAGCCAGTAAATACCGTATTTTTCAGACTATAAGACTCACTCCCCCCTACCAAATTTGGGAGGAACAATGGTTGTTAATGCTGCTGTTGAGTTCTGTTTACATTTACATTGGTGAAATATTATGTTATTTATCTCATTAAATATTTTACCACATTTTTTGCTTCAAAAACTTGTTTTCTACTTTCCTCCTCTAAAACCTGGGTGCATCTTATAGTCTGAAAAATACGGTATACAGGGTAGGTCATGGGGGTTATACCATTTTTAGTAACCACACATTTGGAACACACACATTTTTAATGTTGATGGAGTCCAGTTCATTTATGTTGTCCTTGTGCTTCTGATGTCATATCTGAGGGATCATTACCTAACGAAAGGCCATGAGGATTTACTCCTGTTTTTACCATGACTTTTAGAATTTGAGCTCTTTATTTAGGTCTTCAGGTTATTTTGAGTTAATTGTTGTGAATGATGTAAAAGTGGCTAACATCACTGTTTTTAAATTAAACTTGTTTTGGTGATGTTGGCTAATACTCCCCTATAAGTTTCCAGTGTACATATTAGGATAAGTGATCTGTATGTTACATTGTGTGTCCGCCATACAAAGTCACCTTCGATCACCACATATCATCGCTCTTTTGAATGTGCGTGCCCAGATGCCGGAGCACCATTTGTTGATGAGCAGATGTTAGTAATTTGATGAAGTCCAGTTTATTAATTACTTTCTTTGGGGATTGTGGTTCCAACCATGTTCCCAACCAAGACTCCTCTCTCCAGTTTCTGCAGCCACAGGCCAGTTCTGTCCCCGGTGTATCTCAGGCACATGGGCCCCAAACATACCCACTGTCGCCCTCCTTCCCTCTTCTGTCTGGAAAGTTACCGGGCGCCTCCATGTTCTAGGCCACCACCTGCTCTGACATCCGGCATCACCCCCACACCTCAGGGTCAGGAAACCAGGATCATTCTACCTCACTTCTCAATTCCTTTCCTCTGGGATGAGTCCGTGATACGAAGCCAGATAGTGACTCAGGGATTCGACTGCGGGACAGAATGTGCTGTTCGACCTTGAGGTTGTGGCTCCGTTCTCAGAGCTTTGGTTTCCCTGTCTATAAAATTAGTGTAATCAGGTTTGTTCTTTTTTTTTTTAGAATAAAGTTTTTATTTACTCTCCAAGAAAGGAGAGGGGCATGGTGTGGAGAGATAATTGGTGTAATCTTATCTGTACCTACTCATATGCGCTAAGGGCTGCTTTATACCATGCTAGCACATGATCAACCCTCGGCAAAGGTTGATTAGGTGCCTCCCATGTGCTGGACACTGTGCGGGAGCTGGGCACTGATGTGGCCCTTGCCTTCAGGGAGCTCACCTCCCACTGTGGGAGCTGGCAGTGCACAGAATGGGGAAGAGCTCTCTAAGGACCTCTCATAATGCCTTAGACGGAGAACAGCTGGCGGGACCTTCCTTCTACCACAGGGGGGACAGAGAAGGCCTCCCTGTGGGGGACAAAGGCTCACTGAAGCTCAAGGATGGGCTCCCATGGAAAGGCCAAGGGGATGGAAGGTGCAAAGGCCCTGAGGCAGGAAGCACTGGGCAGGGACAAGGAAATCAAAGGGAAACCACAGAACCAGTGGGGCTGGATGACTCAGAAGAGTCAGGAAGGTGGGAAGGTGTTGCCTCTGATCCCCAGGGCACTGGGAAGGTGCTGGAGGGTTTGTCCTGACTCCTGAGCTCCTCTTCCCACGGAGTGCACAGTGGGTTGTAGAGAGTGGGGGAGGCTGCTCCATCAGCAGTAGTGGTGGTCTGTTGGGAACTGCCCTGCCTGGTTTCAGGAGCTGTAACCCGCCCCCCAGATGGCTAAGGCTGAGTGAGCAACCTTTCAACCATAATCCACTAAGGAGACAAAGCTTCCTGGCAGGGGCACTGCTTCTGTTCCTTTTTCTCCACCCTGCCCAGCCCCCAATGCTTGATCAGTTAGTCAATGATGAGTAAGATTCCCCAAAGGGGGAATGACCCAAGACAGATATGATTACATGGAGGCCCTCAGGGAAGGACTTGGGGGCTATGGAGAAAGGGGGTAATGGACCCTCGCACCTCAGCTTTGACACAGCCTGAGTCCTCATTCTGTCTGTGAGAAGTCTCCTAATCCCTTGGCTGCCTTACTTCCCCCGCCTGACTTAAGCCTGAAACAATGACAGAGGGGGGGTGCAGCCCTGTGCTGGAAAGGGCGGGCTCCCCGGGTGTTCAGGCCTGAGAAAGAATATGTAAAATCCTGTGAAACCTGCTAAGAATTAAATTAAATTCTTAATTAAATGATAAGGGTCTGAGCAGGAAATGAGTTTGTTTCCCAAAGTTTTGTAGCCCTTTAGATAATAGACCCTGACTCAGAATAGACCCTCAGAGTTCTTTGTATGTTATCTGTTGTTTGAGCCTTACTCCTTGACAATGATTAATGAGCTTTACCTGTATTCCTTCCCCTGTGAGAAGTCTCCTAATCTCTTGGCTTCCTTCCCCTGCCTCACTTAAGCCTGAAACAATGCCTTAAGCCTGAAACAATGCCGGAGGTGGGTGCGGCCCTGTGCTGGTAAGGGTGGGTTCCCTAGGGCCATCAGGCCTAAGAAAGAATACATAAAATCCTATGAGACCTACTTTGCTAATATCCTCAATTTAAATGATAAGGGAACAAGCAGGATGTGAGTTTGTTCCCTAAAGTTTTATGGCCCTTTAACTATCTGACCCTGACTCAGAATAAGCCCTCAGAGTTCTTTGAATGTTATCTATTGTTCAATCACTTCTGCCTGACAATGATTGATGAGTTTTATTCCTGTGCAAATTGAATCCAATAAAAGCCTGTCAAGGGAAGGGTTGGGGCGCTGTCCTCTTGAGAGAGAAGCTGTGCTGTCCCTTTTCCTCCACAGGACCTAGTAGTCTCTGTGAATTTGTCTTGTATCTCGTCCACACCGCCTCAGACCCCAGGAATTGGGATCCGCATCAGTGGTGCGTCAGTCTGGTCCAGTTCAAGCTGTTCTGTGCGTTAGCTTTTGTTAACAGTCTGGGTGGTGGGAAGGAAGGGGTGATTCCAGGATGACTACTTAATATTTTTTTTCATAACAAATTGTAATAGTTGTGTTTTGTGAAGCACCTACTCTATGACAGCTTACGGGAGTGACTACAAGGGCTTATTGACATCTTGTCTTTCTCTTCTCCTGGAACATCGTTTTGTAGTTAGGCAGGAGCCAGTATGTAAATTTTCATGCCTCCTTTGCCAGTCAGCAGCAAACATGGAGACCCAGAAGTGAACTAGTGGAGCTACAAGGTAGAAGCAGCAAGGTCCCTGAGTTGCCTGATGGCAGAAAGTCCCCATAAATACTTAGATTTATTCGGGCCTTTTTCCATAGAGGCAGAAGGTCCAGCTGTGTTATGGGCTCCACATTTTGAATCAGAAAATGTGAGTCTCTGGTACTTAGTTTCATTCATTCATTCACTCATTCATTCAGCAAACACTTATTGAATACCTATATTTCTGACTGACTGGCTATCAATTAAGTTTTAACAGTCTACTTCCTGGGTTTGATTAATTTGATAGAACAGCTCACAGAACTCAGAGCTAACTGGTTTACTAGTAAAAGGAACAGCCAGATGGAAGATATGTATAGGGAGCCCTCTCCAAGGGAGTCCCCTCACCGGATCTCCACATATTAGCAAACTCAGAAGCTCTCCAAACCCAGTCCTCTAGGGTTTTTATGGACACTTCATTACGTAGTCATAATCAATTAAATCAATGGACATTGGCAGCTGAATTAAATCTCCAGTTCCCACTCCCTGGAGGTCTGGGCTAATTTCTTTTTAATTTCAAAAAAATTTATTTTCTTAATGGTCGCAAAATATACATAACATAAAATTGACCATTTAACTATTTGTAGGTGTTGAATGGCATAAAGTACATTCACATTGTTTTTCAACCATCACCACTGTCCATCTCTAGAACTTTCTAATCGCCCCCAACTGACAATCTGTCCCCTCTAAACAGCAGTTTCCCACCACCCCCAAACCCTGTCACCCATGTCCTACTCTCTCTATCAATTTGATGGTTCTAGTTGCCCCGTAAGAAAGGATTCATACAGTATCAGTCATTGTGTGCCTCAATTTGCTTAGTCTGTTTGATGAGCTTTTCTCTCTCTTATTACTCACGTCTAGTGTGTTAGGTTCGCTATTCCCAAGCAGGGTGCCCAGTAGGCTTCGGATTATTCCTCAGCAGAACTCGGAGAGGGGGTCTGGGAGGGGGCATCCATTTAGGAGGGGTCAGCATAGAGAAGAGACTGAAATCCAGGCTCCTGTGACTCAGGGGTTGTGAGGCCCATGGGAGCTTAAGTGGGGTAAGGGGGACAGCTGCTTACTACTCCCAATTTTTTGTTACATTGAGGAAGGAGGGCTCTGTGTGGCTGGATCTTCATTTCTTTATGAGATTTTTTGGTAAGATCTCACAGTTTTCAAATGTTTGGATAAACCGTGAGGTCCACATGCAGAGTCCGGAACTCTGAACAGCCCCCCAGACTAGAAACAGAAATGGAGGATCCCGTGGGACACACATGGGAGGGGTTTGGAGCAGCTGTGGTCAGCAGGGAGGGACGAGTGTGCAAAGAGGAGGGTGAGGAGCCAGCAGCCAGAGCCAGGCTGCTCCTGGGCAGCATAGGAAGCAGGGAGCTTGGCTGGCCAGTGGGGAGACAGAAGACAACCAGCACCAACATGAGAGTCAGCTCTTACTTTATCGTGTAATGAAAGTCGATGGTTTGAGAAGCACAGCTGTCTGGGGACGTGCAGAACTGGGCCTGGAAATGAGGAGCTGGGTGCAGTGAACCCTCACTGGGTTTGTGGGATCCTTGGATCTGCTCCTCCAAGCCTGTCTCCTTCCTCTTTCTCCTCAGGGTCTTTCCTCCCAGCTCTGAGCTCTGCCAGCCGCCTTTGTACTCACGCCCAAGGGGATCTTTTTTGCTCTCTGCTCACCTCCCTCAACTTCACTGTCTCAGCTCACTGCTTCCCTTCTCCCTCTGTCCCCATGACAGGCTGTCCCCTGCTCTCAGGCTGTGCCTTATTGTGTGTTGGGAAGATCCTCCCTCCCAGCGTGGTTAACTACATGTGTATTGTCATCTCTTTCTCGCTCCCCTCAGACTTGGAGACTAGACCTGCCATGGGAGAACTGGACCCACATGAGGACGATTGGGAAGACAGACCTGCCATTGCGATGGTTGGAGAAAGACCTGCAGAGAATGGTGCCTGAGGTTGCACCTGTGAAGGAGTGAGGACACAGGGTGACTGGACGGGATGGCGACAGGGGAGCCCAGGGGCCTGTCCAGGGTATTTAGACATGTACCAGGCGTTAGCCCCTGAATGTTGTGAATTTGAGGCATTTGTCCACCAAAGCCCCATGCCGGCCCCACCAAGATCGGAAGGACCGAGAGGAGTGGGGACGCACCCGTTCACCGTGTGTGGGAAACACTCACGTACTCCAGCCTCGGTCCTCCCTCCAAACCCCATGCAGAGAAGCCCTGTGAGTGTGGGGAATATGGCAAGGCTTTCAGCTGTAGCTCATCCCTGAAGGAGCAGCAACAAACCCACACTGGGGAGAAGCCGTTCTCTCGCACCCTGTGTGGGAAGCAGTTCACCCTGCGGTCTTACCAGCAGAGGAGGTGGAGGGAAGTGCCTGTCCATCAGTCCTTAATAGATGTCCAAAGCCTCAGGTCCCAGATGTTGATAGTAATTGTTGTGTTCTGAAGCCAATAAATTTGACAAAAGGGTTAGTGGAGTGGAAGACCTGGGACTCTATCTGACAAGGGTTAAATCCATAGGGATAGAAAAATTCCTTTCAGGGGCAGGGGCCTGAGCATATTGACAGGCTGGTAGAGTGTTAGAAGTGTGAGAAAGACAATTCTGTTAAGGCCTAGTTGTGGTGTTATTTATCTGGAACAGATTTTTTGTCTGTTGAAGAGGACTTGAGGTCCTCAGTGGGTTCATACACGTATGTCTCAGGCTGTGGTTCCTGTGCATACTTATAAGACACAGGTTTACCATGAGATAGATGGACCCAGGGGCTGTTCCTGTGAGCTTTGCTGTAGTTGGGGTGTTGAGTAGGACCTGAAGTGGACCCTTTCATCTGGGTTGTAGTTGAGACTTAGAATAGTTGTTCTAGGTTTTTTAAATAGACTATGGCCCCTGGTTTGACTTGTTAGTGTTGGTAGCCTTAATTTTGTTTCTGTATTCCCATAATACCTTTTGTATTTGTCCAAGATTAATGGTGTAAGACAGTTTAGGATCTGTGTTACATGTTTACGGCCCAGGTCCTCTGTGGGAGAATTGATAAGTAGGTCAATCACATAATGGCTTTCTAGGCTGCCCTCCTCAAGTGACAGGTCTCTTAAGTCCTCTGCTGATGCGTGCCTCAATAAATGAGGGCTGTCCCTAAATCCCTGAGGGAGGACAGCCCAGGTTAGTTGTGTCTTATGTCACTGTGCGTCTATTTAAATGTGAAGAGGTCCTGGCTGGTTTGGCTCAATGGAATGAGCCCCAGCAATGGACCAAAACGGTGCTGGTGTGATCCTCAGGGTCACAGGCCAGGTCCCCACATGAGGGCATGACAGAGGCAACCGGTGGATTCTCGTGCACACTGATGTTTCCCTCCCTCTCTTTCTCCCTCCCGACTCTCTCTAAAAATAAAGAAATAAAATATTTGTAAAAGTAAAGAGAAAGTCCTAGTTGCAGGCTTTTCTGCAGGATTGTGAGAAGAGGGGTCTGGAGATGGAAGTGAGGACAGAGTAGGTGGCTCCAGCACTCAGTAAGAAAATCACGGTCCTATCTGCCACATCCACGCATTCCCTAGGTTCCAGTCCAGTAATGGTGACTTCTTCAGGTGGGATCATCTGGCACAGGAGCTTCAGTGGAGTTACTATTTGCAAGGCAGTCTCAGCCTCAGGCCCAGGGGCCCTTCGGCCCACAGGACACTGTGCCCGTGCACTTACCTCATGGTGCCTGAGGTGACTTGTCACAGTTTGGACATTACTTGGCCTGGTCCCTGTCTCCCAACATACAGAACACTTAATCTCCTTGGTAGTGGGCCTGACAGGGCTAGTGGGATGGGACTGTCCTGCAAGGGCCTCTAGAATCTGTCCATGTTTAACCTCCTTTCTTTTTCCTTCTCCTCAAACAATGCTGGGCAGGAACAGGCGGTTCCCAGGGTGGGGCGGGGGGGGGGTGCGGGATCAGGCCTAAGAAAGAATGCACAAAATCCTGTGAAACCTGCTTTGCTACGAATGCCCTCCCCCTGAGCCCTGGCCTCTCTCTCCCAATCTGGGTTGTAGAAGACTGTATTGGCTGTGGTTAATATTTTATTTAAGGAGACTCCAGGTTTCTGGATAAGCTTCTGGAGTTTTGTCCTAATATTAGAGGCAGACTGAGCTAGACTCTGGTCTATCGGTATGACCCGCCTTCATACGATTGTGAATCTGGGTTAGTGTGCTTGCTAATGAGTGGCTTCTGTCTTTGGGCCTCAGGTTCCTCATCTTTGAAATGGGGTGAGTGGAAATAGCACCCACTTTGTAAGGTGGCAGAATGATTAAAACATAGACGTTTGTCGAGTGCCTTACATTCCATAAGCTGCGACATGCGTTCACTATCTACAGGTGTGCGTGTCCCTGTCTGCCTGTCTTCTAGTAGGTGGGTCTCTGACCTGTCTGTATTGTGGGTCAGGCCTCGACTGCTGGGGTCCAGCCTCGGTGGGGTCTCAGGGTCCCCGAAGGATGCCGGGCACAGGCGAAGAGACTGGAGCGAGACACCAAGTGGGGTGCCGGAGGACAGCCAGGCTTTTTGGGCCCAACTGACTCACCGAGAAGAATCAATCTTTATTTTTATAGGGGAGGTTATACGACATTCAATGCATAGTGTGATTATTAAAACAGAAATGGTTACCATAGAAATAACTTCGAAAAGTACAGAAGGTTTTACAGATCAATCATATTAAACAAAGAAATAACCGAAAAGTACAGGAGGTCCCACAGGTCAACCATGTTAAACAAAGGTTGTTTTGACCAAGAGGGTTATCAATCAGATAGCCAACGAAGCTATACGGGCACAAACTTTCAGGTGCCAATTAGTAACTAGGTGTCTATGAAGATTCTAGGGATTGGTCTAAGTTAAAGGGGTGCAAGGGGTGAGTTATAGGTTATATAGAAATTAGCTATTGTCCGTTGAGGTTAGATTTGTCTCGGTTAGGTAACTGGTTTTTTGCCTAAGTTTTTTGATTTAGACATCTTGGGGGGCCATGTTTTGTATTCATTTCTATGTATTGAGATTATTATTTCCAACTAGAACGCCTTGCTTCTTTACACTCCTGTCCAGGGTATGGGAGGGGTAGTGGCTCTAATAAATCTTAAACTTTTGAGTGGTGACTCCTTAAGAAACATTCCTAGCAACAGCTTCCTTCAACGTTCTGGCAGTTGGTCTGCCCATTGTTTAATTTTGTCCTTAACTTCCCAGGTGGGGGAAGCAGGCAGCATTAGGGTTGCTAGGGGTCTCTATTCTGTGGTCAGCAAGTCATTTCGTGCAGAATCAGAGGCATTGTGCAGAATTTTTGTTATAACACACAGGTATCCAAAAATCCCACCACCTGTTGCTAGCAGGGACAGGTACACAGGAAGAGATAGACAGGAGATCTGGCCACAGTCACCTCTGCTGCGTCCATCCCGACTGTGTCAAGGGTCAACTGTTGGTCAGCTCCTGACACTCGACCTGGTCTCAGGGTGCCTTTCTCTTTCTCCCCCTGCGCACACCCTCTCCTTCCCTGGGTCACCATGGGCACTAGAAGGATGACCACCCAGTTGCTGACCACGGAGGCCCTGGTGAGTCATGTCCCCCTCTCACACCTCCTTCCTAAGGGTCAGGCTTCTGGGCAGGGATGACCCTCTTCCCCATAAACTCCTTTAGGACCCCTAATGCGGACTCCAGCCAGCAGTGTCCGAGGTGTTACGGGTGTGACGAACAAAATCACACGGACTGCAGAAGTCCTGTGGAGAAAAGGGATAGCATGGCCACTCTCTGAGTGAGAAAGCGCCTCAACCCTTGCCTGGACTGGCTTTTATTGCTTTCTGGGAGCTTTACATCAAGGAAGGTCCTCATTCATCATTGTCAGGCAGTAAGGATCAAACAGTAGATAACATTCAAAGAAGAATGAGGGCTCATTATGACAGGCCTAGGAGGAGTGGAAAATCACCAGGCAGGAAAACTGTAGCCTGGGAATATGCCTGCCTGGGAAACTGCCTGTCGACCCCACCCGGGACAAACAGATGCTCGGCTAAGACTGGGGCCTGGGGTCAGCCGATCCGGCATAACAGCATGCAGCTTGAACTTGAGCCTGACAACAGGTATCAAGAACAAAGGTCAGCAGAAACAGCACCTAGCAACCAGCTCTGGCCAATCAGATTCTGACACCCCAACCAGCTACCCTTCACAGGTTTTTGTGCTTAAAAACCCTGCCCTGACAACAACCAAGCGAGTCCTAGCCTCCCTTGGTTGGCTCCACATTTCCCTCTTATTCCCGCTAATAAACCCTGCTCCTTAGCTCGCTGAGTCTGTCTGGTTTCTTGAATGATTCTGACCTAACATATTCTGAGTCAGGGTCAGTTAGCTAAAGGACCATAACACTTTAAAAAAGCAACTCATTTCATGCTTTGGCCCTTATCAGAAAATTGAGGACCTCTCAGCAAAGCAGGTCTCACAGGATTTTGTGCATTCTTTCTTAGGTCTAATCCCCTCCGGGAACCGCCTGTTCCTGCCCAGCATTGTTTGAGGCTTAAGTCAGGTGGGGGAAGTAAGGCAGCCAAGAGATTAGGAGACTTCTTGCAGACAGAATGAGGACTCAAGCTATGTCAAAGCTGAGGGGTGAGGGTCCATCACCCTCTTTTTCTATAGCCCCCCCAAGTCCTTCCCTGAGGGCCGCTTCATGACCATGCTTGTCTTAGGTCATCCCTCCCTTGAGGAATCTTACCCATCATTGGCTAAGCAGTCATCTGCCCCGGGGCCAAGCAGGGTGAGGTAAAGTGGGGCAGAGGTGAGCTCCTGCCAGGGAGATAAGCTTTGTCTCCTAAGCGGCTTATGGTCCCAAGGTCTCTCACTCAGCCTTAGCCTCGGGGAGTTACAGCTTCTGAAACCAGGCAGGGTGGTTCCCAACAGACCCCAGCCCCAGGCCCATTCTCTTGGGTCTGTGTCCAACCTGAGACGGGAGAGTACTGTCCTGACAGTGGCGTTTTTCTACTGCAAGGGACAGGGTAGCTGAGGAGTGACCTGTCCCACACTAGGGCTCACAGTAGGTATCAGGGGGCACCTAGGAAGTGGGGACCTAAACACATTTGATGCAGTGTGATAGATGCCCCAGGCTGGATGTGCTGGAAGAGGGCCCTTCAAAATGAGGCAGATAGCACTAAATGCCCAGGGGACTAGAGGGGGACAGGAGGAGGGCGCCTGTGGTGAGGGACCCATGAATGTCCCTGGCTGTGGCCATAATGTTTTGTGTTTTACTGCCTGGCTATTTGTGGTATTTTTCTCTAAATCTCCTTCTATGGAAGAAATACTTTACAATAAAAAAACATACAGATGTAGCTCAGCTGGTTAGAGGATTACATTGATATGCCAAGGTCGTGGGTTTGATCCCTGGTCAGTGCGTGTTCAAGAAAGTACCAATGAATTCATCAATAAATGGAACAACACGTGTTTCTCTCCCAAATTAATATTTATTTTGTAGTATAAATATATACATATTTATATATAAGTTTGTACGATATAAATATATATAGTACAAATATGTATATGAATATGTGTATATTGTATATATATAAATGTGTGTGTGTGTATGTGTGTATATATATATATATAATGTGTGTATATATATATATATATATATAAAGTCTAGGGCTATACCTCTTTTTTTAACAATCACCAGAGGATATGTTCATTGAGCTTTTAGGGAAACAGGAAGAGCGGGAAAACACATGTGAGAGAGAAACATCGATCAGCTGCCTCCCACACACACCCCAACCCCGGATCAAACCCGCACCCGTTTGGTATATGGGACAACACTCCAGCCAACCGAGCCACCCTGTCAGGGCTGGGCATAAATCTTTGTCCTGCATTTTGTGTAATTTTTCTTCTTTTTCTTTTTCATCATTTAAAATTATGTAAGGTGGACCAACTGCGTAAAGACTTTATATATATATTTTAGAGAGAGGGGGAGGAGGAGAAATTGAGGGAGAGAAACATGATTGCGGGAGACAAACATCGATGGGTTGCCTCTTCCATGCTCCTGACCGAGGGTCCAGCCCACAAGCCCAGGCACGTGCCCTGACTGGAATCGAACTGGAGACCTAGTGGTTCACAGACTGGCACTCAGTCCACTGAGCCACACCAGTCAGGGCTTTTTATGATTTCTTCTTTGGCAATTCCTTGCAGAGGAACTTTGGGGTGGGTATTTTTAAGGCCTTTCATAAGTCTTCAGAGTTATTGGTTGGGACAGTTTATTCTCCCTCCACTGTGCATCAGGGGCTGCCAGTATTTAATGCAGGTGCTGGTTCTGCTCATTGCATATAAAAAACAAGTGCTATAAACTATCCTTGTGGCAGGTGAAAGCCGATGTCATGTGATGTATTCGTAAGTAGCATCATTTGTGGTATTAGTGAGGTTTGTTTTGTAGAAAATGTTTATTCACCATTTATGCAGGAGGGCAAATTATATATATAATACTTTGTTGGTCCTCAAGGTCTTAGAATTCTTGAAGGTTTTATTTTTTTAAGAATTTATTTTTAGAGATAAGGGAATGGCGGGAGCAAGAGGGAGAGAAACATTGATAAGTGGGAGCCTCTCGTGTGAGCCCCATTTGGGGACCACATCCTCAACCTTTGGTTGTATAGACAATGTTCCAATCAGCTGAGTCATCCCGTCAGGGCTAGACATTCATTATCAATGGAATCACACAACATGTGGTTTCTGTATCTGGCTGGTTTCCCTGATCATCATGTTTTCGATGTTCCTCTATGTGGTACCAGCTGTCCTTTTTCACAGTTGTATACTATTCCACCATACAGGTAGACCTTGTGTATACACATTTATCAGGTGGTGTACATTTGGGCTGTTTGCACTTTTTGGTTGCTATTGGTAATGCTACTGTGAACATTCATGTACAGTTTTTTGTTTGAGCTTCTTATTTCTCTTGGGTGTGGGAGCAGAAATTAATGAGTCCTTCATTATTAGTATGCTTAACCATTTAAGGAACAATCGACTGTTTTCCAACGTGGCTGCACCATGGTGTCTCCACTGTCACCTTCTCTGTGGTGGTTGCCTCGGTTTCCTCCTTCACCAACATTGCTTAGGATTTCCTGACAGTTGTCATTTTGTGTTGTTGGGATTTAGGGGGTCAATTTTTTTGTATTTAATTTTTAGAGAGAGGGGAAGGGAGGGAGAAAGAAAGGAAGAGAGGAAACATCCATGAGCAAGAGGGACATCAATTGGTTGCCCCCAAATGGGGACCTGGCTTAAACCCCAGGCATGTGCCCTGACTGGAAATTGAACCGGTGACCCTTTGGTGTGCAGGCCAGCGTTCAGTCCACTAAGGCACACCAGCCAGGGCTAAAGTAGTTTGGTTTTTTTAAAAGATTTTATTTATTTCATTTTAGACAAAGGGGATGGGAGGAGAAAGAAAGAGAGAAACAGCAATGTGTGGTTGCCTCTCTTATGCCCCCTACTGGGGTCCTGGCTTGCAACCCAGGCATGTGCCCTGATTGGGAATTGAATCCGTGACCCTTTGGTTCGCAGGCCAGTGCTCAGTCCACTGAGCCACACCAACCAGGGCTAAAGTAGTTTTTTTTTTTTTTTTTAAAAAGAAAGTATTGCCCTGGCTATGTGGAGCAGGTGATTGGAGCATTGTCCTGTGCACCAAAAAGTTGAGGGTTCGATCCCCAGGTCAGGGCATGTTCAGGAAGCAGTTGATTGATGTTTCACTCTCTCCCTCTTTTTCTCACTCAAATCAGTAAGCATATATTCAGTATAGAAAATATATATGAAATGTCCAAACAATCAAACGATAAGAGCAGTGCTTGCCATTTCTGAGATTTCCCGTAGCCACACCACACTGTGGAATCATACACGCCTGACCTCACAACAGATAGAAAGGGGGGAATTGTTACTAGGAGGTCCATTGTACAGACAGGCTCAGAAAGGTTAAGACAGTTGTCCTTGGAAACACAGACAAGAGGGTGGGGGCAGAGCCAGGATTCCATTGCAGGCTCTTGAGCCCAAACTTTTCACCCCTGACCACCCCTGTACTGTTCCCTTGTCGCGTGGTGGTGACTGCAAGACAGAGGAGGCCAAGGTGAGCCCAGAGTCCCTGGCGGGCATGCGGAGCACAGAGGGATTGGCCCGCAGGTGAGGCCTCCTCTCGGGGAGGGTGAGCCTTGGTTCATGGTCCTTGACAGATAATGTTACTCTGCTTCGGCCTCGGACTTGCCGTAACAAAGCACCAGAAATGCAGAGGCTTGAACGATGGAAATCTATTTTCTGAAGTTCTGGGGCCCGGAAGTTGGAGACGAAAGTATTGGCAGGGCGATGTCCTCTCTGAAAGCGCCAAGGAAGGGTCTTCCCAGTGTCTCTCCCAGCTTCTGCAGCTACTGTGGCTTGTGGCACCGTAACTCCCACCCTCACGTGGCATGCTATTGTGTATGTCCCTTCATCCAGTTTTCTCCTGTTTATAAGGACATCAGTCCTGTTCTCTTATGGGCCACTGGTCTCCAGTGTGACCTCATCCTCTCTCTTTCTGTGATGACCCTGTTTCCAAATCAGGTCCTATCCTGAGGTGCTGGGGGTCAGCACTTTGACGCAGGAGCTCAACATAAAACTGAACTGGAAACATGGCTTAGACTAAAACCTGGCTCACATGAACCACCTAGTGAGTGACAGGTTTCATGGTGATGACATTGTTATCATCTTGTCATCTACCGCATGCTCGGCCATGTTCATCTCATGCACAGGTTCATGGTGTCTACAACCTCAGTGCTTCGTCTGCCATTTAAGCCTCAGGACTTGACCCACCTGCCCCCACATCGAATGACCCCCATGGACCCAACCATAGATCGCACCTGCCAGCTTCCTGGACGTCCCCAAGAGCTGCCATTGCTCAGGCACCTGTCAAAATGGTAATGACCAGGTTGCAGTTCCATTATGGGGGTTTCTGTCTGACCCATGAAAGGCGACATTTCATTTTGGTTTTAATTTCCAGCTCTCTCATGATTACTGATGTTGAGTATTTTTCATCAGTCTATGGGCCATATGTATGTCCTCTTTGGAGAAGTGTTTTTTCAGGTATTTTGCTCTTTGTTTAATTACATTGCTTGTCTTCCTAGCAACCAGCCCGTAGTTTATGTGCCCATCTGAGGACCATCCAGTGCACTAGGCACCGAGGACTCTGAGGGGTCGGGCCCTTCAGAGCTCCGCACCTTGCTGATGCCACGTCAGGTGCATCCTGTGTGCCTTCCCGAACCTTTCAGCCCTTATGGCCTGCATCTCCTGGCCTCTGCGAAAAGGGCCCTGTGGTGAGTGGCGTGCGCTTCCTCTCACAGGGGTCGGTGGCGTTCAGGGATGTGATTGTGGGCTTCACCCAGGAGGAGTGGCAGCAGCTGAAGCCTGCGCAGAAGGACCTGTACAGGGACGTGATGATGGAGACCTACTGGAACCTGGTCTCACTGGGTAAGGGGGCAGCTTCACCACGTTACTCACCATGTGCCTGTCATTTCAGGATGACTCAGAAATAGGAAGGATAGACAGATCGATCGATGTATCTCTTGCACATTGATGTTTCTCTCTGTCTCTCTGTCCCTCCTTCCCTCTCCCTAAAAATAAATAAATAAATTCTTAAAAAACCCACTTGTTATCTCTTAAAAAAAAAAAACACAGAAAGAAAGCCAATACCTGATACACAAAGACCTAGAATTTCTGCATCCTCTGATAAGCAGGAATCTCAAGAGATGAGAGTCTTCAGGTGAACAGCAAGTCATTCAACAAGTATATGAGTGCCTGCCTCTGGGCCAGGCACCGGGAGTCCAGCTGTGAGGGACCATGACCCCTTGTGTCATGGAGCCCCTGCTGCCTGTGTCTGAGTGAGATCAAAGATGACGAGGTAGAAAGTGAAGGGATGGGCTGTTTCAGCTCTGGCAGTCAGGGAGGCCCTCTCTCAGAAGAGGACTTTTTTTTCCCCCATAGCAGTGTTTTATTGATTTATTTATTTATTTAAATTAATATATTTTATTGATCATGCTATTACAGTTGTCCCATAACCCCCCCTTCCTTCCCCTCCACCCTGAACACCCTCTCCCACCCACATTCCCCCCTTTAATTCATGTCCATGTCTCATAAGTTCTTTAGCTTCTACATTTCCCCTACTATTCTTGTCCTCCCCTGTCTATTTTCTACCTACCATCTATGATACTTATTCTCTGTACCTTTTCCCCCTCTCTCCTCCCACTCCCCTGTTGCTAACCCTCCATGTGATCTCCATTTCTGTGGTTCTGTTCCTGTTCTAGTTGTTTGCGTAGTTTGCTTTTGTTTTAGGTGTGGTTGTCAACAACTGTGAATTTGCTGTCATTTTACTGTACATGGCTTTTTACCTTCTTTTTCTTAGATAAGTCCCTTTAACATTTCATAAAATAAGGGCTTGGTGATGATGAACTCCTTTAACTTGACCTTATCTGAGAAGCACTTGATCTGCCCTTCCATTCTAAATGAAAACTTTGTTGGATAGAGCAATCTGGGATGTAGGTCCTTGCCTTCCATGACTTGGGATACTTCTTTCCAGCCCTCAGAAGGGGACTTTGAGGCACAGACCCAGTCAGCAAAGAGAGGACAGCCGTATAGCTATCAGCGGACAGGACAGTGTCCTCTCAACCAGGGCTCAGAGGAGCCATGTTTGGAAGCGCCGACACATTGGCATCACCCTAGGATTTGTCCTTAGAAGGTTGGCTGAATACCTTTGACCCTTCTGGGTAAGAGATGGTGAGGGAGAGCTGCAGATACCAATGTTGGCAGGGGTCTGAGACACAGCATTAAATGGAAAAAAAAACAAAAACGATTGACAATAGGATCTAGTGTGCACTCTCATTTGTGTTTTTATTTTATTTTTTTGAAGTAATACAACTTCATTGAAATTTATTACATGGTAGCATAAAAAAGCATAAGAGTGGCAGGACACTATGACAAATAGAAAGCTTACATTTTCAAGATTATTTTGCCTTTAAGACGGCATTTTATTTTTGTGTGTGTGCAAAAGCACTTGAGATATATTCCCCCTTTAAAAAAAATACCTCATGTGAATATATGTTTCTTGACGTTACAGATAGGAACAGAGGGATCCATGTGAGTAACAACAATCAGTTGCCTCCTGTAAGAACCCGAGCCAGGGACGGAACCTAGAAACGCAGAGATCTGCTCAGATCACTGAGAGAGGTAGGGAGGGCCGTAGGTAGCTTTTGTCCAGGGAATTTTAAGCAGTCTAGGAAGGGATTGGCTGCGAAGCTGAATGCCTCCAGAGATCCTGGGAAGAAAAAGAGAGCTCTCGGCTCCTGAGTGGGTTCTCTGTCCAGCTCAGGCTGGCGCTCAGGCTCTTCTTCCTGGAGGATGCCAGGATGAGCGTCCTGCCGCTGCAGGATCTTCCCAGCCAACAGCATTTCAGTGAGAAGGAACTCCGGGCACAGCCTAGGATTGGGCTGGCCTGGCCAAGGGTAGCAGCGTTATTCTTTGGGTGTTCCAGAGGGAACAGGCTCTGGGGCAGAAGCCTGCCACTCTGCCAGAATTGTGTGGCTTTTGTGTATTTTGTTGTTTTAGTTTGTAAACTTACCCTATAGAAACTAACAGGGAAAAGGTAGAACTCAGGTGTTAAGAGGTTAGCTTTAATTGATAGGCTTAAGTATTTCTGCTTTGACTGGAGAGGCCTAAGTGACTCATTCTTGTGAATCGATCGTCCCTGCACCTGCACCTGCACCAGATCAGCCACACCTGCAAGGAGCCATGCAGGTGTGGCTGGTGCAGCAACGTCTTCATCAGGAACTTCTCTCTCACCCTCCACTGGAGGATTCTCATGGAAGAGAAGCCTCATGAGAGTGGTAAGAGGGCAAAAAGTTCATCAAGAACTTCAGCCTAACGCAACACCAAAGGAGGATGCACATGAACCAGGGAAGGAGAGCCTGGGACTTTGGAATCCACACTCGGTAGGCGTGTCCTGAGTCCAGGTGCCAGGGCCAGAAATGACATTGGAGCCCACAAGGAGGACTTAAGAGAAGTCCTGCCCAGACGTGTCTTAGGAATGTGGCTACTGGGGGCAGGCCACACCATGCACACGAGCAGCTTTCGTAGCATTGGCACTGCTGCATGAAACACAGCCCCCCTCACAGGTCTAGTATCTGGGTGTGTGGCCAGGGGGTCTGTGGCTGCAGATCTAGATCGAGTAAACTATTGTAGGAGCTTGGACAATACAGTGTCTCTGGTCCCCACCTCCTGGATATTAAAGTGGAGAAGAGGAAGGAGAAAGGAATAGGGGGAGGGGGCTCCATGGGGACATTGTCACTTTGTCACATCTGCCTGGATCTAGTCCAGAGGTCAGGTTGTCACCATCTGTGTGTATCTCGTTTTCCCAAAACACAGCCCCTTCTTTCCATGCAACGCCAGCTGGAAGACCCCAAGTTTATAACCAGTAGAAGTTACCAGATAGTTCATGAAGAGAAAAAATATTTTTCAGAGTCAGAAAGTAACAGTAGTCTCTTCAGATACCAGAATTGTTAAAGCGGTCTATTAAATTATTTTTAATTAACACGTCTAATTAAGTGAGACCAATGTTGTTTTAAACAGTAGTAAGGTATATGCACTTATATGCACTTGTATATAAGGTATATGCACAGTATAAGCACTTGTGGCAGTCCTGTCCAAATGAGTGTCAACGCTTGGTGGGGGCAGGAGGACAAATACCCCACAGGAACCCACGGAACACAGCAAGCCTGCCGCGGTCCACCGATCCCTCTTAACCCTGGATCCTGGCTTGGGAATGGTCACACTATGTTTCATGCCTGTGAACAGAACAGGTTTCCCTGGGGATTGATGGTCTCCCATGACCAGGGAGAAATATCAGCAGGGAATTATATCTGTCCATCACTGCACCACACACACATACTCCTACACACTTAGCAGCAGCCCCAGGAGGCTCCATCCATTTCCCATCTCCTTTACATGGATGCTCATCTACAGAATGAACATTCCCCCTGAGAAGAAATTTCATCGGGGAATTTTCCTGTGGCCCAGGTTTCCTAAAGAATTGCATAACAGGGAATTTTTTCCCATACAGGTGATCATCTGCTTTCTCAAAGGGGTGAGAGGTAGTGAGAAGTGGAGGAGACGGAGAGACAAGTGTGAGGCTCCCATTTTTTCACTACTGAATTCCAGGTGGCACAGGGAGATTCATGTTTTCGGACAGAGGGGTGATGGAATTGGGTCAAGAAAAAGCCCGAGTTCCCTTTCCCTCTTCAGTGGTGGGAGAGAGGTTGTTTGAAGAGAAAGGAAAGTGGATGCGTAATCCACAAAGACCTGGAATTTCTGTATCCTCTAATAATCAGGAATCTGAAAAAAACAAGAGGCTTCACGTGAACAGCAAGTCACTCCAGTATCTGAGTGCCCCCTGTGTGCCAGGCCCTGTGCCAGTCACAGGGAGCCCAGCAGTGAGTGGACCACAGCACCTGGTTTCACGGAGCCCCCAAGTGCTGTTTTCTGAGCAAGATCCAAGGCGGTGAGGTAGAAAGGGAAGGCAGGGGCTGTTTCGGCTTTGCCAGTCAAGGAGGCCCTGAGAAGGTGACAATGGATCACAATCCCAGTCAAGAAAGAGGAGACACTTGTATAGATATGGGGCCCAGGACAGTGTGCTCTCAGTCTGTGGATCGGTGGAGCCATGCTGAGAAGAGAGGAAACACTGACAACACCCAATGATCCGTGCTTGGCAGGTTGGCTAAATATGTTCCATCCGTCTGAGTGAAAAATGGTAAGGGTGAGCTGAAGATCTCAACAACAGAAGATGCTCTGAGAGACAGCATTAAATAAACAACCAATTGAGAATAGTACCTACTGTTCACTCTCTTTTGTGTTTTTATATTCAATTGATTTTGGAGAAAATACAATTTCAATAAAGTTTATTACACAGTATCATACAAGAGCATAAGAGAGGCAGGATAGTACAGAAAGTAGAGAGCTTAAATTTTTAATATTGTGCCTTTAAAATGGCATTTTATTTTCTTCTGGGCAGAAATGCATAACATGAGATCTACTATCTTTTTTTTTAAACCTCACCAAGTGCCTACCAATTACGCTTCTTCTTCCCTGTACATTTTCTCCCCTAGTCTTCCCCTCCCCTTCCCCACTGAAAACCCTTGATGTGATGTTCATTTCTCTGCTTCTGTTCCTGTTCCAGTTGTTTGCTTTGTTTTTGTTTTCACTGTTTTTCTTCTTATTTTTTTGAGGTTCAGTTGTTGATAGTTGTGAGTTTGTTGTCATTTTACTGTTCATAGTTTTGACCTTCTATTTCTCAGATAAGTCTCTAATATTTCATATAATAAGGGCTTGGTGATGACAAACTCCTTTTTTTTAAAATATATTTTATTGATTATGCTATTACAGTTGTCCTATTATCCCCCCTTCATTCCCCTCCACCCTGAATACCCTCTCCCACCCACATTCCCCCCCTTTACTTCAGTCCATGTGTCATAAGTTCTTTAACTTCTACATTTCCCATACTATTTTTGCTCTCCCCCTGTCTATTTTCTATCTACCTTCATTGCTACTTATTCTTCGTATCTTT
>CM052550.1:46164090-46190974 GCA_028533065.1 Trachops cirrhosus
GGTGATCAATACTTAGACTGTCTCCCACTTCTGTACAGTTGCTAATCTACTGAAGTGCTCCAGTGGGACAGACAGAGCACAGTGTGCTTACTCACCCGGCCTGAAACTGGGCCCCTCCTGGTGGCTCAGTTAGTGAAACATTGCTGGTGTATGCCAAGGTTGCAGTTTCAATCACTGGTCTGGTGCCTACAAGAAAAAAACAATGAATCCTTTAATGAGTGGGATAAGTTTATCGGGCGTTCCTATACCTGAAACTGGTTTAGAAGGAGGGGAAGGGAAGAAGAGAGGAAGAGAAACACCAATGTGAGGTTGCCTTTCACGCATCCCCCACCTGGAAGGTAGCCCGCAAGCTGGGGATGTGCGGTGACTGCGAATGGAACCAGTGACCCTTCAGTTAGCAGGCCAGCCAGGGCTACAAATTTTATGCAAATCAGCACGTCTATCAATACCCCTCCTTGGACGCTGGAGGTCTGTAGGGGGTCTACAGCGTCCTTTACTGCCTCCACCTACGCCCCTACATTCCTCAATTTCTCCCTGCTCTCCACCACGATGAGCTCCCTGTTCCTCAGGCATAGTGCAACTCACCCCTGTCTCGCTTTCCTCCCACCCACCCCCTCCACAACCCGCTCCTCCCTGGCCGCATCCTGCTCCATACTTTTTCTTCCGCTCCCAGATCCACTGGGGTTTATGGTCTCTGACGCCACGGATCTCTCGAGAACCCGCGAACCCTGCCTTCTTTTCCTTGTGCCTCAGGGGCTTCTGGGACAAGGAGCGTCTGGACCGCCCGTCAGCGGTCGGCTCCGCAGCTCTCTGAGGGGAACCAGAGGAAGACACGAGGTCCACGCGCGGGTTTCTGGGAAGTGTAGTAGGCCGATATGCGCAGACGCAGTGATGTCGGTTGGTCCTAAGTGACGCTGATCACGTTCTTGAGGCAACTGCGTGGGCTTTGTTGAGAGCGGGCTAAGGTGTGAGGACACTGGGTGCGGATCTGGACGTGGTCGTGGGGTTGCAGATGATGCCTGTGGCTGTGTGTATGTCTGTGTGTTGGACTGAGATTCCGGGACGGTCTCTTTGTGTCTTGCAGTGTAACACCGCGTGTGTCTGGGAGGCTACAGTTTTCCTCCTTTGCGTGTGTGTGTGGGGGGGTGGGGGGGCTCCCTGTCTTGTCCTTTGCGGTGCCCTCAGTGTCCACATCTGTGTGCGTGTCAGCCTTTGTTTCTGTCTGATGTTTCAGCCTGAGGGCGCCATCATGGTGTCCACCTGTGTCTGGTCTCCCTCTGAGCCTCTCTGTGTTTCTGGTGTGTGTCCGTGCTTGTTGGGTTGCACCTGTTCTGTCCGAGCCTTTCCCTGTCCGTGTGCCTGTCCCTGTCAGAGGTTCCCTGAGCCTCTGTCTCTGTGGATGGCTGACGTGTGTGGGTGCGTAAGGGGTGCCCCACCTAGAGCGTGGAGAGGGCGGCCCTGCTGCCTAGACGGGCCTGGCAGAGCTGCCTCCCTGCGGGAGCCAAAGCCCATCTCCTTCCTCCCCTCCGCGCGCTTACCCTCGCCCTAGGAGGAAGAACATGTGTGGTAGGCAAGTGTGAGGTCAAGAAAGAGGCTCAGAGACCTACACCATGCTGACCACTGTGGATTGTTCAGGGAGTTTGTTGGGTGCTCAGGGTATCGTTCTGGGCATTATACAGGCCTCCCGGTGACTTTAAGTAGGGATCCTCACCATCCCCATTTTGCAGATGGGGAAACTGAGGCTCAGAGACTTTAAGTGAATCACCCAACTCCACACCCAGGCATCCAGGTACCAGAGCCACTTCCCTAAACACCCCACACTGGGAAATTCCTATTTCCCCTAAGAAACAATATGGCAGGAAATGTCAGAAAGCTAGGACAGAAGAGGAAGAGCTGGAGCAGCTGCCACCCCTGGCTCTGCAGCCAAGTATCTAGGGCCACTCTGGGTTCAGTGGTCACCAGCCCCGTGCATAGCTATTGTCAGGGCCATTGTGCCTTCCTGGCCTCCTTTTAAATAAAGTAAAATTGGAACAGTGTTTGCATTGCTGTAAGAGCATAAACAGTCCAGTCTGGATTAGATTTGTATTTTCATTTATATACCAAAATAAATGATAATATTTTCCAGAGTGTCTACTGGTGTCAGCTGACCTGGGCCCACTCTGCCTCCTAAGTAAGTCAGAGCCAGGGAGGAGGGGGCAGTGGGTCCTGTTCCTCCCTTGAGACTATTGGACGGGCTGTGTGCACAAGCGTGTGTGTGTTGGAGGAGTGACAGTATATTGGTGTGATGTGTGCACCAATCTCATGGGCCCTGATGTACTCAGCCTAACCTTAATCCCACCCTTACCTTCTTGGGCATATGGCTTATCTTTCTCAGCCTCAGTTTCCTCATCTGTGAAATAGGGTGCCTAGAAAAAAACCCCACATTGTGGGATGTCAGGAGGATTAAATCAGGGGCGTTAGTCCAGGATGTAAGATGCCATAGGCCCCCTGCACGCATTCACTATTAACGTGTGCCTGTCCTTGTTTGCTGGTCTTCTAGTGGCTGGGTGTGTCCTGTCTGCATTGGGGTTACCCCTTCACCTGATTTCTCACTGTGCCTTTTTCTTTCTTTCTCTGTGTTCAGCATCCCATGGGTGAGTCATCATGGTCAGTGGAAGGATGGCCACCCAGCTGCAACACAAGAAAGCCCTGGTGAGTCTTGTCACCCTCTGGCTCCTCCTTCCTTAGGGTCAGGCTTTGTGGCAGGGATGACCCATGGCTGGCCCACTCCCCTTCAGGCCCCAGGCCTCTCTCCCCATCTCCTAAAGTCGTGTCTACCCTGAGTTGGGAGGGTACTGCCATGACAGTTTATCAGCCGCTGTGTCAGGATGACTCAGGAGTGAGCTGTCCTATCCTGACAGCTCTCAGGAGACACCAGTGGGCACCTGAGAAGTTGCAGCTTAAACATATTGAATGAGTGTTACAGAGGTCCTTCGTAGGACGTGCTGGAAGAGGGAACTTCAGAAGTAGACAGGGAGCACTAAATGCCCAGGGGACTAGAAGAGGATGGGAGAAGGACGCCTCTGGTGAGGGACCTGTGAGTGTCCCTGGCTGTCATTGTGATGTTTTATGATATTTTAGTGGGTGGCTATTTGTGGTATTTTTCTCTAAATTTCCTTCTATGAAAGATACACATTACAAAAAAATATATACATATGTAGCTCCGTTAGTTACAGAACCATCTTGATATGCCGAGGGTGTGGGTTTGATTCCTAATCACAGGACAAAGGAGAAGCAATAAATGAGTTCATCAATAAGTGGAACAATATGTCTTTTTCTCTCTCTGTCTCTCAAATCAATAAATTATACATATACATATATTTTTTATTTTTATACACTCATATATATCTAGGCATGAATATTTTATGTTTACTAAAGGATATTTTCTTTTAGTTTTAAGGGTAGAGTAAGAGAGAGAGAAATACAGATGTGAGAGAGAAACATCCACCTGTTGCCTCCAGCACCCAACCACACCCTGGGGCACACCCCGCTACCTTTTGGTGTATGGCACGACGCTCCTCGAACTGAGCCATCGGCCAGGAGTGGGCAATAATCTTTGTCCTGCATTTTGAATGATTTTTCTTTTTTTTTTTTTTAATTATGGATGGTGAAGCAACTGCGTGAGGATTTTATTCATTGTTTAGTGAGAGTATAAGGGAGGGAGAAATAAAGGGAGAGAAACATTGTAGTGGGCTACAAACATCAATGGGTCCCCTCTTGTACACCCCAGTTGGGACCTGGCCCACAACCCAGACATGTATCCTGACTGGGGATTGAATAGGAGACCTTTGTTTCACAGGCTGGCTCTCAATCCACAGAGACACACCAGCCAGGGCTTTATGTTTTCATTATGGGTGTATCCTTGCAGAGAACCTTGAGGAGGGTATTTTTAAGGCCTGAAAGAGTCTTCATATTTACAGGTTTGGACAGTTTATTCTCCCACTACCATGCAGCAGGGGCTGCTAATGTTTCCCGTTGTCCATTGTTCGGTGCTTATTCCGCTCATTGAATAAAAATTACAAGTGGTATACACTATGCTTGTGGTAAGTGACAAGTGACGTCACATGATGTATTTCTGTGTAGCATTGTTGGTGGTATTAGTGAGGCTTGTTTTGTAGAAAATATTTATTCGGCCCTGGCTGGTGTGGTTCTGTGGATTGAGTGCCAGCCTGCAAACCTAAGGGCTCCCAGTTCGATTCCCAGTCAGGGCACATGCCTGGGTTGTGGGCCAAGTCCCCAGTAGGGAGCAGTCGAGAGGCAACCACACATTGATGTTTCTGTCCTTCTCTTTCTCTCTCCTTTCCCTTTCTCTAAAAATAAATAAATAAAATCTTTTTTTTTAAGGAAGAAAATATTTATTCACCATTTATGTAGGCAGACAAATTATCCTATACTGTACTTTGCTGATCCTCAGGAATCTTAGTATTTCTAGGTTTTTATTCTATTAAGATTTTATTTACTTTTATAGAGAAGGTAATGGAAGGAGAAATGAAGGGGAGAAACATCAATGTGTGAAAGAACCATCGATCAATTGCCTCTCATATGCGCCCCAATCAGAGACTGTACCCTCAACCTTTGTTTTTATAGACAAAGCTCCAGTGAGCTGAATCACCCATTCAGGGCTGGACATTTCTTATCAATGGAATCACACAACATGTGGTTTTTGTATCTGGCTGCTTTCCCTGAGCATCATGTTTTTGATGTTCTTCTAAGTTGTAGCAGGTGTCCTTTTTCATGGCTGTATGCTATTCCATTGTACAGGTAGACCCTGTGTGTATGCATTTATCAGGTGATAACATTTGGGTTGTTTCCACTTTTTGGTTGTTATTAGTAACTCTGCTGTAAACGTTCATGTACAGTTTTTTTGTTTCAGGCTCTCATTTCTCTTAACTGCAGGAGTAGAAACTATGGGTCCTTTGATATCAGTATATGTAACCATGTAAGGAACGATCTGACTCTTTCCAGTGTGGCTGCACCATGATGTCTCCACTGTCACCTTCTCTGTGATGGTTGCCTTGGTTTCCTCCTTAGGATTCCTGATGGTCATTTCCGTGTGGTTGGGATTTGGGGGTCCAGTTTCTTTTTCTTAATCTCTTTTTAGCATGATTACATTCTGATATTTCTAAAAAAAGAGCCTGTCCTAGCTGTGTTGCTTAGTTGGTTGTAGCATTGCCCCTTGCACCAAAAGCTTGGTGGTTCAGTCCCCAGTCCGGGCATGTGCATGACACAAACAGATCGATGTCTCTGTCTCTTTTTCTGACCTTGCCTTCCTTTCCCTCTAAAATCAAGAAATATATTCTCGAATGATGACTAAAAAAAAATAGAGCCTGACTTCAGCTCTTTGGAACTGGGTGAGGTTTTTCTTTTGTGAAGTGGTTTGTGCCATTAGACAAGAATCCAAAACAGATGGAGCCCTGGAGTGAGTGGCCTGAGTCATGTACCCACAGCGCTCAGAGGACTTTGGACCACTTGAAGGAAAGCCCCATTTCTGCAGGAATCTCCTGATCCCTCTGAGGCGGGGGACCCTCTGTCTTACCACCCACATCTTTGCGAAGTACATTATGGGCTCCCAAAAGCACAAGACCATCTCTGGTTGTCAGTCTGTCCCAGCCAGGGTTCAGTGCATGGAGACTGTTTGGTAACAATTTCATTGAGTGAGTTCATTCAGGCGGGCAGTCTTAGGGATGACTTTCAGCAAGAGTTATATTTTAAAAATTAACATCAAACAAGTATAACAGTAAAGAGGTACAGGAGGAAACTTCGAGAAGTGGTAAAGTAAAAGACACATTTTTCATTTTCACCAGTGTCTTTATTGATTTGGATACTTTGAGTATGTTGGCTCTCTCCCACAACTGGTTTCCAGTGGGTAGAGGCCAGGGGTGCTGCTACACATCTTCCAGTGCATAAGACAGCCCCACAGCAAAGAATTATTTGGGAAGAATGTCAATAGTGCCAAGAACTTCGCAAATCACTTTTGACATATTTCATCAGTCACAGCACCTTTTCATACACTGTACAAATCTTTTGTGCATTTCAGTTGCATTTTTACCTTTATTGAAATAATAAAGCATAATGCACCGAAAATGTTGCATATTTTCTTCCATCATTGTTATTAAAGTGGCAGCACAAAAATTCACCCTTTTTGATAAGGTTTTTATAAAATGCATGTTGATGTGACAGCTCTCATGGTACAATCTAACAAAATTGTTTCAAATGAAGTTAAAGACAATTGAGCACTAGTAGAGCCATTGTACAGAAGAAAATGTAACGGGTTTTTTTTGCCAATCTAATACTTCCAAATTTATCAAGTTGTATAGCTCTAATACGTGCTACTTTTAGTATACCAATCATACCTCAATAAAGTGGTTTTTTAAAAGTGGTTTTTTAATAACAAAATTATTGCCCTGGCTGTGTGACGTTGGTGGTTGGAGCATCGTCCTGTGCACAAAAGGTTGTGGGTTTGTGCCCCTGCTCGGGGCAGATTGGACAGCCAGTTGATTGATGTTTCTCATGTCAATGTTTCCCTCTCTCCCTCTTTCTCTTCTCAAATCAATAAACATCTTTGGAAAAGGATTACAAAAGAAAGAAATTATTTCCTGGGCTTTCCCAAAGGAAGAATGGGGCAAAGAATCAAATAATTATATAAATTAAGTATTAATGATAAGGGACAGATAGAAGGTGTATATGAAATGTCCAATTAATCAGATAATAAGAGCACTAGTTGCCATTTTTTAGACTTCCTGCAGCCATACCACACTGTGGAATCACACATGTGTGACCTCATTTAACCTCATAACAGCTACAGAGAGGGGCGTTGTTACTAGGGGGTCCATTGAACAAAGGGGCTCAGAGAGGTTAAGACAGTTGTCAGAGGCATCACAGCCGGTGTTTGGGTAAAGCTTAGATTTGGTCATGGTCTCACGAGCCCACACTGTTAAACACTGACTGCCCTGTACTGCTCTGTCATCACGTGGTGGTAGTTTGCAGGTAAGTTCTCCACTCGTGGAGGGTGACCCGTGATTTGTGGTCCATGGCAGATATATATGTTACTCAGCTTGACATGGGGCTGCTGTATCAAAGCACCACAGATTGGGATTCTTGAACAAAAGGACTCTATTCTCACAGTTCTGGGGCCCAGAAGTTGGAGACCAAGGCATCAGCAGGGCGATGCCTCCTCTGAAGGCGCCGGTAGAGGGTCTGTTCCAAGTGTCACCTTCAGTTTCTGGTCCTCTGGCTCGTGGCACCATAACTCCCATCCTCACATGGTATGTCCCTGCTTGCATATCTCTCTGTCCAAATTTCTCCTTTTTAAAAGGACATCAGTTCTATGTCCTTAGAGGCCACCCTTCTCCAGTGTGACCTCATCTTAACTCAGTACACCTGCAGTGACCCTGTTCCCAATCAGGTCCCATCCCAAGGTACTGAGGGTAGGCACTTTAACACAGGAACTCAACACAAAACTGAACCCGTAACATGGCTTAGACTAATACCTGGTGCAGAGCAATTGCCTAGTGATTGACAGATGTCATTACTGCTGTGGTGACAACATTGTCATTATGTCGTCCTATTGTCATCCACAAAGTACTGAGCCACATTCATTTCTCGCATGGGGTCATGGCATAGCGTCCTCAGTGCTCCCATGTACCATTTAAGCCTCAGGTATTGGCCCACCTGCCCCCACCCAGATTGTCCCCCAAAAAATCCAGCCATAGACTACACCTTCCAGCTCCCAGACACCCCCTAGAGCTGCCACTGCTCAGGCACTCATCACAATGGTATGGACCAGACTGTGGGTCAGTTACAGGGGTTTCCATGTAACAGGTATGAGGTGATATCTCATTATGGTTTCAGTTTGCAGCTCTCTCATGATACTGAGTATTTTTAATATGTCTCTTGGCCATCTGTATGTCCTCTTTGGAGAAGTGTCTATCCAGAGTTCTTGCCCTTGTTTTGTTTTTCTTTTTGTTTTTTTTATACTGAAGTAGGGTTTCCTTTATCTTTTTTTTTTGGTATATTTTATTGATTATGCTATTACAGTTATCCCAATATTTACCCCTTTGACCCTCTGTGTCTGGTACCCCTCTTCCCTCCAGCAATTTCCACCACCTTAGTTCAAGTCCATGGATCCTTTACCCATTGTCTAAGTGGGTTGTCTTCCTGGTGAACACCCCTATAGTTTATTTGTCCCTCCGAGGACCATCCAGTGACTTAGGCACCGAAAGCACTGAGTGGTCAGACCCTTCAGAGCTCCGCACCTTATTGACACCATGTCTGGTGCATCCCGTGTGCCTTCCTGATCCCCTTGGCCTTTTGGGCTACGTCTCCCAACCTCTGTGAGGAGGGTTCTGTGGTGAGTGGTGTGTGCTTCCTCTTGCAGGGGTCGGTGGTGTTCAGGGATGTGATCGTGGACTTCACCGAGGAGGAGTGGCAGCAGCTGAAGCCTGCGCAGAAGAACCTGTACAGGGACGTGATGATGGAGACCTACTGGAACCTGGTCTCGCTGGGTAAGGGGGCAGCCTTGCAGTGTTACTCACCACCTGCCTGTCACTTCAAGATAACACAGAAATGAAAAGGTAGACATATCGTACATGTAGGATGTTCAAATTACTGGAAGCTAAAAATAAAGTTATTAGGTGATGAAGTTGAGAAGAGTGTTTACTGCATGTATAACAGTCAGGATTCTAAATATATAAAGAGCTCCTAGGATTAAATGAGAAAAAGACTGAAGGAATAATAGAAAGATGTACCAAGCTGATGAGCAGACAGTTCACAGGTGTAGAAATGCATGGAGGTACACACAACAAAATATTTTTCAATATTACTATTAGTCAAAGAATTACCAACCATAAGGTACAGAGACATGAAAAAGGATACCTGCCCTGGCTGTTTGTGGCTGAGCTGTTTGGGGTAACCTCCCATACACCCAAAGATTGGGGACTCAGTTCTCTGTCAGGGCACATATGTTGCTTGTCCCTTTGAACCCTGGCAGGGCACATACAGAAGGCAACTGATCGATCTTTCTCTCTTTCTCCCCCTCTCCCTCCCCATTTACTTCCTCCCTCTGGAAGCATATACTCTGGTGAGACATGAAATAAAAGAGTAAGACAAGCATGTGGTATAAAAATGTAGGGAAAGGTGTCCTCATTTTAGGAGCCTAATTGACAGCTATTTTGGGAGACAGTTTGGTGTTACCAACCAAACTTCAAACGATTTCATTTATAAATAAATCCTTTAATTAAGCATGCAGAGTTTTTCAAAGGAAGAAAAATCTAGAGAGATGCCCTAGATGCCAACCTACAAGACTGACCGAACAAATCAGGATGTAGCAATACGATAGAAATCACAGCACTCTTCAAAGATGAGCAAACTTTGTAGTCACTGACACAGAGAAATGTCCCTGAATAATATTGTTCCTCTAACTTTCAGAATTAGCGTACAATCCGTTTCTTTAACAGCTTTGGTGGAGGTTTAACTGACCTACAATTACTGCACCTAGTTAAAGCCAACGATCTGATGCATTTTGACATTTGTATCCAGCTGGGAAATTGTCACAATGCGGACACGTCCATTAGCCCAAGATGTTTCTCTTTCCTTTCCCCTACCCTCAGTCCCCCAGCCGCCACTGTGGTTTAGTTTGCCTATTCTAGGATTTTATATATATGGAATCATATGGTGTGCACTCTTTTTTTTTTTTTATCTGACTTCTTACACTCAGCATCATTTTTTTTTGAGGTTCACCCATGTGGTCTGTATGTATCAATTGTTCCCTTATGTTTTTTCTTTGCTTTCTCTTTTTTTTTTTTTTGATTTTTAAATACTCACCCAAAGATATGTTTATTGATTTGATAGCAAGGTAGAGAATGAGAAACATCAATCCCTTCCTCCTGTACAGACTTCGACCTGGGATCTAACCTACCAGTCTCTCGGTACTCTCGATGCTCAGACCTGCTGAGCCACCTGGTGAGGGCAGTAGCTGACTTCTTTTTATTGTTGAACAATACTTCATGGAGAGACTACAATGTGTTTATCCATTCACCTGATGATAAACACATCGGTTGTTTTCAGTTCTGGACGTTTTTTATAGACACATGATGTCCCTGCTGTTGAGAATGGTTAGGTCATACATAGGTGCACATTTCACTTTTTCAGAAACTGCCAAACTTTTTTCCAAAGCAGCTGTCTCATTTTTTAATTCCACCACCGCGAACCAGGTATGGCACTGATTCATGTGATTGTCAAAACTGAACAACTTCAGTCTCTCTCATTGTAGCCATTCTCGTTGGTGTGCATTCTTACCACATTCCACCTTTAGTCTGATACTGAGAACCTTTTCAGGTGCCTGTTTGCCATTGGTGTATTCTCTTCGGTGACATGTCTGGTTCAAGTCTTTTGCCTGTTTTTTCACTTGGGTTGTTTGCCTCATTATCATTTAGTTCTGAAAGTTCTGTACATATTCTTTTGATGTTAACTCTTTCTCTAAGTCTTTTTTCAGGTATGTGCTTTCCAATTATTTCTCCCACTCTGTGGGTAGTTTTTTCTCTTCCTAAATAGCATAATTTGAAATGCCAACTTTTTTAATATTGATGGAGTCAAATTTATTTTGTTGTTGCATGCACTTTTGGTGTTATATTTGAGGCACTGTTGCCTAACTAAAGGCCATGAAGGCTTACTCTTTTTTTGTCTACAAGTTTTAGAATGTTAGCTCTTTATTTAGGTCTTTGGTCAATTTTGAGTTAATTGATGTGAATGGTATAAAAAGGGGCTAATGTCACTGTTTTTATTTTAAATTAAATTTATTGTGGTGACATTGGCTAATAGGATCATATAGGTCTCAAGTGTACATTTCTATGATAAATGATACATTTATCATTAAATGTGTATGTTACATTGTGTGCCCGCCACCCAAAGTCACATCACCTTTGATCACCACATGTCGTCACTCTTTTGAATGTGTGTACCCAGATGCCCCAGCACTGTTTGTTGATGAGAAGTTTGTAATTTGATGAAGTCCAGTTTTTCAATTACTTCCTTTGGGGATTGTGTTTCTGAGCATGTTCACAACCGAGACTCCTCTCCAATCTGTGCAGCCGCAGGCCAGTTATGTCCCCAGTGTGTCTCAGACCCATGGGCCCCAAACACACCCAATGTCACCCTCCTTCCCTTTTCCCTCTGGAAACTCACCTTTAGCCTCCATGTCCCAATCCACCACCTGCTCTGACATCTGGCATCACCCCCACACCTCAGGCCATGAATCCAAGATCTTTCTACCTTGCATACTTCTCAAATCCTTTCCTCCAGGATAAGATAGGTACAGGGGCCAGATAGTGACCCAGGGATTTGTTCACATAATCAAATTTGCTGGGCGACATTTTGGCTATGGCTCAATTCTCAAAGCCTTGGTTTCAGCGTGTGTAAAGTGGGTGTAATCTTACCAGCAACCACTCATGTGTGGTGTGGGCTACTTTGTACCATGCCATCATGTGGCTGACACTCAGTGAAGGTTTAGCAGGTGCCTCTGTGTCCCGAAAACTGTGAGCTGGGGACCAGCAAGGCTCTTGCCTTCACGGAGCTCACCTCCCACTGCAGGAGCTGGCAGTGCGTAGAAGGAGGAAGAGCACTGTAATGGTCACCCACAATGATGGAGGCGAGAGAACGCCAGGTGGGATCTTCCTTTCCACAGTAGGGTGGACAGAGAAGGCCACCCTGTGGGGGACAAAGGCTCAGTAAGGCTTAAGGATGAGCACCCATGGGAAGGCTGGGGGAAAGGCAGGTACAAAGGCTCTGAGACAAGAAGCACTGGACATGGACAAGGAAATCAAAGGGAAACAAGGACGAGTGGGGCTGGATGGTACAGAGGAGTCAGGAGAGTGGGGAGGCATTGCCTGTGGTGGAGTACTGGAAAGGAGCTGGAGGGTTAGGTCTGACTCCTGCGCTCCTCTTCCCGAGGAGTGGACAGTGGGTTGTAGAGAGTGGGGGAGGCTGCTGCATTGGCAGCAGTGGTGGTGCGTCGGTCTGGTCCAGTTCAAGGTGTTCTTCTATGTGGTGGCATTTCCTAACAGTCTGGGTGGTGGGAGGGAACGCGTGAGTCAAGGATGACTGCTAAATCTTTTTCTTTTTTAATTATAGAAAAAATTATTTTCTTTAAACATTTTATTTATTTATTTTTAGAGAGGGAGGAAGACAGGGAGAAACAGTGAGAGAAACACCAATGGGTGAGAGATACATCGATCAGTTGCCTCTTGTAAGCCCCAGACGGGGCACCTGGATCACAGCCCAGGCATGTACCCTGACTGGGAATGGAACTGGCGACCTTTTGGTTTGCAGGCTGACATTCAGTCCACTGAGCCACACCAGCCAGGGCAAAACATTCATTTTTTTAATGGTTGCAAAACAAACATAAGATTAAATTAACTGTTTAACTATTTTATTTCTGACTATTTAACTGTTGTTACATGCACAGTTCCTTGACTTGATGTACAATCACATTCTCGTTCAACCATCACCACCATCCACCGCCAGGACGCCTCTTCATCTCCAACTGACAGTCTGTCTCCTCTAATGAGCAGCTTCACATCCCCCACCCCTGTTCCTGGCACCCTGGTCCTACTTTCTGTCTCTGTCACTTTGACAGTCCTATTTGCTTCACATGAGTGGAATCAGATGGTATAGGTCATAGTGGTCTGTCTTATTTTCTAAGTTACTTGGATGGGTCTTTTTTTGTTTCCATTATTGGGGACTGGAGGTTCCTAGATCACTGGTTTGCATCCAATGCGTTAGGTTTGGACACCGGAGAAGGATGCCCCTGTAGGCCTTGGTTTATTTCTCAGCAGAGCTGAGAAAGGGAGTCTGGGCGGGGGCATCCATTTAGGAGGTGTCAGCATAGAGACTGAAACCTGGGGTCTCAGGACTCAGGGGAGGGACCTCAAACTCACATGTTGTGAGGCCAGTGGGGCCTTAAATGGGGGTAGAGGGACAGCTACTTACCACTCCTATCTTTGTTGCCTCCTATGATGGAGGGCTCTGTGTGGCTGGATCTGCCCTTTTTTTAACGAGATTTTTGCATAAGATTTCACAGTTTTTAATGTTGGGAGGAACTCAGATGTCCATGTGCAGAGTCTGGAACTCAGGACAGCCTCTAGGTAGAAACAGAAATTGAGGCATCTATAGGACACACGTAGGAGGGGATTGGAACGGCTGCGGTCAGCGTGGAGGGACGAGTGTGCAACACGAGTGGTCTGGCTCCAGCCACAAGGGACAGGCCACTCCTGGGCAGTGTAGGAAGGTGGGTGCTTGGTGGGGACACAGAGAACAACCAGCACACCCACATATGAGTCAGATTTTACTTTACTGTTTCTAATTACAGTCAATGATTTGAGAAGCACAGCTGGCTGGGGGCATGTAAGACGAGGCCTGGAAATGAGGAGTCTGGTGTAGTAAAGACTCACTGTGTTTGGGGGAGCCTTTGATTCATGCCTCCAAGCCCACCATCCTCCTCTTTCTCCTCAGAGGTCTGCCTTCCCATCTGAGCTGTGCTGTCCACCTTTGCACCCACTCCCAAAGGGACATTTTTTACTCTCTACTCCCCTCCTTCAACCTCACTGTCTTGAATCACTGCTTCCCTTCTCCCTCTGTCCCCACGACAGGCTGTCCCCTGCTCTTAGGCTATGCCTTGTGGTGCTTTGGGAAGGTCCTCCCTCCCAGTGTGGTTAACTACATGTGTGTTGCCATCTCTTTTCCCTTCCCTCAGATGTGGAGACTAGACCTGACACGAAAGAATTGGACCCACAGGAGGACGATTGGGAAGACAGACCATCTGTTGTGGTTGTTGCAGAAGGACCCACGAGGAATGGTGCCCAGGGTTATACCTGTGAAGGAGCAGGGACACAGGGTTACTGGGTGGGGTGGCAACAGGAGAGTCCAGGAACCTGTGTGGGGAATTTGGACATGTCCCAAGCATTAGCCCCTGAATATTGTGAAATTAAGACATTCGTCCATCAAAGCCCCACATGGGCCCCAATGATATCAGAGGGACGTAGGGGAGCAGAGACGCACCCATTCACCATGTGTGGGAAGGACTCAGGTACTTCAGTCCTCGTTACTCCCTCCAACCTCAATGCAGAGAAGAAGCCATACGAGTGTGGGGAATGTGGCAAGGCCTTCAGCTATAACTCATCCCTGAGGATGCATCAGCGAATCCACACCGGGGAGAAGCTCTTCTCATGCCACACGTGTGGGAAGCAGTTCACGCAGCAGTCATCCCTTACGGTCCACCAGCGTGTGCACACGGGGGAGAAACCTTACATGTGTGGGGACTGCGGCAAGGCCTTCATGCTGAAGGTGAACATCATCCAGCACCAGAGAACGCACACCGGGGAGAAACCGTACATGTGCGGGGAGTGCGGCAAGGCCTTCAGGCTGAAGGCGCACATCATCTTACACCAAAGGACGCACACTGGGGAGAAGCCATTCATGTGCGGGGACTGTGGCAAGGCCTTCAGACAGAAAGGGAACCTCAAAGAGCACCAGAGGATGCACAAAGGGGAGAAGGCGTATGTGTGTGGGGACTGTGGCAAGTCCTTCAGCCAGAAGACGAACATCATCCGGCACCAGAGGACCCACAGTGGGGAGAAGCCGTACCACTGTGGGGACTGCGGCAAGTCCTTCAGCCGGAAGGAGACCCTCAGTGAACACCAGAGGACACACAATGGAGAGAAGCTATTCACGTGTGAGTACTGTGGAAAGGCCTTCATCCAGAAAGGGCACCTTCTCCGGCACCAGAGGACACACACTGGCGAGAAGCCATTCCTATGTGGCAACTGTGGCAAGGCCTTCAGACAGAAAGGAAACCTCAAAGAGCACCAGAGGATGCACACTGGAGAGAAGCCGTACGTGTGTGGAGACTGTGGCAAGGCCTTCAGTCAGAACGAGTACCTCATCCTGCACCAGAGGACGCACACTGGGGAGAAGCCATACACATGTAGTCAGTGCGGCAAGGCCTTCAGACAGTACTCCTCCCTCAGAACGCACCAGCGTGTGCACACTGGAGAGAAGCCCTACAAGTGCAGCCAGTGTGGCAAGGCCTTTAGCCAAAACTCCTCGCTGAGGACACATTGGCGTGTACACACTGGAGAGAAGCCCTATAAGTGCAGCCAGTGCAGCAAGGCCTTCAGCAAAAACTGCTCACTCAGGAAGCACAGGCATGTGCACACTGGGAAGTAGCCCTACCAGTGCTCCTTCTGCCAGAAGCACTTTATGACACGCTTGTCCCCGCAGGAGAATGTGACCAACTACCTCTGAGGAGAAGCTTTATAAGTGTGGCTGGTGCGGCAAAGCCTTCATCAGGAACTTCTTGCTTTCTGTCCACTGGAGGATCCACGTGGGAGAGAAGTCCTACGAGTGTGACATGTGGGGGGAAACCTTCATCGGGAACTAAACCTCACCAGACACATAGCAGGGAGGTGTGGAGCTCAGAATCCACACCTGACCGACAGGCAGGTCATAAGCCCATGGGCAAGTGCCAGACTTGATATTGGAGCCCCCGCGTAGAACGCAAGAGAAGTCCTACTTATGGTGGTATTAGGAATGTGGGTGCTGGGGATAGGCCGCGCCATGCTCACCATTTGCATCCACAGTGCCGTGTGGAAAGTAAGCACACCTACAGGTCTGGTATCTGGGAGTGTGTCCAGAGGCACTGTGGTTCCTGACTGAGCTGGAGTAAGCTGACTCATGACCTTGGACAACACATTTAGTGTCTCTGGGTCTCCCTCTTCTCCACAGTAAAGTGGAGGAGGGAGAGGATTGAGGAAGAGGAGGAGGTGAGCTCCATGGGGACATGGAGAAGACATGGGGACATTGGGGACATTGTCTCTTTGTCAAACATGCTTGGATCTAGTCCAAAGATCAGGTTGCTGCCATCTGTATGTTTCCTCGTTTTCCCCACACACAGCCCCTAGTTTCCCTGCAACATCAGCTGGAAGGCCCCAACCTCATAAGTTGTAGAAGTTACCGGGTGGTTCACGAGGAGGAAAAATATTTTTTTCAGGATTAAGAAGTAACAGTCTCTTCAGATTCCAAAGTATCTCACATTGGTCTTTTAAATTTTTCAAAATAAAAGTTTTAATTAAGTGAGACCAACATCATTTTAAACAGTCGTCAGATGTGAAAGTTGCAGGTACTGGTTGTCCTATCCAAATGAGTGTCAACATTTGGGGGAGGGAGCACAAATACCCCACAGGAACACCCAGAACCAAGCAAGCCTGCACCAGGCCACTTCCCTCTTGCAGTCTGGATTCCTGGCTTGGGAATGGTCACACCATGTCTAATGCTTATTATCAGAATGGTTTTCCCTGGCGTTTTCTGGTCTCCCATGACCATTGATATTAGTAGCAGGAAGTTACATCTTTCCCTCTCCCCACCACACATACACACCTACACCAGCCGCACTAGGAGGTTCATTGATTTCTCATCTTTCCATGGATGCTCATTTAGCCAATAAACATCCCCTCATGGCATGAAATGTCATCAGGGGAATTTTCCTTTGGCCCCAGTTTCTTAAGGATCTGCCTAGAAGGGAAAGTGTCCTTACAGGTAATCACCTGCTTTCCCGAGGGGCTGAGAGGTGCTGAGAAGTAGAGGAGAAGGAGAGACAAGTGTGCAGCTGGCATTTTTTTCACTGCTGAATTCGATGTGACACAGGGAGGTTCATCTGACTGATGTCATGCACCGGGGCATGATGGAATTGGGTCACGTGGGAGCCTGAGTTGTTTTCTTTCCTGCTTAGTGGTCGGGGAGAGGCTGTTTGAAGACATAAGAAAGTGAATACCTAATACATGAAGACCTAGGATTTTTGCATCCTCTGATGAGCAGGAATCTCAAGAGACAAGAGGCTCTAGGTGAACAGGGAGTCATTCAATAAGCATCTGAGTGCCTCCTCTGTTCCAGGTGCTGTGTGTCCAGCAGTGAGCAAGCCATAGCCCCTGGTCTCATGGAGCCCCCACTGCTCATTACTGAGCAAGATCACAGGTGATGAGACAAAGTGATTGGAGGGGCTGTTACAGCTTCGGCAGTGAGGGAGGGTCTGTCTCAGAAGATGACATTGGAGCACAGCCCCAACTGGCAAAGAGAAGACCGCTGTATAAATATCGGGGGACAGGACAGTGTCCTCTCAGTGCAGGGCCCAGTGCAGATTGGAAGAGAGGAAACATTGACGACATCCATGGATTCATCCTTTGCAGGTTGGCCAAATCCATTAGGATCTGTCTGCGCAAGAAATAGTGAGGCCCTGGCTGGTGTGGCTCAGTGGATTGAGTGCCAGCCTGCGAACCAAAGGTTTGCCGGTTCAATTCCCAGTCAGGCTATGTGCCTGGGTTGCAGGCCAGGTCCCCAGAGGGGGGCACATGGGAGACAACCACACATTGATGTTTTTCTCTCTCTATTTCTCCCTCCATTCCCCTCTCCCTAAAAATAAATAATCTTTAAAAAAAATGGTGAGGAAGAACTGAAGATACCGATAACTGAAGATGCTCTGAGATATAGCATTAAATGAAAAAACGAGCAATTGACAATAGTATCTACTGTGCACTCCCCTTTGTGTTTTTATTGTTTTTATCTTTTTTTAAGAAATACAACTTCAGTGAAATTTATTACATGTTAGCAAACAAGAGCATCAGACAGGGAGGACAATATGAAAAGTAGAAAGCTTACATTTTTCGTATTTTGCCTTTAAAATGTCATTTCTCATGGACAAAAACTCAGGAGATCTACCATCTTTTTTTTTTTAATTTTCACTGGAGGATATGTTTATTAATTTTATGGGAATAGAGAGCTAGATTTGAGAAAGATTTATCCTTTGCCTTCCAAATGCGCCTCAATGTGGGATCCAATCCTCAACTGAGTGATATACCTTGACCCCAGGAATCGAACCTGAAAGCTTTTTGTATGGGAAAGCGCTCCAACCAACTGAGCCACCCAAACAGGGCATGAGAAGTACCCTCTTAACCCAATTTTACTTGTACAAGATGGTGCCATTAGTTGGAGGACAATTTTGTACAGCAGTAGATCTCTAGGACTTTCTCTCCTGCATAATTTAGACTTTATGCCCATTTACGGTTAAATTAAATCTTTTCATGTTCGTGTTGTGGGGTTTTTTTTCCTGTGTGACATATTTGCTCTTCAGCCTACAAGGTGCAAGTTGGCCACAGTTTTCTCAAAGTCTACATTTCTTGACCGCTGGTTCTTTGGTGTCCAAATAGAGGGAACCAACCAATGAATGCATAAAAAGTGGAAAGACAAATGGATTTCTCTCTCTCTCTCCCTAAAATTGGAAAAAAATTCAACCAATGAATGCATTAACTAATTGGAAAAACAAATCTTTCTCACTCTCTCTCAAATAATTAAAAAATTTAAAAAGTGAAGTAGATTCTTCTCCTTGTGGGGTGATCCTTACTTACAGAAGTCTTTACTTGGTGCCATACAGCCCTGCTTTTTAGGTCCCCATTGATGGATGACCCAGAGGAGGGAACAACAGATCCCCCGCCTGTGGCTTGGTCTCCTGACAGAGTCTTACCCAACAGGGTTTCCATGGTTGTGGGTGGCTCGGCTGCAGGGACCATGGGCTGCATTCAGACAACTGATGCACTTGATTCAGCTCACTCATTTTTATTAAATTAATGAGTTGCTCACATGGAGACATTGAAATGTTTTACATTCATAAGCATCACCTTTTACTCATTTAACCCTTCAGAAAAAAGTCATGGAATATCTTGCATGTGCCAGAAACAGTCCTAACAGCTGGAGACTCAGCAGTATATTAGAAATATACAGTCCCCACCGTCATGGAGATGATATTACAGAAAGCAAGGCAGATGCCAATAAAGAAAAAACATTTTTAATATGAAGAAATCTAGTTTATAGGATTTGGAATCAAAAGCCACCGGGCCAACGACTCCACGAAAAGTTTGAAAAGTAGGGAAGAGCTAGAGTTGTGTAGGTCTATCTGATCAAAAGTTCAAGTCAGGGCCTGGCTAGTGTGGCTCAGTGAACCGATTGTCCACCTGCAAACTGAAAGTTCGCCAGTTCAATTTTCAGTCGGGGCACACGCCTGCACTGAGGTCCCAGGTCCCCATTTGGGGGCGTGTGAGAGGCAACCAATTGATGTATTTCTAGCATATCAATGTTTATCTCTTTTTCCTTTTCCTCTCTCTAAAACTAACTAACTAACTAAATAAATAAATAAATAGCTAAAATCAGACCCTGAAAGCTTCCTGCTCCTTAAGTAGTTGTGGAGATCACCCTCTTAGGGGAAGGGGACACGCCTCTGGTGTCTCTTGCACTATTCAGCACATTGTGGGTGTTTTGTGAATGTCTGTGTCTTGAGCGATGTGAGCAGCTGTGCTTTCCCTGGTGACCAGATGTTTGGGAAGAACAAACATATCCGTCCATTCAGTCAGTATTTCCAGAGTTGCTGGATTTTTATGCCAGGGGGTCATTCTTGAAGACGTTGCACCATCCAAAACCTGCATAATACAAGGCCAGCCCTAACTAGAGATGATTGGCATGTCTCTTCACCGGCTAAAGTGATACCAAAATAACAAATACTGTTCACAATTTACACAAGTGATCATATTAGACAGCAAGGATTTTTAGGAAATTTTAAGTTGCAAGAGTTCTTGTCATTCAAAAAAATGCCACTCAAATAAGATTTCAAGTGTTTATAATTCAAAGTATCATAAAATACAGTCATGCTGTATTCTGATACACAATATCTTTGCCCCCACCTCGCACCATAAAAGCTAGAACCTTGCAAGTAACTCACATATCCTGACATAGCCCTCCCGCAATTTTCCACAATCCAAGTAACCATTGTCATGAATCCTTGCACGTCTGTGCTTTGTTTTTAATTTTCAGGGGGGTACATTCTTTCCCACAGAATTGTTTTTGAAATTCCATGTTAATAATTTCAGTCAGGTGGTAGACATGCGCTGCCATTCAAGAAGACAAAGATGCCTCTTAAAAATGTGCAGTTTTTGCCCTCATCTGCTTTCATCCCACACTCCCCAAGACCTAGTAGCTTTGTTTACTGGCAATGGTAGGGCTCTTTCCCAGGCGGCTCAGTTCTTTGAAGTAGTAGGAGGTACAGAGCTCCTTGCATTCTGCTTAGAGAATCAATCAGCGACAGCTCCAGCCAGTCTGACTAAGACACCTCTGACTGGTCGGGGGAGGGCGTTCACACAATGACGTGGTCTATGGGAGAAGGGGTCGGTACCACGGACAGCTCAGGTAGCCTGGCTCCGCAGCCTGAATGGGTCTGTCTCAAAGAGGGTACAGCCCTGGCCCTGTGGCTCACTTAAATGGAACATCACGTGGTGAACCAAAATGTTACAGGTCACAAAAGAGTGATGTTTCTCTCTCAGATCGATTATTTTTCTCTCTATCCCTTCCTCTCTAAAATCAATACACATATCCCTAGGTGAGGATTAAAACAGAAAAAGAAGTCACTAATCACCACCTAAGGCAGCTGCAGTTTGCAATTTTGTGGTCATTGAGACTTTCAGCAAATGCTTTTTTAAAAAAGATTTTACTTATTTATTTTTAGATAGGGTAAGGGAGGGAGAAAGGGAGAGAAACATCAATACTTGGTTGTCTTTCATGCCCACCCGCCCCCCCGCACTGGGGACCCGGCCAGGGCTCAGGCCAACTGCCTTTGGTTCACAGGCAGGCAGTCAATCTGCTGTGCCACACCAGCTGGGGCAGCAACAGCAACTGCTTTTTTGCACTTGGCTTTGTGGTTCACGGTGTCAGAGTTCCCCAGTCTGGAGACCTCTTTCCCACCCCAACCCCCCATATTCCTCCTGTGTGAACTCCCTTGTCTGTATCAGTATCCTCATCTGGAAAGTCGCCTGGATGCCAGGACTAAATGAGTTTGTACATCTTGATGATACAGATAGCAGGACTGGTGAGGGGAGGCAAGGACAGGAAAAGAAGGGGCCTCCTGAGGAGACCTCTATCTCCTTGGGCAGAGGTGAGGCGGTGGGTGGGGTCTTGTTGCCTTGGTAACCGAGTTCCTGCTTTTCCGTTGGAGCACCCTATCCAGGAGGCAGATATCCTGCCCCAGGCAAGAGGGCAGCAGAAGAAAGTAAGTATTGCACCGAGTAGGTGAAATGCTACCAAGGTGAGTAGAGGAGGGGAAAGCCCTCCTACCCCGTAGTGATAACTGATTGGGGGTGGGGCCAGGGAAGACAGGCAGGTGCACCGTGGAGGTCAGACTGGCCACAGCGGGGGAAGTGCAGGACCTAACGCTAGCCTGTCAGTCTAGCTTGGGGAGAACAAGCGATTGGTCATGCGTAGACCACCCCTGTCCCCAGCACGGGGAAATGTGTAAACTTCATTGGGCATTCAGACCGTCCCACCCCTAAAACTAATATAAACCCAAGGTAAGGAAGGTCCTTTCTTTTGCCCACATGGCGCACTTAGAGAGCGGTGAGTTAGAGCGAACTTGTGGCCCTGGAAGCGGTCTGACTGACCAGTTCTTGCGGTTTCCAAGAGGGAGGTTGAAACAGAACAGTGGCCGGGAGCGAGCTGAGCTGCCTGGGTGACCACTCCTGGGCACCTGCAGTTCCCAAAAAACAGTCCTTTGAATGGGAGCAGGAACGTGACAGTCTTCCGTTTCGGTCTGGCTGAGGGCGGCTGTGTTTTTCCTGAGGTTTTTCGGAGGGGATGGGTTTTGAGACAAAAAATCTGCCGTTCTCCGTGACCCGGCAGCAACTGAATTAAACATTTTTCCTTTCTCACCAGCCTGTGCCTCTAGAATTTGCCTACTGGGGGGAGGGCGGCACGGGCAGCAGAACCCCCACTTCGATTCTATAACAATAACATGACCAGAGCAGCAGCTGTGCAACGGGAAGGGCTCCTACTTCTCTGATTACTCTCACTTGCTTTCTTGCGTCTGTGCACGCTCTACAAATGTTCTGCAAGTCAGCATGACTATCAGGACACCTGGCAGGATGCTGGAGGTCTGCAGAGGGTATGAAGCCTCTTTTCCGGCCTCCACCCACGCTGCGCCTGTTCTGCCACTTCCCCCCTCCCCATCTCTCTGCTCTGCTCTGTCCCTTTCCTCCCCCGCCCTGGTCCCCACTTCGTCCTCCCACCCCGCTCCTGCCGGGCCCCTGTCCTGCTCTCTCGTCCTCCTTCCCGCTTCCGGCACCTCTACACGTCTCTGCCCAGATCACCCGCGGACTCCGCCTTCTCGACACCGGTGCCGCGCGAGGGCTTCTGGGACAGAGAGCCACAGCTTCGCCGCTCAGGCTCACAACGGGTCAGTAGCGCTCCGTCTGACCCGAGGGGGTTCCGAGCAGGCGCAGTGTGATCGGAGGTCCTGGCGGACGCTGGCCACTTTCCTGAGGTAGCCGAGTGGTGGACTCCGGCTGCGGAGGGGCCAGGGGAGGAAGTAGAGAGCTTGCGGTGCAAAGGAAGGGGCCTGAGGATGCGGGAGGGGGTACGGATGCGGATGCGTTGGGGAAGGTGGTGCTTGTAGCTGTGTGTGTGTGTGTGTGTGTGTGTGTGTGTGTGTGTGTGTGTTGCCCTGAGACCGCCACCCCCCCCCCCTCGGCGGTCTCTGTGAATATGTCTCCATGTCTGTCACCACGTGTGCCCGGGTGGCCTCCTGTGTCTCCCCTTTGCTCATGTGAGTGTTGACTGCCTGTCTTGGTCTCTCCTAGGTCCGTCTGTGTCCACGTCTGTGTGCGTGTCTGCCTTTGTTTCCTTCCGCGGTGTCTTCCTGTGAAGGCACCATCCAGGGGTCCGCCTGTGTCTGGTCTTTTCCTCTGCGCTTGTGTGTCTATGCGTGTGAGGTTGCGTCCCTCGTGTCCAAGCCTTCCCCTGTCTGGGTTGTTTTGGTGTTGGGGTGACTTCTGGGGCCTTGTGCAGCACTCAGAACCAGGGCTGGGGCAAAGGGTCCTGTTCTCCCTCTAGGCTGTGGGACTGACTGGTTGTGCGCGCATGCGTGTGTGTTGGGGGTGTGCCTATGTGTAAGTGACGTGTGCCCCAAGCGCATGGACCCTGTATACAAGGCAGAATCATAATCCCAGCTTTATCTTCTTGTATGCATGTCTTCTATTTGGGGGCTTCAGTTACCTCGTCTGTGAAACGGGGTGAATGGAAATAGCCTCCAAACTCTAGGGTGTCGGGAGAATTAAGCCAGTGATGTTTGTGGATCGCCTTAAATGTCATTGGTCCCCAGCATGCTTTCACTATTAAGATGTATGCCTGCCCCTGTCTGCCTGTCTTCTAGGAGGTGTGTCTGTCTGTCGTTCTGCATTGTAGATTGGGCCTCTACCTGGTCTCTCATTTTCCCTTTCTCTTTCTACAGCCTGCCTGTGCCCCAGTCACCATGGGCACTGGAAGGATGGCCACCCAGCAGCTGACCACGAAGGCCCTGGTGAGTCATGTCCCCCTCTCACACCTCCTTCTTTAGGGTTAGGCTTCTGGGCAGGGATGACCCTCTCTCTGCCCCACAAACTCCCTCAGCCCCTGGCTCATTCTTCTGGGACTGTGTCCACCCTGAGTTGGGAGAGTACTGTCCTGACACTGGCATTTTTCTACCACAGGGGACAGGATAGCTCAGGAGTGACCTGTCCTACCCTGGGGTCTCTCAGGAGATACCAGTGGGCACCTGAGAAGTGGTAGCTTAAACATATTCAATGAAGTGTGACAGAGGCCCCGGGCAGTACATACTGGGCAAGGGGCCCTCAGAAGTGGGCAGGTGGCACTGAATGCCCAGGGGACTGGAGGGGGACTCATGTGGTGAGGAACCTGAGAGTCCGTGGCTGTGGCCGTGATGTTTTTATGATGTTTTGGTGGGTGACTATTTGTGGTATTTTTCTCTAAATTTCCTTCATTGGAATAAATACTTTACAATAAAAACATACAGATGTAGCGCATGTGGTTAGAAGATCATCTTGATATGCCAAGGTTGTGGGTTCGATCCCTGGTCAGGTCATGTACAAGAAGCAATGAAGTGAACAATAAGTGGAATATCTTTTACTCTTGCGCCTTTTCTCAAATCAATTTGTGTGTGTGTGTGTTTTCTTGTTTGTTTTTAATTTTTAAAAGATTTTATTTATTTCTAGAGAGAGAGGGAGAGAAACATCATTGTGTGGTTGCTTTTCATGCACCCCCTACTGGGGACTTGGCCCACAACCCAGGCATGTGCCCTGACTGGGAATCGAACCAGTGACCCTTTGGTTTGCAGGCCTGCACTCAATCCACTGAGCCACACCAGCCACAGCTCTTTCTTTGTTTTTATCATTACCAGAGGATGTTCACTGAGTTGCAGGGAGAGAAGAATAGAGAAACACAGATGAGAAAGAAACGTCAATTGGTTAGTCCCGTACACACCCCAACCCTGGATCAAACGGACAACATTTTGGTGTACAGGATTGCTCCAACCAACTGAGCCACCCAGCCAGGACTAGGCATATATATTTACCCTGCATTTTGTATGATTTTTTAAAATATTTTTTAAATTATGGGAGGTGGAGCAACCGTGTAAAGATTTAAGTTTTTTTTTTTTAAGAGAGAATGGAATGGAGGGAGAAGTAAAGAGAGAGAAACATCTTTGTTAGAAACAAACATTGATGAGTTGCCTCTTGCATGACCCCATTTGGGGACTGGCCTGCAGGCCAGGCATGTGGCCTGCCACACCAGTCAGGTCTTTATGATTTCTCTAGGGGCGATTCTTTGTAGAGGAAGGTGATGGCGGGTATTTTTTAAGGCCTTTCAAAGGTTTTCATAGTTACGAGTTGGGGACAGTTTATTCCCCTAGTACTGTGCAGCGAGGGCTGCCAGTGTTTCACATTGGTGGTTGTTGGTGCTTGTTCTGCTCATTGAGTACAAATAACAAGTGGTATAAACTATCTGTGTGGTAGGTGGCAACTGATCTCTTTCTGAGTAGCGTCATTTGTGGTATTAGTGAGCTTTGATTTTTAGAAAATGTTTTTTCACCATTTGTGCAGGAAAGCAAACTATTTTTATCCTATGTTTTCCTGATACTCAGGAAATTTTGTTTCCTTGAAAGGTTTAATTTTTTTAATATTACTTATTTTTAGAAGAGGGGAATGGAGGGAGAAAGAGGGAGAGAAAAGAAACATTGATATGTGAGAGAAACATCAATTGGTTGCCTCTGATATGTGCCCCCAATCACGGACTGCACCTTCAACCTTTGGTTATACAGACAGGTCTCCAAGCTGCTGAATCACTTGGCCAGGGCTTCACATTTCTTATCGATGGAATCACACAGCATGTGGTTTTTTAACTCTGTCTGCTTTCTCCTAGCCTCATGTTTTTGGTGTTCATCCCTATTGCAGAAGGTGTTATTTTTCATGACTGTATACTATTTCTATTGTCCAGGTAGACCCCGTGTTTACGCATTTATCTGGAAGTCTACATTTGGATTGTTTCCACTTTTTGGTTGTTAGTACTGCTGCTATGAACATTCATGAACAGTTTTTGTTTGAACTCATTTCTCTTGAGAGGAGATTATGGGTCCTTTCATAACAGTACATTTAACCATTTAAGGAACAATCGACTGTTTTCCAACACGGCTGCACCATGATGTCTCCACTGTCACCTTCTCTGTGATCGTTGCCTTGGTTTCCTCCTTTAAAAACATCTTAGAGGTTTCCTGACTGTTGTCATTTCCACATGGTTGGGATTTGGAAGTTCAATTTTTTTTACCTGTTTTAGTGTAATTACATTCTCATTTTTCTAAAAATAGAGCCTGCCATGGCTGTGTTGCTCAGTTGGTTGTACCATCATCCTGCACACCAATACGTTGAGGGAATAGATCTCCAGTCTGACATGTGCATGAGGCCAACAAATCGATGTCTGTCTGCCTGTCTGTATGTCTGTCTTTCTCTCTGACACTACTTTCCTCTTGATCTAAAATCAACAAAGATATCCTCTGGTGAGAAATTTTAAAAAAATAGAGCCTGATTTCACCTCTTTGGAAGTGGGTGAGGTTTTTCTTATGGCAAAGTGGTTTGTGCCATTAGACAAGAATCCAAAACAGATGGAGCCCTGGATGAGTGGCCTCAATCATGAGCCCACAGTACACTCTGAGGGCTTTGGTGCACTTGGAGGGAAGCCCCATTTCCAGGAGAATCTTATGACACTTCTGAGGAGGGGTCCTGTGTCTCACTTACCACACCCTGGCTGTTCCATGTGGGCCCCCTGATGCCCAGGACCTTCTCCGAGTTTCAGGCTGTCCCAACCTGGGCTTGGTGCATGGAGCCTGCTTGGTAAAAATTTCATTAAGTGAGTTTATTCAGGTGGGAATACTGTCAACATGAATTATATTTAAAACATTTAAATGAAATAAGTAAAATAATAAAGGGGGACAGGTGGTGGATGAGTTTGTGACCTCAATGGTTATTTCAAAACCATTGTACTTACTGGATTGACCAAAAAGTTTATTACGTTTTTTTTCCATAAAGTAAAAGACATTTATCATTTCACGAGTCACTTTGTTTATTTGGATATTTTAGCATCAACATCCTCAGTGCTTTCCATCTGCCATTTAAGCCTCAGGTCTTGATGCACATGCCCCACCTGGAATCTGCCATCAAGGACCAAACCACATGCTGCTCTGACCTGTCAACATGGTATTGCCAGTAATGGGTCCTTTACAGGTGGTTTTTTTTATTTTTTTATTTTTTTATTTTTTTTATTTTTTAATGTATTTTATTGATTATGCTATTAGTTTTCCCATTACCCCCCTTAATTCCCCTCTACCCTGAACACCCTCTCCCATCCACATTCCCCCCCTTTAGTTCATGTCCATGTGTCATAA
>CM052550.1:46191474-46224639 GCA_028533065.1 Trachops cirrhosus
CTTCATTCTTTTCTGGTTTATGTTTTTTTCTTCCTTCTGGTCCACTCCATTGATGTGAGACCCAGCTTTCATTCCATCACTATTGGTTCCCTGTGCATTTTTCTTCATTTCACTTATTATAGCCTTCATTTTTTCATCTAGTTTGCAACCAAAATCAACCAGTTCTGTGAGAATCCTGATCACCAGTGCTTTGAACTGTGCATCTGATAGGTTGGCTATCTCTTGGTCATTTAAAAGGATGGGTTCTGGAGCTTTCAATTGATCTCCTATTTGAGCCATCTCTTTGCTGTTTTTTTGGTCTTGTCAAGCACCTGTAGTGAGGGGCGGGGCCTTAGGTGTTCACCAGGGCGGGGCACCCCAGTCGCTGGGTTGTGACTCTCTGTATGTGGGGCGGGATCCGAGAAGGAACAATGGTGCCTGCTCCGCTCTCCCTAGGACCCCAGACCCCACCGCCGCTTTCTGTGAGCCAGCTGGGCCCCTCTGGCGCCAATTCCGGTGTGGGTGGGCCTGTGCACCCCGTGGGACCTTCCTTTGGAAGTGACTCAAAGCTCTATTTCCTGGTGCTGGGACCCTGAGTTGCGCGCAGTGCCTTGCTTCACAATGGCCGCCTCGCTGGGTCTGCCGGTCGTCAACCCCTGGCCAGGGCCCACCAGCCACCGCAGCTTGTGCGCCCAGGGTCTGCCCGCTGCAGTCCTGTGCTCCTCCGGGTTTGCTCTGCTCTCCGCTCTGTGTCCCTTGCCCGGCCCGACTCCGCCCCTCCTACCAGTCTGGATGAACGTGTCTAATTTTAACTTCTTGGGTGTCCGACTTCCATACACTTTAATATTCTGTCAGTTCTGGTTGTTATTTTGTTTCTATATTGTTGTTGTCCCTATCTTGGTTGTGCGAGGAGGCACAGTGCGTCTGCCTATGCCGCCATCTTGGCTGGAAGTCCCTTTACGGGTGTTTTTGTTTCACAGTGTGAGATGATGTATCATTGAGGTTTTAATGTGCAGCTCTCTGATGATGTGTCATGTTGAGTATTTTTTCACATGTTTGTAGCCATCTGTGTGTTCTCTTTGGAGAACTATCCACTTAGGTTTTTTACCCATTTTTGGATTGTGTTGTTTGCCTTCCTGTGAACAGCCCCATAGTTTGTCCCTCAGAGGACCATCCAGTGTACTCAGGCACTGAGGACACTGAGTGGTCAGGCCCTTCAGAGCTCTGCACCTTGTAGACACCACATCAGGTGCATCCTGTGTGCCTTCCTGATCCTCTCTGCCCTTCTGGCAGCACCTCCCGACCATTGTGCGGAGGACCGTGTGGTAAGTGGTGTGCACTTCCTCTTACAGGGGTCAGTGGCATTCAGGGATGTGATTGTGGACTTCACTGAGGAGGAGTGGCAGCAGCTGAAGCCTGCGCAGAAGGACCTGTACAGGGATGTGATGATGGAGACCTACTGGAACCTGGTCTCGCTGGGTAAGGGGGCAGCTTCACCACGTTACTCACCATGTGCCTGTCACTTCAGGATGACACAGAAATAGAAAAGATACACAGGTCTGATGTGCAGGACATTAAAGTTACTTAACACTGAAAATAAACTTAATAGATGATTAAGTGAGGAAGAGTACTTACCACATGTACACAACAGTTGGAAGATCATAAATATATCAATAGATCCTTGGAGTAAACAAGAAAAAGACCAAATGAACCATAGAGAGATGGACAAAGCTTATGAGCGTGCAATTCAGAGATGTAGAAATGCATGGAGTTACACCTTACAAAAGATTTTTAAACCTTACTAATAGTCAAAGAAGTACCAGTTGAGTCACAAAAATACAATTCTTGCCCATGAGATACACAGAGAAGAAAAAGAATAACAGTCTTGGTCAGGTGTAGCTTAGTTAGTTGCAATTTCATTCCGTACAGTGAAAGGTTGTGAGTTAGATTTCCTTTCGGGATACATACCTAGGTTGTAAGTTTGCTGTCTGGCTGGTCACATATGGGAGGCAACCAAGGGGTGTTTCTATCTTTCTCTCTCTCTCTCTTCCTCTCTCTCTCTCTCTTTCCCTTTCTCCACTCTTCCTGCCCACTCCCTTTCTCCCTCTCTAAGCATGTCCTCAAATGAGGCATAAAGAAAAAAACATCAACTGCATCCTGTATTATGAGGGTGCAGGGAAAGGGACTCTTCATTTTAGAAGCATGAAGTTGGAACAAGTCATTTGGAAGACAGTTTGGTGTTATCAACTAAATCTCAAAAGATGAAGGCATTGCCTGTGGTCCCCACAGTACTGGGAAGGTGCTGGAGGGTTTGGTCTGATTCCTGAGCCCCTCTTCCCGTGGAGTGGACAGTGGGTTGTAGAGAGTGGGGGAGGCTGCTGCATTGGCAGGAGTGATGGTGCATTGGTCTGGTTCAGTTCAAGGTGTTCTCCTGTGTTCACCTCTCCAAGGTGTTTCTTAATGGTTGAAAACATATATAACATAAAATTAGCTATTTAACTATTTTGGTTTTGACCGTTTAACTATTTGATATGTACAGTTCCAGGCATGAGTTCCTTCACATTGTTGTTCAGCCATCACCACCATCTAGCTCCACTTCATCATACCCAGCTGACTATCTGTCCCTCTGAAAAACAGCTTGCTGTCCCCCTCCCTGAGTCCTGGTACCCACATCCTATTTTCTGTCTCTATCAAGTGCCTCATATGAGTGGAATCATACAGTATCGGTCATTGTGTGCCTGACTTATTTTGCTAAGTCTCTTTGATGGGCCTTTCCTTCTTTTTATTATTTGAGACTGGAGGATCCGAAATCACAAGTCTGTCATCCGATGCGTTAGGTATTCAATACCTGAGAGGGGTGCCAAGTAGGCCTCGGATTATTCCGCAGCAGAGCTCAGAGAGGGGTTGTGTGTGGGGGCATCCACTTAGGAGGTGTCAGCATGGAGAAGAGACACAAATCCAACCTTCCAATACTCAGGGGGCGGGTCTCAAACTTACAGATTGTGGGGCTATTGGGGGCTTTAACAGGGGAAGGGGAAGAGCTGCTTACCACTCCTACTTTGTTACCTCATAGGAAGGAAGGCTCCACGTTGCTGGATCTTCACTTTTTTTTTTAAAAGATTTTATTCATTTAGAGAGACAGAGAGGAAGGGAAGGAGAAATGGAGAAAACACAGATGTGTGAGAGGTACATTGATTAGTTGTCCTCATAGCACTCCAAATGGGGACCTGGCAGGCAGCCCAGGCATGTGCCCTGAGTGGGAATCAAACCGTGACCTTTCAGTTCACAGGCTGGCGCTCAAGCCACTGAGCCACACCAGCCAGGGCTAGATCTTCACTTTCTTAATGAGATTTTTGTGTAAGATCTCACAGTTTGTAGAATTTGGGAGGACACCTGATATCCATGTGCAGAGTCTGGAACTCAGGACAGCCCCCTAGACTGGAAACAGAGATTGAGGATCGCATGGGACAAAGCATGAGGGGACTGGAGCAGCTGTGGTCAGCAGGGAGGGATGATTGTGCAAAGAGGAGGGTGAGGAACCAGCTGTAAGGCCACGTCTCTCTGGGACAGTGTAGTAAGGAGGAGCTTGGCTGGGGCATGGGGAGTCAGAGGGCAACCAGCATGCCCACAGGAGAGTCCGCTCTTACTTGATCATTTCTAATAACAATTGATGCTTTAAGAAGCACAGTTGACGGGGGGTGTGCAGGACAGTGCAGTGAATCCTCACTGGGTTTGTGGGATCCTTTGATCCACTCCTCCAGGCCTGCCTTCCTCTTTCATTTTGGGGTCTGTCTGTGCAGCTCTGAGCTCCCCTGGCTGCCTTTGCATACCCTGCCAAGGGGACGTTTCGTGCTCTCTGCTCACCTCACTACAACATATTATCTCAGCTCACTGCTTAACTCCTCCCTTGGTTCCCATGAAAATCTGTCCCCTGCTCTCAGGCTGTGCCTTGTGTCTTGAGAAGGTCCTCCCTCCCAGCATTTTTAACTGTGTTGTCATCTTTTTCTCCCTCCCCTCAGACTTGGAGACTAGACCTGACCTGAAAGAACTGGACCCACAGGAAGACAACTGGGGAGGCAGGCCATCCATTACAGTGACTGTAGGACCTACGAGGAATGGTACCCAGGGTTGCACCAATGAAGGAGTAGGAACACAGGGTATCTCAGTGGGGTGGTCACGTGGGAGCCCAGTGACCTATCTAGGGTGTTTGGACATGTACCAAGCATTAGCCTCTGAATGTTGTGAAATGACGAAATTGGTGCACCAACACCCTATGCATGCCCCAACAAGATGGGAAGTAGAGAGAGGAGAGAGGACACACCCGTTCACCATGTGTGAGAAACACTCAGGTACTTCAAGCCTCGGTCTTCCCTCCAAACACTCTGCAGAGAAGCCCTACGGGTGCCAGGACTGCAGCAAGGCTTTCAGCTACCGCTCGTCCCTGAAGGAGCACCAACGAATCCACAACAGGGAGAAGCCTTTCTCATGCACCACATGTGGTAAGCAGTTCACCTTGCAGTCCTCCCTCACATCCCACAAGCAACTGCATACCGGGGAGAAGCCATACGTGTGCTTGGACTGTGGCAAGGCCTTTACGCGGAAGAGGAGCCTCATTGTGCATCAGAGGACACACACCGGGGAGAAGCCTTATACGTGCAGGTACTGTGGCAAGGCCTTCACCCGGAACGTGTACCTCATCATACACCAGAGGACACACACTGGGGAGAAGCCGTACGTGTGCCAGGACTGTGGCAAGGCCTTCACCCAGCACAGGAGCCTCATTGTACATCAGAGGACACACACCGGGGAGAATCCGTACACATGTGGGGAATGTGGCAAGGCCTTCAGCCAGAAGGCGCACGTCATGCAGCACCAGAGGACGCACACTGGAGAGAAGCCATACACATGTGCGGAGTGTGGAAAGGCCTTCAGCCAGAAGGCAAACATCGTCCGGCACCAGAGGACGCACACCGGGGAGAAGCTTTACACATGCAAGGACTGTGGAATGGCCTTCAGGCTAAACAGAAAACTCATTGAGCATCAGAGGACACATGCCTGGGTGAAGCCCTATTTCTGTAGGGACTGTGGCATGGCCTTCAGTCAGAATGATTACCTCATCACACACCAAAAGATGCACATCGGGGAGAAGCCTTATGTATGCTGGGACTGTGGCAAGGCCTTCAGGCAGAAAAGGAGCCTCATCGACCACCTGAGGACACACACTGGAGAGAAGCCATACACGTGTGGGGACTGTGGCAAGGCCTTCAGCCGGCAGGAGTGCCTCAAAGCACACCAGAAGATACACAGCGAGGAGAAGCTGTATGCATGTGGGGAATGTGGCAAGGCCTTTAAACATAAAGGGTACCTCACCGTACACCTGAGGACGCACACTGGGGTGAAGCCATACGTGTGCAGTACCTGTGGCAAGGCCTTCAGCCGGAACAGGAGCCTTGTCATGCATCAGAGGATACACACAGGGGAGAAACCGTACCCTTGTGCGGACTGCGGAAAGGCCTTCCGCCGGAATGATCACCTCATAATGCATCAGAGGACGCACATGGGCAAGGAGCCATATACGGTGGCCAGTGCGGCAAGGCCTTCAGGCTAAACTTCTCACTCAGGGAGCACCTGCACATCGGCGCGAAACCTTACAACTGCAGCCAGTGTGGCAAGTTCTTTAGCCTCAAATTCTATCTCAGGAAGCACCAGCGTCTGCACACTGGGGAGTAGCCATACCAGTGCTCCATCGGCCAGAAGCATCAGAGCAGGATGCACACATAGCGGAGTAGCAGGAAATCTCAGAATCCACACCCAACTGGCAGGTCTTGAGTCCATGGGTCAGTACTAGACTTGCCAATGGAGCCCACAAGTAGGGTACGAGAGAAGTCCTACCCAGACAAGTCATCGGGGCACTGGGGACAGGCCATACCATGCTCACTTTTGCTTCCGTGGCATCTGCAGGGCCATGTGGAAAGCAAGCCCCTACAGGTCCTGTATCTGGGAGTGTGGCCTGGGGCACTGTGTCTCCTCACTGAGCTGGAGAAAGCTGACCTATGAGCTTGGACAATGCATTTAGTATCTCTAGGGCTCCCATCTCTTCAATAGAAAAGTGGAGAAGTTGGAGTAGAAAGGAAGAGGGGTAGATAGTCTCCATGGGGACATTGTCACTTTGTCACACATGCCTGGATGTAGTTCAGAGATCAGGATGTCACCATCTATGTGTTTCCTTGTTTTCCCCACACACTGCCCCTAGTTTCCCTGCAACACCAGCTGGAAGGCCCCAAGCTCATAAGCTGTAGGAGTTACCAGGTGGTTCACGAGGTGAAAAAATATTTTTTTCAGGATTAGGAAGTACCAGTACTTGCTTCAGATACCAAAGTTTATCATAGTGGCCTGCTAAACTTTTTTAAAATAAAACTTTGAATTAAGTGAGACCAACGCTATTTTGAACAGTCATCAGGTGCAAAAGATGTGGGGAGCAGCTGTCCTGTCCAAATGAGTGTCAACGCTTCGGGGTGGGGAACACCAATAGGACACCCAAACCTAAGGAACCCAGCAAGCCCACCCCAGGCCACCTGCCCCTGGCAGCCCTGGATTCCTGGCTTGGAAATGGTCATACCATGTCTCATGCCTATTATCACAAGAGTTTTCTTTGGGGTTCTCTGGTCTTCCATGATGATGAAGAAATCAGGAAATTACATCTGTCCACAACACACATAATCCCCCCAGCAGCATGAAGGAGCCATGCTCGGAAGAGTGGCAACAATGGCATCACCCAGGGATCCTTAGCAGGTTGGCTAAGTATATTCACTCCATCTGGGTAAGAACGGGTGAGGAAGAGCTGAAGATACCGATAATATAAGATGCTCTGAGATACAGCGTTAAATGAAAGAACAATGGACAATAGTATCTGCACTCTCCTTTGTGTTTTCTTTTTTGGGGAAGAAATACAACTTCATTGAAATTGATTGCATTGTATCATACAAAAGCCTAAGACCAGCAGGACAGTATGAAAAGTAGAAAGCTTACATTTTCACTATTATTTTGCCTTTAAAGTGGCATTTTATCTTCTTACGGGCAAAAACTCATGAGATCTACTGTCTTTTTTTAATCATCACCTGAGGATATGTTTATTACTTTGAGAGAAAAGGAGGAGAGATTGCTATGAGAAATGCACTTTCACATTTTTATTCACCCAGAAAATCATCCTTGTGACACAGACACGTCCATTAGCCCAGAAGGTTATTTTGCCCATCCCCCATTTCCCCAGTGACCACTGTGATTTATTTTGCCTATTCTAGCATTTTATATATATGGAATCATATGCTATGCACTCTTTTTATCTTGTTTTTTTTTTTGAGGTTTACCTATGTCGTCTGTGTGTATCAATTGTGCTCTCTCTTTTTTGTTTTTAAGTCCTCTCCAAGGATATGTTTATTGATTTGAGAAAAAGTGTGTGAGAAACATTAGTCAGTTGCCTCCCATAGATGCCAAAACTTGTGATCAAACCTGCAATCTCTTGGTGCACAGGGTGACACTCCAGTCAACTATGTCACCCAGTGAGGGCTATAGCTGACTCCTTATCGCTAAGTAATATTCTACATCCTGGAGAGACCAAGGTGTGTTTACCCATTCACTTGATGGTAAGCATATGGGTTGTGTCCAGTTATGGATAGCTTTCTGTAGACACAGTCTGACCTTTCTGTTGAGAATAGTTGGGTCATATATAGGTCCATATTTAACTTTTTCAGAAACTGCCAAACTTTTTCAAAGTCGTTTTATTTTTTGTCTCCACCAGCACACTCTGGGAATTTCATTGCTCCATGTGCTTGTCAGAACTGAACATGCTCAGTTTCTCACTGCAGCCATTCTTGTTGGTGTGCAGTCTTACCCCACTCCAGCTTGCAGTTGGTACTGAGAACCTTTGCAGGTGCTCATTTGCCATTGGTGTATTCTATTCGGCAAAGTGTCTGGTTCAAGTCTTTTGCCTGTTTTTTTTTTAACTGGGTTGTTTGCTTCCCTATTAATTTTTCAAAGTTCTGTACATATTTTTTGTTGTTAATTTTTGCTCTAAGTCCTTTATCAAATAAGTGCTTTGCAACTGTTTCTCCCATTCTGTGGGTAGTCTTTTCCTTGATGGCATCATTTGGAACGCAAATATTTTTAATGTTGATGGGGTACAGTTTATTTATTTTATTGTTCCTTGTGCTTTAGGTGTTGTATCTGAGGAATCATTGCATAACCCAAGGCCACAAAGATTTATTCTTGTTTATAAGTTTTAGAATTTTAGCTATTATTCAGGGAGACTAACGTCATTTTAAACACTCTGGGTGCAAGAGGTACAGGAACGGGTTGTCCTGTCAAAATGAGTGTGAACACTTGTATGGGGGAAGGAGGCAGGAATACCCTCACAGAAACCGCAGCAACCCAGCCAGCCAGCCCCAGGCCACCTGCCCCTCCCAGCCCTGCATTCCTGGCTTGGAAATGGTCAGACCAGAAAGCAGGATCCAGGCCCTCAGCAGTAGAGATCATGGAATGACACCCCCAGCAGAAACCCAACCCTTTGGATCCCCACCCTGCAGGGCTGTTACTAGAGAAAAATCCTCTCAAGTCACAGGCTGCCCCTCCCACCCCACTGGCTGGAAGTCTTGTAAAAACCAGAGTACCTTCAGTACTATCCAATCTATGGCTGTATGCCTCACATACAGCCATACTCATGGTGTACTTAAGGTTTCATTTTTGATGATAGCAATCTATTACCAATATTAAATAACAAGATAAGAATGTTGCTCTATTAACAATAAAACAATACATAACGCATTTCTAAAAGATCTTATTTATTTTTAGAAAGAGGGGAAGGGAGGGAGAAACAGAGAGAAACATCAATGTTTACATTGTACAACCAAGGATACACTGATTGGTTGTCTCTTGCACATCCCCAACTGGGAACCTGGCCTGCAACCCAGGCATGTGCCCTGACTAGAAATTGAATGGGCGAACTTCTGGTTTGCAGGCTGGCGCTCAATCCACTAAGCCACACCAGCCAGGGCAACATGAAGCATTTTTAAAAATTTTTTAAAGATCTTATTTTTACAGTTGAAGACAGGAAAAACAGCCAGCACACATCAATTGGTTGCCCTTCACAGGCCCCCAACTGGGAACCCATCGGGCCACCTTTCCGTTCACAGGCTGGTGCTTAATCCACTGAACCACACCAGCCAGGGTGCCATGCTGTATTCTTACAAAAACAGTAATATCCTTCTTTGACTCCTTCCAACATAAAAACTAGAATTTTGCCAATAACTCACATAGCCTTACATAGAACTGCAATTTTCCCCAAGCCAAGGACACCCCATCATCCTGAATTCTTGTATGTTTGTCTTGATTTTCATTTTTGAGGTAGGTACATTTTTTCCCCACAGAAATGTTGTTTGAAACTCCGTGTTAATTTCAGTCAGGTTTTACTCAGGCCCTGCCACCCTACAAGACAAAGCTGCCTCTTAAAAATGACTGCAGTATTTGCCCTTATCTGCTTTCATCCTACGCTCCCCACAGCCCAGAGAGCCTTGTTTCCAGACAACAGGGATCCATCTCAGGCGATGGAGATCTGTTCTTTGAAGCAGAGGTAGAGAGAGCTCTATGTTCTGCCTAGAGATTTAATCAGGCACAGCTCCAGTGCTCTGACTCAGCATCAGGGACAGGTTTCCCAATGATGTTCAGCACAACAGCCTGGTCTATGGGAAAAGGGTTCAGAACCACAGACAACTCAGCTGGCCTGTCTCCACAACCTGAACAGGTCTATCTGGAAGGCGGTTCAACCCTGTCCTGGTAGCTCACTTAGATGGGGCATTGTCCTGTGCACCGAAAGGTTGTGGGTGGCAATAGATCAATTTCTCTCCCTTCCTCTCTCACCAAAATCAATGAGCATATCTTTGGTTGAGGATGAGAAAAGGAAGAAAAAACAGTCATTAATCACAACCTAAGTAAGGTGGCTGCGGTTTTCCTTTTTATGGTCACTGAGACATTCTGCAAATGCTTTTGCACTTGGGTTGTAGTTTTTGATGTAAGATTGCCCCAGCTTGGAGACCTCTTTCCCACCCCAACTCCCTCACTTTCCTCTGCTGTGACCTCCCTTGTGTGTATCAAGGTCTTCATCTGGAGAGTAGCTTGATTGCCAGGAATAAATGATTTTCTACATCTTAATGATACAGATAGCCAGGCAGGACCACTGAGAGGAGGCAAGGGCAGGAACAGGAGGGGCCACCTCAGGAAATCTCCATCTTTCCTGGGCCAAGGCTAGGCTGCAGGAAGGGTGGAATTGCCTTGGTAACCGAGCACCTGCTTGGAAGGTGAAGCATTCTATCCTGGAGGCATACCCTGCCTGGAGCAAGAGCGCAGCAGAAGGAACTTAAGTATTGCACTGAGTAGGCACAATTCTAGCAAGATGAATGGATAGGGGGGGAAAATCTCCTAAACTCTATTGGTACCTGATTGGAAAGAGGACCATGGGAAGTTGGGCAGGTGCACTCAGAATGGCAGAAGGGGAGAGGTGCTGGACAGAAGGCTAGCTGTCACTCTAGCCAGGGGAGAAAAAGCGATCAGTCATGGGTGAACCCCCCACCCCACCCTTCAGTGTGCAAGTTTGCAAAGTTCATTAGGCATTCAGACCATCCTACACCGGAAACCTAGGGAACTGAGGAGGATGCTCTTTTGCCCACCTGGAGAACTTACTAGCTGATGAGTTTTAGAGGAACCTTGTGAATCTGGAAGCAGTCTGGCCTTCAGCCCCAGCGGTTTCCACAAGGGAGCCTGAAACAGGACAGTGCCAGGAGCAAGCTGAGTCGCCTAGGTGACTGCTCAGCGGCACCCGCGGTTTCCAAAAGACTATACTTTCAATGACAGCAGGAACTCTGGACACGGCTTTTTGTTCTGGTGTAGCTGAGGACCGCTGGAGTTTTCCTCGGTCTTCCGGAGGGAAAGAGTTTTGAGACGCGAGTTTGCCATTCTCCCCCATCCTGAAGCATCTGAATGAAAAACTTCTTTCCTTTCTCACCCGCCTCTGCCTCTAGAGCTTGCCTATTGGGGACGACTGGCAGCGGGACCCACACCTTGGTTCTGTAAGAATAACATGCCCAGAACAGGGACTGGCACAATGGGAAGGGCTGATACTTCATTTCTGGTCACGACCCTTTACTTTTTTTTTTTTGTCTTTGCACGTTTTAAAACTTTGTGCAAGTCCCCATGACTATCAGGACCCCGTGGCTCAACGCAGGATGTCTGCGGAGGAGCTGCAGCGTCTCTTCCCGCCTCCACCCACGTCCCACCTTTTCAGCAGTTTCCCTCCCCCTCCCTCGGCTCCCTATCCCCATCCCCACCGCCCTGCACCCGTCTCTTCCTCTCTCCTCACATCCTGGGGATCCACTTCCTCCGCTCACCCCGCACCTCCCAAGCAGCCGTCAGGGTCCCTAATCTACGTCTCGCTCCCTTCTCCACTGCGCGACCTTCCTCCTCACACCCCACTAACCCCTCCCTCTTGACCCAGGTGCCTCGGGGGCTTCTGGGACATGGAACCTAGCGCGCCCGCCTGTCCGGTTAATGTCCGGTTAATGTCCGGTTAATGTCCGGTTAATGTCCGGTTCGCGTCAGGTCTACAGCGCCGGCTCCCAGCTGGAGGCCGGAGCCGAAAACCCAGCAGCGCGTAGGGTTCTAGGAAGTGTAGTCCGCCCTTCCGCGCAGGCGCATTACGATCCTGGGGCTTAGCGGAAGCCGATCACTTTCCTGAGGGCGCCGAGTCCTGAATCCGGCTGCAGACGGGTCTGGAGCGGAAGGAGAGAGCTAGCTGGTCCGGGGAAGGGGCGTGTCACTCGGGAGGGGTTGCGGATCGGGGCTTGTTCTTGTGGGTGGTGATGCCTGTGGCTGTACAGGAGTTTGTTGGGCTGAGAAACCCGGGCCTTCTCTGGGAGTGTGTCTCCGTGTTTGTCATCGCGTGTGTCCGGGTGGCCTCCTGTGTCTCCCCTTTGATAGTGGGTGTGTCGGCTGCCTGTCTTGGTCTCTGCGGGATCCCTCTGTGTGCACGTCTGTATGCGTGTCTGCCTTTGTTTCCGTCCGCGGTGTCTACAATGAGGACGCCATCCAGGTGTCCACATGTGTCTGGTCTCTCCCTCTGCGCTTGTGTGTCTGGTGTGAGTGTGTCTGTGCGTGTGAGGGTCCGTCTCTCCTGTCCAGGCCTTCCTCTGTCTGTGTGCACCTTCACCTCTGTCTCTGGGCATTGTTGATAAGTGTGAGTGGGTGCGTCGGGGGTGCCCCCCACCCCGCGAGAGCGTGGGAAAGCCACCCCTCTTGGACAGGCGGGCCTGGCGGAGCTGCCTGCCTGTGGGCCCCAGAGCCCATCTCCTTCCTGCTCTCAAGGCCTCCCCTGGTCCCGGGAGGGTAGGACATGTGAGATAGAACGGAGTGGGGCTAAGGAAGAAGGTCAGAGACCCTACCCCATGCTGACCTGGGTGGGTTTGTTAAGGCAGGGTGTGTTGTGTGCTCAGGGTATGGTTCTGGGCATTTCATATGCCTGCCAGTTACCCTGAGGTAAGGGCTCTCATCAACCCCATTTTGCAGATGGGGAAACTGAGGCTCAGAGACTTTAACTGACTCACCCAGCTGGACACCCAGGCATCTGAGTTGCAAAGCCCCCACACTGACCACCCCACAGATGGCAAATCCTTGTTTCCCTTAGAAACAGTGGGTGGCAGGAAATGCCAGAAAGCTTGGAGGAGCAGGTGTAGCTGCCACACCTGGTTCTGTAGACACAGATCTGAGGCCACACTGGGTTCAGAGGTCACCAGTCCTGTGCACATGCCACTTCCAGGGCCACTGTGCCTTCATGGCCTCCTTTTAAATAAAATAAAAATTAGAGTTGTGATTACATTGCTGTAAGGGCAAAAACAGTCTAGGGTGGATTAGATTCGTGTTTTCTCTTATAATATTAAAAGAAATAATGGTATTTTCAAGATCCTGTAGGGGTGTTGGGACTTGGGCCCACTATGCGTCCTAGGTAAATTGGCTCTGGGGGGCTTCATTGTCCTTCAATAGCAGCCTGTGTTGTTGCCCTCGTGGTATAAGGATTGGAGTTAGAAACCACAAGTCCAGAAGGAAATGCATTTGTAAAAATTAAATTCCGTTTTAAAAATCATGAAATCACTGCACCCAGGGACATAACATAACTCCTGCTTCTGGGAGGCAAACGTGGAATTTCAGCCTGGACTCCCAGGATTTATCCATCTGTATAGGGTTGGTTGGTTGGTTGGGGTTTATTTCTAGGAACAGTGCTACAATAAACATCATTACATTTTAATTGATTTTAGAGAGAGAGGAGCACTGATCAGATACCTCCCATTTATACCCTGACCTGGGATCAGGGGATGAAACCTGCAACCTAGACCCAGGCCACGACCAGGGATTGACCCTGACCTTTTATGTTCAGGACGATGCTCCCAGCGATGCAGTCACAGTGCTCCACGCTCCCTCTGTGTGACTGATCTTGTGAGCCTCACGGTAACCCCAGGAGATCTGGAGGAGACCTGGAGGATTGTTTTGGTGTTGGGGTGTGTTCTCAGCATGGGGCGGGCAGTCGGACCTGTGTGGGGGCAGAGAGACCTGTTCTTCCCTCCAGGCTATGGGACTGGCTGTGTGTGACTGCATGTGTGTTGGTGGAGTGTCGGTGTGTGTGTGCGTGCGCCAGGTGCACCAAGCACATGGACCCTGATGTGCTGAGCCCAATCCCAATCCCACCCTTATCTTGTTGGGGGCAAGACTTACCTTTTGGGCCTCAGTTTCCTCATCTCTAAAATGGGGTGAGGTGAAATTGCCCCCACTTTGTAGGATGTCATGAGGATTAAATCAGGAACGTTTGTCCAGAGCCTTAGATGCCATAGGCCCCCCCAGTGTGATCACTATTAATGTGTGTGTGTCCCTGTCTGTCTCCTAGTTGGTGTTTCTGTCTGTCCTGTCTGCACTGTGGGATGGGCCTTCACCTGATCTCTCAGGGTGCCTTTCTCTTTCTGCCCCTGTGCACAGCTTGCCCTGCCCCTGGTCACCATGGGCACTGGAAGGATGGCCACCCAGCCGCTGACCACGAAGGCCTTGGTGAGTCATGTTACCGTGTCGCACCTCCTTCCTTAGGGTCAGGCTTCTGGGCAGGATGACCTCCTGCCCTGCCAAATGCCCTCAGGGCCCATGCCCCTGTCTAGGTCTCCTGGGGTTGTATCCACCCTGAGTTGGGAGAGTACTGTCCTGACACTGGCATTTTTCTACCACAGGACACAGCATGGCTCAGGAGTGAGCTGTCCTACCCTGGGGGCTCTGAGGAGACACCAGTGGGCACCTGGAAAGTGCTGGCCTAAGCACATTCAGTGAAGTGTGACAGAGGCCCCGGGCAGGATGTGCTGAATGAGGAACCTTCAGAAGTGGGCAGACAGCACTGCATGTCCAGGGAACTGGAGGGGGATGGGAGGAGGACGCCTGTGGTGAGGGACCTGTGAATGTCCCTGGCTGCGGACGTGATGTTTTACAGTGTCTTAGTGGGCGGCTGTTTGTGGTATTTTTCTCTAAATTTCCTTCTATGGAAAAAATACATCATCATAAAAGCTGGAGATGCAGCTCGGTTGGTTGGAGAATCATCATGATGTGACGAGGTTGTGGGTTCCATCCTTGGTCAGGGCACATACAAAAAGCAATGAATTCCACAGTAAGTGGAACAACATCTCTTTCTCTCGCTCCTCTCAAATCAATAAGTTTTTTTAAAGATTTAATTAATTTATTTTTAGAGAGAGTGGAAGAGAGAAAGAGAGGTCGAGAAATATCAGTGTGTGAGAGAAACATCGATGTGTTGCCTCTCAGCCTGCAACCCAGGCATGTGCCCTGACTGGGAATCGAACAGGCAACCCTTTGGTTCACAGGCCAGTGCTCAATCCACTGAGCCACACCAGCTAGGGTACAAATCAATAAATTTGTATTTCCACGTGTGTATATATATACACATATATATATATATTTGGAGGTAAATCTTTTTTGTTTTGTATCATCACCAGTGGATATGTTCACTGAATTGTAAGAAGAGAGGGAGAGAGCAACAGGGCTGAGAGAGACGAACGTCGATCTGTAGCCTCCCACACGTGCCCAACCCCTGATCAAACCCACAGCCTTTTGGTGTAGGAGACAGTACTCCAACCAACTAAGCCACCCAGCCCCGGCTGCACATAAATCTTTGCCCTGCATTCTGTATGATATTTTTTAAAATTTCTTTTTAATTAGGGAAGGGGGAGAAACTGTGTAAAGATTTAATTTTTTTAGAGAGACGGGAAGGGTTAGAGCAATAGAAGGACAGAAACAATGTTGTGGCAGACAAACATGGATGGGTTGCCTCTTGCATGACCCCAAATGGGGACCTGGCCCCCAAACCAGACATGTGCCCTGACTGGGAATGGAACAGGAGACCTTATGGTTTGCAGACCAGCGCCCAATCCACTGAGTCACATTAGCCAGGTCTTCATGATTTCTTTGCGGGCGATTCCTTGCAGAGGAACGTTGGTGAGGGTATTTTTAAGGCCTGAAAGAGTCTTCATATTTCTGGGTTGGGACAGGTTGTTCTCCCACCACGGTGCAGCAGGAGCTGCCACTGCTTCACATTGGTGTTTGTTAGGTGCTTATTCTGCTCGTTGACTATAAATAACAAGTGGTATGAACTATCCATATGATAGGTGACAACGGATGTCACGGGACCTCTTTCTGAGTAGCATCGTTTGTGATATTAGTGAGGATTCATTTTTAGAAGATGTTTATTTGCCATTTATGCAGGAGGGCAAATTATTTATCCTGTGTTTTGCTGGTCCTTAGGAATCTTAGTATTCTTGAAGGTTTTAATTTTTTAAAGTTTATTTATTTTTAGAGAGAAGGGAATAGAGGGAGAAAGAGAGGGACAGAAACTTTGATGTTGGAGAAAACATCGATCGATTGCCTCCCATGTGCACCCCAGTAGGGGACCACACCCTCAGTCTTTGGTTGTACAGACAATGCTCCAACTACCTGAGCTAACTGGCCAGAGCTGGACATTTCATATCAGTAGAATCACACAATATGTGGTTTTTGTATCTGGCTGCTTTCCCTGAGCATCATGTTTTGGATGTTCCTCTATGTTGCAGCAGGTGTCCTTTTCATGGCCGTATGCTATTCCACTGTACAGATAGACCCTGTGTGTACACATTTGTCAGGTGGTGTACATTAGGGTTGTTTCCACTTTTTGGTTGTTATTGGTAATGCTGCTATGAACATTTCATGTGTAAATTTTTGTCTGAACTTCTCATTTCTCTTGAGTGTAGGAGAGGAAATTATGGATCCTTTCATAACTGTATTTAACCATTTAGAGAACGATCCAACTGTTTTCCATCACAGCTGCACCATGGTGTCTCCGCTGTCACCTTCTCTGTGATGGTTGCCTTGGTTTCCTCCTTCACCACCGTTGTATAGGATTCCCAAAGGTTGTCATTTCCATGTGGTTGGGGTTTGGAGGTTCAATTGTTTTTTAAAATCTTTTAGCATAATTACATTCTCATTTTTCCAAAAATGGAATCTTGCCTGGCTTGTTGACTCAGTTGGTTATAGCACTGTCCTGCTCACCAAAATGCCATGGAATGGATGCCTGGTCAGGGCACATGCATGAGGCCAATGGGTCGATCCCTCTCTCTCTCTCTCTCTCTCTCTCTCTCTCTCTATATATATATATATATATATATATATATATATATATATATGACACAACCTTCCTCTCACTCTAAAATCAATAAAGATATCCTTTGGTGAGAAATAAAAGAAAAATAATGGAGCCTGATTTCACCTCTTTGGAAGTGGGTGAGGTTTTTCTTATGGCGAAGTGGTTTGTGCCATTAGACAAGAATCCAAAACAGATGGAGCCCTGGATGAGTGGCCTCAATCATGAGCCCACGGAGCACTCAGAGGGCTTTGGCACACTCAAAGGGAAGCCCCATTTCTAGGAGAATCTCCCGACCCTTCTGACGAAGGGCCCTGCGTCTCACCTCCACACCGTTATTGTTCCGTGTGGGCTCCCAGACACCCAGGATCTTCTCTGGTTGTCAGCTCCTCCAGCCAGAGCTCAGTGCATGGAGCCTGCTCAGTAAAAATTCCATTAAGTGAGTTAATTCAGGCTGGAAGACTTTGAATGTCGGTTATATTTAAAAATTAAAATGATGCCCTGGCTGGTGTGGCTCAGTGGATTGAGTGCCAGCTTGCGTACCAAAAGGTCACAAGTTTGATTCCCAGTCAGGGCACATGCCTGGGTTGCAGGGCAGGTCCCCAGTTGGGGGTGTGTGAGAGGCAACCAATCGATGTACCTCTCATACATTGATGTTTCTTTCCCTTTCTTTCTCCCACCCATTCTCTCTCTAAAAATAAATAAATAAAATATTTTTTAAAATTGAAATTAAAATGAGCCCTGGGGGTGTGCCTCGCTGGATTGAGTGCCTACCTGCCAACCAAAGGGTCACCAGTTTGATTCCCAGTCAGGGCACATGCCTGGGTTGTGGGCTGGGCCCCCAGTGGGGGGCACACCAGGGGCAGTCACACATTCATTTCTCTCCCTCTTTCTCCCTGCCTTCCCCTCTAAAAATAAAAATAAATAAATCAAAAAAATTTTTTTAAATAAGAAATTAAAATGAAATAAGAACCAAAAAAAAAAAAAAAAGAAAGAAAGAAGTACAATAATAAAGGGGGGGAGAAGGAAAGTGGCAGGTGGTGAAGGAGCATGTGGCCTCAACGATCATTTCGAAGGTGTATACTTACTGGGTTGGCCAAAAAGTTCCCTATGTTTTTTTCATAAAGTAAAAGACATTTTTCATTTTCAGCAGTAAATATTGATTTGGATATTTTGGCATCAGCATTCTCAGTGCTCTGCTGTTTAATCCTCAGTTCTGACTCACCTGCCCCATCTCCCTCCATGCACCCAACCACAGACCACAGCTTCTAATTTCCCGGACGCCCTCCAGCACTGCTGCTGCTCAGCACTCCTGTCATGGTGGTGTTGCTGGTTGTGGGTCTTTTCCAGATGTTTTATTTTGACAGGCGTGAGGTGGTTTTATCTCATTGAGGTTTTAATTTGCAACTTCTGATGATGAATAACATTGAGTATTTTTTCATGTTTGTTGGCCATCTGTATGTTGTCTTTGGAGAATTGTCTATTCAGGTCCTTTGCCCTTTGTTTACTTGGGTTGTTTTCTTCCTGGTGAACAGCCCCATAGTTTATTTGTCCCTCGGAGGACCATGGAGTGACTTAGGCACCAAGGACACTGAGGGTTCAGGCCCTGCAGAGCTCCACACCTTGTTGACACCATGTCAGGGGCATCCTGTGTGCCTTCCTGATCCTCTTGGCCTTTCTGGCCCTGTCTCCCAACCTCTGTGAAAAAGGCCCTGTGGTGAGTGGTGTGCACTTCCTCTTACAGGGGTCGGTGGCGTTCAGGGATGTGATTGTGGACTTCACCCAGGAGGAGTGGCAGCAGCTGAAGCCTGCGCAGAAGGACCTGTACAGAGATGTGATGATGGAGATCTACTGGAACCTGGTCTCACTGGGTAAGGGGGCAGCTTCCCTGTGTTACTCACCATGTGCCTGTCACCTCAGGATGACACAGAAATAGAAAAGATGGACAGATCTGACAATAGGATATTCAAATTTCTTAAAGTAAAAATAAAGTTGACAGGTGATAAAATGAGGGAGAGTATTTACTGCATGTATAACATTGAGAGGATTATAAATATATAAATCACTCCTTGGAATAAATGAGAAAAGAACCAAATGAAAATAGATAGCTCCAGCTTATGAACGTGCAATTCACAGATACAGAAATTCATGGATTTACACTTCACAAAAGATTTTTAAACCTTACGAATAGTCAAAGAAGTACCAGTTGAGTCACAGAAATACAATTCTTGCCCATGAGGTACACACAGATGAAAAAGAATGTGAGACGAGGCCAGGTGTGGCTCAGCTGATTGCAGCTTCACCCTGTACACGAAAAGTTGTGGGTTTGATTTCCTGTCAGGATACACACTTAGGTTGTGAGTTTGCTCCCCAGGCGGGGCACGTCTGTTACGTAACCGATTGATGTTTCTGTCTCTCTCTCTCTCCTCCCCATCTTCCTGCCCACTCCCTTTTTCCCTCTCTAAGTGTATCCTCAGGTGAGGCATAAAAAAAGAGTAACAGCATCCTGTATTATGAGGGTGCAGGGAGTGGGACTCTTCACTTTAGGAGCATGAAGTTGTGACAGCTGTTTTGGAAGACAGTGTGGTGACATTAACCAAATTTCAAATGACAAAGATGTTGCCTCTGGTCCCTGGGTACTGGGAAAGTGTTGGAGGGTTTGGTCTGACTCCTGAGGTCCTCTTCCTGTGGAGTGGACAGTGGGTTGTAGAGAGTGGGGGAGGCTGCTGCATCACGGCCATGGTGGCACGTCAGTCTGGTCCAGTTCAAGGTGTTCTCCTGTGTGGTGGCATTTGTTCACAGTATGTGCAGTGGGAGGCAAGGGGTGAATCAAGGATGACTAGTGAGTCTTATTTTTTTTATTTTATTCATTCATTCATTCATTCATTCATTTGTTTTTAGACAGAGGGGAAGGGAAGGAGAGAGAGAAATATCAATGTGTGGTTGCCTCTCGTGCGCCCCCAGCTGGGGACCTGGCCCACAACCCAGGCATGTGCCCTGACTGGGAATCATATCAGCGACCCTTTGGTTCCCAGGCCAGCACTCAATCCACTGAGCCACACCAGCCAGGGCTGAATCTTTCTTTTTTTTAATTATAAATGTATTTATTTTCTTAATAGTTGAAAACACACATAATGTAAAATTTACTATTTAACTATTTTGTTTCTGACTGTTTAACTATATTGACGTCTACAGTTCCATGGCATGAAGTACCTTCACATTATTTATTGTTTAGCCATCATGACATCCATCTCCAGAATTCCTAATCATCCTCAACCAACCATCTGTCACCTCTGAAGACCAGATCCCCATCCCCATCCCCGAGCCAGGGTACCCATGTCCTACTACTCTCTCTCAACTTGATGGTTATAGTTGCTTTCTGTGAATGGAATTATACGCTATTGGTCATGTCCAATACACTGTTGGACACTTAGCTTATTTTGCTAAGTCTCTTTGATAGGACTTTTTTTCTTTTTATTATTTGGGACTGGAGGTTCTGAAATCACATCTCTCTTCCAATGTGTTAGGTTGTGATACCCGAGAGGGGCACCAAGTGGGACTCGGATTATTCCTCAGCAGAGCTCAGAGAGAGGGTGTAGGCAGGGACATGCATTTAGAAGGTGTTGGCATGGAGAAGGGACTGAAATTTGGACTCCCAGTACTCAGGGGATGGGTCTCTAGCTCAGACTTTGTGGGCCAGTGGGGGCTTAAAGGGGGAAGGGGGACAGCTGCTTACTGTTGCCACTTTCTTTGTTACCTCCTGTGAAGGAGGGCTCTGTGTGGCAGGGTCTTCCCTTTTTTTTTTTAAAGATTTTATTTATTTACTTTTAGAGAGAGGGGAGGGAAGAGAGAAAGGGAGAGAAACATCAATGTGAGAGATACGTGGATCAGTTGCCCATCACAACCCCCAACTAGGGACCTGGCCTGCAATCCAGGCATGTGTCTTGACTGGGAATCGAACCAGTGACCTTTCAGTTCACAGTCTGGTGATCAATCCACTGAGCCACACCAGCCAGGGAAGATTCTTTGCTTTTTAAATGAGATTTTTATGTAAGATCTCACAGTTTTTAGAATTTGGGAGGAACCCTGATGTCCATGTGCAGAGTCTGGAACACAGGACAGCCCCCTAGGCTTGGAACAGAGATGAGGAATCCACAGGACAAATCATGAGGGAACTGGAGCAGCTCTGGTCAGCAGGGAGGGACGAGTGTGCAATGAGGAGAATGAGGAGCCAGCAGCCAGGGCTGGGCCACTCCTGGGCAATGGAGGAAGGCAGGAGCTTGGCTGGGGAGCAGGGAGACAGAGGACAACCAGAACCCACATGTGAGTCAGTTCTTACTTTATCATTTCTAATTAGCAGCCAATGCTTTGAAAAGCACAGTTGGATGGGGGCATGCAGAACTGGACCTGGAAGCAAAGAGCCGGGTGTAGTGAACCCTCACTGGGCTTGTGGGGTCCTTTGATCTGCTCCTCCACGCCTGCCTTCCTCTTTCTCTTCAGGGTCCGTCGCCCAGCTCTGAGCTCCCCTGGCCGCGTTTACACCCACTGCCAATGGAACCTTTCTCTCTCTGCTCACCTCACTGCAATTTACTGTCTCAGCTCACTGCTTCTCTTCTCCCTTGGTTCCCAGAGCAGGCTGTCCCCTGCTCTCAGGCTGTGTCTTGTCATGTCTTCAGAAGGTCCTCCCTCCCAGCTTTGTTAACTACATGTGTGTCATCATCTTTTTCCTCTCCCCTCAGACTTGGAGACTAGACCTGAAAGGAAAGAATCAGACCCACAGGAGGACAATTGGGAAGACAGACCACCCACTACGGTGGCTGCAGAAGGAGCCACAAGGAATGGTGCCCGGGGTTGCGCCTTGGAAGGAGCGGCGGGGACACAGGGTGACCGGATAGGGTGGCAACAGGGGAGCCCAGGGACCTGTTGGGGGTCTTTGGACATGTCTCAAGCATTAGCCCCTGAATGTTGTAAATTTGAGGCATTCGTCCACCAAAACCCCATGCCGGCCCGACCAAGATCAGAAGGACCGAGAGGAGCAGGGATGCACCCGTTCACCGTGTGTGGGAAGGACGCAGGTACTTCAAGCCTTGGTCCTCCCTCCAAACTCCATGCAGAGAAGCCCTATAAGTGCGGACAGTGTGGCAAGGCTTTCAGCTATAACTCGTCCCTGAAGGAGCACCAACGAATCCACACTGGGGAGAAGCCTTTCTCCTGTGCCACATGCGGTAAGCAGTTCACCCTGCGGTCTTCCCTCACCACTCACCAGCGCCTGCACACCGGGGAGAAGCCATACGTGTGTGGTGCCTGCAGCAAGGCCTTCAGCCAGAAGGCTCACCTCATGCAGCACCAGAGGACACACACCGGGGAGAATCCGTACACATGTGGGGAATGTGGCAAGGCCTTCAGCCAGAAGGCGCACGTCATACAGCACCAGAGGACACACACCGGAGAGAAGCCATATGCATGCGGGGCCTGTGGAAAGGTGTTTAGCCAGAAAGGGAACATCATCCGGCACCAGAGGACGCACACTGGGGAGAAGCCATATGTGTGCAGGGACTGCGGAATGGCCTTCAAGCTGAACAGGAAACTCATTGAGCATCAGAGTATGCACACTGGGGTGAAGCCCTATTTCTGTAGGGACTGCGGCATGGCCTTCAGTCGCAATGATTACCTCATCACACACCAAAGGACACACACCGGGGAGAAGCCTTATGTGTGCGGGGACTGTGGCAAGGCCTTCATGCACAACAGGAGCCTTATTGCCCACCAGAGGACGCACACTGGGGAGAAACCATATGTGTGCGGGGACTGCGGCAAGGCCTTCAGCCGGCAGGAGTGCCTCAAAGCGCACCAGAGGACACACACTGGGGAGAAGCTGTATGCGTGCAGAGATTGTGGCAAGGCCTTCAGACACAAAGGGAACCTCAGCCTACACCAGAGGACACATACAGGGGTGAAGGCATATGTGTGTAGTACCTGTGGCAAGGCCTTCAGCCGGAACAGAAGCCTCATTGTTCACCAGAGGATGCACACTGGGGAGAAGCCGTATGCATGCGCAGACTGTGAAAAGGCCTTCAGTCGGAGTGAGCACCTCATGGTACATCAGCGGACACACACGGGCGAGAAGCCATATATGTGTGGCCAGTGCGGCAAGGACTTCACGCAAAACTACTCTCTCAGGGAGCACCAGCGCGTGCACACTGGGGAGAAGCCCTACACGTGTGACCAGTGCGGCAAGGCCTTCAGGCAAAACTCCTCACTCAGGGAGCACCAGCATGTGCACACCAGGGAGAAGCCCTACACGTGTGACCAGTGCGGCAAGGCCTTCAGGCAAAATTCCTCGCTCAGGGACCACAGGCGTGTGCACTCCGGGGAGAAGCCTTACAGCTGCAGCCAGTGTGGCAAGTTCTTTAGCCTCAAATCCTCTCTCAGGAAGCACCACCGAGTTCACACGGGGGAGTAGCCAGCCCTACCAGTGCTCCATCAGCTGGAAGCCCCAGAGGAGGATGCACACATAGCAGAAAGGCAGGAAATCTCAGTATCCACACTCAACTGGCCGGTCCTAAGCCCATGAGTCAGTACCAGATTTGACACAGTATGCAAAAGAAGTCCCGCCCAGACGGGTCATAGAATGTGGGCTCTGGGGACAGGCCACACCATGCTCACCATTTGATTCTGCAGCATCCACAGGGCCCTGTGGAACGCAAGCCCCCCTACAGGTCTAGTATCTGAGAGCGTGGTCAGGGGCACTGTGACTCCAGACCCAGCTGGAGTAAACTGTCCTATGAGCTTGGACGTGCATTTAGTCTCTGGGTCTTCACCTCAACAGAAACAGGAGGAGCAGGAGGAGGAAAGAACAGGGGGCGGTGAGCTTCATGGGGAATATGTCAGTTTGTCACATGTGCCCGAATCTAGATGGGTCAGGTTGTGCCCATCTGTGTGTTTGCTCGTTTTCCCCACACACAGCCCCTAGTTTCCCTGCAACACTGAGTGGAAGCCCCAAGCTCATAAGCTGTAGAAGTTAGCAGGTGGATCCTGAGGAGAAATGAGTATTTTTTACAGGATTAGGAAGTAACACTAGTCACCTCAGATACCACTTTCTCATAGTGGTCTGTTAAAAATTTTTTTTAAATAAAAATTAAGTGAGACTAATGTCATTTTAAACAATCATCCAGTACAAAAGATGCAGGGACCAGTGTCCTGTTCAAATGAGTGTCAGCACTTGCGGGGACCCCCAGAACCCAGGAAGCCTACCAAAGGCCACCTACCCCTCGAATCCCTGGTTCCTGGCTTGGGAATGGTCGTACAACTTCTTATACTAGTTATCAGAACAGGTTTCCCTGGGGTTTGTCCGTCTCCCATGACCAGAGAGAAGTATTAGCGGAAAATCACATCTGCCCATCTGTACCACACACACACCCCCGTCACTGGCATCAGGAGACTTGAAGGATTTCCCATCTCCTTTATCATGGATGCTCATTTACCCAGTAAACATTCCCCATGGCATGAAATTTCATCAGGGGAACTGTCCTTTGGCGCAGCTTTCTTTAGAAAGCTGTGTAGAGGGAAGGGAACATGTCCTTACAGGCGATCGATCACCTGTTTTCCAGAGGGGCCGAGAGGTGACAGGAAGTGAAGAAGGAGGGGCGAGAGTGAAGTTGGCCTTTTTCCTGTGTTGAATGCCATGTAGCATAGGGACGTTCGTGTGACAGTGACTGCTGCGTCTGATGGGGGTAGCGGGGGATTTGGGTCAAGAAAGAGGCTGAGTTTTGCTTTTTTGTTTTCTTTCTGAGTAGTGGGGGGAGAGGCTGTTTGAAGAAATAAGAACATGAATGCCTAAGACACGAAGACCTAGAATTTCCGCATCCTCTGGTAAGCAGGAATCTCAAGAGACGAGAGGCTTCAGGTGAACAGCAAGCCACTCCAGTATCTGAGCACCTCCTGCCTGCCAGGCACTGTTCCAGGCTCTGAGAGTCCAGCAGTGAGCGAACCAAGCCTACTGCCTCATGGAGCCCCCGCTGCTCATTTCTCAGCCCCATCAGAGGTGATGAGTTAGAAAGTGAAGGGCAGGGCCATTTCAGCTCTGGCAGTCAAGGAGAGGAAGGTGACATTGGGGCACATTCCCAGTTACTAAACAGAAGAAAGCTGTCCCCTGCTCTCAGGCTGTGCCCTGTGGTGTCTTGGGAAGGTCCTTTCTCCCAGTATTGTTACCTCTCTGTGTTCCGTCAGCGGTTCCCCCCTCCCCTCTCACTTGGAGACTAGAGCTGATGTAAAAGAATCAGACCCACAGGACGGTATTTGGGGACACACACCATTCCTTGCCGTGCTGGTGGAAGCACCCAGGAGGAATGGTTCCCAGGACTGTTTCTGTGAAGGAGCAGGGACACAGGCTGAGTTGGTGGGGCGGCGATGCTGGAGACCAGTCACCAGTCACAGGTGGTTGTACATGACCGAAGCTTCAGACCCCGAATATCATGAATTTAAGGCATTCGAACACCAAAGTCACTTGCCAGCCCCACCAAGATGGGAAGGACCGAGTGGGATAGGTACACACCCATTCACCAGGCATGGGACGTCTCAGGTGCTTTAAGGCTCATCCTCCCTCCAAATTCCTGGCAGAGAAAAAGCCTTTGGGTGCATGGAGTATGGTAGGCTTACGGCTGTAACTCGTGCCTAAAGAAGCACCAAATAATTCACATGGGGAGAAGCCCTCCCTGAGCTCCACGTGTGGGAACTGTTCACCCAGCAGTCCTGCCTCACCGCCCACCAGCTTGTGCACACCAAGGAGAAGCCATGTGCCTGCTTGGATTGGGGTAAGGCCTGCAGGCAGAGCTCCATCTTGCAGAGCATTGGTTAGTGCACACCACACAGGAGCCTTATGAGCTCAGCCAATGTGATGAGGCCTTTAGCAGAACTCTTCCCTCTCGAGGCACAGGCGCGTGCACAGCGGGGAGAAGCCCTAGGAGTGCTCATCTTTCAGAAATGTCTGTTCCTAGAGGCGCACCAGACCAGCCACACGAGGGAGAAGCCCTACAGATGCGGCAATGACTTTGTCAGGAACTTCTCCCTCACCCTCCACTGGAGGATCCACATGGAAGAGTAGCAGGTGGGCAAAAAACTTCATCAGGAGCTTCAACCTCATGCAACACCAGAGGATGCACCTGTACCAAGGAGGAGGTCCTGGGACCTCAGAACCCTCACCTGAGGATGTGTCCTGAGCCCATGCACAGTGCCAGAAATGACATTGGCGCCCACAGGTAGGACTTAAGAGAAGTCCTGCCCAGATGTGTCTTAGGAATGTGGTCACTGGGGACAGGTCACACCATGCACACGAGCAGCTTTCGTAGCATTGGCACTGCTGCATGAAACACAGCCCCCCCCCCACACACACACACAGGTCTAGTATCTGGGCGTGTGGCCAGGGGGTCTGTGGCTGCAGACCCAGGGCCAGTAAACTGTTGTAGGAGTTTGGACAACACAGTCAGTGTCTCTGGTCTCCACCTTCTGGATAAACAGAGGAGGAGAGAAAGGAGAGGAGATAGTGGGCTCCATGGGGACACTGTCACTTTATCAGACGTGCCTGGATATAGTCCAGAGTTTGGGTTGTCACCATCTGTGGGTGTCCTTATTTTCCCCACACCCAGCCCCCAGTTTCCCTGAAACAGTAGAAGGTGCCAAGCGGTTCATAAGGTGAAGAAATTTTTTTTTCACCTTTAGGAAGTAACAGTAATAGCATCAGATGCCATAGTTTCTCATAGTGGTCTATTAATTTGTTTTAAAAGATTTTTAAATTTATTGTTAGAAAGACGGAATGGAAGGAGAAAGGGAGAGAAATGTCCGTTCGCTGCCTCTCCCAGACTCCCAATTGGGACCTCGCCCCCAACCTGGGCATGTGCCCTGCCTGTGAATGGAACCCGTCACCCCCGGTTCGCAGGCCCGCACTCAACCCACTGAACCACAGCAGCCAGGACAAACTTTCCGTAAGTCAGCGCGTCTATCAGGGGCCCTGGGTGGACACGAGACGTCTGCAGACTGGCTACAGCTTCTTGTCCCACCTGGACCCCCAGCACCGACTTTTGTAGGATTTCCCTGCCCCCTTCCCCAGTTCGCCCTCCCCATCTCCCCGCACCCGTCTTCCTTTTCTCATTCTCTTCCGTGGTCCCCACTCCATCCATCCACCCCTTCCGGTCTGGCCCTGGTAGGCGCGCTCGTATTCTTCCCGCCCTACGAGCCCTGGCGCAACACCCCACCTGATTCCACACGAGCCCCGCCTTCCTGACCCCGCTGCCGAGGGGACTTCTGGGACATGGTGCCACGTGCGACCAACTCCGGTTCAGTCCGGTGGGCAGCCACCCTCTCTAGGGAGGCTGGTTGGAGGCGGCGGTGGCGCGCGCACTTCTGGGACGTGTAGTGGACCCCTGCGCGCAGACGGTGCTGACGCAGTGGGGTGAGGCGGTGCCGGGGGCGCCATTCACTTTTCTCAGGGAGACGCGTGAGTCAGGCTGGTGACGTCTAGAGTCGGTAGGGCACTGGGATGCGGGTCCTGGAAGGGGCGTGTGGACTCAGTGAGGAGCGAGTGCTGATCGGGGCGGGGTCAGGAGGGTGACGGTGACGCTTGTCGCTGTGTGTGTGTGAGTGTTGGGCTGAGACTCCCAGGCCGTCTCTGACTGGCTCTGTGTTTGTCACCGCGTGTGTCTGGGTGGTCTCCCGGGTCTCCCCTTTGTTTGTGGGCGTGTCGGCTGTGGGCGTGTCAGCTGCCTGTCTTGGCCTCTCTGGCGTCCCTCTGTGTCCACGACAGTGTGCGTGTCTGCCTTTGTATTTGTCCTCGGTGTCTCAGCGCGAGGGCGCCATCCAGGTGTCCACCTGTGTCTGGTCTCTTCCTCTGCGCCTGTGAGTGTGGCGTGAGCGTGTCTGTGCGTGTGAGGGTCCTTCTCCCCTGCCCGAGCCTTCCCCTGTCTGTGTGCTCCTGCATCTGTGTTTCAGGGCATTGCCGACATTTGTGAGTGCGTGCGTGCGTCGGAGGTGCCTTCCCAGAGCGTGGGAAAGACGGTCCTGCTGGACAGACGGGCCTGGCGGAGCTGCCTGCCTGCGGGTCCCAGAGCCCAGCTCCTTTCTGCCCTCAGAGCCTCCCCTGGCCCCGGGAGGGCAGAATGGGTCTAGTAGCCCGGTGTGGGGTCAAGAAAGAGGGTCGGAGACCTTACCCCATGCTGACCTGGGTGGATTTGTTCAGGAAGGGTGTGTCGGGTGCTCGGGGTAACCTTCTGGGCATTTTGTAGGCCTCCCGGTGACACTGAGGTAGGGACCCTCATCATTCCCATTTTGAAGATGGGGAAACTGAGGCTCAGAGACTTAAAGTGAATCTCCTAACTGGACACCCAGGAATCCGAGATTCCTAGTCCTAGAGCCCCCACACTAGCCACCCTACAGTGGGAAATCCTTGTTTCCCAGTATAAACAAAGGACGGAAAGAAATGCCCGAAAGCTTCAACAGAGGAGGAGCGCCCCCGCCCATGACTCTGCCAACTGGTATCTGAAGCCACACTGGGTTCAGAGGTGACCAGCCCTGTGCGCATGCCACTTCATGGCCTCCTTTTAAATGAAGTAAAAATTAAGAGTTGTGATTGCATTGCTGTAAGGGCAAAAATAATCCAGACTGGATTAGATTCGCTTTTTTCTCTTTGAGTTTTAAAAGAAATGATATTTTGAAGGGCACCTACAGGTGTCAGGAACCCTTGGCCAGCTGTGCCTCCTGGGTAAGTCTCCTCGGGTGGATCTTTGTCTGGCAAATGGCACCTGTGTTGTTGACCTTTCGGGGCAGGGATAGGAATCAGAGACCACAAGTCGAGAAATACATTTGTAAAAATTAAATTGTTTAAGAAATCATGAAGCCACTGCACCTAAGGACATGACATGACTCCTGCTTCCTGGGGACAACCTGGCATTTCAGACTGGGCGTCCGGCATCTATCCTCCTGCCCAGGGTTAGTTGGTCAGATGGGTGGTGGTGTGCTTCTAGGATCAGTGCTACAATAAACATCATTTGTATGTTTATGGGTTTTAGGAAGAGAGGAGAAGGGATAAAAACACTGACAAGTTGCCTCCCACAGGCACCCCAACCAGGGACCAGGGCATCAAACTCACAACCTAGGTACAGGCACCAAACAGGGTTCGAACCTGTAACCTTTTGGTGTACAGGACAATGCTCCAACCAACTGAGCCACCCAGACAGGGCTGGACTGAGTCTTTACCTTGTGCCACACAGCTCAAGGCTCCCTGCATGTATATGTTCATTGAGCCTCACTGTAACCCCTCAAGATATGGGGAAGACCGGGAGGGTGAGGGCAGAGTTGTGGTGTCTTCTGGGGCCCAGGGCCATCACTCAGACCCAGGGCAGGGTCAGAGGGTCCTGTTCCCCTAGGATGTGGGACAGGCAGTGTGCACATGTGTGTGTTTTGGGGGGGTGTCAGTGTGTGGGTTTCAGATATACATCAAGCACGTATACCCTGACATAGTCAGTCGAATCCCAATCTCTGCTCTATCATCTTGGGTGAGTGGCTTATCTTTTGGGACCTCTGTGAAAGAAGGTGAGTGGAAATAGCCCCCACATTGTAGAGTGTCAAAAGGATTAAAACATAGATGTTTGTTGAGTGCCTTGGATGCCTTTGGACCCCCACATGCAATCCCTGTTAACCTGTGTGCACATCCCTGTCTGCCTGTAGTGGGTCTGTCTGTCTGTCCTGTCTGCATTGTGGGTCGGACCTTGACCTGATCTCTCACTGTGCTTTTCCCTTTTTCCCCCTGTACACAGCTTGCCTGTGCTCCGGTCACCATGGGCACTGGAAGGATGGCCACCCAATCACTGACCACGAAGGCCCTGGTGAGTCATGGTACCTCTCCCTAGGATCAGGCTTCTGGGCAGGGATGACCTTCTACCCGCCTGACCTGCTCAGGGCCCAGGCACCCAGCCTGGTCTACTAGGGTTCTGTCCACCCTGAGGAGGGAGAGTAGTGTGATAACACTAGCTTTTGTCAACTTCAGGGGCCACGATAGCTCAGGAGTGACCTGTCCTACCCTGGGGGCTTCAGGAGACACTGGCAGGCACTTGGGAAGTGGTGGCTTAAGCAAGTTCCGTCAAGTGTGACAGAGGCCCTGAGTTGGACATGCTGGACAAAGGACCTCAGAAGTAGACAGGGGGCACTCAATGCCCGGGGGACTGGAGGGGGATGGGAGGAGGTTGCTTGTGGTGAGGGACCAGTGAATGTTCCCGGCTGTTGCCATGATGTTTTACGATGTTTTAGTGCGTGGCTATTTATGGTATTTTTCACTAGATCTCCTTCATTGGAAGAAATACTTTACAGTAAAATCATACAGCCTTGGCTGGTGTGGCTCAGTGGATTGAGTACCAGCCTGCAAATCAAAGGGTCACCTGTTTGATTCCCAGTCAGGGCACATGCCTGGGTTGCGGGCCAGGTTCCCAGTAGGGGGCGCATGAGAGGCAACCACCCATAGATGTTTCTCTCCCTCTCTTTCTCCCACCCTTCCCCTCTCTAAAAATACATAAATAGTCTTTAAAAAATAAAAACAAAAAGATGGAACTTAGTTGGTTAGAGCATCTTCTTGATATGCCAAGGTTGTCAGTTTGATCTCTGGTCAGGGCACATATGGAGGCAACCAGTGAATTCATCAGTAAGTGGAACAACATCTCTTTCTCTCTGTGTCTCAAATCAATAAATTGCATACATATGTTGGGCATAAATCTTTTTCTTTAATCATTACCAGAGGATATGTTCATTGAGATTTAGGGAGAGAAGAAGAGAGAGAGAGAAACATATGAGAGAGAAATATCAATCGGTTGCCTCCCACATGCACCATGACTTTGTATGGAACCTGCAACGATTTGGTGTACAGGCCAATATTCCAAAGAGGGCTAGACATCAATCTTCGTCCTGTGATTCGTTTTGTTTTGTTTTTTAAGATTTTATGTATTTATTTTTAGAGAAGAGAAGGGAGGGAGAAAGAGAGGGAGAGAAACATCAGTGTGCAGTTGCCTCTGGAGCGCCCCCAACTGGGGACCTGGCCTGCAGCCGAGGCATGTGTCCTGACTGGGAATCAAACTGGCAACCCTTTGGTTCCCAGTCCAGCACTGAATCCACTGAGCCACAGCAACCAGGGCTGATTTCTTTCTTATTTTTCTATTTTTTAAATTATGAAAGGTGGAGCAAACTGTGTAAACATTTTTCTTTTTTAAAGATTTTGTTTGTATATTTGAGGGAGGGAAAGGCAGGGACAGAGACAGGGAGAGAAACCTCAGTGTCTGAGAGATACAGCAATCGTTTGCCTCTTGCGAGTGCCCACCTGGGGACCTGGCCTGCAACCCAGGCATGTGCCCTCACTGGGAATCGAACTGGTGACCCTTTGATTGGCAGTCCAGTGTTCGATCCACTGAGCCACAGCAGCCAGGGCTGTCAGACTTGATGTTTAGAAAATATTTACTTGCCATTTAAGCAGGTGGGCAGATTGCTTTTATTTTATTCAGATTTTATTTATTTTTAGACAGGAATGAAAGGAGGAAGGGAGGGAGAGAAACATCGATGAGTGAGAGAAACATTGATTGTTCTCTCCCATTTGCCCCTCAATCAGGGACCACATCCTCAACCTTTAGTTGTATAGTTCATCCAACTGAGAGTCACCGAGTCAGGGCTGGACATTTATAGAAATGGAATCACACAACATGTGGTTTTTTGTATCTGGCTGCTTTCACTGAGCTTCATGTTTTTGATGTACATGTATGTTATAGCAGATTTCCTTTTTCACGCTGTATACTATTGCACTGCAAAGATCATGTGTGTATGCATTTATCGGGTGATGTACACTTGAGTTGTTTTCACCTCTTTGGTTTTATTAGTCATGCTGCTGTGAACAGTCATGTACAGTTTTTTGTTTGATCTCATTTCCCTTAAGTGTAGGAGCAGAAATTGTGGGTCCTTTGATATCAGTGTATTTAACCATTTAAGGAACAATCAACTGTTTTCCAACACGGCTGCATCATGATATTTCCACTGTCACCTTCTCTGTGATGGTTACCTTGATTTCCTCCTTCACAAACATTCATTAGGATTTCCCGATGGTTGTCATTTTCCTTTTGGGATTTGGGGATTTAATTTCTTTCTCTTTTTTTCTTTTTAAAGATTTTATTTATCTCTAGAGGTGGGGGTGGGGAGGTGGGGAGAAAGAGACGGAAAGAAACATCAATGTGTGGTTGCCTCTTGCATGCCCCCAGCCAGTATCCTGGCCTGCAACCTAAGCATGTGCCCTGTTGGCGAACCAAACCAGCAAACCTTTGGTTCCCAGGCGGGTAGTCAGTCCAGTGAGCCATACCAGCCAGGGCTCAATTGCTTTTTCTTAAACTCTTTTAGTGTAATTACTTTTCGGTTTCTCTAAAAATATAGCCTGCCCTGGCCGGGTTGCTCAGTTGGTTGTACCATCCACCTGCACACCAGAGTGTTACAGGTTCAGTACCCGCTTGAAGCACGTGCATGAGGCAGACAAATCAATGTCTCTCTCTGCCTTCTTCTCCCTCTTACATCAATAAATACGTGCTCAACTGAGGATTAAGAAAAATAGAGCCTGATATCAGTTCTTTGGAACTGGGTGAAGTTTATCTTGTGCCGAAGTGGTCTGTGCCTTTAGACAAGAATTTAAAACAGATGAAGCCCTCCAATTAGTGCCTTCAGTCGTGTACCCACAGAGTGCTCAGAGGGCTTTGGCGCACTTGGAGGGAAGCCCCATTTCTAGGGGAATCTCCCCACCCTTCTGAGGAGGGGCCCTGTGTCTCACCTCCACACCCTTACTGTTCCGTGTGGGCTCCCAGACATCTAGGACCTTCTCTGATTTTCAGCCCGTCCCAACCCAACCTCGGTGTGTGGAACTTTCTTGGTAAAAATTTCATTGAGTGAGTTCACTCAGGCAGGTAGACTTAGGGTCGCCTTTCAGGAGGCATTGTATTGAAGACATGAAATTGAAATAAGTCCAACAACAAAGAGGGGCAGGAGGAAACTTTGGGAGGTGGTGGATTAGTTTGTAGCCTCAATGGCCGTTTCAAAGGTGTGTATTTATTGGTTTGTCCAAAAAGCCCATTATGTTTCTTCCATGAAGTAAAAGACACATTTTACATTTTTACCTGTAACTTTATTGATTTGGATATTTTAGCAGTGGCATCCCTAGTGCTCCCATCTGCTGTTTAAGCCTCAGGTCTTGAACCACCAGCCCCACCCAGAATCTACCCCCATGGATCCAGCCTCAGATCACCCCTTCCAATTTCTTTTTTTTTTTTTTTTATTTATTTATTTATTTTTTTTTAAATATATTTTATTGGTTATGCTATTACAGTTGTCCTATTATCCCCCTTCATTCCCCTCCACCCTGAATACCC
>CM052550.1:46225139-46271974 GCA_028533065.1 Trachops cirrhosus
ATAAACTTCAATTTTCTGTCAGTTCTGGTTGTTATTTTGTTTCTATATCTTTGTTGTCCCTATCTTGGTTGTGCGAGGAGGCACAGTGCGTCTACCTATGCCTCCATCTTGGCCGGAAGTCTCCCAATTTCTTAGATATCCCTAGAGCTAATGCTGCTCAGTCACTTGTCACAATGGTATTGACCAGATTGAGGGTCCTTTGTGGGGCTTCTGTCAGGTGTGATGTGATATGTCATTGTGGTTTTTATTTGCAGCTCTCTGATGATGAGTGACACTGAGCATTTTTTCATATGTTTGTTGGCCATTTGTATATATGTCCTCTTTGGAAAAGTGTCTATTCAGACCCTTTGCCCAGTGCTTAAGTGGGTTTTTTGTCTTCCTGGTGAACAGCCCCATAGTTTATTTGCCCATCCAAAGGTGATCCAGTGTGCTCAGGCACTGAGGTCACTGAGTGATCAGGACCTTCAGACCTCCGCCCCGTATTGACACCACGTCAGATGCATCCTGTGTGCCTTCCCAATCCTCTCCCAACCGCTGTGAGGAGGGCCCTGTGGTGAGTGGTGTGCGCTTCCTCTTACAGGGGTCGGTGGCGTTCAGGGATGTGATCGTGGACTTCACCCAGGAGGAGTGGCAGCAGCTGAAGCCTGCACAGAAGGACCTGTACAGGGACGTGATGATGGAGACCTACTGGAACCTGGTCTCGCTGGGTAAGGGGACAGCTTCCCTGCATTACTCACCATCTGCCTGTCACTTCAGGATGACAGAGAAATGGAAAAGTTGGGCAGATTGGACATGTAGGATGTTCAAATGACAGGAAGCTAAATATAAAGTTGATAGGTGATGAAGTGGAGAAGAGTATTTACCACATGTATTATAGTCAGAGGACTATAAATACATAAAGAGCTCCAAGGATTAAACAAGAAAAAGACCAAATGAATGATACCAAGTTGGACCAAGCTTATGAGCATGCAAACACAGTTGTAGAAATGCATGAAATTACACTTTATAAAAGATTCTTAAACCTTACTATAATAGTCAAAGAAGTACCAGTTGAGTCACAGAAATACAACTCTTGCCCATGAGGAACACAGAGAGGAAAAGACTACCAGCCCTGGCCGGGTGTGGCTCAGTTGGTTGGAGCATTGTCCAGACCACAAGGGTTGTGGGTTCGATTTCCTGTCAGGATACAAACCTACGTTGTGAATTTGATCCCCAGGCAGGGGACACCCGGGAAGCATCTGATCATTGTTTTTTTCTCATGAATTTTTCCACTTTTCCCTCACCACCTGCTTCCTCTCTAAGCATATCTTCAGCTGAGGCATAAAAAAAAAGAGTAACAGCATCCTGTGTGATGAGGGTGTAGGAAAAGGACTTCTGATTTTTATTTATTTATTTATTTTTAAGGAGAGGAGAAGGGATGCAGAAAGAGAGGGAGAGAAATGTCTGATGTATGAGAGATACGATTGGGGACTTGGCTGGCAACCCCGGCATGTGCCCTGACTGGGAATGGAACCAGCGACCTTTTGGCTTGCAGGCTGGGACTCAGTCCACTGAGCCACAGCAGTCAGGGCAAGGACTCCTCATTTCAGATGTGTGAAGTTGGGACAACTCTTCGGGAAGACAGTTTCATGTTATCAGCTAAATTTCAAATGATTCATTACTGTAATGTATCCTTTAAAATTTTTCCTATATGTGTGCAGAGTTTTTCATAGTAAGAAAAACAAAGAGAAATAAAGAGATGTCCACCTAGAAAACTGACCAGACAAATCCGGGTGTAGAAATACGATGGAAATCACAACACTCTTCAAAGATGAGCATCCTTTGTAGTCACTGACACAGAAAGATGGATCTGGATAATTATTCAGGAAAAACTCTTAACTTTCAGAACAGGAAAAGGTCCCATTTCTCTAACAGTATTTCTGGACGTGTAACTTACCTATAATTAACTGCACATAGTTAAAGCGAAGGATGTGATGCGTTTTACCTTTTGTATTCACCTGGAAAACCATCGTTGTGATGCAGACTTGTCCATTAGCCCAAAAAGTTTTTCTTTCCTTTTGACCACTCTCCGTCCCCCATGACGACTGTGGTTAGGTTGCCTGTTCTAGAATTTTATATATGTGGAATCGTATGCCACATAATCTTTTTTTATCTGAGTTCTTACACTTGGCATCATTTCCTTGAGGTTCACTCAACACCAACCATATGTGTGAATGATTCCCTTTATTTTTTTCCTTTCTTTCTTTCTTTTTTTTTTGATTGGAGAGAGAGAAAGTGAGTGTGACAAACATCAGTCAGTTTTTTCCCACACAAGCCCTGAAGTGGGATCAACCTGCAGTCTTTTGGTGCACACGACGATGCTCCAACCAGCTGAGCTACACGGCCAAGGAAATAGCTGACTTCTCTTCATGGCTGAGTAATAGTCTGCTTCAGGGATCAACCACCCTGTGTTTATCTTTTCACCTGATGATGAACAGAAGGCTTGTTCCAGTTCTAGACCCAGGGTACGGGTCTCACACTCAAGGGTTTGTGGTGCCAGTGAGGGTAGGGAGACAGCTGCTTACCACGCCTGCTTTGTTGCCTCCTAGGAAGGAGGGTACATACGGCAGAGTTTTCCCTTTTTTAATGAGGTATCTCTGTAAGATCACAGTTTTTCTTTTTATTTTGTAAAGATTTTATTTATTTATTTTTAGAGAGAGGGGAATAGAGGAGAAAGAGAGGGAGAGAAACATCACTGTGTGGTTGCCTCTCACACGCCCCCCACTGGGGGCCCAGCCCACAACCCAGGCACATGCCCTGAGTGGGAATCGATCAGGTGACCCCTTGGTTTGTAGGCCGGCACTCAATGTACTGAACCACAACCAACCAGGGCAGACCTCACAGTTTTTAAATGTTTGGATGAACCTTAAAGTCCATATGTAGAGTCCAGAACTCAGGATATCTCCTTAGGCTGGAAACAGAGATTGAGGAACCCATGGAATAAGGCACAAGGGTATTGGAGCGGGTATGGTTAGCAGGGAGGTTCGAGTGTGCTAAGCGGAGGGGTGAGGGGCCAGGCCACTCCCAGGCAGCATTGAACGTGGGAGCTTTGCTGGCAGGTGGGGAGACCAAGGGCAACCAGCACACCCATTTGAGAGTCAGATCTTTTCTTTATCGTTAGTCATAATCTTTATCGTTAGTAAGTCAACACTTTGAGAATCAAAGCTGGCTGGTGACGTGCAGGACAAGGCTTGGAAGTGAGGCGCCAGGTGCAGTGAACCCTCACTGGGTTTGCAGGAGCCTTTGATCCGCTCCTCCAAGCCCACCTTCTTCCTCTTTCTCTTCAGGGTCTTTTCCTTGCAGCTCTGTGCTCAGCTGGCCACCTTTCTACCCCCTCCAAGCAGACATTTCTTGCTCTGTGCTCACCTCCCTACAACTTACTGCCTTACCTCACTGTTCCCCATGACAGGCTGTTCTCTGCCATCAGGCTCTGCCTTGTCGTATCTTGGGAAGATCCTCCCAGCGTTGTTAACTACATGTGTGTCTTCTCTTTTCCCCTCCCTTCAGACTTAGAAACTAGACCTGACCTGAAAGCATCAGACCCACAGGAGGACAAATGGGAAGACAAACCATCCGTTGTACTGGTGGAGGAAGGACCCATGAGGAATGATGCCCAGGGTTATACCTGTGAAGGAGCAGGGGCACAGGGTGACCAGGTGCGGCAGCAACAGGGGAGTCCACGGACCTGTCTGGGGAATTTGGACATGTCCCAAGTGTTAGCCCCTGAATGTTGTGAATTTAATGCATTCGTCCACCAAAGCCCCATGCCGGCCCCACTGCCGTCAGAAGAACCAAGAGGAGACAGGACACACCCATTCACCACGTGTGGGGAAAACTCAGGTACTTCCAGCCTCAGTCCTCCCACCCAACTTTGTGCAGAGAGGAAGACATACAAGTGCGGGCACTGTGGCAAGGCTTTCAGCTATAAATCGTCCCTGGGTAAGCATCAACGAATCCACACCAGGGAGAAGCTCTTCTCGTGTACCACGTGCGGTAAGCAGTTCACCCTGCGGTCTTCCCTCACAATCCACCAGCGAGTGCACACTGGGGAGAAACCATACGTGTGTGGGGACTGTGGCAAGGCCTTCAGCCAGAAGGCTCACATCAACCGGCACCAGAGGACACACACTGGGGAGAAGCCTTATGCATGTGGGGACTGTGGCAAGGCCTTCATCCAGAAAGGGAATCTTGTCCTGCACCAGAGGACGCACACTGGGGAGAAGCCATACACATGTGGGGACTGTGGAAAGTCCTTCAGCCAGAACAGGAGCCTCATCGTGCATCGCAGGATGCACACTGGGCAGAAGCCATACTCGTGTGGGGATTGCGGAAAGGCCTTCAGCCAGAACGAGTGCCTCATCCTGCACCAGAGGACGCACACCGGGGAGAAGCCATACACATGTAGTCAGTGCGGCAAGGCCTTCAGGCAAAGCTCCTCACTCAGGGACCACCTTCGCTTGCACACAGGGGAGAAGCCGTACACATGTGGTCAATGCAGCAAGGCCTTCAGGCAAAGCTCCTCGCTCAGGGACCACCAGCGCGTGCACACTGGAGAGAAGCCCTACAAATGCATCCAGTGTGGTAAGGCTTTTAGCAAGAACTCCTCACTCAGGAAGCACGGGCTCGTGCACACCAGGGAGTAGCCTTACCAGTGCTTCATCTGTCAGAAGCACTTCATGACACGCTCTGCAGAAGCACTTGACGGACCACACTGTAGAGAAGCCTTGTAAGTGCAGCCAGTGCGGCAAAGCCTTCATCAGGAACTTCTTTCCGTTCGGCAGAGGATCCATGTGGGAGAGAAGCCCTATGAGTGTGTCAAATAGGGGGAAAACTTCAGGAACTTCAGTCTCACAGGACACATAGCAGGGAGGTGGGGGATCTCAGACTGGCAGGTCTTGAGGCCATGGGCAAGTTCAAAACTGACATTTGGATCCCACAGGTAGGACACAAGAGAAGTCCTGCCCTAACAGGTCATAGGAATGTGAGCTCCGGAGACAGACCACATCATACTCACTGTTTGCTTCTGCAGTGTCTGCGTGGCCATATGGAAAGTAAGCCCCGCTACGGGTCTAGTATCTGGGAATGTGGGTAGGGGCACATGGCTGCAGACCAAGCTGGAGTGAACTGTCCTATGAGCTTGAACAAAGCATTTAATGTCTCAGGGTCTCCATCTCCGGTAAAGTGGAGGTGGGTGAGGAGGAAAGAATAGGGGGAGGTTGTTTCCATGGTCACATGGTCAGTTTGTCACACATGCCCAGATCTAATCCAGAGATCAGGTTGTTCCTATCTGTGTGTTTGCTCATTTTCCCCACACACAGCCCCTAGTTTCCCTGCAACACCAGCTGGAAGGCCCCAAGTTCATAAGCTGTAGAAGTTACCAGGTGGATCTTGAAAAGAAAAAATATTTTTTTCAGAAATAGGAAGTAACAATAATTTCTTCTGATACCAAAGTTTCTCATTGTGGTCTTTTTTTTTTTTTCTTTTTGAGAAAAGCCAGCATAAAGCACTTTTATTGCAATTTTCTTCTTTTTCCCTAAGTTTTATTTATTTTTAGACAGAAGGGAAGGGAAGAGGGAGAGAAACATCAATGTGTGGTTGCTTCTTGCCCACCCCCTACTGGGGACCTGGCCTGCAACCTAGGCATATGCCCTGACTGGGAATTGAACTGACAACTCTTTGGTTTTCAGGCTGGAGCTCAGTCCACTGAGCCACACCAGCTAGGGCTTATTTTATATTTTTTATTTTATTTATTCTGTAGAGAGAAGTGGGGGCAGCAGAAAGAGGGAGAGAAACATTGATGTGAGTGTGAAACATCGATCTCTTTCCTCTCGTGTGCACCCTGAACAAGGGACCCGCCAGCTAGGCATGTGCCCTGACTGGGAATCAAACCCACAGACTTTTTCTTTGCAGGATGAAGTCCAATGAAACTGAGTGAGACTGACTGGTCAGGACATCTACTTATTTTATATTTTTTCAAGTCCAAAAGCATTACATATTTTAAAAATCCAACCTGTCTCCCTCCCGTGTCTTCCATTGTCTTTAAGCAGAGAACGTACTTTTCCATCCACAGGCTGCTCGCCACGTCTTTCTTTTTTTCCATTTATCATTAGTGTGTTAACAGTGAACTTGTATTTTCTCCCCACCTGGAATTTGTTTTGCTGTATAAACATGTTGGTTTCCTTACCCGTGAGTTTTGGTTTGTCGTGTCTTAACATCTTTATTTAGATACACCCGACACACCATAATGTGTACAGTTCATTGGGTTTCGGTTGTGCAACCATCTCCACAGTCAATTTCACAATACATGGTAGGCCAGAGTAGGTTTACAGTTGTGAGTACATGAAACACGGAGTTTATTTTATTTTTGTATTATTTATGGTGGTGTTTTCCATACAAACCCTACCGCCCTGCATTTTCATCATCCTGAAAAGGAACCTTCCCTCTCATTTCTGCCCGTCTACACCTCTTTGCCACTGGATTCTCCTAAAGTGAACCAGGGCGATACGTTTATTGTTTTGAGAGAGAGAGATGAAAGGAGAGGAGAACATCGATGTGCGAGAGAAGAGTTGAACAGTTGCCTTCCATACGCTCCTCAACCAGGAATCAGATTTGGTTGTACAGAAGGCTCTGCAGCCAAGGGCTGAACACTTCTTACAAATGGAATCACACAGCATGTGGTTCTTGTGTCTGGCTGAGAGTTACGTTTTTGATGGTCATCTGTGTTTTAGCAGCTGTCCTTTTTTCCTGATTCTATACTATCCCAACTACATTTATCAGGTGGTGTGCATTTGGGTCATTTCCACTTCTTAGTTATTATCAGTAATGCTGCTGGAAACCTTTGCATACACTTGTCTTGTTTCAACTAATTTTGGGGGGTTGTAGTCATGGAGGTTTTTGGCTCTTATGAGAGCTGATTGTTTTGTTTTTAGGTTTTATTTAGATGGAGGAAGGGAGGGAGGGAAACATCAGATTCTCACGCACCCCCAACTGGGGACCTGGCCTGCAACCTAGGTATGTGTCTTAAACGGAATCGAACTGGTGAGCCTCTGGTTCAATCCAGTCAGCCACATCAGCCAGAGCAGAAAGGCTTGCTTTCTTACCTAGGGAAATTTTTGCTGCACAGGCTCCCTTTCCCACACACAGAATTTCAAGTACTCCCCTCCTGTGCTATCTTCCCTTGTGATGTTAATGCCTGGCTGCTGAACCAACTGCTGAAAAGTGTCTCCTGCTCCCTGTCTTGGTTTACTGTCTATCCTAAACATGTGCCATAGAGGTCAGAACGGAGGCAGAGGAGAGTTGATGGACCCAAGACTACTTGTCAATCTACTCTGTCAATCTACTCTGGGGATAAAGAAGCAATGGTCACAGGTGCACACCAACGATTGGGAAGTTAATTGGTAATTCAGGTCGTCCTACACCCCAAACCAATATAAACCCAGCAGAAGAAAGGGATGTGCTCTTGCAAACCTGGCCAACACCATGAGTGTTCCCAGGAGGGAACCTGAAGCCAGACAGCAGCCTGGAGCCAGTTGAGCAGCCTGTGTGACCCTCCCCTGTCCCCCTCGCCCCTCCCCTCCCTCCACACCCTTGGCCTACCACACTCCTGTTACAGAACACAAGGAGCAAAGGTGGGGGCGGGGGGGGGGGCAAGGGCGGTATACTACTACCGAAAGGAACCCTCCAGGCTCATTATGTCCGTCGCCTTATAGGAAAGACATCTCTCAATGCCAGAGATTCGTGAAAAGGAAAGGAAATGTTTATGTAATGCTATACAGACTTATAGTAGTGACCTAATGTCTTCATCAAAATCCCAAAGTCCCTTAGAACACCCACAAACACACACAGTCCTTCCTTCCCCCTTTGCCCGGTCTGGGGTACCGTATCTCAGGAAAAGAAATAGAAGTCTGTGGCTCAGGCAGCCCCCGGTTCTTCCCAGCAATCTGTCTCAGCTGGTAGGCCTCCCTTGGTTCCCGGCACCATCAGCTGTATTGCCGGGATCTCCAGCTAAAGCCGGGTGGTGGTTCCCCCTTCTAAAGCTGTGGGGGTCCCCACTTTGGCAAAACCACATGGTTCTCTGCAGTGCCACAGCCTCGTGGTCCTCTGCAAAATAGCTGCAGGAGTCTCCACTCTGCCAAGACCACGTGGTTCTCCCTGCACAATGGCTTTGGGAGTGGTTGCCACTCTGCCAAAGCTGAGTGGCGGTTCTCTGCTAAAGCCGCATGGTGATTCTCTCTCACAGGGCTGTGGTCTTCCCTCTGCTAAAACTGCGTGGTTCTCCCCTCAATGGCTGCTGAGTCTCTCTCCTCCTGCACCGGCTGTGGTCCTCTTTCCGCAATGGCTGCGGGAGTCCTCAGTCTGCTAAAACCACGTGGTCCTCCCTTCAATAGCTGCCCCGTCTGGGTTTAAATCCTAGCGCCCATCTTCCTCTGCAGCCCCATTTCCGACTCCTCCCACAATTGGCTATACTTGCCAGCACTGTCATATCCTTCCAGCTTTACTGGGCTGCCATCTGGGAAGGTGTGGCCCCATGTCCTGGAGCCAGACATCTCCAAGCCCTCACAGCAGGCGCCGTAACTCAGGGGACCTGCCCCCAGTTACATCTTGGTGGGGAAGTTACTTCCATTCTCCTGACTCAGAGCACTGCCACAGCTATTTAACATATCTATGTAATCAGTTAAAGATTATAGATATGGTAAACACGCCAGAGGTTAGCTGGAAAGCTGTTGCTGTGCAAAACACCTTGAGTTCTGGGCCCCATTCCAAATCCCTATTTGGGCCCCCCCCCTTGGCTGCACCCTGTAACTGCCTGGTGCCAGTCCTCTCCCTCTACAACTACCCACTCCCTAGCACTGTCTTCCGATCACTGGCGAACCCCACCTTCTTCTTTTTTTTTGAATAGCATATCCTGTAAGCTCTCTTCTTTAAAGATTTTATTTCTTTTTAGAGAGAGGGGAAGGCAGGGAAGGGAAGCATCGATGTTTGGTTGCCTCTCGCATGCCCCCTACCGAGGACCTGGCCCGCAACCCAGACATGTGCCCTGACTGAGAATTGAACCCATAACCCTTTGGTTCACAGGCCGCTCAGTCCATTGAGCCACACCACCCAGGGCTGAACCCTGCCTTCTCCAACCCGGTGCCGCCATGGCTTCTGGGAGATGTTGAGGGCGGTGCTTCTCCCCTTCCTCCAATCAGCCACCCTAGCTCTCCACGAGGCCCGGCGTGGGGGTGGCTGGTGGGCTTCTGGGAAATGTAGTCAGCAGGTCAGTGCGTGCAGGGGTTCCTCGCTGATGCCCGGGTCCTTTATCTGAAGGAATTACTCGGTGAGGCGGGGCAAGCGGAGACGTGGTGCGTGTCCGGGGAAGGGGCAGCAGGAGCACTCCGTAGCGGGTGCGGCTCCGGGAGGGCTGTGCAGGTGAAGGTGATGCCTGAGGCTGCGTGTGTGTGTGTGTGTGTGTGTGTGTGTGTGAGGGTGTGTTGTGCTGAGACTCCCGGGAGGTCTCTGTGAGTGTGTCTCCGTATTTGTCACCGCGTGTGTCCAGACGGCCTTCTGTGTCTCGCCTTGGCTCGTGTGTGTGTCGGCTGCCTGTCTTGATCTCTCCGCCGTCCGTTTGTGTGCGTGACTGCCTTTGTTTCCGTGCGCGGTGTCTCAGCGCGAGGGCGCCATCCAGGTAGGTGTCCACCTGTTCTGGTCTCTTGCTCTGCTCCTGTGTGTCTGGTGTGAATGTGTCTGTGCGTGTGGGGTAATTCTGTTGTCCAAGCTTTACCCTGTCTGTGTGCACCTGCGTCTCTGTCTCTGGGCGTGACTGACATTGGTGTGTCGTCGCGTCGGGGGTGCCCTCCCGAGAGCGTGGGGAAGACGGCCCTCCTGGTCAGGCGGGCCTGGCGGAGCTGCCTGCCTGCGGGCCCCAGAGCCCATCTTCTTCCCGCCCTCAGAGCCTCCCCTGCTCCTGTGAGGGCAGGACGTGTGTGGTAGCCAGGTGTGGGCTAAGGAGACCCTGCCCCATGCTGACCTGGGTGGGTTTGTTCACGGAGTGCATGTTGGATTCCCAGGGTATGGTTCTGAGCATTTTATAGGCCTCCCCGTAACTCTGAGGTAGGGACCCTCACCACCCCCATTTTGCAGATGGGGAAACTGAGGCTCAGAGACTTTAAGTGAATTACCCAACACAACACCCAGGCATCCAGAGCCCCCACACTAACCACCCCACAGATGGCAAATCACAAATCCTCGTTTCCCCTTAGAAACAGCTGACAGAAGGAAAGGCCAGAAAGCTTGGACAGAGGAGGAGGAGGAGGAGAAGCCTCCACCTCTGGCTTGGAAGCCACACTGGGTTCAGAGGTCACCAGCTTGTGCACAGGCCACTTCCAGGGCCACTGCCTTCATAGCCTCTTTTTAAATAAAGTAAAAATTAGAGTTCTGATTGCATTGCTGTATGGACAAATATAGCCCGGACTGGATTATACTCACTTTTTCTTAGAATTTTGAAAGAAATGATATTTTCTAGGGCCCCTACAGGTGTTAGAAGCCCTGGGCCCACTGTGCCTCTTGGGTAAGTTGGCTCTGGTGGCGTTCTTTCTGGCAAAAGGAGTCCTTGTTTTGGCCCCTGGTGGTTCAGGGATAGGAGTCAGATGCTGCAGGTCTAGAAAGAATACATTTGTAAAAATTAAATTCTGTTTAAAAAATCATGAAGTCACTGCCTGGAGGCGACCTGGGATTTCAGACTGGACACTCAGCCTCTGTCCTGTGCAGTGTTGTTTGCTAGTCGGTTGGTGTTTTGTTTCTAGGAACAGTGCTGCAATAAACATTGTTTATATTTACTGATTTTAGAGAAACAAGTAGAGAGAAACATTGATCATTTGCCTCCCCCACACACCCCAACCAGGTATCTGGGGATCAGACTCACCACCTGTGTGCACACCCTGACTGGGGATCAGACCCACAACCTTTTGGTGTATGTGTTGACACTTCAAACAACTGAAATACCCAACCAGGGCGGAACTGAGTTTACTGTGTGCCACACAGCCCTAGGCCCTCTACAGGTATCTCTTCATTGAACCTCACAGTAATCCCACACTTCTGGGGGAGCCCTGGAAAGTGGGGGTGGTATGAAGTGTCATCTATAGGCTGGGTCCAGGACTCAGAGCCATGGCAAAATCAGAGGGTCCTGTTCCTCCCTTTAGGCTATAAAAGAGGCAGTGTGCACATGCGTGTTTGTTGAGGGAGTGTCAGTATGAGTGTGAAATGCACCAAGCACGTGAATCAGACATACAGAGCCCAGCCCCAATCCCAGCTCTGTCATTTTGGGCACGTGGCTTATCTCTTTGGGCCTTAGTTTCCTCATCTGTAAGATAGGATGAGTGAAAATAGCACCCACCCTCAGTGTCAGGAGGATTAAATTAGAGATCTTTGTCAAGTGCCTTGGATGCCATACCCCCTTACACGTTCACTGTTAACGTGTTCGTGTCCCTGTCTGCCTGTCTTCTAATGGGTGAATCTGTCTCCTGCCTGCACTGCGCATCAGGCCTCAACCTGGTTTCTCACTGTGCCTTTCTTTCCCTGCATATAGCCTGCCCATCCCCCAGTCACCATGGGCACTGGAAGGATGGCCACCCAGCCTCTGACCAAGAAGGCCCTGGTGAGTCATGTCACCCTCTTGTACTTCCTTCATAAGGGTCAGGCTTCCAAGCAGGGATGACCCTCTGCACCCCCAACCCCCCATCAGGTCCCCGTCCTGGTCTCCTTGGGGTTTTGTGCACTCTGAGGAGGGAGAGCGCTGGCCTGACACTGGTTTATCAATTGCAGGGGACAGGATAGCTCAGGAGTGCCCTGAGGCCTCTCAGGAGACACTGTTGGGCACCTGGGAAGTGGGAGCTTAAACATGTTCCATCAAGTGTGACAAAGGCCCCTGCAGAGGCCCTGGGCAGTACGTGCTAGACAAGGGACCTTCGGAAGTGGGCAGATGGCATACATATCCAGGGGTTGGGAGGAGGATGCCTGTGGGAGGGCCCTGTGTCATCCCTATCTCTTGCCATGATATTTTAGTGAGTGAATATTTGTGGTGTTTTACTCTAAATTTCCTTCTATGCAAGAAATACTTTACAAGAAAAAATATATACATGTAGCTCAGTTGGTTAGAGGATCTACTTGATATGCTAAGGTTGTAAGTTTGATCCCTGGTCACAGCACATGCCAAGATAAACCAATGAATGCATCAATAAGTAGAACAACAAGCCAATCTCTCTCTCAAATCAATAAATTTTATGTGTGTGTGTGTGTGTGTGTATGGCTGGGCATAAACTTTTTTTAATGACCAGAGGATATGTTCATTGATTTTTAATTTTTTTTAAACATTAAAAAAAATTATTTGTTTTTAGACAGAGGGGAAGGGAGGGAGAAAGAGAGGGAGAGAAACATCAATGTGTGGTTGTCCCTCGCACACCTGCTGCTAGGGACCTGGCCCACAACCCAGGCTTGTGCCCTGACTGGGAATCAAACTGACAACCCTTTGGTTTGGAGGCCAGTGTTCAATCCAGTGAGCCATACCAGCCAGGGCTGTTCATTGATTTTTAGATACAGAGGAAGAGAGAGAGAGAGAGGGAGAAACATAGATGTGAGAGGGAAACATTGGTTGCCTCCTGTACACACCCCAGCCTGTAATCAAACCAACAACCTTTTGGAGTATGGGACAGTGCTCTAACCAACTGACCCACCTGGCCAGGGCTGGGCATAAATATTTCCCCTGCATTTTTTATCATTTCTTTAGGAGTGATTCCTTGCAGAGGAAGATTGGGGTAGGTATTTTTAAGGCCTTTCTGAAGTCTTTGTACTTGTGGGTTGGGACGGTTTATGCTCCCACCATTGTGGAGGAGGGGATGCGACTTTTTCATGTTGGCTGTTCAGTGCTTATTCCACTCATTGGATAAAATGACAACTGGTATAAACCTTCCACATGGTAGGTGACAGGTGATTTCACGTGATCTTTTACTGAGTAGCATCATTTGTGGTGTTAGTGAGGTTTGAATTTTAGAAAATGTTTATTGGCCATTTCTGTGAGCAGGCAAATTACCTATCCTGTGCTTTACCAGTCTAAAGGAATCTTAGCATTCTTGTCATTTTTAAAAAATATTTAATTAATTTATTATTAGAGAGGTGGGAAGGGGGGCAGAAGGAAAGGGAGAGAAACAACGATGTAAGAGACAAACACCAATCAGTTGGCTCTCATATGTACGCCATCCGGGGACCAAACCCACATCCTAAGCATGTGCCCTGACTGGGAATGGAACTGATGATCTTCCTCTCTGCAAAATGATGCCCAACTAACTGAACCACACTGGTCAGGGCATCAACTTTATATTTTTTTTTGTCTAAAAGCATTGCATATTTTTAAAGTCCAATCTGTTCGTCTCTCCTCCATTGTCTTTAAGTGGAGAAAGCATTTCTTCATCTGCACTCTGCCCACCACCTATATGTCTTCCTTTTTTCCACTTATCATTTGGGTATTAACAATGAACTTTTGAACATTTTCTGTCCACCTGGAATTTGTTTTGCTGTATAAACATGTCAGTTCTCTTACCTGTGAAATTTGGTGTCGTGTCCTCTAACACCTTTATTGAGATACACCCCACACACCACAACATGTGCAATTCATTGGTTTTTGGTTGTGCAACCATTGCCACATTCAGTTGCAGAATACAGGCTGGGGCCAAAATAGGTGTACAGTTGTGAGTACGCGAAACACAGTTTTTTCTTGTATTATTATTTATTCAATATTGTGTTTTTTCCAAATGAATAACTGTGGACCTACTATTGCCCCACCCTGTATTTCCATCACCCCAAAAGGAACCATCACTCTCATTTTTTCCATCGACACCCAGCCCTTGTCAACTAGTCATTTACTTTTTGCCTCTGAATTCAACTATTTTGCCCTCTTTTTTTCTTTTTTTTTTTTAGTTCTCACCCCAGCATATACTTATGATTTTAGAGAGAGAGGAAAATAGAGAAAATTGATGTGAGAGAGGAACATCATTCGGATGCCTCCCACATGCACTGCAACCAGGGACTGCTCCCATAATCTCTGGCTATACAGATGATGCTCCAGTTAACTGAGCCACCTGTCAGGGATAGACATTTATTATAAATGGAATCACACATTTGATTGTTGTGTGTCTGGCTGCTTTCACTGAGCATATGTTTTTGATGTTCGTCTGTGTCGTAGTAGTGTAACCAGGCAGCTTGAGGTCCAGTCAGTTGTTGCCATGTATACACATAACACAAAGATTGTATGGAAGGAAATAGGTTTTATTAATAGGGTTCCCAATTTGGGTGGGCTGAAGCATTCCTTCTGTGATCCCTTCTTTTCCACAAGACACAGAAACTCCCTTGCTCCCAAAAAGATTACAAACCAAAGCTGTGCCCAGAAGTTCCCCATTATTGCTCATATGATTTTTGGGAGCTTAAGCTGGCCATGCAAACGAGTCTCCATCCTCTCCAGGGTATGCACTAGTGGGTTTAAGAGTTGCCATCTTCTTGCATCAGCTCTGTCTCTCAGGGTCTAGGGGGCACTGCCAGATCACTCCATAGAGTCTTGCAGGGGAAGCTCCATTCATGAGGGACCTCCCAGCTCAGGCCTCCATGTGCTGCTCTCAGTCTGTGCACCGCTCTTAGGGCAAGAGAGAGGAAGCCATCCAGGACCTGTGTGCCGTACTGCACCACACTGTGTTGTAACATTCCAAGGGCTGGAGCCTGGTGAAGCATGCATCCTGGTGTGGGAGCCTGCTTAGGGGGAGCTGGCTTCCAGCCATGTGGAGTCTAAGCCCGCTGTGGGCTAGGCAACTGCTGGCCTCGCCAGTGCTCTCATCCCTGCTGGGCCAAGCAAGAGCCCAAGAAGTAAAGACAGCAAGGGACTCCAAGCCCAAGAGAGGGAGCTTCTGAGCCCCTTCTGTTTCTTTAAACAGAATTCTGTTTCTTTAAATCTGTCCCAGAATCCCGCAGGCTCTGGAAGCCAGTGGGCGTGTCCACCTTTCCAACCCTTGAGGGCTGCTGTCAGACATGTTTGCCTTTTCCTCTCTCCCAGCCACCATGTTTAGCAAAGGGGCAAAGCCTCCAGTCTTTTCTTCCTTTCCAGTTTCTCTCAAATCAACAAAAACATCCTCGGGTTAGAATTTTTAAAAAATACAGCCTGATTTCAGCTCTTTGGAATGGGGGCGAGTTTCTTCTTGTGGAGAAGAAGTTTGTGCCATTAAACAAGAATCCAGAACAGATGGAACCCTGGAATGAGTGGCCTCAGACATGCGCACAGAGCACTCAAGAGGGGTTGGGAGCGCTTGGAGGGAAGCCCCATTTCCACGGGAATCTCCTGACCCTTCGGAGGGGTGCTCTGTATCTCCCCTACAATAAACTTGCTGTTCAGTATGGGCTCCCAGACGCCCAGGACCATCACTGGTTTTCCCGGCCCAGGCTTGGTGCATGGAGCATGCTCAGTAAAAATCTCATTGAGTGAGTTCATTCAGACAGAAAGACTTAGGTAAGACTTTCAGCAGGAAGTCTTTTTTTTTAATGTTTAAAAAATTAAAAAGAAATAAATACAAACATAAAGGAGGGCAGGAGGAAAATTTGGGAGGTGGTGGATGAGTTTGTGGCCATGTTAGTGTTGATTTCAAAGATGTGTACTTACTTCAGCCTTATCACGTTGTGTTTCTTAATTCCGTGCAGCTTTCTGTATGCCAATCATACCTTAATAACATAGTTTAAGAAAAAGAAATTATTTTTTTAACAAAGGATGAATGCGGCAAAGAGTCATATAATAATAAGTATTAATGATAAAAAAGATATATAACGTGTCCAGTTAATCAAACGATAAACAGCAATAGTTGACAGTACTGAGAGCTTCCTTCAGCCATGCGCCACACTGTGGAGTCACACATGCGTGACCTCATTTAACGTCATGATAGCTACAGAGGGGGATGTTGTTACTAGGAGGTCCATTGATCTAACAGGCTTAGAAAGGTTAAGGCAGTTGTTCAAGGAAACACAGATGGGGAGAAAGAACTGGAATTTTGATGTACTCTCCCAAGCCCAGACTCAGCCACTGCCCAGTACTGACTGCCCCCTGATCACATGCTGTTTGTCCCAAAAGGAGGAGGCCAGCATGAGTCCCTGGCAGGCACTCAGATCACAGAGGGATTGGGTAGCACTTGCATCCTCCTCTCAGGAAGAATGAGCCTTGGTTCATGCTCCACAACAGATATGTTACTCTGTGTGGGCCGCGGGGCTGCTGTCACAAAGCACCACTGGCAGTGAGGCTCGGACAACAGGAATCTATCTTCCCGCAGGTCTGGGGCCCAGAAGTCTGAGGCCAAATCATCTTTGGGCACTGTTCCCTCTGAGGGTGCCCAGGGAGGGTCTGCTCCCTGCGTCTCTCACAGCTCCTACTGGTCCTGTGGCTTGTAGCACCACAGCTCCCATCCTCATGTGGCGTGTCCCTGCGTGCATGTCTCTGTGTCCAAATTTCTCCTTTTTATAAGGACATCAGTCCTGTTGCCTTAGGGACCGCTTTCTTCAGTGTGACCTCATCTTAACTCTACACCTCCAATGACCCTGTTTCCAAATGAGGTCCCATCCTGAGGAGCTAGAGGTTAGCACTTCAATGCAGGAACTCAGCATGAAACTCAACCAGTAATATGGCTCAGAATAATACCTGATGGAGAGGGTCCACTTAGTCAGTGACAGGCATCATGAATGCTGTGGTGACAACATTGTGATCATCCTGTCATCTTGTCTCCACCACACTGGAGAGCCATGCTTATTTCAGCACCGGTTCACGGTGTCGCATCCTCACTACCCCCGTCTGCCATTTAAGCCTCAGGTCTAGATTTACCTCCCACCACCGGGAATCTCCCCCTAGGACCCTACCACCAACCACACCTTCCAGCTTCCCAGATGCCCCCTAGAGCTGCCACTGCTCGGGCACCTGTCATGATGGTATGGACCAGATTGTAGGTTCGTTATGGGTGTTCCCATTTTATAGCTGTGAAGTAATAGCTCATTGTGGTTTTAATTTGCAGCTCTCTGGTGATGAATGACATTGAGCATTTTCTCATATGTTTATGGGCCATGCGGATGTCCTCTTTAGAGAAGTGTCTATTCAGGACCTTTGCCCCTTGCTTAAATAGGTTGTTTGTCTTCCTGGTGAATAGCATCATAGTTTATTTGACTCCCTGAGGACCACCCAGTGTACTTAGGCATTGAGGACACTGAGTGGACAGACCCTTCAGAGCTCTGCACCCTATCAACACAATGCCAGGTGCATCCTGTGTGTCTTCCTGATCCTTTCGACCCTTCTGGGAGCATCTCCCAAACTGAGGAGGGCTCTGAAGTGAGTGGTGTGTGCTTCCTCTTACAGGGGTCAGTGGCATTCAGGGATGTGATCGTGGACTTCACCCAGGAGGAGTGGCAGCAGCTGAAGCCTGCACAGAAGGACTTGTACAGGGACGTGATGATGGAGACCTACTGGAACCTGGTCTCACTGGGTAAGGGGGCAGCTTTGCTGCATTACTCACCCTCTGCCTGTCACTTCATGGTGACACAAAAATTAAAAAAGGTGAACAGATCTGACATGTAGGATATTCAAATTACTTGAAGCTAAAAATAAAGTTGATAGGTGATGAAATTGAGTCGAGTATTTACCTCATGTATAACAGGATTCTAAATATGTAAAGAACACCTAGGGGGAAAAAAAAAAAACAAGAAAAAGATCGAATGAATGGTAGAAAGATGGACAAAGCTTATGAGCGTGCAATTCCCAGATGTAGAAATGCATGGAGTTACACTTAACAAAAGATTTATAAACCTTACTGATAGTCAAAGAAGTACCAATTGAGGCACAGAAATACAATTGTTGCCCATGAGGTACACAGAGATGAAAAAGAATAACAGCCCTGTCCAGGTGTGGCTTGGTTGGTTGGAGCGTCATGCTGTACATGACTAGGTTGTGGGTTGATCCCCAGTTAGGGCACATACCTAGCTTGCCAGTTTGATTTTTGGTTAGGGAGCATGCAGGAGGCAACCAATGGATGTTTTTCTCTCACATCAATGTTTCTCTCTCTCTCTCTCTACCGCCCTTCCCTCCTTCCCCACTTCCTTCCTCCCCCTCTGAGGATGTCCTTGGGTGATACTTAAAAAAATATTAACAGCAGCATGTAGTGTGAGTGCGTAGGGAAAGGGACTCTATATTTTTGTAGTCTCATGTTCAGTCAACTATTCTGGAAGACACTTTGGCATCATCAACCAAATTGTGAACGAATCCATTGCTGTAATCTATCCTTAAAAGTTTTCTTGTAAGTGTGCAGAGCTTTCATAGGAAGAAAAATCAAGAGAAGTGCTTGGATGCCCACCTACAAGATGGATCAACCATATCAGGGTATAGCAATATGATGGAATCACGAGATTCTCAAAGATGAGCAGCCTGTAGTCTCTGACACAGAGAAATGTCTCTTGTCAGCTGTGCACCACTCCTACTTATTTGGTTGCCTCCTAGGAAGCAGGGTTCCGGGTCGCCAGATGTTCCTTTTTTTAATGAGATTTTTGTGTGAGAGCTCACCGTTTTCAAAGGCTGGAATGAAAACTGAGATACATGTGCAGAATCCGGAACTTAGGACAGCCTCCTAGGCTGGAAACAGCAATTGAGGAACACACAGGACACACCCAGGAGAGGATTGGAGTGTCTGGGGTCAGCAGGGCAGTATGAGTGTGTAAAGAGGAGGGGTCTGGGGCCAGCTGCCGTGACCAGGCTGCTCCTGGGCAGAGAAGGAAGATGGGAGCTTTGCTAGCCGGTAGGATGGCAGAGGACAACCAACACGGCCACATGAGAGTTAGCTCTTACTTTATCATTTCTAATTACAGTCCACGCTGTGAAAGCACAGCTGGCTGAAGGCATGCAAGACGAGGCCTGGAAGCCAGGATCTGGTGCAGTGAACCCTCACTGGGTTTGCAGGAGCCTTTGATCCGCTCCTCCAAGCCTGCCTTCCTCTTCTTTATCTCCAGGGGTCTGTCTGCCCAGCTCTGAGCTCCCCTGGCCACTTTTGCATCCACTCCCAAGGGGACTTTTCTCACTCTCTGCTCACCTCCCTATACCTCACTGTCTCAGCTCACATCTTCCCTCTGTCCCTTCGACAGGGTATCCCCCTACTCCCAGGTTGTGCCTTGTCATGTCTTGGGAAGGTCCTCCCTCCCAGTGTGGTTGACTGCATGTGTGTCGTCATCTCTTTCCCCCTCCCCTCAGACTTGGAGGCAAGACCTGGTGTGAAAGAATTGGACTCACAGGAAGACGAGTGGGAAGACAACCCATCTGTTGTGGTGGTGGTGGAAGGACCCAAGAGAAATGGTGCCCAGGGTTACAACTGTGAAGGAGTGGGGACACAGGGTGACTGGGTGGGGCAGCGACAAGGTAGCCCAGGGACGTGTCTGAAGTGGCTGGACATGCCCCAAGCTTTAGCTCCTCAATGTTGTGAACTTACAGCATTCATGCACCAAAGCCCCATGCCAGTCCCACCGGGATCGGAAGAACCAAGAGAAGCAGGGATGCACTCCTTTGCCATGTGTGGGAAGGACTCAGGTACTTCAAGCCTAGATCCTCCCTCCAAACACTGTGCAGAGAAGAAGCCCTATGAGTGTGGGGACTGTGGCAAGGCTTTTAGCTATAACTCATGCCTGAAGAAGCACCAACGAATCCACACCAGGGAGAAACCGTACCATTGCGGGGAGTGTGGCAAAACTTTCGGTTATAACTCATCCTTGAAGATGCACCAACAAATACACACCAGGGAGAAGCCTTTCTCCTGTGCCATGTGTGGGAAACAGTTCCTCTGGAAGTCTTACCTCACTATCCACCAGCGCATGCACACTGGGGAGAAGCCCTTCTCCTGTGCCACATGTGGGAAGCATTTCCTCCGTAAGTCATGCCTAACCATCCACCAGCGTGTGCACACTGGGGAGAAGCCATACGAGTGCACTGTGTGCAGGCGCACCTTCAGTCAGAGTGTGCACCTAACGGAGCACCAGCGGACGCACACAGGTGAGAAGCCATTCACATGTCCTGAGTGTGGCAAGACCTTTAAAAGGAGCTCATCACTCACTCTGCACCGCAGGATCCACATAGGCAAGCGGCCCTACACATGTGGCCAGTGTGGCAAAGCCTTCACCAATAATTCCTTGCTCAGGAAGCACGGGCGTGTGCACACCGGAGAGAAGCCTTACAAATGCAGCCAGTGCAGCAAGGCCTTTAGCCACAGCTCTTCTCTCAAGGCACACCAGCACGTGCACACCGGGGAGAAGCCTTACAAGTGCAGCCAGTGTGGCAAGGCCTTTAGCCGCAGCTCCTCACTCAAGGCACACCAGCACGTGCACACCAGGGAGAAGCCCTACAAGTGCTCGGTCTGCCAGATGCAGTTTGCCACACGCAGGTCCCTTGTGGTGCACCAGACTGGCCACAGCGGCAAGAACCCCTATAAGTGCGGTCAGTGTGGCAAGGCCTTCAGCTACAAGTTCTCCCTCAGTGAACACCGGCGCATGCACATTGGGAAGAGGCCCTACAAGTGCTCCATCTGCCTGATGCACTTTGCAGTACGTGCATCCCTGGTGGCACACCAGGCCAGCCACACCAGCAAGAAGCCCTACAACTGTGGCCACTGCGGCAAGGCCTTCAGCTGCAACTACTCACTCAGGGAGCACCGGTGCGTGCACACTGGGGAGAAACCCTCCAAGTGCAGCCAGTGTGGCAAGGCCTTTAGTCACAGCTCCTCACTCAAGGAGCACCAGCATGTGCACACTGGGGAGAGGCCGTACAAGTGCTCCATCTGCCAGATGCACTTTGCAGTGCATGCATCCCTTGTGGCACACCAGGCCAGCCACACCAGCGAGAAGCACCACAAGTGCAGCCAGTGCGGCAAGGCCTTCAGGCAAAATTCCTCGCTCAGGGAGCACCGGCGCGTGCACACCGAAGAGAAGCCCTACAAGTGCAGGCTGTGCAGCAAGGCCTTTAGCTTCAAATCCTCTCTTAGGAAACACAGGCTCATGCACACTGGGGAAAAGCCCTATAAGTGCAGCCAGTGCAGCAAGACCTTCAGCAAGAACTGCTCACTCAGGAAGCACAGGCACGTGCACACTGGGGAGTAACCCTGCCTGTGCTCCATCTGCCAGAAGTGCTTCGTGGCACTCTCGTGCCTGCAGGAGCACCTGACCAAGCACACAGTGGAAAAGCCCTATACATGCAGCTGGTGTGGCACAGCCTTCATCAGGAACTTTGTGCTTCCTGTCCACCAGGGGATCTACCTGGGAGACAAGCCTTGTAAGTGTGGCAAGTACAGGAAAACCTTCAGCAAGAACTTCAACCTCACATAGCACTAGAGGATTCACACGTAGCAGATGTGCGTGGGATCTCAGAATCCACACCCAACAGGCAGATCCTGTGTCCATGGGCCAGTGCCAGATTTGACAGTGCAGGCCACAAGTAGACGCAAGAGAAGTCCTGCCCAGACGGGTCATAGGAATGTGGGTACTGGAGACAGGCCACACCATGCTCACCATTTGATTCCCCAGCATGCCCAGGGCTGTGTGGAAAGCAAGCCCCTCTACAGGTCCAGTGTCTGGGAGTGTGGCCAGAAGCACTGTGGCTCCAGACCGAGCTGGAGTAAACTGTCCTATGAGCTTGGACAATGCATTTAGCGTCTCTGGGACTCCATCTCCTCAACACTAAAGTAGAGGAGTGGGAGGAGGAAAGAAGAGGGGGAGGTGGGCTCCATGGGGACATTGTCACTTTGTCACACATGCCTGGATGTAGTTCAGAGATCAGGATGTCACCGTCTATGTGTTTCCTTGTTTTCCCCACACACTGCCCCTAGTTTCCCCGTAGCACCAGCTGGAAGGCCCCAAGCTCATAAACTGTAGAAGTTACCAGCTGGTTCATGAGGAGAAAAAATATTTTTTTCAAGATTAGGAACTAACAGTAGTTACTTCAGATACCAAAGTTTCTCATAATGGGCTGTTAAAAAATTTTTTTAATAAAACTTTGAATTAAATGACACCAACATTGTTTTAAACAGTGGTCAGGTAGAAAGATTCAGGGACTGGTAGTCCTGTCCAAATGAGTGTTAACAGTTGGGGGGCAGTATCACAGGTACCTCACAGGAACCCCAGGAACCGAGCAAGCCTGTCCCAGGGCATGTGTCTGCCGCAGCCCCGGATTCCTGGCTTGGGAATGTCACACCATGTCTCATGCCTGTTATCAGAACAGGTTTCCCTGAGGTTTGCTGGTCTCCTATGATGATGAAGAAATACTTTCAGAATATTTCTGTGATGGACAGAAATTATATGTCCATCTCCGCACCACATGTGCACACACACACCAGCAGCATCAGGAGGTACAGTGAATTCTCATCTGTTATCCTGAATGCTCATTTCCCCAATAGACATCTCCCATGGCATGAAATTTCATCAGGGGAATTTCCCTTTGGCCCAAGTTTCTTTAAAGAGCTGCCTACCAGGGAATGTGACCTTACAGGTGATCACCTGCTTTCCATAGGGGCTGAGGGGTGGTGAGAAGTGGAGGAGAGGCATTTTTTCACTGCTGAATTCCATGTGGTGCAGGGAGGTTCATGTGACCATGACAGGTGTGTGTGTCAGGGGGTTGTGAGTTGGGTCAAGAAGGATCTAAGTTGTTTTCTTTCCTGCTTAGTGTTCGGGAGAGGCTGTTTGAAGACATAAGAAAGTGGATATATAAAACATGAAGACCTAGAAACTCTGCATCCTCTGGTAAGCAGGAATCTCTAGAGACAAGAGGGTTTAGGTGAACAGCAAGTCACTCAAGTGTCTGAGCGTCTCCTCTGGGCCCGGCAGTGTTCCAGGCGCTGGGAGTCCAGCAGTGAGTGAACCAGAGACCCTCATCTCATGGAGCCCATACCACTCTTTTCTGAGCAAGATCAGAGGTGATGAGGTAGAAAGTGAGTGGCGGGGCCGTTTCAGCTTTGGCAGTGAGGGAGGGTCTCTCTCAGAAGGTGGTATTGGAGCACAGCCCCAGTAAGCAGAGAAGACAGCTGTATGGATATTGGGGGCAGGACAGTGTCCTCTCAGTCCAGGCTCAGTAGAGCCGTGCTTGAAAGAGAAAACATTGGTAACCCCCCAAGGATTTGTCCTTAGAAAGTTTACTAAATATATTCTGTCCATCTGGGTAAGACATGGTGAGGAATTGCCGAAGATGCTCTGACATACAGCATTAAATAAAAAAGCAATTGACAGTAGTATCTACTATGCATTCTTTGTGTGGTGTTTTTTTTTTTTAAATACAATTTCAGTGAAATTTATTACATGGTATCATACAAAAGCATAAGACATTCAGGACAGTAAAAAAGTAGAAGGCTTACATTTTTAATATTATTTTGCCTTTAAAATGGCATTTTATTTTCATGTGGGCAAAAACTAGCGAATGAGATATCTACTGTCTTTTTATTTTAATCCTTACCTGAGGATATGTTTGTTAATTTTAGAGGAAGGGAGAAAGAGAGAAATCAATGTGAGAAACATCGATTGTTTGCCCTCCATATGCTTCTCAGTCGGGAATTGAACCTACCACCTGGGTATATATACCCTGACCAGGAATCAAACCTGAAGCTTTTTGGTGTATGCCATGACACTCCCACCAACTGAGCCACCTGGACAGGCCATGAGATCTACCCTCTTAGCGCAATTTTAAGTGTGTAAGATGGTACCATTAATTAGAGGACAATGTTGTACAGCAGCAAATCTGTAGGACTCTTCACCTGCATAATTGAGACTTTATGTTCATTAATTGTTAAGTTAAATCTTTTCAGGTTCATACTGCTTTTTGTTTTTTTTCCTGTGTGCTATATTTGCCCTTCAGCTTACAGGGAGCAAGCTGCCCACAGTTTTCTCCAAGTCCACATTTCTTGGCCTCCAGTTAGGTGCCCAAAGACAGGGAACCACCAACCTATCTGTGTTGGAGGGTGTCGTTTGTTTTTAAAAGGCATGTCTATATACTTTTACATGTAACTCTAAAAATACATATACATAGTAGTAGAATAAATACTTCTACTTTTGTAAAAGAGGTTACTCTGTCGAGATGCTTCTGTGAATGTCGATAAATGGCTGCTGACTGAGGGCTCTGAAGGCCCTGCCTGGGCCCTGTGGCCTTGCCTGCTCCGCATCACAAAAGGGTGGGATCAATACTTAGACTGCCTGCCGCTTCTGTACATTTGGTAATTCACTGACAAGGCCCAGTGGGGAGACAGAACACAGTGTACTTACCCGCCTGACCCGACACTGGGACCCTCCTGGTGGCTCGGTGGGTGGGAGCATCATCCCCATATGCTAAGGTTGGGGGTTGGATCCCCAGTCGGGGCACTTATAAGAATCAAGCAATGCATGCATGAATGAGTGGAAAAACAAATCCACCTCTCTGCTGTTTCTCTAAAATCAATTAATAAAAATAAATACGTCACTTGATTTAGAAAGAATCTGTGTTTAGAAAGTTAACCCCATGAGTCAGATGACAGAAGCCCTGTGGGAGGCGGTGGGGAGAAGGCAGGTGTTTCTTTGACTGGACTTGGCAACTCTGCCCTTCTGGATTGCACCCCAAACAGCCCAAGTGGCTGGACGCTTCAAGGTTTAAGGCAGTTAGGTGAGTTTTTCTCATTTCAATTATTCTTCTTTTGTCCTGCAGAATAAACTGAAGAATTTTCCATAGTAATGAACAGAAAGGTCACTGAGAGCTGATTGCCCTGGGGAAATCCTTACAGGTTTTTTTTCTTTTTTAAAAAGTATTTATTTATTTTTAGAGAGGGGAAGGGAGGGGGAAAGAGAGGGAGCGAAAAATTGATATGTGGTTCCCTCTCATATGCCTCCAGCTGGAGACCTGGCCTGCAGCCCAGGCATGTGCCCTGACTGGGATTCGAACTGGCAACCCTTTGGTTCACAGTCCGGCACTCACTTCACTGAGCCACACCAGTCAGAATTACAGTTCCATTTACATGCTGAATTTGGGCCTCTCCACATGGGTCTCTGGATCTCAAATGATCTTTTTGTAAATGACCTACATGTCTGCTAGTTGTGGGAAGGGTCACAATAACTATAAACATCTGTTACAGGGGAGAGACCCCAGTCTGGCCCCCCTCCCACACTGAGCTTGGTCCTCAGTTCTTGCCTCACTTGCAAGAGTCAAAATCAAAGGAATTCGACTGCTGTGCAAACATGTATAGTGGAAATGAAATAACACGTTTATTTATGAGGAACATTCAGCACAAAGCTGCAAGCAGGCCCCCCGGCTAGTCTGAATGCCCTACGAATAGAGGAAGTAAAGTAACTTTATTAGTACATTTGCTGGTAAACTTGTTCTGTACACTTGAGCACAGGCTATAAGTGGGCATTCAGCTAATCTGAGCGCACTGACTACTGGGGTTCAGGTGTTACTTACTTCAGTTTCTAGGTTCCCCTCCTCCAGCTTCTAAACCTTGGGAATAATGTACAGATACAAAGATCTTTCTTTCTCAGCTGGAAAAGGCTATTTGTCTTAGTGAAATTGCTATAGAGGTTCCCTTTCCCAGCACACAGATTCTCAAGGACTCCCCTCTTCCTGGGCTATTTTTGTTTGTGATGTTTGGAAAGCCTGACAGTCTTGGTGGACTGGGGTGAAGACTGCTGAATCAGCAGGGTGAGATGTGTCATTCCGCCCCTCCCTGCCTTAGATTTCTAACTGTCCTACCTGACATTCCCCCCTCAAGCACTGGAGCCCAAATATTTGGGGACTTTGGGGTCACAACTGCTGAGGCTACTTCCTGCTATATAGGCACATGGATACTTCTTTGGGCTCCATTCCTTTGCCAACTGTTCGAGAAGGTGGAGGGAAGTGCCTGCACATGGGTCCATGATAGATGTCCTGAGCCTGGGATCCCAGGTGTTGATAGTAATTGTTGTGTCCTGGAGGGGATAAAGTTGACAAAAGGGTTAGTGGAGCAGACAACCTGGGACTCTGTCTGACAAGGGTTAGATCCCATAGGGATAGAAAAATTCCTTTCGGGGGAGGAGCCTGAGCATACTGACAGGCTGGTAGAAAGCATGTTAGGAATATGAGAAAGGCAATTCTATTAAGGCCCAGTTGTGTTATTTATCTGTAACAGGTTTTTGTCTCTTGAAGAGGAATTTGAGGTTTTCGATGGCCTCATAAGCATATGTCTCAGGCTGTGGTTATGGTGGGGACTTACAAGACACAGGTGTAACATGAGATAGGTGGACCTAGGGCTGTTCCTGTGAGCTTTGCTGTAGTTGGGGTGTTGAGTAGGACCTGAAGTGGACCTTTCATCTGGGTCGTAGCTGAGACTTAGAATAGTTGTTCTAGGTTTTTTAAATAGACTATGGCCCCTGGTTTGACTTGTATGTGTTGGTGGACTTGAGTTTGTTTTTATATTTTGTAATGCCTTTTGTATTTTTCCTAGATTAATGGTGGAAGACAATTTAGTGTAGTATATGTTTATAGCCCAGGTCCTCTGTGGGGGAATAGATAGGTATGTCATTTACATATTTGATTACTAGGCTATCCCCTCAATTGACAGGTCCCTTAGGTCTTCTGCTGATGCTTGCCTCGGTAAAAGAGGGCTGTCCCTTGTGCTCGCTTCGGCAGCACATATACTACAATTGGAACGATACAGAGAAGATTAGCATGGCCCCTGAGCAAGGATGACACGCAAATTCGTGAAGTGTTCCATATTTAAAAAAAAAAAAAAAGAAGGCTGTCCCTAAATCTCTGACGGAGGTCAGCCAAGGTTAGTTGTTGCTTATGTCTCTGTGAGTCTGTCTATTTAAAGGAAAAGAGCAAGTCCTGGTTATAGGCTTTTCTGCTACTGCTAGGATGATCCAGGATTGTAAGGAGAGCTGTCCAGAGACAGAATTAAGGACAGAGTAGGTGGCCCTAGTACTCAAAAGAAAGTTACTGTCCTATCTGCCATATCCATGTGCACCATAGGCTCCAGTCCAGTAATGGCGGCCTCCTCAGGTGGGGCTGGCTGGGACGGGTGGCTTTAGTCCTGAGTCACTATTTGCAAGGCAGTCGAGGTACAGCAAGGCCTTTGTGTGAAGTGCTCCAATGGGACAGACAGAGCACAGCGTACTTACCCACCTGGCTTGAAACTGGGTCCGTCCTGCTGGCCCAGTTGGTGAAGAATTGCCCAGATATGCCCAGGATGCATACAAGAAAAAAATGAATCCTTCAATGAGTGGAACAAAATAAAAATCAGTGTCTTCCTCTCTCTCTCTCAAATTAATTAATTAATTAAAATGTGAAGTGGATTCTTCTCTTTGTGGGATGATCTTTACTTACAAGAGTTTCCACTTGTTGCCACACGGAGAACAATAGATCCCCTGCCCATGGTGTGGTCTCCCTGCAGAGTTTTACACAACAGGGATTCCATGATTGTGGTTGACTCAGCTGGGCAGACCGTGGGCTGCACCCAGACAACAGAAGGACTTGACTCAGCTCACTCAGTTTATTTTCAGTTTAAAGAGTTGTCCACATTAAGTCATGGGAATATTTTACATTTACAAACACCACACTTTATTTATTTCCTTCAAGAAAAAAGTCATAGAATATCTGATTGCCCTGGTTGGTGTGGCTCAGTGGACTGAGCACCGGCCTGCACACCAAAAAGTTCTCCAGTTCTATTCCCCATCAGGGTATTCCCCATGCCTGGGTTGTGGGCCACATCCAAAGTTGGTAGCATGCAAGAGGCAACCAACTGATGTTTCTCTCACACATCAATGCTTCTCTCCTCATTCTCTCCTTTACCCCCACTCTAAAATAAATAAAATCTTAAAGAAAAAATATGTTATGTGCTGAGAATACTCCTAAGAGGTGGAGACTCAGAGATGTATTGTAAAAATACATTCCCCCATTACCCATGGACATGGACAACTGTGGGGACTGTCTGTGGGAAGGGGGAAGTGCTGTGGGGAGGGGTCAAAGCAGAAATAATTGGGACAACTGTAATAGCATAAACAATTTTAAAAAGTTTATCCCTGGCTGGTGTAGCTCAGCAGATTAAGCGTGGGCTGCAAACCAAAGGGTAGCTGGTTCAATTCCCAGTCAGGGCACATGCCTGGGTTGTGGGCCAGGTCCCCAGTGGGGACAACGTGAAAGGCAACCACACACTGATGTTTCCCTACCTCTCTTTCTCCCTCCCTTCCTCTTTTTCTAAAAATAAATACATAAAATCTTTTTTAAAAATTAATTTTTTAAAAATTAAAATAAAAAGAAACAATCCCCAGAGCCACCACAGCGCTCATATTGCAGGGCACATTCCGCTCAGGCTCCCAAGGAGAGTGGTACGGTGAAGAGACACACTGGTTATGGGAGGATTAGGGCCACCGGGGGTGGGGGGCGGTCTCTACGTCCTTGTCATCTTCTTCCTGGATCCTAGTTAGCCCCCAAGGGGTGAGTGTTAGGGCCTCTGGGCAATACCTATGGAGGCAGATCAGTCTTTGGAGAAACAGTGGATTCAGGCTGGAAGGTCTTCCCTAGCCTGGAGGGATGTATCTGCTGAGACAGTGGGTGTGGTGAGAATGACTTGATAAGTTCCTTCCCAGTGAAAGGTTGAGTTCCTTGTGCTTCTGTCCTTGGTGTCCTTGGCAGGACCCGGTGCCTCATTTCTAGGAGGGTGGAAGCTAGGGTGCCTTCTGCTGGTTTAGGGAGAACCTTGTTAGCGTGTTCCTGCAGGAGCTGCCAGGTTAGGGCAAGAGTGGGGAGGTAGTCTCCAAGTGGGGGGTGGGAATTTGGAAAATTAACAAGCAGGAAGGGCCTGCCACACATAAGTTCAAAGGGGCTAAGGAAGGTGGGTGCCCATGGAGTGGCTCAGATTCTGCTGAGTGCTTAGGAGAGAAGAGAATGTGAAGTTTTCACTGGATGATTAGTGTGGTAGCTACTTCCTGTGTGATTTGAGATATAAAGATAGGGCCATTATCCGTTTGTGTGGAGGTAGGGACCCAAAAGCGGGAAACAAGGTCCGGTAGGATGTGGGTTACCTTAGCTGCCTTTCCCAAGGTGGTAAGAGAGGTTTCTACCCACCCCGAGAAGTCATCTACTGGGGTTAGGAGGTGTTTGTGCTTTTTAATGGGGAGCATGTGAGTGAAGTCAATTTGCCAGCCCTGTCCAGGAACCTGTCCCCTAGAATGAGGGAGGTCTAATCCCTCCTTGGGGGGATGCCTGGCTGCATGTGTGCGCCAGGCAGTGCCCTGCAGTGTGGAGGCCGGGTGAAGGCAGGTGACCAAAGGGGTGAGGGATTTTAATAGTGGCCTAAATCCTACATAGAACTGTTCAAGGGTTTGTTCCTTCTTTTTACTAGGGAGTATTAGCCATCCTCCAGATGTGAGCCAAGCCCCTTCCCACAGGGCCCCACCACCCCTTGGGTTAGTGACTGGATTTCTTCAGTTGTGTCCTGAGGAATAACAGAGAGGGTGGCTAAGAGCTGATGCTCGGGGGTCTCTATGGCTGAAGCTCCCTTGGCCTGTCAGTCAGCTTCTTCATCTCCTAGTGCGGTATCTGAGGATGGGCCTTGATGGCCCTGGCAGGGGATAACTCCCGTTTGGGAGACCTCCTGTGCCTTCTGTAAGAGTCTGGAGGTCAGCATTTGTGATGGGGGAATCCCTTGGTCATGAGAAACCTCTCTGCCCAGAGGGCTGCGTGTGAACGCAAGATGCGGTAGGCATAGTGGGAATCAGTGTAAATAGTATTTGTTTTGTGTGAGTGCCAGGGCTCGTATTAATGTGGTCAGTTCAGTCCATTGGGATGAGGTTTTGGAGGGAGAGCTCTGGATTCTATGACCTGGGTGTGAGAGTTTTGCATATCCTGCCTTTCTTTTTCCACTGGTGACAACCAGGTGTTGTCCAGGTTGGGTAGGGGTGTTTCAGAGATGCAGGAAAAGGGGTCAGGGAAGGGGAGGAGTGGCCGGGTTGACTGTGGTACATCTCGAGACTGTTGGCGGGGGTGCTTGCAGTAAAGTAAGGAAAGTTTGCTGGAGTCGGGCGGGGTGGAGGAATTCTTCTGCCTGATTGGATACTAGATCAGAAATAGCATGAGGAGAATATACAGTTATTGGCTGACAGTAGGCCTGATAGAGTTACCCAAGGTTCCATCCTGTTCATTGTGGTGGGGCCATGTGTAGTTCCTGGGCATGGTCAGCCTTCTGACACTAATCCCAGAAGGTCCAGGAGTTCAAAACCAGAAGTCCGATCAGAGTGGATAACCGATACCGATACCCCCTTGCCTTGAGAGGCCCGGGGGCAGTCGAACTTCCAGTGGCCCTCCAGTTTGCACAGCAGACATGGCTGCAAAGGGGCCCAGTGGTTTGGACATTGCTTGGCCCAATGCCTGGGTTTCCCACACTTAAAACAGGTCCCCGGAAGGGTTTTTCCATTTTGTCTGGGGAAATCTTGGGTCTCCTTTAATGCTGAGGCGTGTAGCTGGTAGGCCTGGTTATGATGGGACTTGGCCTTAGCTTCCTCCCTTTGTCTTTCCTGGTGGGCTTTTTCTTTGTCTCTGTTGTTGAAAACCCTAAAAGCAAGATTAACTAGCTCATTCTGGCTAGTTTGAGGGCCTACCTCTAATTTTTGGAGCTTTTGGTACATGTCTGGAGCCAATTTGGGAGATAAAAATGCATAGGAAGGGGTAGGGTGCCATCCGGGGAGCCTGGGTTCAGATTAGTAAAACGTTGGAGGACTTCCCATAGTCTAGCAAGAAAGGTGGCGGGCCCTGGCTGGTGTGTCTCAGTGGATCGAGCGCTGGCCTGCGAACCAAAGGGTCACTGCTTCAATTCCCAGTCAGGGCACATTCCTGGATTGTGGGCCAGGTCCCTAGTAGAGGGTGTGTGAAAAGCCAGGACACGTTGATGTTTCTCTCCCTTTCTCCCTCCCTTCCCCTCTCTAAAAAGAAATACATAAAAATCTTTTTTAACAAAAGAAAAAGCACAAGGTCCTGTAGGGGAATAAGGGAGGGGTTAGTCTTTTGTTCTTCTGGACTGTTGCCTCAGGGTTTCAGAATGTGAGTCAGGACCACCGGTTAGGTGAAGGGCCAGGCTGTTCCCAGGTGCAGAAAGGTCAATCTGACCACCAGCCATTGTGGCTGGAGCCAGGTATCTATTGTGCAAGATGGGAGTTTCCATTAAGTCAAGCGCTATCAAGCCAGTCCGGATAACTGAGTCATGCGCAGGCAGGCTGGACAGAGAAGCTGGCCTGACCCTTTCACCCTGCCCCAGGGAAGAGGGCAGCAGGGGGAAGTAAGTATTGCACTGAGTAGGCAAGCGCAATGGTAGCAAGATGAATGGACAGGGGAAAAGCCCTCCTACCCCCTTCGGATAGCTGATTGGGGCTGGGACCAGGGAAGATGGACACGTGAACCGTAGAGGTCAGAACGGAGGCCGGGACTAGGTGCTGGAGGGGGAAACTGGCCTGTCAGTCTAGCCTGGGAAAAGAAGCGATTGGTCCGTGGGTAGAATTCCTCAGCACGCACGAGTTTTGGGAGTTAATTGAGCATTTAGACCTTCCCACACCTGAAAGTAATATAAACCCTGGGTAAGGAAGGGACTTTCTTTCGCCACTCTGATGAACGTACTACCTGGTGGCTTGGCAGGACCTTGAGGCCCTGGAAGTGGCCTGGCCGAAGTCGAGGCCTGCGGGTGGGTCCCAGGAGGGAACCTGAAACGGGACAGTGACCAGGAGCGAGCTGAGCTGCCTGGGTGACTGCTCAGCGGCACCTGAAGTTCCCAAAAGATGGTATTTTAAATGGGAGCTGGAGCTCTGGGCGTTGCCTTCTGTTCGGGTCTGGTTGAGGACGGCTGGGTTTTTCCTCGGGTTTTCCGGAGGGGATGGGCTTTGAGCACCTGAATGAAAACCCGCTTTCCTTTCTCACCAGCCTCTGCCTCTAGAGCTTGCCTATTGGGGGCGACGGGCAGCGGAACCGCCCCCTTTGGTTCTGTAACAGTAACAGGCCCTGAAAAAGAGCTGGCAATTAACGCGAAGGGCCGGTACTTCTTTTCTGGCTACAATCCTTCGTTGTCTTGTGTCTCTGCACGTCTTACAAATTTCCCCTAAGTCAGCACGACTACTGGGATTTCTGGGTGGACGCAGGATGTCTCCAGAGGGGCTACAACGTCTTTTCCCTCCTCCACCCAGGCCCCGCCTTTTCTGCGATTTCCCTCCCCCTCCCCATTTCGCTCTGCTCCTCGTCCCGTTCCCCATCCCCCTACACCTCTCTTTCCGTCTCCCCCGCTCCCTGGCCCCCAGTCCCTCGTCCACCTCACTCCTGCCTGGCCCACAACGTGCTCTGTCGCCTTCCTCCCACTCTGAGGGAAACCCCTCTCCGCTGGGTTCCCTTCCCCCAGGTGCGCCTGATCCCCTCCCCACCCTCACGACCCCGCCTCCTGGACCCAGGTGCCGCGGGGGCTTCTGGGACCTGTGGCAAAGCCGCAGCTTCTGGAATTCGGAGCCATTCCCCTACGTTCTACTGGGAGGCCGGAGGGAGGCGGTGGCGTGTTGGATTCTGGGAAGTGTAGTCGGCGCGCCCGCGCAGGCGCAGTGTGGCCGGAGCGTGTTCCTTGTGAACATGCATGCGTGTCTCTCTGCCTGTTTTCTAGTGGGTGCGTTTGTCCTGTCTGTATTGTGGGTCAGGCCTCAACCTGGTCGCTCACTGTGCCTTTCTCTTTCTCCCTCTGCACACAGTCTGCCATTCCCCCAGTCACCATGGGCACTGGAAGGATGACCACCCAGCCGTTGACCACGAAGGCACTGGTGAGTCATGGCACCCTCTTGCACCTCCTTCCGTAAGGTCAGGCTTCTACGCAGAGATGACTCTCACCCACTCCCCCCAAACCCCTCAGGGCCCATGCCCCTCTCCACGCGCCTGAGACTGTGTCTACCCTCAGTTGGGAGAGTACTGTCCTGACACTGGCGTTCTTCTACCACAGGGGACAGGATAGCTCAGGAGTGACCTGTCCTACCCTAGAGGCTCTCAGGAGACACCAGTGGGCACCTGGGAAGTAGCGACTTAAACATATTGAATGAAGTGTGACAGAGGCCCTGGGCAAGGGGCCTTCAGAAGTGGGCAGGCGGCACTGAATGCCCAGGGAACTGGAGAGGGGCTAGAGGAGAAATCATGTGGTGAGGGACCCGTGAATGCCCCTGGCTGTGGCCATGATATTATGATGTTTTAGTGCGTGGCTATTTATGGTATTTTTCTCTAAATTTCCTTCTATGGAAGAAATACTTTAGAAATATATATATACACATGTAACTCAGTTGGTTAGAGGATCAGCTTGATATGCCAAGGTTGTGGGTTCCATCTCTGGTTAGGGCACATATAAAAACCACCAATGAATTCATCAATAAGTGGGACAACACCTGTTTCTCTCTGTGTCTCTCAAATCAATACATTATATTTAAAAACATTGTATTATATATGTATAGAAAATGGCTGTCACTGTTTCATCTTTGCAGTTGTTGGGTGCTTATTCTGATCGTTGAATATTAATAACAAGTAGTATAAACTAACCTTATCATAGCCTTGGCTAGTATGATTCAGTGGATTGAGTGTCGGCCTGCGAACCAAAGGGTCGTTGGTTGATTCCCAACCAGGGCACATGCCTGGGTTGCCGGCCAGGTTCCCCAGTAGGGGGCGCATGAGAGGCAACCACACACTGATGTTTCCCTCCCTCCCTTCCTCTCTCTCTAAAAATAAATAAAATTTCAAAAAAATAATAAACTAACCTTATTGTAGATGACAACTGATGTGATGTCATTCTGAGTAGCATCGTTTGTGGTATTAGGAACGCTTTTTGGTGGAAAATGTTTATTTGCCATTTATGTGGGTAGGCAAATTATCTTGTGCTTTGCTGGTCCTCAGGAATCTTATTATTCATGAAGGGTTTTTTTTTAAGATTTTATTTATTTATTTTTAGAGAGAAAGGAATGAAGGGAGAAAGAGAGGGAGAGAAACGTCGATGTGTTAGGGGAACAATCGGTTGCCTCCCATATGTGCCCCAAGTGGGGACCACACACTCATCCTTTGGTTGTACAGACAAAACTCCAACCAGCTGAGTCGCCTGGCTAGAGCCAGACATTTCTTATCAATGGAATCACACAACACGTGGCTTTTGTATCTGGCTGCTTTCCCTGACCATCATGTTTTTGATGTTCCTCTGTTTCATGGCTGTATGCTATTCCACAGTACAGGTATACTGTCCGCGTTTATGTGGTGGTGTACATTGGGTTGTTTCCACTTTTTGGTTGTTACTGGCATTGCTGCTGTGAATGTTCATGTACAGTTTTGTCTTTGAACTTCTCATTTCTCTAGGGTGTAGGAGTGGAAATTAACAGGTCCTTTGATAACAGTATATTTAACCACCTAGGGAACAATCTGACTGTTTTCCAACGTGGCTGCACCGCAATGTCTCCACTGTCACCTTCTCTGTGATCATTGCCTTGGTTTCCCCCTTTACCATCATCGTTTAGGACTTCCTCATGGTTGTCATTTTTGTGTGGTTGGGCTTTAGGGGTTCAATTTATTTTTCTTGATCTCTTTTAGTGTAATTACATTCTGACTTTTCTAAAAATAGAGCCTGCCCTGGTTTGGTGCTCAGATGGTGATAACATTGTCCTGTACACCAAAATGTTGAGGGTTCCTTCCCTGGTTGTAGCACCTGCATGAGGCAAACAAATCCTAACCTCTCTTTCTCTCTCTGACCGTCTTCCTCTCCCTCTAAAATCAACAAAGATATCCTGGGGTGAGGATTTAAATAAAAATAGAGCCTGATTTCAGCTGTATGGAACTCGGTGAGGTTTTCCCTTGTGGAAGTGGGTTGTGCCATTAGACAAGAACCCGAAACAGATGGAGCCCTGGAAGGAGTGGCCTCAGACACGTGCCCACAGAGCACTGAGAGGGCTTTGGTGGACTTGGAGGGAAGCCCCATTTCTAGGGGAATCTCCTGACCCTTGTGAGGCAGGGTCCAGTGTCTCAACTCCACACCCTTGCTGTTCTTTGTGGACTCCCAGACATGTAGAACCTTCTCTGGATTTCAGCCTGTGCCAGGCCGGGCACGGTGCATGGAGCCTGCTTGGGAACGGTTTCATTGAGTGAGTGAGTTCATGCAGGCACTTAGGGAAGATTTTAGCAAGTTATATTTAAAAAATTAAAATAACTACAACAATAAAAGGGGACTAGAGGAACCTTTGGGGGGGTAATAAAGTAAAGGATATATTTTTCATTTTCACCAATAACTTTACTGGTTTGCATATTTGGAGTATGTCGGCTGTTTCCCACTATTGGTTTCTAACTGGTGGAGGCCAGGGGTGCTGCTAAACATCTTCCAATACATAAGACAATGCCACAGCAAAGAATTATTTGGGCAAAATGTCAGTAGTACCAAGAACTTAGCAAATCACTTTTGATACATTCGTTCAGTCACAACACCTTTTCCATACAGTGCAGAAACTTTCTTTTGCATTTCAGTTGCATTTTTACTTTTCTTGAAATAATAGAGCATAATACACTAGAAATGTTGCATATTTTCTTTCATCTTCACTATTAAAATGGCTGCACAAAAATTCACTAATTTTGAAAAGTTTTTTATAAAATGCATGCTGATAATGCACACTGATATGACAACTGTCACAATATAATCTAACACAGTTATTTTAAATGAAGATAGACAATGAAGCACTACTAGAGTTATCATACGGAATAAATGTAATGGGCTTTTTGGCCAATACAGTACTTAAAAATTTATCAAATTTTATACCTCTACAATGTGTAGCTTGTAGTATACCAAACATACCTTAATAAAATGCTTTCTTAAAAAGAAATTATTGCCCTGGCTGTGTGGCACAGGTTTTGAGAGCATCTTCCTGTGCAATAAAAGGTTGCGGGTTCGATTCTTGGCTCAGGGCATGTTTGTGAATCAGTTGACTGATGTTTCTCATGTCGATGTTTCACTGTCTCCCTCTTTCTCTCCCTCAAATCAGTAAGCATACAGAAAAGAATTACAAAAGAAAGAAAATTTTGTAATTTTTGTTCCTTACCAAAGGATGAATGTGGCAAAGAATAAAAAAATAATAATAATATAAAATAAGTGTAAGGAACATATAGAAAAGATATATGAAATGTCCTATTAATCAAATGAAAAGAGCAGTAATTGACATTTCCGAGGTCTTCCTGCAGCCATACCACACTGTGGAATCACAGATGCGTGACTTCATTGAACCTCATAGCAGCTACAGAGTGGGGTATCGTTATTAGGAGGTCCATTGAACTAAGAGGCTCAGAAAGTTTAAGACAGTTGTTTGAGGAAATACAGCTGAGGGGGTCGGGGACAGAAGCAGAATTTCACTGCAGGCTCCCAAGCCCAGACTGAACCACTGAGTGCCCAATACTGCTCCCTCATCACATGGTTGTGGTCCCAAGACAGAGGAGGCCAAGGTGAGGCCTGAGTCCCTGGCGGGCACTCAGAGCACAGAGGGATGGGCCCGCAGGTGAGGCCTTCTCTCGGGGAGGGTGAGCTGTGGTTCATGGTCCACAACAGATGCTACTCTGCTCGAGTGCGGGGCTGCCCTGACCAAGCAGCAGAGAAAGGGAGGCTTGAATAATAGGAATTGGTCTTCCCACAGTTCTGGGGTGTGGAAGTTGGAGTTCAGGCCTCAGCAGGGCACTGCCCCGTCTGAAGGGGCCAGGGAAGAGCCTGTTCCCAGCATCACTCCCAGCTTCTGCTGGTCCAGGGCCTCATGTCACTATAACCCCATCCTCACGTGACATGTCCCTGTGTGCATGTCTCTGCATCCAAATTTCTCCTCTTTATAAGGACATCAGTCCTATGGCCTTAGGGGCACCCTTCTCCAGTGTGATCTCTGTGATCTTAATACAGTACACCTGCAATGACCCTGTTCCAAAATCAGGTCCCGTGCTGAGGGCAGGCACTTCAACACAGGAACTGAATACAAAACTGAAGTGGTAACATGGCTTAGACTAAAATCTGGCTCCGTAGAATCACCTATGAATGACAGGTGTCCTTACTGCTGAGGTGATGACATTGTCATCATGTCCTCTCATCGTCCACCATGTGCTGAGCCATGTTCATTTTATGCACAGGGTAATGGCATCGGTGTCCCCAGTGCTCAGTCTGCCATGTGAGCCTCAGGTTTTGACCCACCTGCCCCCAAGTGGAATGTCCCCTCAAGGACCCAACCATAGACCACATCTTCCACCTTCCCAGATGCCCCCTGGAGCTGCCATTGCTTAAACCTGTCACGATGGCATCAACTAGATTGCAGACCCATTATGGGGTTTCTGTCTGACAGGTATGAGGTGATATCTCATTGTGGGTTTAATTTGCAGCTCTCTGGTGATTAGTGATGTTGAGCATTTTTTCATATGTCTGTGGGCCATCTGTATGTCCTCTTTGGAGAAGTGTCTATTCAGGCCCTTTGTCCATTGTATATGTGGGGCTGGTGAGCAGCCCATGCTTTATTTGCCCATCCGAGGACCATCCAGTGTACTTAGGCACCAAGGACACTGAGTGGTCAAGCCCTTCAGAGCTCCGAGCCTTGTCGACACCATTTCAGGTGCATCCTGTGTACCTTTGTGATCCTCTCTGCCTTTCTGGCCACATCCCCAGCTTCTTTGAGGAGGGCCTTGTGGTGAGTGGTGTATGCTTCCTCTTACAGGGGTCAGTGACATTCAGGGATGTGATTGTGGACTTCACCCAGGAGGAGTGGCAGCAGCTGAAGCCTGCGCAGAAGGACCTGTACAGGGACGTGATGATGGAGATCTACTGGAACCTGGTCTCGCTGGGTAAGGAAGGGGGCAGCTTCACTGAGTTATTCACCATGTGCCTGTCACTTCAGGATGACACAGAAATAGAAAAGGTGGACAGATCTCATTCAGTAGGACATTCAAGTTACTTGAAGCTAAAACTTAACTTGATAGGTAATGAGGTGGGGAAGGGTTTACTGCATGCATAACAGTCAGAGGATTATAAATATATGAGTTCTTAAGAATAAATGAGAAAAAGACCAAATGAATGATAGAGAGATGGACCTAGCTTATGAACGTGCAATTCCCAAACGTAGAAATGCATGGAGTTACACTTTACAAAAGATTTATAAACCTAACTGATAGTCAAAGAAGTACCAGTTGAGTCACAGAAATACAGTTCTTGCCCATGAGGTACACAGAGATGAAAAAGAATACCATCCCTGACCCGGTGTGGCTCATTCGGTTGGAGTGTCGTCCTGTACACCAAAAGGTTGTGACTTTGATCCCCAGACAGGTACTTATGGGAAGCAAGGATCCACGTTCCTCTCTTAGTCATTGATGTTTCTCTCTTTCTCTGTCTCTCTCCTCACGTCTTCCTCCTCATCCACTTCCTCACTCTCTAAGCATATTATTCTTGGGTGAGGTATAAAAAAAAGTAACATCATCCTATATTATGAGGGTGCAGGGAAAGGGACTCTTCATTTTAGGAGCGTGAAGTTGGGAAAACTCATTTGGAAGACAGTTTGGTGTTATCAACCAAATTTCAAATAACTCCATTTCCAGAATATGAGAAACATTGATGGATTGCCAATTGCACAGCCCCAACTGGGGACCTGGCTCACAACCAGGCATGGGACCCAACAGGAAATCGAACCTGCAACCTTTTACTGGTGCCCAGTAGGCCTCAGATTATTCCTCAGCAGAGCTCAGAGGGCGGGGTCTTAGCTGAGGCATTTATTTAGGAGGTGTCAGCATGGAGGAGAAACACAAATCCGGCCTTCCAATACCCAGGGTAGGGGTCTCAAACTCAGACCTTATGGGGCCAGTAGGGGCCTAAATGGGGGAAGGGGAATAACTGCTTACCATTCCCGCTTTCTTTCTTACCGCAAGGAAAGAGGGCTCCATGTGGGTGGATCTTCACTTTATTAAGTAGACTTTTGTGTAAGATTTCACATTTTAAATGTTGGGGGGAACCCTAATGTCTATATTCAGAGTCCAGAATTCAGGACAGTCCCCTAGGTGAGACAGGGATTGAGGATCCCATGGGACACACACAGGAAGGTACTGGAGCAGCTGTGGTCGACAGGGAAGGAAGAGTGTGCAGAGAGGAGGGTGAGAAGTCAGCAGCCAGGGCCAGGATGCTCCTGACCAGCATAGGAAGGTGGGAACCTGGCTGGCCTATGAGAACAACCCACACACCCACATGAGAGTCAGCTCTTACTGTTTCTAATTACGGTCAATGGTTTGAGAAGCACAGCTGGCTGGGGGCATGAAGGATGAGGCCTGGAAGTGAGGAGCCAGATGCAAGAACCCTCACTGGGTTTGTGGGGGCCTTTGATCCGCTCCTCCAAGCCCACCTTCCTCCTCTTTCTCTCCAAGGGTCTTTCTGCCCAGCTCTGAGCTCCCTGGCCAACTTTGCACCCACTTCCAAGGGGACCTTTCTTGGTCTGTGCTCACCTCCCTACAATATATTGTCTCAGCTCACTGCTTCCCTTCGCCCTCTGTCCCCTGACAGTTTGTCCCCTGCTCTCAGCCTGTGCCTTGTGTCTTGGGAAGATCCTCTCTGCTGTGGTTAACTACCTGTGTGTCCTCATCTCTTCCCTCCTCCCCTCAGACTTGGAGACTAGACCTGACACAAAAGAATCAGATCCACAGGAGGATGATTGTGAAGACAGACCATCTATTGCTGTAGCGGCCCAAAGACCTATGAGGAATGGTGACGGGGATTGTGCCTGTGAAGGAGCAGGGTCACAGAATGACTGGGTGGGATGGGCACAGGGGAGCCCAAGAACCTGTCTGGGGCCATTGGACAAGTCCCACATGTTAGCCCCTGAATGTCGAGAATTTAAGGCATTTGTGCACCAAAGCCTCATGCCAGCTCCACTGAGATGTGAAGGACCAAGAGCACTGGGGATGCAGCCGTTGACCGTGTGTGGAAAGGACTCAGGTACTTCAAGCCTTAGTCCTCCCTCCCAATTCAGCTCAGAGAAGATGTCCTACAATTGTGGGGACTGTGGCAAGCCTTTCAGCTGTAGCTCGTCCCTGAAGGAACAACAACAAATCCACACTGGGGAGAAGCCGTTCTCCTGCACCACGTGTGGGAAGCAGTTCACCTCTGGGCAGTCTAATGTCACCCTCCACCAGTGCGTGCACACCGGGGAGAAGCTGTACAAGTGCGGGGAGTGTGGCAAGGCCTTCAGGGAAAATAAGAGCCTTGTAGTACATCAGAGAATGCATACGGGGGAGAAGCCATATGTGTGCAGGGACTGTGGCAAGGCCTTCAGGCGGAACAGTAGCCTCATAGTGCATCAGAGAATGCACACTGGGGAGAAGCCATACAAGTGCTGGGATTGTGGAAAGGCCTTCAGGGAAAGCAGAGGCCTCCTAGTGCATCAGAGGACGCACACTGGGGAGAAGCCTTATGCGTGCGGGAAGTGTGGCAAGGCTTTCAGCTATTACAGGAGCTACATAGTGCATCAGAAGACACACACAGGGGAGAAGCCTTACGTGTGCAGTGTGTGCAGCAAGGCCTTCAGGGAGAACAGGGGCCTCATTGTGCATCAGAGGACGCACACTGGGGAGAAGCCTTATGTGTGCAGTGTGTGCGGTAAGGCCTTCAGGGACAACAAGAGCCTTGTAGTGCATCACTGGACGCACACTGGGGAGAAGCCTTACGTGTGCGGGGAGTGCGGCAAGGCCTTCAGCGAGAACAGGATCCTGATTGTGCATCAGAGGACACACACCGGGGAGAAGCCGTATGTGTGCGGGGAATGCGGCAAGGCCTTCAGCCAGAAGGTGCATGTCATGCAGCACCAGAGGACACACACCACGGAGAAGCCATATGCATGCTGGGACTGTGGCAAGGCTTTCAGGCAGAAGAGGAGCCTCATCGCGCACCAGAGGATACACACTGGGGAGAAGCCATATGCATGCGGAGTCTGTGGAAAGGCCTTCACCCGGAACAAGGACCTCATCGTGCACCAAAGGACACACACCAGAGAGAAGCGGTATGCCTGCGGAGTCTGTGGAAAGGCCTTCAGCAAGAATTGGAACCTCAGCCTACACCAGAGGACACACACTGGGGAGAAGCCATACGTGTGCCAGGACTGTGGCAAGGCCTTCAGCCAGAAGAGTAGCCTCAAAATGCATCACAGGACACACACCGGGGAGAAGCCTTACACATGTAGCCAGTGTGGCAAGGCCTTCAGGCAATCTTCCTCTTTCAAGAAGCACAGGCGTGTGCACACTGGCGAGTAGTACTATCAGTGTTCTGTCTACCAGAAGAGCTTCATGGCATGCTCTTCCCTTCAGGAGCACCAGAAGAACCACACATTAGAGAAGCCATATAAGTGCACCCAACGTGGCAAAGCCAAGGCCAGTAACATCTTCCTTCCTGTCCACCAGAGAATCCACGTGAGAGACAAGCCCTATGCATATGGCAAGTGTGGGAAAACCTTCAGCAAGAACTTCAGCCTCACGCTACACCAGAGGAGGATGCACACTTAGTAGAGGGGCTGGAATTCTCAGAATCCACACACTACTGGAAGGTCCTGAGGCCATGGGCAAGTGCAAGACTTATATTTGGAGCCCTTGGGTAGGACACAAGAGAGGTCTTGCCCAGACAGGTCATAGGAATGTGGGCTTTGGGGACAGGCCACGCCATGCTCACCACTTACTTCACCAGCATCTTCAGGGCCTTATGGAAAATAAGCCCCACTACGGGTCTAGTATCTGGGAACGTGTCTAGGGGCACTGTGGCTGCAGACTGAGCTGGAGTAAACTATTCTGTGAGCATGGACAAGGCATTTAGTGTCTCAGGGTTTCCATCTCCTTGATAGTAAATCCTCCTCCGAGGATTAGGAGGAGGAAGGATCAGGGAGGTGGGCGCCATGTGGACATTGTCACTTTGACACATGATTCAGTTCAGTCTCGAGATCAGGTTGTCCCCATCTGTGTGTGTGTTCGTTTTCCCCACACCCAGTCCCTCGTTTCCCTGCAACACCAACCGGAGTGCCTCCAACTCAAGCTGTAGAAGATACCAGGTGGTTCATGAGGAGAAAAAAATTTGGGGGGTGAGGATTACGAAATAACAGTAGTTGCTTCATATATCAAAGTTTCTCATAGTGGTCTACTAAAAATTCTTTGCAAATAAAACTTTTAATTAAGTAAGACGTACGTCATTTTAAACAGTCGCAGGTGCAAAAGATGCTGGGACCAGTTGTCCTGTCCAAATGAGTGACAGCGATTGGGGGGAGGGAGCACAAATATCCCACAGGAACCCTCAGAACCCAGCAACCTACCCTAGTCCACCTAGTCCTCGCAGCCCTGGATTCCTGGCTTGGGAATGATCACATCCTATTGTCAAAACAGTTTTCCTTGGGGTTTGCTTGTCTCCCATGACCAGGGAGAAATACTAGCAGGAAATTACATTCGGCCATCCCCCCACCACACACACATTCCCACCAGCAGCATCAGGAAATTCAGTGATGTCTCATCTGTAATCTTGGATGCTCATTTACCCAAGAAACATCCCCCATGGTGTGAAATTTTATCGGGGGAGTGTTTTTCGGCCCATTTCTTTGAAAGAGCTGCCTGGAAGGAAATGTGTCCTTATGGATTGTCACCTCTCAGGCTCTCTGGAGAGGTGACATGTCCAGTTACTATACAGAAGACAAGTGTCCCTGCTCTCAGGCTGTGCCTTCTGGTGTCTTGGGAAGGTCCTTCCTCCCAGCTTTGTTAACTACATGTGTGTCATCACCTCTTTCCCCTCCCCTCAGACTTGGAGACTAGTCCTGACCTGATAGAGAAGAATCACACCTACAGGAGGATGTTTAGGAAGACCAACCGTCCTTTGGTGTGGCAGTGGAAATGTCCAGGAGGAATGGTTCCCTGGGTGGTGCCTGTGAAGGGATGGGGACTCAGGGAGACTCAGCAGGGCTGTTGTAGGCGGTTGAACATGTCCCAAGTGTTAGACCCTGAATATGGTGAATTTAAGGCATTCAAACACCAAAGCCACTTGCTGGCCCCTGCGAGATGGGAAAGCCCGAGAGGGGCGGGTATACACACATTCGGCACACATGGGAAGAAGTCAGGTACTTCAACACTCCTCCCTCCAAACTCTGCACAGAGAGAAAGCCCTTTGAATGTGTGGAGTGTGGCCAGCTTATGGCTATGACTTGTGCCTGAAGAAGCACCAAGTAAGCCACACAGGGAGAAGCCCTTCCCGCATGCCACATGCGGGACGCAGTTCACCCAGTTGTGTCTCACCATCTGGCAGTGCGTGCACACTGAGGAGAAGCCACGTGCCTGCATGGACTGGGGCAAGGCCTTCAGTCACAGCTCCATCTCATGGAGCACTAGCGAGTGCACCCCATGTAGAAGCCTTAGAACTTGGACAGTGGGTGGGGACTTTGGCAAGAACTCCGCTGTTGCAGCACAGGTGTGTGCCCACTGGGGAGAAGCCCTAGGAATGCTCATCTTCCAGAAGAGCTCGTCCCTGCAGGCACACCAGACCATCCACACCAGCCAGAAGCCCTGCAGTTGGAGCCAGTGCAGAAGGTCTTTGTCAGGAATTTTTCACTCACCCTCCACTGGAGGATCCACATGGGAAAGAAGCCTTACAAGAGTGGCCAGTGTGGAAAAAACTTTCATCGGGAACTTCAACCTCACACAACACCAGAACAGGATGCACCTGTAGTGGGGGAGGGTGTCCTCGATTCTCAAAATCCACAACTGGTGAGTGCATCCTGAGCCCATGGGCCAGTGCCAGAAATGACATTGGGGCCGACAGGCAGGACTCAAGAGAAGTACTGCCCTGATGTGTAAGGAATGTGGCTACTGGGGACAGGCCACACCATGCACACGAGCTGCTTTCATAGCTTTGGCAGTTGTGTGTGGAAAGCAAGACCCTACAGGTCTAGTATCTGGGAGTGTGGCCAGGGGTCTGTGGCTGCAGACCCAGACCCAGTAAACTGTTGTAGGAGCTTGGACAACACAGTCAGTGTCTCTGGTCTCCACCTTCTTGATAGTTAAATAGAGGAGGAGGAAGAGAAGGGAAGGTGGGCACCATGGGGACAATGTCACTTTGTGATGTCACACAACTGGATCTAGTCCAGATGTCAGGTTGTCACATCTGTGGGTGTCCTCATTTTCCCCACACCTAGGCCCCAGTTTCCTGCAACAGTAGAAGGTGACAGGTAGTTCATGTAGGGAAGAAATTTTTTTCTCAGCATTCAGTAGTAGCAATAATTGCATCAGATGCCATAGTTTCTCATAGTGGCCTGTTAATTTTTAAAAAATAAAATCTCAAGGGAGACTGTCATTTTAAACACTCATCAGGTGTAAAGGTACAGGTACAGGTTGTCCTGTGAAAATGATTTCAACGTTTGGCAGAAGGGGATACAAATACTCCTCAGGAACCCCAGAACCCAGCAAGCCTGCCCAAGGTATGAGGCCACCTGCCCACCCCCCTGCCCCAGCCCCAGCCCCGCGTTCCTGGCTTGGGAATGCTCAGAGCAGGTGGCAGGGCCTAACTCTCAGCAAGGAGATTGGGGAAGAGGTCTCCCCTGCAGAAACCCAACCTTGTGGACCCCCTCCCTACAGGACAGTTTCAGTTACAGCAGAAAATCCTCTCTCACAACACAGAATGTGCCCAACCCACCCCCTGCAGGCTGCAATTCTGGTGAAAATAAAGTGCCTTAGTCCTGAGGGGGCATTTCCCAGTCTATGCCTGACCCACAGCCTTAGTCATATTTCACTCAGTATTTCATTACTGATGGTGATAGTGATTCTTACCAATAATAAATAGAAAATGATACAAGAATGGTGCTCTATTTACAATAAAATAATACATAAAGCACTTATTAATAAGTGGGTAATTAGTTACTACTTTGGATTAGGTTGTTAATTCTTTGAGATGCTCCTGTAGACATCACACATGGCAGCTGACTGAGGCCCCTGAAGCCCCTGCCCTGGGCCCTGTCAGCTTGCGCCCTCCTGAGCGTCACCAAAAGGGTGTGAGCCTGTGGTGATCAGTAGGCTGGCTCCTACTTCTGTATAGTTAGTTGGTAATCTACTGAAGTGCTGCAGTGGGGCAGGCAGGAGATGGTGTGCTTCCATACCTGGCCTGAAGCTGGGGCCCTGCTGGTGTCTCAGTTGGTGAAGCATTGCCTGGATCTGCCAAGGTTGAGAGTTTGTTCTCTTGTCAGCGTTCATGAGAAAAAAACAAACAATGAATTCTTCCATGAGTGGAACAAAAAACAAAACACTTATTCTCTGTCAAATAAAAATGTTAAGAAGTGAAGTAGATTCTTCTCCTTGTGGGTGAACCTTACAGGAGTCTACTTGGTGCCACACAGTCCTGCCTTCTGGGCCACTGCTATGGCCCAGCAGAGGGAACAACAGATGCCCCGGCCATGGCGTGGTCTCTGCAGGGTCTTACCCAACGGGGATTCCATGATCGTGGGTGACTCAGCTGGGCTGACCATGGGCTGCACCCAGACAACAGATGGACCTGATTCAGCTCACTCAGTTTATTTTCAATATAAAGAGCTGTTCACCTTAAATCATTGGAATATTTTTCATTTATAAGCATCACACTTTACCCATTTAATCCTTCAGGAAAAAAATCATAGCACATCTATTTACCCTGGCTGGTGTGGCTCAGTGGATTGAACACCAGCCTGTAAACTGAAGTATCACTGGTTTGATTCCTGTTCTGGGCACATGCCTGGGTTGTGGGCCAGGGCCCCAGTTGGACGTATGCAAGAGGCAACCAATTGATGTTTCTCTAACAAATCGGTGCTGCTTTTCCCTTTTACTCTCCTTTACCCCCCTCTAAAATAAATACAACCTTAAAAATATATCTGTTATGTGCCGAGAATACTCCTAAGAGATGGAGACTCAGCAGTATATTATAAAATACATTCCCCATCACCCATGGACATGAACAACAGTGTGGGGACTGGCTGTGGGAAGGGGGGCTCTTAAGGAGGGGACCAAAGTGGAAATAATTGGGACAACTGTAATAGCATGAATAATTAAAAATAATTAAATTTAAAAAAAAATCCCCACCATCATGGAGACCAAGTTACAGAAAGCAAGGGAAACACTAATAAGGAAACAAAGATTTTTTAACATAATAAGTTCCAATTTCCTTAGAGAATTTGGAATATCAAAACCCACTGGGCCAATAACTCCTTTTGAAAACTAGGGCAGAGCCAGAGTTCAGTGGGTCTAAGTGATCAAAAGCTCAAACCAGACACTGAAGGCTTCCTGCCCCTTAGAGAGGAGTGGAAATTATCCTCTTAGGGGGAGGGGACAGGCCTCAAGTGTCTCTTGCAATATTCCGCACATTGTGGGTGTTTTATAAATGCCTGTGCCTTGAGTGATGGGGGCAGCTGTGGCTTCTGTGGTGAACAGATCTTTGGGAAGAACAAACATACCCATCCATTCAGTCATCCATTCTAGAGTGGCTGGATTTTTATGTCAGGGGCTCGTTCTTGAAGACCTTGCACCATCCAAAACCTGCATAATACAAGGCCAACCCTAACAAGAGGTGATTGGCATGTCTCTTCACACATTAAGATGATATCAAAATAACAAACACGGAATACAATACCCACAATGGATCATATAAGAAAGCAAGGAATTAAGACATTTTAAATTATAAGGCTTCTTGTTATTCTGAAAAAGCAAGGCAAAACAACAAAATGCCAGTCAAATATGA
>CM052550.1:46272474-46290878 GCA_028533065.1 Trachops cirrhosus
ACTTCAATTTTCTGTCAGTTCTGGTTGTTATTTTGTTTCTATATCTTTGTTGTCCCTATCTTGGTTGTGCGAGGAGGCACAGTGCGTCTACCTATGCCTCCATCTTGGCCGGAAGTGTTCTGGGCATTTTATAGCCTGCCAGTAACCCTGAGGTAGGGACCCTCACCATCCCAATTTTGCAGGTGGGGAAACTGAGGCTCAGAGACTTTAAGTGAGTCACACCCAGGTTCTGTGTTTCAGAGCTCCCACACTCACCACCCCACAGATGGCAAATCCTTGTTTCCCCTTAGAAACAATGGGCAGAAGGAAATGCCAGAAACCTTGGATAGAGGAGGAGTTACCTGAGCAGCCACCACACCTGGCTCTGCAGATACAGATTTTATGCCACACTGGGTTCAGAGGTCATCAGCCCCCCTGCACATGGCACTTCCAGGGCCGCTGTGCCTTCATCGCATCCTTTAAATGGAAAAATTTAGAGTTATGATTGCATTGCTACAAGGACAAAAATAGTCCAGGCTCGATACCATTGGTGTTTTCTCCCAATATTAAAAAATTGATACTATTATCCAAGGCTCCTACAGATGTTAGGGGCCCTGGGCCCACTGTGCCTCCTGGGTAAGTAGACCTTGGGGGCTTCCTGGTCCTGCAGTAGCAGCCTGTGATGTTGCCCTCGTGGTGCAGGGATAGGAGACAGAAACCGCAAGTCCACAAAGAATACATTTATATGAATTCTGTGTAACAAATCATGAAGTCACTGCACACAGGGATATAACATAATTTCTGCTTCTGGGAGGCGACCTGGAATTTGAGGGTGGACACCTGGCATTTATCCACATATACAGGTTTGGTTGGTTCATTGGTGGGTTGGTATTTGGCTCTAGGAACAGTGATACAGTAAACATCCTTTATATGATTATGTATTTATTTATTTTGAGAGAGGGAGGTAGAGAGAGAGAAGCACTGATCAGTTGCCTCTCAATGGCTTCTAACCTGTGATTGGGAATGAAACCCACAGCCTAGGACCAGGCCACGACCTCTGATTGACCCTGACCTTTTGTGTTCAGCATGATGCTCCCACCAGTGCAGTCACACGGCTCCAGGCTCTGTACATGTGTCTGATTAGAGAGCCTCACAGTAACCCCAGGAGATCTGGAGGGTGTTTTGGTGTCGGGATGTCTTCTGGGTTGGGGCCAGCAGTCAGACCCAGGGCTGAGGCAGTGGGTCCTGTTCCTGCCTCCAGGCTGTGGGAGTGGCTGTGTGCGCATGTGTGTGTTGGGGGAGTGTCAGTGTGTGGGTGTGACGTGTGCAGGAAGCACATGGACCCTGACATACACAGCTCAACCCTAATCCGACCCTTTACCTTCCTGGGTGCATTTCTTATCTTTGTGGGCCTCAGTTTCTTCATCTGTGAAATGGGGTGAGTGGAAATAGCCCCCACTGTGTAGGGTGTGAGGAGGATCAATTCAGAGACGTGTGTGCAGTGCCTTGGATGCAAAGGCCTCCCGCATGCATTAACTATTAATGTGTGTGTGTGTCCCTGTCTGATTGTCTGCTAGTGGGTGTCAGTGTGCTGTGTCTGCACTATGGGTCAGGCCTTGACCTGGTCTCTCACTGTGCCTTTCTCTTTCTTCCCCTGTGCATAGGACCTCTGTCTGCTGGTCACCATGGGCACTGGAAGGATGGCCACCCAGCCGCTGACTATGAAGGCCCTGGTGAGTCATGTCACCCTTTCAAACTTCCTTCCTTAGGGTCAGGCTTTTGGACAATGATGACCCTCTGCAACTCCAAGCCCCTCAGGGACCAGGCCCTTGTACAGGTCTCCTGGGCTTGTGTCCACCCTGAGTTGAGAGAGCCCTACCTTGACACTGGCATGTTTCTACCCCAGGGAACAGAATAGCTTGGGAGTGACCTGTCCTACCCTGGGGCTCTCAGGACACACCAATGGGCACCTGGGAAGTGGTGGCTTAAATACATTTGATTAAATGTGACAGAGGCCCTGGGCAGGGCGTGCTTTGTGAGGGACCTTCAGAAGTGGGCAGGCAGCACTAAATGCTCAGGGGACTAGACAGGGATGGGTGGAAGATGCCTGTGGTGAGGGATCCATGAATGTCTCTGGTTGTGGCCATGTTTTATGATGTTTTAGTGGGTGGCTATTTGTGGTATTTTTTTCTAAATTTCATTCTATGGAAGAAATACTTTACAATAAAAACATACAGCTGTAGTAGCTAAGTTTGTGAGAGGATCATCTTGGTATGCCAAGGTTGTGAGTTTGATCCATAGTCAGGGTACAAATGAGAAGCAATAAATTTAACAATATGTTGAACGACATCTCTTTCTCTCTCTGTCTCTCAAATGAATACTTTATATACATAGATACATATCTGGGAGTGAATCTTTTTTTATCATCACAGGTGAAGTGTTCATTGAGTTTTAGGGAGAGAAGAAGAGAGTTAGAATCATAGATGTGAGAGAGAAACATCGGTCAGTTGCCTCCCTTACACTTACTAACTCAGGATCAAACCTGTAATATTTCATGTACTGGACAATACTCCAACCAACTGAGCCACGTTGCCAAGCTGTGAAGAAATCTTTGCCTTACATTTTGTATGTTTTTTTTGTTTTGTTTTCCTTTATTTTCTTTTATTTTTTAATGGATTTTTAAAAAAGATTTTATTTGTTTTTAGAGAGGCAAAGGAAGGGAGGAAGAGAGGTAGAGAAACATCAACTTGTGGTTGCATCTCGTGCGCCCCTACTGGGGACCTGGCCCCCAACGCAAGCGTGTGCCCTGAATGAGAATTGAACCCGGCGACTTTTAGGTTTGCAGGCCAGCACAATCCACAGAGCCATACCAGCCAGCGCCTGTTTTTCTTTTTTTTAAATTATGGAGGGTGGAGCAACTGTGTAAAGATTTTATTTATATTTTAGGGAGAGGGGAAGGAGGGAGAAATAGACGAAGAGAAGCGTGGATGTGCAAGACAAGCATCAATGGGTTGCCTCTGGTTCACCCCCAACTGGTGACCTGGCCAGCAACCCAGGCTTGTGCCCTGACTGGGAATCAAACAGGAGAGTCTTTGGTTCACAGGCCTGGGCTCCATCCACTGAGCCATACCAGCCTGGGCTTTATGATTTCCTTGCTGGCAATTTCTAGCATAGAAACTTTGAGGTGGGTATTTTTAAGGCCTTTGAGAACTGTTCATATTTATGAGTCAGGACAGTTTATTCCGAAACCACTGTGCAGGAGGGGCTGCCAGTGTCTCACATTGTAGCTTGTTGGGTGCTTATTCCGCTCATTGAATATTAGAACAAGTGGTATAAACTATCCTCGTCATAGGTGACAACTGTCATGTGATGTCTTTTTGAGTAGCATCATTTGTGATATTAGTGAGGCTTGTTTTGTAGAAAGTGTTTATTTGCCATTTGTGTATGCAGGCAAATTCTTCTGCGCTTTGCTGGTCCTTAGGAATCTTACTATTCTGAAAGGGTTTTATTGTTTTAAGATTTTATTTATTTTTATAGAGAAGGGAATGGAGGGAGAAAGAGAGGGAGAGAAACATCGATCAGTTGCCTCCCATATGTGCCCAAACCATGGACCACCATCCTTAACCTTTGGTTGTTCAAAGTTTCAGTGACCTGAACCACCCATTGAGGGCTGGACATTTCTTATCAATGGAATCACACAACATGTGGTTTTTGTATCTGGCTGTTCTCCCCGAGCATCATGTTTTTGATGTTCCTCTATGTTGTAGTAGGTGTCTCTTTTCATGGCTGTATACTATTCCACTGTACAGGTAGACCCTGTGTGTACACATTTATCAGGTGGTGTACATTTAGGTTGTTTCCACTTTTTGGTTGTTATTAGCCATGCTGCTGTGAACATTCATGTACAGTTTTTTGTTTGAGGTTCTTATTTCTCTGGGTGTAGGAGTTGAAATTAACGGATCGTTTGATAAGAGTATATTTAACTATTTAGGGAACGATCTGACTGTTTTCCAATGTGGCTGCACCAGGATGTCTCCACTGTCACCTTCTCTGTGATCATTGCTTTGGTTTCCTCCTTCACCAACGTTGCTTAGGATTTCCTGATTGTTGTCTTTTGTGTGTGGTTCGGGTTTAGGGGTTCAATTTATTTTTCTTAATCTCTTTTAGTCTAATTACATTCTGATTTTTCTAAAAATAGAGTATGGCCTGACTTGAGGCTCAGTTGGTCAAAGCATTGTCCCTTACACCAAAATGTTCTGGGTTTGATCTCTGGTTGGGGCACATGCATGAGGCAAACAGATCACACACTCTCTCCTTCTCTGACCCTGCCTTCCTCATACTGTAAAATCAATAAATATACCTTGAGGTGAGGACTGAAAAAATAGAGCCTGATTTCAGCTGTATGGAACTGGGTGAGGTTTTTCCTTGTGGAGGTGGTTTGTGCCATTAGACAAGATTCCAAAACAGGTGGAGCCCTGGAGGTGAGGTCTCAGACACGTGTCCACAGAGCGCTCAGGGCTTTGATGCACGTGGATGGAAACCCCATTTCTTTTTTTCTTTTTAAATTTAAATAATGTTTTATTTATTTATTTTTAGTGAGAGGGGAAGGGAGAGAGAAACACAGGGAGAGAAACATCAATATGTGGTTGCCTCTTGCATGCCCCCCAGTAGGGGCCCAACCTGGCCTGCAACCCAGGCATGTGCCCTGACTGGGAATTAAACTGGTGACACTTTGGTTCGTAGGCCACCACTCAATCCACTGAGCCACACTAGCCAGGGCAGAAGCTCCATTTCCAGGGGAATCTCCCCACTTTTCTGAGGCAGGCCCAGTTCTCACCTCCACACCATTGATGTACAGTGTGGGCTCCCAGATGCCCAGGACCTTCTGGTTTTCAACCTGTCCCAGCCTGGGCTTGGTGCATACAGTCTGCTCGGTAAAAATGAGCACTGAGTGAGTGAGTTCATTCAGGTGGGAAGACTTCAGAAAGATTTCCTCCAAGAGATATATGTAAAACATTAAAATGAAGTAAGTACCACAATAAAGAGGGCCTAGAGGAAACTTTGGGAGGTGATAAAGTAAAAGACACACTTTTCATTTTCACCAATAACTTTATTGATTTGGATATTTCGAGTATGTCGGCTATCTCCCATTATTGGCTTCTAGTGGGTAGAGGCCAGGGGTGCTGCTAAACATGTTCCAACACATAAGACAACACCAGAGCAAAGAATTATTTGGGCAAAATGTCAATAGTACGAAGACACTTTGCCAACCACTTATGACACATGTGATCAGTCATAGCATGTTCTCCATATACTGCACAAATCTTTTGCATTTCAGTTTCACTTTTACCTCTTGTAATAATGAAACAAAATACACCAGAAGTGTTGCATATTTTCTTCCATCTTCAGTATTAATGAAGCCATTATTAATGGCTGCACAAAAATTCACTAATTTTCATAGGTTTTTATGAAATGCATGCTGATAATGCACGCTGATATGACAGCTGTCACAATAAATCTAATAGTTTCCAATGAAGATACAGGCAACTAAGCAGTATTATATCCAGTATACAGAAAAAATATAACAGACTTTTTTTGGCCAATGAAATACTTCCAAATTTATCAAATTGTGTACCTCTATAACATGCAGCATTTAGTATACCAATCATACCTAAATAAGTGGTTTAAAAAAAATTATTTCCCTGGCTGTGTGATGCAGGTTGTTGGATTATCATCCTGTGAACCAAAAGGTTGCGGGTTCAATCCCCAGTCAGGGCGTGTTCAGGAGGCAGTTGATTGATGTTTCTCTCTCATGTCGATGTTTCACTCACTTCCTGTTTCTCACCCTCAAATCAGAAAATATACAGTACAGGATTACAAAAGCCATACCACATTGTGGAATCACAGATGTATGACCTCATTTAACCTCATAGCAGCTACAGAGTAGGGTATTGTTACTAGGAGGTCCATTGAACTAAGAGGCTCAGAAAGTTTAAGACAGTTGTCTGAGGAAACACAGCTGAGGGGGTCAGGGACAGAGGCAGAATTTCACTGCAGGCTCCCAAGCCCTGTCTGTGAACCACTGAGTGCCCAGTACTGCTCCCTCATCACATGGTTCTGGTCCCAAGACAGGAGGCCAAGGTGAGCCCAGAGTCCCTGGCAGGCACTCAGAGCACAGAGGGATTGGCCCACAGGTGAAGGCTCTTCTCAGGGATGGTGAACCGTGGTTCATGGTCCACAACAGATGTTACTCTGCTCGAGTGCGGGGCTGCCCTGACCAAGCACCAGAGAAAGGGAGGCTTGAACAACAGGAATCGGTCTTCCCACAGTTCTGGGGTGTGGAAGTTGGAGTTCAGGCCTCAGCAGGGCACTGCCCCGTCTGAAGGGTCCAGGGAAGAGGCTATTCCCAGCATCACTCCCAGCTTCTGCTGGTCCAGGGCCTCATGTTACTATAATGTCATTCACACATGACATGTCCCTGCATACATGTCTCTGCATCCAAACTTCTCCTTTTTATATGAACATCAGTCCTATGGCCTTAGGGGCCACTCTTCTCCAGTGTGACCTTATCTAACTCAATACACCTGCAATGTCCCTGTTCCCAATCAGGTTCCATCCTGTGGTACTGAGTGTAGGCACTTCCACACAGGAACTCAACATAAAACTGAACTGGTAACATGGCTTAGACTAAAACCTAGCTCTGAGGAACCACCTAGTGAGTGACAGGTGTCTTTACTGCTATGCTGATGACATTGTCATCATGTCCTCTCGTCGTCCAACAAGCTTCTGAGCCACATTCAGTTCCCACACAGGGTCATGGCATAGGGTCCTCAGTGCTCAGTTGCCTTTTAAGCCTCACATCTTGACCCACCTGCCCCTAACTGGAATATCCCTCTAACAACCCAACCACAGACTACACTTTCCAGCTCCAGGATGTCCCCTATAGCTGCCCTTGCTCTGAGCTGTCATGATGGCAATGACTAGTTGCTGTTGTGTTATGGGGGCTTTGGTCTGACAGGTGTGATTTGATATCTCAATGGGGTTTTAAGTTGTAGCTTTCTTGTGATTAGTGATGTTGAGTATTTTTTCATAGGTTTGTTGGTCATGTTCATGTCCTCTATGGAGAAGTGTCTATTCAGGCCCTTTGCCCATTGTATAAGTGGATTGTTTCTATTTCTGGTGAGCAGCCCCATGGTTTATTTGTGCCTCTGAGGACCATCCAGTGTACTTAGGCAATGAGGACACTGAGTGGTCAGGCCCTTCAGAGCTCCGAGCCTTGTCGACACCATTTCAGGTGCATCCTGTGTGCCTTTGTGATCCTCTCTGCCTTTCTGGCCACATCCCCAGCTTCTTTGAGGAGGGCCTTGTGGTGAGTGGTATATGCTTCCTCTTACAGGGGTTGGTGGCATTCAGGGATGTGATTGTGGACTTCACCCAGGAGGAGTGGCAGCAGCTGAAGCCTGCGCAGAAGGACCTGTACAGGGACGTGATGATGGAGACCTACTGGAACCTGGTCTCGCTGGGTAAGAGGGCAGCTTCACTGCATTATCACCACCTGCCTGTCACTTCAGGATGACACACAGCTAGAAAAGGTGGACAGATCTTACTCAGTAGGACATTCAAGTTACTTGAGGCTACAAGTAAAGTTGATAGGTGATGAAGATAGGTGATGAATTGGGAAGAGTATTTACTGCATGCATAACAGTCAGAGGATTATAAATATATAAGAGCTCTTAGGAATAAATGAGAAAAAGACTGAATGAATGATAGAGAGATGGACCTAGCTTATGAGCATGCATTTCCCAGATGTAGAAATGCATGGAGTTACACTTTACACAATATTTATAAACCTTACTAATCGTCAAAGAAGTACCAATTGAGTCACAGAAATACAATTCTTGCCCGTGAGGTACACAGAGATGAAAAAGAATACCTTCCCTGGCCCAGTGTGGTTCATTTAGGGGTCCCTTACACCAAAAGGTTGTGATTTTGATCCCCAGACAGGTACTTCCGGGAAGCAACGATCCACATCCCTCTCATCAATTTTCTCTCTTCCTCTGCCTTTCTCCCCACCTCTTCCTCCTCACACACCTCCTCCCTCTCTAAGTATGTCCTGGATGAGGTATAAAAAGAGTAACATCATCCTGTATTATGAGGGTGCAGGGAAAGGGACTCCTCACTTTAGGAGCATGAAGTTGAGACAGCTCATTTGGAACACAGTTTGGTGTTTTAAACTAAATTTCAAATGATTCCATTTCTAGAATATAGCCTTTACATTTTTTTCTATAAGGGCAGAGTTTTTCCATAAAAAGAAAAATCAAGAGAAATGCCGTAGATGCCCACCTATGAGACTCACCGAACAAATCATGGTGTAGCAATACCTCGGATATGATGATGTTCTTCCAAGATGAGCACTCTTCGCAGTCACTGACACAGAAACATGTCCCTGGATAATATTTTCAGGAAAACAGTAACTTGCAGAATTAGTGTACGGTCCCATTTCATTAGCAACTTTTCTTGAGGTTTACCCGACCTCCAGTAAACTGCACATCATTAAAGTGAACAGTCTGATGTATTTTGACATTTGTATCCGGCTGAGACATCATCCGTGTGGTGTAGACGTGTCCATTAGCCCAAAAAGTTGTTCTTTCCTTCCCCACCCTCCATCCCCCGGCCACCACTGTGGTTTAGTTTGCCTGTTCTAGGATTTCATGTATATGGAATCACATGGCACATAACTTTTTTTATCTGATATCTTACACTTGGCATCATTTCTTTGAGGTTTGCCCACATTGTCCATATGTATCAAGAGTTCCCTTTTTTTCCCTTTCTTTCCTTTTCTTGTAGTATCCACACTGGAGGATATGCTTATTGATTTGAGAGAGAGAGATAGAGCGAGTATGAGAAAGATCAATCAGTTGCCTCCTGTTCAGGCCCCAACCTAGGATCAATCCAGCAAAGTCCTTTCTGTTGAGAATACAAATGCACATATTTTACTTTTTCAAAAGCTGCCAAATTTGTTTCAAAGCCTTTGTTTTGTTTTTTAATTCCACCAGTACTCACGGGGAATTTCATTGCTTTGTGTGCTTGTCAGAACTCAACATGCTGAGTCTCTCTCACTGCAGCAGTCTCTCTCATTGGTGTGCAGTCTTACCACACTCCAGCTGGCAGCTGGTACTGAGAACCTTCCCAGGTGCCTCTTTGCCATCAGTATATTCTCTTCAGTGAAGTGTGTGATTCAGGTCTTTTTTTAAAAAGATTTTATTTATATTTAGAGAGGGGAAGATAGAGAGAAAAACACCATTGTGTGGTTGCCTCTTGCACGCCCTCCACTAGGGACCTGTTCTGCATCCCTGCATGTGCCCTAGACTGGGAATTGAACCAGCAACCCTGTGTTTTGCATGATGGCACTGAATCCACTGAGCAGCACCAGCCAGGGCTGGTTCAACTCTTTGGCCTGTGTGTTTAGTTGAGTTGTTTCCCTCCTTATTTTTCAGTTTTCAAAATTCTTTACATATTCTTTTTGTTGTTAATTCTTCCTCTAAGTCCTTTATCAGATATGTGCTTTGCAACTAGTTCTAGTCTGTGGGTAGTCTTTTTTCTCCCTCACTGGCATCATTTGGAATGCAAACGTTTTTAATGGTGATGGGGTCTAGTTATTTATTTTGTCATTGCTTGTGCTTTTGGTTTCATATCTGAGGGGCCATTGCCTTCCCAATCACCATGAAGATTTACTCCTCTTTTGTCTACAAGTTTTAGAATTTTAGCTATTTATTTAGGGGTTTGGTCCATTTTGAGTTAATTATTGTGAATGGTGTATAAAGGGGCTAACGTCACTGTTTTTGTTTTTTAAATGAAGTTCCTTGTGGTGACATTGGCTAATGGGATCCAAGTACATTTCCATGATAAATGATCTGTATGTTACATTGTGTTCCCACTACCCAAAGTCACATCGTCTTCAATCATCACATGTTGTGCTCTTTTGAACGTGCATACCCAGGTGCCCCAACACCGTTTGTTGATGAGCAGAAGTTTGTAATTTGATGAAATCCAGTTTTTCAATTACTTTCTTCAGGTTTGCAGTCTGACCATGTTCACAAAGGAGACTCCTCTCTCCAATCTGTGCAGTCGCAGGCCAGTTATGTCCCCAATGTGTCTCAGACACATGGGCCCCAAACACACCCACTGTCACCCTTCTTCCCTCTTCCCCCTGGAAAGTTACCCTCAGCCTCCATGTCCCAGGCCACCACCTGCTCTGACATCCAGCATCACCCCCACTCCTCAGGGTCACGAAACCAGGATCATTCTACCTTATATACTTCTCAAATGCTTTCCTCCGGGGTAGAATAGTTACGGGGGGGCCAGGTAGTGACTCAGGGATGGGACTCCAGTATGGAATGTGCTTGGGTGATCTTGAGGGTGTGGCTGCATTGTCAGAGGCTCAGTTTCCCCATCTGTACATTGGGAGTAATCTTATCAGCACCTAGTCATGTGCTGTGAGGGGTACTTTCTCCCATGCCAGCACGGGGCCAGCACTCATTGAAGGTTTATGAGGTGCCTTCTGTGTGCTGGATACTGTGTGGGAGCTGAGGACTGACGAGGCCCTTGCCTTCACAGAGGTCACCTCCTCCTATGGGAGCTGGCAGTGTGCACATCAAGGAAGAGAGCCTGTAATGGGTGCTCACAATGACACAGGCGAGAGAGAGGCAGGCAGTAGCCTCCTTTTCACAGTCGGGTGGACAGAGAAGGCCTCCTTGTGGGGAACAAAGGCTCACTGAGGCTTGAGGATGAGCTCCCATGGGGTAGCTGGGGTAAGGGCTGGAACAAAGGCCCTGAGGCAGGAGGCACTGGGCACACACAAGGGAATCAGAGGGAAACGAGGATGAGTAGGGCTGGATTGCAGACAGGAGTAGGGAAGAGGGAGGGCCTTGCCTCTGGACCCCAGGGTACTGGGAAGGAGCGTTTTGTCTGACTCTGAGGTCCTCTTCCCACAGAGTGGACCGTGGGTTATAGAGAGTGGGAGAGGCTGCTGCATCGGCAGCAGTGGTGGTGTGTCAGCGTGGTCTAGTTCAAGTTGTTGTCATGTGCGGTAGCATTTGTTAACAGTGTGGATGGTGGGAGGGGAGGGGTGAGTCAAGAATGACTGCTAAATCTTTTTTTTTTTATTAGAATAAATTCATTTCTTTTTTTAAAAGATATTTTATTTTTTTAGAGCGTGGGGGAGGTAGGAATAGAGGGAGAGAAACATGGATGTGAGAGAGAAACATTGATGGGTTGCCTCTCTCATGCCCCAACTGGGGACCTGGCCCACTTCCCTTGCATGTGCACTCACAGGGAATCAAACCGGGAGCCTTTTTGTCCACGGGCCAGTGCTCACTCCACTGAAGCACACAGCCAGGGCTAAATTTATTTTCTCAATGGTTTCAAAACATACATAACGTAAAGTTAACTGTTTAACTATTTGGTTTTTGATTGTGTAACTGTATTTATGTGCGCAGTTTCACGCGTGAAGTACAATCTGTTGTTCAACCATCACCACCATCCACGTCCAGAATTCTTAATTGTCCCCAGCTGACAATCTGTCACCTGTAAAGAACAGCTTCCCCTTTCTCCTCCCCAAGCACAGGCTCCCATGTCCTACTTTCTGTCTGTATCAATTTGACGGTTTTACTTGCCTTGTATCAGTGGAGTCATACAGTACTGGCCACTGTGTGTCTGACATATTTTGCTAAGTTCTTTTTATTATTTGGGACTGGAGGTTCTGAAATTAAGTTTCACATCCAATGTGTTAGGTTGGGATACTGGAGAAGGGTGTCCATTAGGCCTTGGATTATTCCTCAAGAGCTCAGAGGGGAGGGGAGTCTGGGTGGGGTCATCTATTTAGGAGATATCACCACCGAGAAGAGACACAAATCTGGCCTTCTAGTACTCAGGGGATGGTGTCAAACTCGTATGTTGTGGGGCCAGTGGGGGCTAAAATGGGAGAAGAAGGACAGCTGCTTACTGTTTCTGCTTTCTTTGTTGCCACCCAGGAAGGAGGGCTCCATGTGGCCAGATCTTCCCTTTTGGAATGAGATTTTCCCCAAAGTTCTCACAGTTTTTAATATTGGGAGGGACCCTGATGTCCATGTGCAGAGTCCAGAACCCGGGACAGTCAACTAGGTGGGAACAGTGATTGAGGATCCCATGGGACACACTCAGGAGAGGACTGGAGGAGCTGTGGTCAGCAGGGAGGGACGAGTGTACAAAGAGGAGGGTGAGAAGTCAGTAGTCAGGGCCAGGACACTCCTGGGCAGCATAGGAAGGTGGGAGTCTAGCTGGCCTGTGGTGACACAGAGAACAATCAGTACAGCCACATGTGAGTCAGTTCTTTATTGTTTGTAATTACAGTCAATGGTCTGAGAAGCACAGCTGGCTGGGGGCATGAGAGGCCAGAAACAGGAACAGAGGCCAGAAAGCTAGGAACAGGGTGCAGTGAACCCTCACTGGGTTTGCAGGAACCTTTGGTCTGTTCCTCCAAGCCCGCCTTCCTCCTCTTTCTCTAAAGGTCTTTCTGCCCAGCTCTGAGCTCCCTGGCCACCTTTGCACCCACTTCCAAGGGGACGTTTCTTGGTCTGTGCTCACCTCCCTACAATATATTGTCTCAGCTCACTGCTTCCTTTCAGCCTCTGTCCCTGACACTTTGTCCCCTGCTCTCAGCCTGTGGCTTGTGTCTTAGGAAGATCCTCTCTGCTGTGGTTAACTACCTGTGTGTCCTCATCTCTTCCCCCCTCCCCTCAGACTTGGAGACTAGACCTGACACAAAAGAATCAGACCCACAGGAGGATGATTGTGAAGACAGACCATCTATTGCTGTAGTGGCCCAAAGACCTATGAGGAATGGTGACGGGGATTGTGCCTGTGAAGGAGCAGGGTCGCAGAATGACTGGTTGGGATGGACACAGGGGAGCTCAAGAACCTGTCTGGGGCCATTGGACAAGTCCCACATGTTAGCCCCTGAATGTCGAGAATTTAAGGCATTTGTGCACCAAAGCCTCATGCCGGCCCCACTGAGATCTGAAGGACAAAGAAGACTGGGGACGTACCTGTTAACCACACGTAGGAATACCTCAAGTACTTCAAGCCTTGGTCCTCCCTCCAAACTCAGCACAGATAAGAAGTCCTGCATTTGCAGGGACTGTGGTAAGCCTTTCAGCTGTAACTTGTCCCTGAAGGAGCAGCAACAAATCCACACTGGGGAGAAGCCGTTCTCCTGCACCACGTGTGGGAAGCAGTTCACCTCTGGGCAGTCATATGTCACCCTCCACCAGTGTGTGCACACTGGGAAGAAGACATACAAGTCTGGGCAGTGCAGCAAGACCCACAGGGAAAAAAAGAGAGTCATTGCACACCAAACAATGCACACTGGGGACAAGCCGTATTCATGTGGGTTCTGTGGAAAGGCCTTCACCAGGAAGAAATACTTCATCAAGCACCAGAGCACACACACTGGGGAGAAGCTGTATCCTTGTGAGGAGTGCGGAAAGGCTTTCAGCCAGAAATGGAAACTCAACGTGCACCAGAGGACACACACTGGAGAGAAGCCTTACCTATGCAGACAGTGCAGCAAGGCCTTCACCCGGAATAGGAGCCTCATAGTGCATCAGAGGTCGCACACTGGGGAGAAGCCATACAAGTGTGCGGACTGCGGCAAAGCCTTCAGTGACAACAGGAGCCTCATCCTGCACCAGAGGACACACACAGGGGAAAAGCCATACATGTGCAATGAGTGCAGCAAGGCCTTCACCAGGAACGAGTACCTCATCACACACCAGAGGACACACACTGGGGAAAAGCCATACATGTGCGAGGACTGTGGCAAGGCCTTCAGAATGAACAGGAATCTTATAGTGCACCAGAGGATACACACTGGGGAGAAGCCATATGCATGCAGGGACTGTGGCAGGGCCTTCACCAGGAACGAGTACCTCATTGCACATCAGAGGACTCACACTGGGGAAAAACCTTATACCTGTCGCCAGTGTGGCAAGTCCTTCAGGCAAAAGTCTTCACTTTGGAGGCACAACCTTGTGCACACCAGGGGCTAGCCCCACCAGTGCCTCACGCCAGAAGTGCTTCATGGGGTGCTCAACCCTGCGGGAGTACCAAACCAACCACACATTAGAGAAGCCCTATAAGTGTGCCCAGTGCAGCAAAGCCTAGGTCAGGAACTTCTTTGTCCCTGTCCACCAAGGATCTACATGGGAGACAAGCCCTACACATGGGGCAGGTGCAGAATGTCTTGTAGTCTGTCAGGGCCTGGTAGGTTCACTCTGGGTTCAGGCAGGTGGGAAAAAAGTGGTGGAGCCCTGGGGATGCTTGACATGCCTTTATTCAAGGGTGGGCGATCCATGCATGCTGCAAGCTGCATGTACCCCTTATATACTAAATGCAGACAAAGCCAGCAGAAAGGCAGAATATTGTATAACAGCATGATTCTGTGCATGTGAGCCCATTCAATGTTATGGGAACTGATTATTGGACCTGGTCTCAAGGCTATGAGAACATAGCTTATCTTAGTTCCCCAGATAGCTGGATGAGGGAGCCAGACTGACTCCCTTTATCCTACATAGAAAACCTTCATCAGGAATTTCAACCTCATGCTATACCAGTAGAGATTGCACAGGTATAGGAGGGCAGGGAATCTCAGAAGCCCCACACTACTGGAAGGTCCTGAGCCCTTAGACAAGTGTGAGACTTGACATTTGGAGCCCATGGGTAGGACACAAGAAAAGTCCTGCCCAGACAGGTCCTAGGTGTGTGGGCTTGGAGATAGCCACGCTATGCTCACTGTTTGCTTCCATAGCATCTGTATGGCTGTGTGGAAAGTAAGTCCCCCTACAGGTTTGGCATCTGGGAGCATGGCCAGGGGCACTGTGGTCGAAGACCGAGCTAGAGTAAACTGTTGTATGGGTTTAGACAAGGCATTTAGTGTCTCAGGGTTTCTATCTCCTTGATAGTAATATGGAGAATTAGGAGAAGGAAAGAAGGGGGAGGTGGGCTCCATGGGGACATTGTCACTGTCCCACATGCCTGTGTGTTTGCTCATTTTCCCCATACCCAGTGCCTTGTTTCCCTGCAACACCAAATGGAGAGTCTCACACTTATAATCTGTAGAGGTTACCAGGTGGGTCATGAGGAGTAAAAGTTTGGAGGGGATTAAGAATTAACAGTAGTTACTTCATATATCAAAGTTTCTCATAGTGGTCTACTGAAAATTCTTTTTAAATAAGACTTTAATTAAATGAGACCAGTGTCATTTTAAACAGTCACAGGTGCAAACCATGCAGGGACCAGTGTCCTGTCCAAATGAGTGTCAGTGATTGGGGAGAAGGAGCACAAGTACCCCAGAGGAATCCCCAGAAACCAGCAACCTACCCTAGTGTACCTGGTCCTCACAGCCCTGGATTCCTGGCCTGGGAATGGCCACACCACATCTCAGACCTGTTATCAAAACAGGTGTCCTTGGGATTGCTTGTCTCCCATGACAGAGGAGAAATATGAGCAGGAAATTACATCTGTCCATCACCCCTCCACACACATACTCCCACCAGCAGCTTGAGGAGGTTCAGTGATTCCTCAATCACTGAAATTTTAAGGGAGAGGAATGTCATTTTAAATCCTCATCAGGTGCAAAAGGTACAGGTAAAGGTTTTCCTGTCAAAATGAGTGTCAACACTTGGGGGCAGGGAGTACAAATACTCCTGAGGAACCCCAGGAACCCTGTGCCTGTTCAAGGTATGAGGCCACCTGCCTCTCCCAGCCCTGCATTCCTGGCTTGAGAATGGTCAGCCCAGGTGGCAGGGCCCAGACCCTCAGCAAGGAGATTTGGCAAAGGGTCCCTCTTGTAGAAACCCAGCTTTGTGGACCCCTACCCTGCAGGAGTGTTTCAGTTACAGCAGAAAAATCCTCTCGCATCACAGAATGTGCCCAACCCACCCCCTGCAGATGCAATTCTTGTGAAAATAAAGTGCCTTCAGCCAGGTGGGGGAATTACTCAGTCTATGCCTCACCCACAGCCTAGGTCATGTTTTAGGTAATATTTTGTTACTGCTGCTGACAGCAATCTCTTACCAATAATAAATAGCAAACGATATAAGAATGGTGCTGTATTACCAATAATAAATAAAGCATTTATTAATAAATGGGTAATTAGTTACTACTTTTATACTGGTTAATTCTTTCAGATGATTCTGTGAACATTGGTAAATGGCTGCTGATTGGGCCCTGTGGCCTAGCGCCCTCCTGCTCATCACCAAAAGGTTGCCAACTGATGGAGATCAAACTCAGACTGTCTCCCACTTCTGTACAGTTGCTAGTGTACTGAAGTGCTCCAGTGGGACATACAGCACAGTGCGCTTACCCACCTGTCCTGAATCTGGGGTCCTCCAGTGCCTCAGCTGGTGAAGCATTGCTTGGATATGCCAAGGTCGAGGGTTTGATCTCTGGTCAGGTCTCAGAAAGAAAAAAAGGAAAATAACCCTTCAATGAGTGGAACAAAAAAATCGATGTCTCTTTCAAAAATTTAAAAACAAAGTAGAATCTTGTTGTGGGGTGAACTTTACAGGTGCCTTTACTTGGTGCCACACAGTCTTGCCACCGCTGGTGGCCCAGAGGAGGGGACAACAGCCCCTGCCCATGGAATGGTCTCCCTGCAGTCTTACTCCACTGGGATTCCATGATCATGGGTGACTCAGCTGGGCAGAGCATAGGCTGCACCCAGGCAGCAGATGGACTGGATTTGGCTCACTCAGTTTATTTTCAATGTAAAGAGTTGTTGGAATATTTTTCATTTACAAGCATCACACTTTATTCATTTAATCCTTTAGGGAAAAAATCACAGAATATCTGGTTGCCCTGGTTGGTGTGCCCGACTGGATTGAATATCAGCCTGCAAACTGAAATATCACCAATTTGATTCCCATTCTGGGCACATGCTTGGGTTGTGGGCCAGGGCCCCATTTGGAGGCACACAAGAGAAAACCAATTGATATTTCTCTCACACGTCAATGCTACTCTTTTCCTCCTCTATCCCCCTCTAAAATAAATAAAATGTGTTTTTTAAGTATCTTATGTGTTGAGAATATTAAGAGGTAGAGACTCAACAGTGCATTATAAAAATACATTCCCCTATCACCAAGGACGTGAACAACAGTGTGGGGAAGGGCTGTGAGCGGGTGTCTATGTAAGAAGGGGGCCAAAGTTGAAATAATTGGGACAACTGTAATAGCCTAAACAATGAAAAAATTTAAAAATTAAAAAAAATCCCAGGACTTCCGTCCAAGGTGGAGGTATAGGTAGATGCACTGTGCCTCCTGGCACAACCAAGATAGGAACAACAATATAGAAACAAAATAACAACCAGAACTGACAGAAAATTGAAGTGTATGGAAGTCGGACACCCAAGGATTTAAAAATAGACTCGTTCATCTAGACCAGTAGGAGGGATGGAGTTGGGCCTGGCAAGGGACGCTGAGCAGTGAGCTGAGCAACTAGGGTGACGCGCAAGTCCACAGCAAGTAGACCCTGGTCACACAAGCGGTGGTGGCTGGCGGGACGGGCCCAGGGGTGGCGACCTGGAGACTGAGCGAGGTGGCCATTGTGAAGCAAGGCACTGCGCACAACTCAGGGTCCCATGCTGGGAAATAGAACTTTGGGGCACTGACTGAAAAGGAAGGTCCTGTGGGTTGCACAGGCCCACCCACACGGGAATTGGTGCCAGAGGGGCCCAGTTAGCTTTTGGAAAGCGACGGAGGGGGTCTGAGGTCCTACAGACAGTGGAGCAAGCGCCATTGTTCCTTCTTGGACCCCACCCCCACATACAGTGTCACAACCCTGCGACTGGGGTGCCCCGCCCTGGTGAACTCCTAAGGCCCCGCCCCTCACTACAGGTGCTCAACAAGACCAAAACAACAACAACAATAAAAAAAACAAAACAAAAAAAAAACAGCAAAAAGATGGCTCAAACAGGGGAAGAATTGAAAGCCCCAGAACCCATCCTTTTAAGCAACCAAGAGATAGCCAACCTATCAGATGCACAGTTCAAAGCACTGGTGATCAGGATACTCACAGAACTTGTTGATTTTGGTCGCAAATTAGATGAAAAAAATGCAGGCTACAATAAGTTTAATGAAGAAAGATGCACAGGGAACCAATAGTGATGGAATGAAAGACAGGTCTCACATCATTGGAGTGGACCAGAAGGAAGAAAAAAATATACAACCAGAAAAGAATGAAGAAATAAGAATTCAAAAAAAAATGAGGAGACGCTTAGGAACTTCCGGGACACCTTTAAACGTCCCAACATTCGAATTATAGGGGTACCAGAAGGAGAAGAGGAAAAACAACAAGTGGAAAAGATATTTGAACAAATAATAAAGGAGAAC
>CM052550.1:46290978-46328516 GCA_028533065.1 Trachops cirrhosus
AAATAGACTCTCAGGAAGTCCAGGAAGCTCAGAGAGTCCCAAAGAAGTTGGACCCAAGGAGGAACACAACAAGGCAAATCATAATTACATTAGCCAAGGTGAAATTGAAGGAAAGAATCCTAGAGGCAGCAAGAGATAAGGGGATAGTAACCTACAAAGGAGTTCCCATCAGACTGTCAGCTGAGTTCTCAAAAGAGACCTTGCAGGCAAGAAGGAGCTGGAAAGAAGTATTCCAAGTCATGAAAGACAAGGACCTACATTCCAGATTGCTCTATCCAGCAAAACTTTCATTTAGAATGGAAGGGCAGATAAAGTGCTTCTCAGATAAGGTGAAGTTAAAGGTGTTCATCATCACCAAGCCCTTATTATATGAAATGTTAAAGGGACTTATCTAAGAAAAAGAAGATAAAAAACATGTGTAGTAAAATAACAACAAACTCAGAATTATTAACAACTACACCTGAAAGAAAAACAAGAAGAAACTAAGCAAACAACTAGAACAGGAACAAAACCACAGAAATGGAGAACACATGGAGGGTTAGCAACAGGAGAGTGAGAGGAGGGAAAGGTACGAAGAATAAGTAGCATGGATGGTAGGTAGAAAATAGACAGGGGGAAGGCAAGAATAATAGGGGAAATGTAGAAGCTCAAGAACTTATGACACATGGACATGAACTAAAGGGGGGGAATGTGGGTGGGAGGTGTTCAGGATGGAGGGGAATGAAGGGGGGATAATGGGACAACTGTAATAGCATAATCAATAAAGTATATTAAAAAAAATCCCCACCACCATCGAGACCAAATTGCAGAAAGCAAGGGAAACACTAATAAATATTTTAGCGTGATAAGTTCCAATTTCCTTAGAGAATTTCAAATATCAAAACCCACTGGGCCAATAACTCCTTTTGAAAACTAGGGCAGAGCCAGAGTTCAGTGGGTCTAAGTGATCAAAAGCTCAAACCAGACACTGAAGGCTTCCTGCCCCTTAGAGAGGAGTGGAAATTATCCTCTTAGGGGGAGGGGACAGGCCTCAAGTGTGTCTTGCAATATTCAGCACATTGTGGGTGTTTTATAAATGCCTGTGTCTTGAGTGATGGGGGCAGCTGTGGCTTCTGTGGTGAACAGATCTTTGGGAAGAACAAACATATCTATCCATTCAGTCATCCATTCTAGGGTGGCTGCATTTTTATGTAAGGGGCTCGCTCATTCTCGAAGACCTTGTACCATCCAAAACCTGCATAATACAAGGCCAACCCTAATGGGATGAATGGCGTGTCTCTCCTACTAATGATCTGAATGTGACAAACATAGTTTACCATTTACACAATTCATCATATTAGAAAGTAAGGATATTTAGGAAAGTTTAAATTGCATGTCTTCTTGTCATTCAAAAAAAGTGCCAAATATGGTGATTTCAGATATTTACAATTCAAGTTAGCATAAAATGTTGTCATGCTGTATTTTAATAAGTGCACTATAATATCCTTCTTGTGACCTCTCACCACCACGGCATAAAAACTAGAACCTGGCCAATAACTCCTATATAGCTGTAGCACTCCCTCAATTTCTCCCAATGCAAGGTAATCATCATCCTGAATCTTGGCACATCTGTGTTTGGTTTTTATATTTGTGGGGTAGTTTTTCCCCCAGAGAAATGTTTTAGAAGCTCCTTCTTATTTTTAGTCAGGTTGTAACTAGGCTCTACCATCCTGAAAGCCAAAGCTTCCTCTTAAAAGTCACTGTGCAGTTTTTGCCCTCATCTGGTTTCATCCCATGCTCCCCATGGCCCAAAAAGCTTTGTGTCCAGACAACAGTAGGGCTCTTTCCCAGGCAGATCTGTTCTTTGAATTTCTGCCTAGAGATTCAATATCTGACAGCTACAGCTGGTCTGAATCAGCACCATGGATAGCCCCCCTCCACCTGCCCTCTGTGAAATCCAGCATCATGGCCAAGTGTATGGGGAAAGGGTTCAGTGCCAGGGGCAGCTCAGCTAGCCTGGTTTAACACCATGAACAGGTCGATCTGAAAAGGGGTTCAGCTCTGGCTAGGTTAGTCATTTTGTTTGATCTTTGTCCCATGCACCAAAATGTTGTGAGTTTGATCCTCTGGGGCATACGTGAGATGCGACTGATCAATGTTTCTGTCACACATCAATGTTTCTCTCTCTCTCTTTTCGTCTCTCTAAAAATCAATGAACATATCCTGGGTAAAGATTTTAAATAAAATAATGAAAAGGGGTTTAGCACCTCAAACAGCTTCCACTAGTTGGGTTCAGCAGCAATGGACAGGTCTATTGTACTGGTTCACCACCATGGGAAGGTCTATGGGGAAAGGAGTTCAGCACCACGGAGAAATCTAACGGGAGAAGGAAGACAGCACCACCGTACGACTGTTAGGAAAGGGGTTCAGCACAACAGGCAGATTTGTGTGGAAAACGTTTTAGCACCACAGACAGGTCTAATGGGGCTGGCAGTTCGGCACCAAGGGCAGGTCTGGGCGGGGAAAGGGTTCAGCACCACGGACAGATCTAAATTGGGAAGGGAGATCAGCACTATGGACAGGTCTTTCCATTGAGGTTCAGTACCTGGGGATTTCGATCAGGGGTTTTCAGCACTGAGGACAGTGGCAAAGTGCCTACTTTCCCGGGGTCCTCTGTCGCATGTGCTCTTCTGAGCAGTTTTCTGAGCCCATTCCCTAACCCTCACCCCAGAATCTCCAACTGCTGGCATCTCAAGAAACAGGCTCTCCTGGTGTTAACATTAGAAACACAGGCATTGAATACTTAACATGCCCCAAAGGCAATTCTGGATTTCAAAAAAGTTTTGATTTCTTGATTGATTTTCAAGAGAGAGGAAGAGGGAAAAAGAGAGAAACATCAATTTGTTGTTCCACTTATGTATGCATTCAGTGGTTGAGTCTTTTACGTGCCTTGACCGAGGATCAAACCCTTAACTATGGCATATCTGGACGACGCTCCAACCAACTGAACCACCCAGCCAGGGTGGAATTCTAGATTTTCTTCCTGCATGCAAAACAACAACAACAACAACAATAATGATAATAATAAATAAAGTTGATCCTACTCAGTGTACTACAGGGCACTCAGCTGCTCAGGCTCGAAGTCAAAAAGTTGTCCTCAAGCTCTCATACCCTCTCACCTCTCACACCCATCCATCAATGAGTCCTCTCATCTCCATCTCCAAAGTATATGCAGAATCTGTCCCCTGCTCACCATCACTCTGCCACCACCCCATCCCTGCCACCATCATTCTCATTTGGTTTATTGCAACACCCTCCTAAAGGGTGTTCTTCCCATTGTACCCACGGGCTCTCCTCAAGCAGTCTTCACACAGCAGTTTCAGTGATGCCTTGAAAATGTAAGTCAGGTTCCATCACACCCTTCCTCGGTACTCTTCCTTCCATGACTTCCCAGAGTGCCCATGATAATACTCGAAGATGTTACTGTGGCTCTCAGGACCCTGGATGCCTGTCTTGTCTCATCTCCTATCATTCCCTTTGTTGTCCAAATTCTCTGGACACACAGGCCAGGAGAATATACCTGTTCCAGATAAACAGGCAAAGGATTGATGTCCAGAACATATAAATAAAACCTACAAATCGATAAGTAACCTCTACACAAAGCAGGGGGAGTGTCAACAGGGCATTCACAGAAGAGAAGAGAAACCTGGTCAACAAACATGTAAATTTTCTCCACCTCACCAGCAGAGCAGGGAAATGACGATATGATTACGTAAAAGGAGATCTTTCCTCCCTCATCTATGGCTTTATAAAAATAAAATAAAATTTTGATGTAGTCACCTTGAGAGCAATTTGGAGGTGGTCGCTGCACCGTCAACATGAATAATAATAAGAACAGCTATTAGCTCCTAAACAGTATATAGGCATTATTTAATTTTTTACCTTCACAGCAATCCTGCCATGCAGTCAGCATATTTTTTGCCCTGAACAGAATGGCAGACTGAGGCACAGAAATAAGTGACACACACCTAAGGACACACTAGCAACAAAGGGCAAAGCCAGCTTCTGACCCCAGGGTCCCCGGGGGCTGCCACACCCCTGCCCAGCTCCTTCCTTCACTCTCCCCCATCCCCACTCTGGTTGTGTGAAGTCGATGCCTGAGTGGGACAAAGACAAGAACAACCGAGCCTGTCGGTAGGGTGTGGATGGCTCATTCCACTGTGGCCGACCTCATAGCAAGCAGAACCCCACATCCCACGGCATCGCTGGCGCGTCGTCACTGTCGCTTCTCTGTTCCCCACCCCCCACCCCCACCCCGGCAGGCGCATGCTCCCCGGGGCGGGGACTGGAGGAGGGGAGAAGGCCACCCACCCGCTTCTTCTCCCCTTTCCCCCACCCATCACCAACCGCACCTCCCACCTCAGCCTCCGCGTCTGCGCAGCTGTCAGTCGCTGCTGCGCCAGCTCTGCAGTGCCAGGACAGGGTCTGGTTGGGGAGGGTGAGTCCTTGCGGGGACCCTGCGGGCGGAAGGGGGAGGGGAAATGGGGCTGGGGGCGCGGGGTGGTGATTCGGCTAAGCGCATGAGAAAGTGAATGCGTGTGAGAAAGTGAATGTGTGCGTGCGCGCGTGTCTGGGGTGAGGGGCCAGGGCCACCCCAGGAAGGCGGCTGCGGGGAGGGTCTCTAGCCCATCCGGTGGGTGAAGGCTGGGTGGGGTCTGTTTCTCGGCCAAGGGCTGTCTGTCCACCGGCCAGTGACTTGCCCCTGAAATTAGGCCTTGGAGCAAGGAGAGCAGGACGACCCTGCGTCTGTGTCTGCGCGTGCTCGCGGGTTGGTCTGCGCACTTGTACTCTGGTCTCAAGTGAGCTCTGTGCCCGTGGGCGCTGTGTGTGCCCGCGTACCCCCCACTCCATGGGTGGGCGCTCAAGGCCTGGAGGCAGACAGGTTTCGGCTCCCTGCCCAGCTCCCATTCAGCCCTGTGGCTTTGACCAAAGGCCTTCTCTGTCTACATTGGAATCATACTGTGTCTGTCTCGGAAAACCATTGTGCACGTTAGATTAGCAAAAGGTCGTGGAGCGCCGCGGTGTCCCTGGACCCCTGGAGCACTGCAGGAACCAGGGCTGCAGTGGTGTGATTACTATTATTGTTGTGGCAGTCGTTGTTGTTGCTGCACCTCCGTCCTTTCCTCTCAGGGAGGATTTGTTTGCTGTGTCACCGGGCACACAAGCTGTGGGTGTAAATTCCCCTGAACATGCACCCGGGTGTTCAAGGCCAATTTGTGGTTCCTTGGAAACTTGTCTCCGCTTCCAGTCTTCTCCCCCAACCCCCTGTATCCTCCCCAACCCACACTGACTTTGCAAATTGGCAGCCCAGGGCCCAGCCCAGCCCCACCACCTGTGCTATTTGGCTCCCAGAATGTCTTCATTTTTTTTTTAATCCTCATCAAAGGATATGTTTATTGAGTTTAGAGAGAGGGAAAGAGAGAGAGAGAGGGAGAGAAACATCTACGTGAGAGAGAAACATTGATTGGTTGCCTGATTCAGAATCAAACCTGTGCTAACCGTTTGGTGTTCGGGGACAATGCTCTAACTGAGCCACAGAGCCGGTGTGTCTTCCTCTCAAATATTTGCGATGATCATTGGCCTTTTAAAGTGCAGAAGATGTCATCTAAAAACACAGATTTCCGTTGTTCTTGTGAGAAATGAGAAGTCAGGACACATTGGGCCCTACATTTTCACTTGGCAAACTGAATGGGCAGCTTCTTCAGACTGGGTGCCCGATCTCTCCTTTGCTGCAATCCCCACCACTCCCTATGACCTCTCCCCAGACCAGGCATCCTTTGCCATTTGTTCATGTTTTTCCTGATAAGAGAGAAGTATTTTCTATGTTTACAGCCAGGACTTTATAAAAGACCCCACAATGGTGCTGACAATTCAGCAGAACCAGGTTCAGACAACACAACAAAATTCATGCAATGTGTAATTTCAAAAGCGAGCATTCACTTACATGTATATTGACACACACATGTGCAGCAAATCACAGGTGAAGTTAACTAAAATTTAAACAATTTGTATTTTATTTTACTGTTCTGTCTTAGTGGGGTCTAAAATACATTGAGTAATGGGCATGACGTGTCCAATTCAGTCCAGGTAAAGCTCAGTGAATTTGCACAAATGATACCACCCCTGGGGCCACCACTCAGATCAAGATATAGAACATCCAGGCCCTGGCTGGTAGCTCAGTTGGTTAAAGTATTGTCCTGATGCTCCAGGGTTGCAGTTTCAATCCCAGGTCAGAGCACATACAAGAATCAACCCATGAATTCATGAATGAGTGGAATAACAAAGCAATCTGTCTTTCTCCTTCTCTCTCTGGAATCAATTTTAAAAATAAAATAAAATAATCATGTAACAAACCTCCAGACCCCCCAAAGCTCCCTCTGCCCCCCCAAGCATGACCACTGTTCTGACTTCTATCAACATTGATTCATTTTGCCTGTATCAGGCTTTGATTTTAATCAATAAAATCACACACATATATACTTCTAGGTGTCTGGCCTTTTTCACTCAGCCCAATACATATATGTAGGTTTTTGCGTGTTGTTGCATGTATGTCCCTGTCCCTTTTCTCCTGAGGAGTACTCCACTATGTGAATAACCTGCAGTTTACTTATCCATTCTCTGGCTGAGAAACATCTGGGTTGTTAATGGTTTTTATTATGACTGTGAGTAGCTTTGACCATGAATGTGAGCAGTTTTGTATGATGCATACAGCTGCTGGCAACATTCGTGGACAAGTGTTCGTGTGGGCATCGTTTTCATGTTTCTCTTCCTTGAGGATCTAGCAATGGAAGCACAGGCTGCTGGGGTGACTGCATGTTCTGCTTTAGGAGATTTCACCAAATTGTTTTCCAAAGGGATTAAACCAATATACACACTCAACATTGATGTGGAAACCAAGAGATGGAAACAACTTGTATCCATCATCAAAAAAAAAGATAGCCCTGGCTGGTGTGGTTCAGTGGATTGAGCACTGGCCTGAGAACCAAAGGGTCACTGGTTCAATTCTCCATCAGAGCGCATGCCTGGGTTGTGCGCCAGGTCCCAGGTAGGGGGCACACAAGAGGCAACCACACATTGATATTTCTCTCCCTCTCTTCCTCCCTTCCCTTCTCTAAAATAAAGAAATAAAATCTTTTTTAAAAAGATAGACATTTTTTTAAATATCTATAAGGCCATTTATACACTTTTAAAAAATCAATGAGGCTCTGGCTGGTGTAGCTCAGTGGATTGAGTGCTGGCCTGTGGACCAAAGGGTCACTGGTTTGATTCCCAGTCAGGGCACATGCTTGGATTGTGGACTGAAAGGCAACCTATCAATATTTCTCGCATATAATGATGTTTCTCTACTCCTTCTCTCTCCCTTCTACTCTCTAAAATAAGTAAATAAATAAAATCTTTAAAAAATATCAATGAGAATTCCTTGATGTCATAGAATACTCAGTCTATAATCGAATTTCCTTGATTATCTTTTTAAAATCAATTTTTTAAAAAATTTATTGGTTTTAGAGAGTGAGAAGAAAGGGGAGAGAGAAAGAGAGAGAGAACTATCGATTTGTTGTTCCACTTATTGATGCGTTCATCGATTGATTCTTGTATGTGCTGTGACTGGGGATCAAACCTGCAACTTTGGTGTATCGGGACAATGCTCTAATCAACTGGAATACCTGGCCAAGACCTACATTTTTTTTTAAACATCATGTTTCTTTGAATCAGACTCCAGACATGATCTCACAAGCGTTTTTAAAGTTTATTTAATTTCATTTTTTAAATTCTTGCTTATTCTATTACAGTTGTTGGAAATAGGGAGCAAACTCACAGGCATTTGATTGTTGAGTTGCTAACTTTTCTTTGAATCTAGAACATCTGTCCTGTGGTTTAAAAATATATTTTATTGATTATGCTATTATAGTTATCCCATTTCCCCACCTCTATTCCCCTCCACCCTGCACACCCCCTCCCACCCTCATTCCCCACCTTTGGGTCATGTCCATGGGTCATACATATTTTCTTTAGCATCTACATTTCCTATACTATTCTTAACCTCCCCCTGTCTATTTTCTACCTACCATTTATGCTACTTATTCTCTGTACCTTTATCCTCTCTCTCCCCCCGTCTCTTCCCCTCTGACTCCCTCGCTGATAACCCTCCATTTCTGTGATTCTGTTCCTGTTCTAGTTGGCTTAGTTTGCTTTTGTTTTTGTTTAGGTTCAGTTGTTAATAGCTGTGAGTTTGTTGTCATTTAACTGTTCATATTTTTTATCTTCTTTTTCTTAGATAAGTCCCTTTAACATTTCATATAATAAGGGCTGGGTGATGATGAACTCCTTTAACTTGACCTTATCTGGGAAGCACTTTATCTGCTCTTCTGTTCTAAATGAAAGCTTTGCTGGATAGAGTAATCTTGGATGTAGGTCCTTGCCTTTCATGACTTGGAATACTTCTTTCCAGCCCCTTCTTGCCTACAAGGTTTCTTTTGAGAAATCAGTTGGTAGTCTAATGGGAACTTCTTTGTAGGTAACTGTCTCCTTTTCTCTTGCTGCTTTTAAGATTCTCTTCTTCTTTTTAATCTTGGGTAACGTAATTGTGATGTGCCTTAGTGTGTGCTTCCTTGGGTCCAACTTCTTTGGGACTCTCTGAGCTTCCTGGACTTCCTGGAAGTCTATTTCCTTTGCGTTATTGGGGAAGTTCTCCTTCATTATTTTTTCAAATAAGTTTTCAATTCCTTGCTCTTCCTCTTCTCCTTCTGGCACCCCTATGATTCGTATGTTGTAATGTTTAAAGTTATCCTGGAGATTCCTAAGCATCTGCTCATTTTTTAAAAATTCTTGTTTCTTCATTCTGTTCTGGTTGAATGTTTCTTTCTTCCTTCTACTACAAACGATTGATTTGAGTCCCAGTTTCCTTCCCGTCACTGTTGTTCCCTGTTCATTTTCCTTTATTTCACTTTTCATAGCCTTCATTTTTTCCTCTATTTTGCGACCATACTCAACCAATTCTGTGAGCATCCTGATTACCAGTGTTTTGAACTGTACATCTGATAGGTTGGCTATCTCTTCATTGTTTAGTTGTATTTTTTCTGGAGTTTTAATCTGTTCTTACATTTGGGCCATTTTTTTATTTTTTAATCTGAGCAAGCCTGCTATGAAGTAAGGGGCTGAGCTTTGGGTATTCACCAGGATGGGGCAACCCACATCACTGTGTTGTGACACTGTATGTGGGGGAGGGGTCCAAGAGGGAACAGTGCTGCTTAACCTTCTCTCTGATGGTTTTCAGTCACTTCCCCTACTACCCACAATCAAATTGGGACCTTCTGGTGCTGATTCCTAGGTGGGTGGGTTTGTATACATTCTAGAACCTTGTGGTTCTCTCCAATGAACTCTCCTGTGAGGCTGGGAATTTCTCCTGCCACCTCAACCAGCACAGGTGTTTTCAGTCAGAGGCTTTGAGGTTTATTTCCCCATGCTGGGACCCTGGGTTGCGTGGTCTATCTCTCTCCCCAGTTGTTCCTCCCAGTTTATCTGCACACAAATGTGGGACCACCCTGTCTGCCAGCCACTGCCTTGCTGGGAGTCCTCACCACCCAGGCTGCCAGGCTGCCAGTCTTCGTCCCTCCTACCAGTCTGGATGAGTGTTTCTTCTTTAACTCTGGTTGTCGGACTTCCATACAGTTCGATTTTCTGGCAGTTCTGGTTATTTTTTGTTGTTGTCCTTCTTTTGGTTGTTCGAGGAGGCATGGTGTGTCTACCTATGCCTCCATCTTGGCCAGAAGTCTGCTTTGTGGTTTTTAAATGTAATCTAGCAATTTCTATTTGCATCAACCTCAGCAAGAAGAAAATGCTTATAAGAGATTTTTGTGGGGGTTTTTTTGGTGTTGTTTGGTTTGTTTGTTTGTTTTTTCACCAAGTGGATTTACTTCTTTTCTTAAAGAAATCACTATAGCCCTGGCTGTGTGGCTCAGTTGGTTAGAGTGTTGTTTTGTGCACTAAAAGGCTGTTCATCCAATCCCCAGTTGGGTGTGTACAGGAGGCAACTGATCGATATTTTTGTCTGTCTGTCTTTCTCTCCCCTCCCTCTCTCACTAATATCAATAAAAACATATTCTTGGGTAAGGATTTTAAGAAATTACCATGCATGCCCTGACTGGTGTAGCTTAGTTCATTGAGCATTGTCTCACAAAGCGAAAGGTTCCGGGTTTGATTCCTAGTCAGGGCACATACCTGGGATGTAGGTTCAGTCTGTAGTTGGGGCATGTGTGAGAGGCACCTGATGATGTTTCTCTCTCACATCGATGTTTCTCTCCTTCTCTTTCTCCCTCCCTTCTTCTCTCTCTAAGAATCAATCAATCAATCAATTTTTGAAAAAATTACTATTCATGAGGGCAGGCAGAGCATTACACAATGCAAGCTCAGTAATACATACCATTCCTAGAGCAAGAATATTAAACCAAAGTTTTTAGATTCTCAGATAAAGGGTTTCTTAATCATAAGTCATAATTCAGATAGCTTCTTGCAAACAACCTCCCGACTTTTAATTGACAAGCTGTAGAATGAGAACACTGAAGAATATTTGGTTTTAAATGAGACTTTTTAACCTGTACCCGGCAAATGCTTTCTTTTTTTTTATTTATGACCATAAAGCAGAAAGTCTGGGCTATAGGAGGCTGGCAGGAAGATGGATGCTTTCTGCAGCCAGAGGGATTCTGTATGTGACTGTCTCCTCCTAGAAACCCCAGACTCTATGCTTTGAGACATGGAATGAGTGTGTGTGTATTTCTTTGTCTCCAGAAGCTTCATCATTTCATCACTGGACACACTGTCTGTCTCTCTCCCCCCACCAGAACGTAAGCCTCACGAGGGCAGGGAGCTCCATTCCTGTCAAGGCACCTAGGAACAGTGTCTGGCACACAGTGGCACTCTGCAAATATTTGTTGAATGACTAAGTGTCTGTCAGTCCCCAGGTTCCAAATCCTGTGTCTTGGGGACCCAACGAGACCCCAGGACAGAAGGACAAGTCCACCTTGGAAGCATCACCTCCTGGAGACATGAAGAGCCTCAGACCTGAGCAGCTGCGGGGGCTGCTGGAGCCCGAGAGGACCAAGACGCTGCTGCCTCGGGAGAGCAGGGCCTGGGAGAAGCGTGCCACCTTCCTCAAAGACTGGGTGGCAGTGAAGGTTGGGGCGTCCGTCTGTGACAGTGACCAGAAAGGTGAGGAGCAGGGGCCCCATGGGAGGTGGCAGGAAAGTTAGTGGCCAAACCTGGGAAAGGTAAGACACTCATCACTTCACTCATTTATTCAACACATTTTTATGGAGCCTTGTGACAGTCAGCTTCTGCTGCATAACAAGTCACCCCAAAAACACAGTAGCCTCAGGGGACAGCTGGTTGATAAGATGACTTTACTCACATGCCTGGCTGGTTTGAGGGTGCTGACTGCAGGCTCCCTGTTCCCAGCAGCCCCGTCCAAGGCTTATTCTCACAGATGGTGGCCAGGCAACAGATGGAAACCTCAATTCACAAGCACTCATTAAGCTTCTACTGGCAACTCTGCTGCTCTTGGGCCATTGGCCAAAATAAGCCACCTGGCCACGGTCAGCATCAGTGAGGGAGGAAGCTGCCAGGAGTGTGGACTCAGGGAGCAATGGGCAAGTTGGAGGCACTGGGCGCACAAATGTACCACAAGCAACTACTATCTGTCAGGCTCGAGGGGTCTAGCCATGAGCAAAATAGCCCTAGTGGAGCTCAGATTTGTTTAAATCTTAAAAAAAAAACAAACAACCTTCACTTGAGGATGTATTTGTTGATTCAGAGAGAAAGGAAGTGGAGGTAGAGAGAGAGATAGACAAGTTGCCTCCCACACACACCCGACACGGGATCGAACCTGCAACCTTTTGGTGCACAGTAGGATGCTCCATCCAGCTGAGCCACCTGGCCAGGGCTGGAGCTCAGATTTTAGTGGAGAAAACAGACAATAAAAAACTTACTAAATACAAAGACAAGTTGATGAGAGTCGTGAAACAGTAAAACAGGGTGATGCACAGAGAGTACCGTGGATGGGGAAGGTGACGGGGCAGGAGAAGGACTCAGCTGTCCCCAGCACTGGGGGGAGAGCCTGGGGCAGTCTGTGCCAAACACACAGCCACCCGAGGTGGCATGGAGTTTGCCCATTGGAGGAATCGCAGAGAGGAGCCACCGCAGGCGGAGCAGGGGCAGCCTGCAGACCTCGGCAAGGAGTGTGCTGGTTATTCTGGTGTCTGAGTATCGGGAAACCTGAGAAGGCTCTGCAGAGGAGAAAGACAGGATCTACTTTGCATTTCCAAAAGGTTTCTCTAACCGAGTGGTTCTGAACTGGGATTGATGGCACACCCCACTGCCCTGCTGGGGATGTGAGGATGTCAGGAAATAATTTTGGTCGCCATCTCTGGGAAGATGAGTGGGGGAGGCCAGAGAGGTTGCCAGACATCCTGCCAGGTGCAGGGCAGCCCCACCACTAGGAGTCAGGCAGCAGGCAATGCCCGCAGTGAGGTGGAGAAACCCGGTGTCCAGCGCACTTGAGAATGAATTGTAGGAAGAGGCTGGGAGCCCAGCTAGGAGACCCCTGAAGACATCTGGGAGACAAGTGACCTAGTCAGGTGTGGTGGTGGTGGACGTGGGGTACGTGGAGGGACCTGAGAACGAGAGGTCTTGCTGGTGGGGGGAGGGGAGGACAAAAGAGATACCAAGGATGAGTCCTGGAGTTTGGGCCCAAACAATGAGACAAAGGGCAATGCCATTTGCTGAGCTGGGGATCCCTGAAAGTCCCCCAGAGCAGAATAAGGTTGGACCTTCTACCAGGGGCAGGGTCCTTTCTTCTTCTACAGCATGGAGCAGGCCTGGAGTAGAGTCATGGATAATACGGACCCCTGTTCTGTAGTGAGGAAGTGGTGTGGGCTCCTAGCTGGGCCCTGTGGAGGGAAAGTGGGAAATGCCCATCTTTGGTCTGACCCCCAGTTCTCACCAGCTTAGGGGTGAGGAGGATGTTGAAGTTTGTTGTGGGGAGACTTCCCCACCGGTGGCTCAGAGCTGGGGAAGCCTCCATCACCTCACTTTGGCTCCGTGGCTCTTTGTACTGCTCCCTCACTCCATTTGGTGGAGGCCTGTAGTTAAGGGGCTGTCTTGTTCATTTGACAGGTGAAGGAGCAGAGACTCAGGCTGCACAGCACTGCAGGTGACCCACTGCAAGCCTTCCAGGTAGTTAGGGACAGAAATGGGATCAGACTTCAGGTCTCCAATTTTCTCTGCCCCACCTGAACCACATGGGCTCACTGTGTGTGTGTGTGTGTGTGTGTGTGTGTGTGTGTGTTTATGAGAGAGAGGTATTAGCAGAAAAGGGATAGGATGCCAGGTGGGAAGAGCAAGTAGAGCCCCCCCGGCTGGCCTGGTCACTCACACATGACTCCTTTCTCTTCCACTCCCCCCACCCCACCCAGACCTGTCTTCTCAAGAGACCCGGCGTCCCCAAGAATGGAGCTCTGTGGAAGAAGATGAGTCAGAGGACTCCAAAGTAAGCTGGGGTTCCCTCCTCTTCCACAAATGCCCCACCCTACAGATCTCAGTGAGTTGTCACATTCCCTCCCTGCAGTTTCCCTGCTCACAAAAGTCTGTTCAGGGATGCAAGCCCCAAGAGGTCACTCGTGGGAAACGGAACACATGCCTGTGGGAGTCAGACACGGCGTGGTGTGTAACTCCACCAGCGTGTTCCCTCAACTCTTCGCTTATAAATTCATCCTGATTTACCCATTTGTTCATCTGTCCCCTCATCCACCCACCCAAACTTTCATTTGTCTACTCATCCATATATCCATTCTATTTGCCATCCATCATCTGTGCACCCAGTCACCCATCCATCTATTTGTCCATCTGTCCATCCATTCATTCACCCATCCATCTATCTGTCCACCTACTCATCCTCTGTCCGTCCATCCATCCATCCATCCATCCATCCATCCATCCACTCAACCATCCATTTATCCATCTATCTAAATGCCTACTGAGTTTTAATCCAAATACTACGAGTGAAACCAAACCAAATTATCAAGCACATTCCTTTCATTTAAAGACCTGATATTTTCCTGGGGGGTGGCACATAAGCTATCCATATGTGAAATAATAACTGTGGTGCTTTAGATATTTATCTTATGCATTAGAAAAATCACATAACCAGTCTAAGCAGCATATGAGTGTCCCATCTCCCAAGGACGTATCTGAAACCCAGTTCAGAGTGGTGTACACCAGAGAGATTTGTTGACTTGAGGGAGGGAGCGGCGGGAAGCACACCATGACTGTGCAGAAATAAGTGCTGGTTACGGGAAGAAGATGTTAACTCTGTGGCCAGGAGGCCTATTGGAGAATATTCCAGAGGAGAGGAGACAACAGACCTGGGGTTTGGGGATGGGTAGGAATGTCCCAGGCAGAACAGGGGAGGGGACACATACATGAAGGCATGGCAGCATGACATCGCAAGACCCATCGGGGAAACATTGGAGTTGGGGGAGAGCAGTGGGAGATGTGGGTGAAACGCTGGCCTGGTGAAGATGGTTCATTCCTTCTGCAGCTATTTAGTGAGCAACTACTATGTGCCAGGCAGTGTCCGAGGCACCAAGGGTAGTACAGCGAGTGGGATAGACATGGCTCCTGCCTCCATGGGGCTCCAGTCACAGACAGACAATAAGGAAATTAAGTCACTGAATTTATGCTGAGTGGCAGTAAGTGCTGTGGAGAAAAATAAAGCAGGCAGAAGGTTCAGGAGTACAGAGTGGGGTGGGATGCTATTTTAAGAAGAGCATCTAGGGAAGTCCCCACAGCGGGGGAGATACTGGGATAAAGATAGGAAGGAGGTAGGGGGTGAGCTGAGCAGATTTCTAGGAGGAAGTGGTTCTGGGCAGAGGGGCACAGCAAGTGCAAAGGCCCTGAGGCAGGAGCTTGCCTGTCACCTGCGAGGGACAGCAAGGGTGATCCCTGCAGCTCAGGAGGAGGAGAGGGAGTAGTGGAGATGAGGTCACCGAGGTGACGGCGGTGGGGGGATGGATGACAGGGGGTTTGCCGACCAAAGTGAGAATTTAGTTCTTACATGGCGAAAGTGGGAGCGGTAGGAGTGCTCTGGACAGAGGAGGGACATGGTCCCACTCACAGTGTAACAGGACCCCTCTCACTGCCTAGTTCCATGCCAAAGAGGTTAGGTGATTCTTGCGGGCAGTGGGAGTCTTTGGAGGGAGATGAGGGTCACCGCAGCCACTCTGGTGGCCCAAGTGGAAGGAAGAGGGTGGATGAGGCCAAGGGAGAGGTGTAGTGGCCACACAGGGACCTCCAGGTAGGAAAAAAAATGAGTGGGAATGGTACAGATGAGAGCCACTTGCCTGGTACAAGCTGGAGGCGATTTGAAGCGCTTCTCATTGTTAACTCATTCATTAGCTTGACGCTCCCTCACTCGTTACTAACTCCTGAGCCCTGTGAGGAGGTTACTGTGGTTCCCTGCCCTTTAAGGTAAGGAAACTATGGCCTGCGACATTGTTTATTCATTCACTCATTCACCCTGTCATGCCTCATTCAACCTGTTTTATTAAAAAATAAAACAGTGAGACTTTATATTGTGCTTTGAAATTTTCTTTTTCTTTCTTTCTTTCTTTCTTTCTTTCTTTCTTTCTTTCTTTCTTTCTTTCTTTCTTTCTTTCTTTTCTTTTCTTTTCTTTTCTTTTCTTTCTTCACTTTTAGAGAGAGGGGAAGGAAAGAGAAGAGAGGGAGAGAAACATCAACGTGTGGTTGCCTCTCACGTGCCCCCAGTTGGGGACCTGACCCGCAACCCAGGCATGTGTCCTGAGTTGGAATCAAACCGGTGACCCTTTAGTTTACAAGCTGGCGCTTAATCCACTGAGCTACACCAGCCAGGGCCAAACTTTGGAATTTTAATCACATCTGATCTTTCCTCTTTGGGGACATAGGGATACTATATACTTCATCTTATAATCTAGCGATTCAAACAGCTGTTCAGTCCCCACGCTAGTCCCATGATCCCGTTTTTCCACAGGCAACAATGGTGGCCCCCCCTTTTTGTTCCTGTACTGATACTTTCTTCCCTTCTGTTTCAGGGAACCATGGAGTGGCCAAGATCCCCACAACAAACCACCTTGCTCCTGATCGTCTGTGTGCTCTTTCTGTTCCTGGTGTTGACAGGGATGCCCATGGCGTTCTACATTTAAGTCCTTCAGAAAGGGATGCCCAGCTTCCTGAGAAGGAGGCATCCTGGTGAAATACGAGGAGTGGGTATTGAATCTTATGAAATGCCTTTCACACACCCATCCACACGATTTTATTTTTTGTATTTAATCGTTTGGCGTGAGGTTTCACATTGCTGTATTTCATTGAACTTAAGACATCAGTGACTGTAAAATGTATAATTTTATACACCATGGGTAAAGAAAGAAGTGCTATTTAGTGGTAAAATGTCATCAAGTGGGAGACACAGCGTGATTTCAGAGAAGGTAAAAAATGTAGCTTGAGAAGTATCAATCCCTTGACATTTAGAGAGAATTCACCAGTCAATGTGTCAGGTCCTAGAACCATTGAGGGGACGATCCCGCTAATCCTTGGATGGCTTTCTCAGTTTCTTCCCGCGTTTTCTGCTTATTAATCCTTTCTGATTTACTACTTTTGACAATTTAGTCTTCTTTTATCCCCTAGAACAGTCTTCATTCCATTCAGTGTTTCAGATTATCAGCTCAATTATTAATATTATTTTATAATTAAACAAAATCTTATCTTTCTTTGGTTCTATCACCTTTCTTCCTTTTAACACCTATTTGCAGTTTACCCATCATTATTAGATTTGCCCACAGGTTTTCAAGTTCATTATTATTTTTCTGAAAAACCAGTATTAGGATTTATGTGTGTCCATTATTTCTGTGACTGTAGTTTTCCTTTAATATGTATCGGGTTTATCCTTTATTTCTATTCCTTGTCTCTGTTTTTGAGTAAATTCATTTGTGTTCTCTGTTGACAACATTACTTGCTATGATCCTATACTTAGTCATACAAATGTACTTTAACTATAGTATAGCCCTGGCCATCTTAAAGTTTGACCGTTCATGTTGCCTAAATATTAGATTGTAGTGTTTCTAAAGAGTACTTTGAAACTCGGTAATTTGACTTTATTTAAAATTAGCTTTGTTTTCTTGATTTACTGCACCGTGAACAGAGAATGTGGCCTATAATATATCTATCTGCTTTCCAAACATTTAGAAAAAGCTTTTATTGTGGCCTAGAACATGTCCAGTGTTTCTGTGTGTTTCATGGACATTTAAGAGGAAAATTTTGTCTGTAGAATTCAAAACTCTACATGTCTGTTAATAAACTCAGTCTTATCAATCATGTTGTTCAGGGTCAGGTGTTACTAATTTTGACCTATCTTACCTGTCAGAAACCAGTAAGGTTATGTGAGCCCTGGCCCACGTGGTTCAGTTGGTTGGAGTGTCATCCCATACACCAAAAGGTGGCAGGTTCGATTCCCGGTCAGGGCACACAACTAGGTTGTGGGTTTGATCCCGGTCACAGCACGTATGGGAGGCAACCAATTGATGTTTCTCTCTCTTTCTCTCTCTCTAAAATTAATAAATGTATTTTTAAAAAAATTTTAAAAAAGGTGATGTGAAACTGTTAGTACAATTATGTTTGTCAATATATTTTTATAATCTTTGCTTTATGTATTCATAAACTGTGTAATTTGATGCATATAAGTATTGCATTGTTATGCCTTTGCCAAATAAACGATATATGTACCCACCATGCTCAGTGCCTGGCATTTAGTAGGAATTCAATAAATGTTAGTGAAAACCTGATTCTGACACCTTTGTCAAATATAAAATGTTCGTCTTTAACCAATTTAATTCTTTGCCTTAAATCTTAACTTGTCTGATAGTGGTCGATATTGCTGCCCTGATTTTTAAAATTCCTCTGTGTGTGCAGACTCTGTCATCTTGTTTTAACAGGACTTCCAATGGCCTCTCCTGAGTTTGCTGGTGGAATTCGGGAGAAGTATCGGATCCTGTCTCTTCAGTCCTCTCTCGAGGTGATTGCATTCAACGAGCTACACCTGAGGAATATACTTCTCAACTGTTACATTCCTTAGGATTTGATTGGTTGTAAATAGAGAAGCTCAGTTCAAATGAGTTTAAGTCAGGGGTGTCAAACTCATTTTCACTGGGTGCCACATCAGCCTCGTGGTTGCCTTCAAAGGGTCAAATGTAATTTCAACTCCTTAACAGTTAAGGAGTAGTTACTTGTATACAGTCCTAACTGTTAAGGAGTTGAAATTACATTCGGCCCTTGGGAAGCAACCACGAGGCTGATGTGGCCCCTGGTGAAAATGAGTTTGACACCGCTGGCTTAAGTAAAGAGATTAATTATTCACTCACATTGTGCTAAAGTTCGGGCTGAAATTGGCTTAATTTATAGCAGGTTCCTTCCTGGGGCCTTTCCTCTCCATGGACCCCCCCAGCGCCTATCTTTTAGGGGTGACCCCTCTCTCTTCCACATGGCTGGAGGGGGTGGCTGTCAATGCCCACTGTGCTACCTCTGCCAGGTGGCAAAGTGGGGGACTGGTGGCAGATTCTGGTCATGCACACCCCACCCCTATAGCTGCTCTGCGGCAGGGACCAGAGTCTTTAATTGGTATTAAAGGAACAGCAGCTGCAAAGGCCGGAGACAAGAATGAACTCAGGAGGAGCAGGTAGAAAATGGACTGCAGGTAGGTGAGATAGAAATGGAGGTGGGGATGCACGTGGAGACCATCCCGGGGCCTCTGATGAGCTTGTACAGTGCCACAGTCCCAATAAAATTTGTGGGATCTGAAAGTAATCATGATGCTAATAAAAATCACATGAGCTGTAGCCACTTGCTTGAACTCTATCACATGCCAGGAACACAATCTCATTGACGGTGGATGCAGCCACTACACCCTTGAAGGTCTGTTTTCCACACAACAGCCAGAAAGACCCCATTAAACCATAATTAACACCATTCAGCCCTGGCTAGTGTTGCTCAGTGGATTGAGTGCCAGCCTGTGAACCAAAGCGGCGCTAGCTTGATTCCCAGTCAGGGCACATGCCTGGCTTGCAGGCCAGGTCCCCAGTAGGGGGTGCAAGAGGCAGCCACACATTGATGTTTTTCTCTCTTTCTCCCTTCCCTTCCCCTCTCTCTATAAATAAAATCTTAAACAAAAACAAAAACAAAACAAAACAAAACAAAAAACACCATTCAGCCCTGGCCGGGTGGCTGAGTCCAGGTGGCTGAGTTGGTTGTAGTGTCCTCCCATACACCAAAAGTTTTCAGGCTCGATACCCAGTCAGGGCACCTACCCAGGTTGTGGGTTCATTCCCTGGTGCAGGTGCGTACCAGAGGCAACTGATGGATGTTTCTCTCTCACCCTCTTTCCCTCCCTCAGGTGAGGACTTTTTAAATCCTCACCCACTTCAGCAGTAAAAGTCAAAGTCCTCACAGTGGCTGTCCAGCCCCACAGGACCTGCCCTGGATGTCATCCTTCCCGTCCCCTGCCCTCCACTCCAGCCTCACTGACCTTGCCGCTTGCACAGCGTATCACGTGCCTGCCTCAGGACATTTGCACTGACTGTTCCCTCTGCCTGGGATGCTCTTCCCCCAGAAGCTCACATACTCTGCCACTTCCGGTTTCTGCTCAAACGTGGTCACCTCTTTAGAGAGCCCTCCCCTGACCTCCCTCTGTAGGTCACCATCTCCCTGTCTTTACAATTATGCAGCAATGTATTCTTGTCTAAGATCCTAACAGCCATTTCTCATCCGGTGGCTCTCCCTGGGGAAACTGAGTCCTGGGAAGGCAGAGTTGGGGGAGGGAGGTGTAGAGTTCAGGCTGTGCCTCCCAGTAGCTCTCCCACATACCTACACCAACTTGTGGGATCCCACGCTTTCTGACCTCCACCACACGCACTTGAAGCTTCTCTGTCCCTTCCTGGAAAGGGACATATTGGACTCACGGTAGCATCTGTCCGTTGCATCTGGTGAACACGGTGGAGGGGGAAACGTGTCAAATATGGCCAATGTAAAATCAACGGGGAAAAACGCCGCGTGCCAATTCCTGTTCTTTGCCTTCTCTGTAACCCAGTTTCAAACGGGGCGAAACGAGGATTTTGCCTAACTCCCCCACGAGGGGGCGCAGCCTCTCCGACAGCAAGAGGGACCCGGGGCAGACTCTCACCACACACATCCTGCACCTCCCGCCCTGCAGACACAGCTCAGCGCCTGCGCACCGTGATCGAGCCTGTTTCCTTACCTACAGCAGGGGATCTGAGCAACGACGCAGGCCCCTCCCACGGCCCTACCCACAGCCCTTCTGCCGGGGAGGGCCTTTCTCCGGTCCTCATTTTACTCATTCATCCATTCACCTGGCATTTCCTGAGCTCCTGCTGTGTGCTGAGGCTGGAGCTGGGCGAGTTTGGATCAGAGGGAGGAGCCAGACTATGTGGTCCTTTGTCCTGAGGAAATGTTAGGGCTGGTACTGAGGATGTTCACCTATTATTCACATACCCGACCTATCAACTTTTATTTTTCTTAGAGAGAGGGGAAGGGAGGGCGGAGAGGGAAATATCGATGTGAGAAACATAAATTAGCTGCGTTCTGTAAGCAACCCGTTTGGGGACCAAACTCACAACCCACGCACGTACCCTGACTGGGAATCGAACCAGCAACCTTTCGGTTTGGAGACCAATGCCCAACCAACGGAGCCACACCACCTGGGGCCTTAACCTGTTAATTTACATCTCCTGAGGCTCGAGCTGGGCCAAGTCTGTGGAACAGGGAGGAAATGACTGTGTCGTACCCACCCCTGAATGACTCCAAGGCTGATGCTGGGATGTACAAATATTTATTCGGCGCCCCCAGCACTTCTGGAGAACCTACTATGTGCTGAGGCCTGGGCTCGACCAAGTTTGAGTCACAGGAAAGAACCAGAATGTGTGGTGTCTGACAGAGGGGATTCAGGGCTGGTACTGAGGATGCTGACCTACTATTCATTCATTTACCTGGCCTATTAAATTTATATCTACTGAGGACAGGACCTACTGTGTGCAGAGATCTGGGATGGGTGACGTCTGGGGTACATAGGAGGAAGCAACTACCATATTTTGCTGTGCATAATGTGCACTTTTTTTGCTCAATTTTTTTGAGGGAAAAATAAAGATGCACATTTTATGTGGGTATAATGATTCATATCACAGGCATAATAATCCTATGTATAATGCACACAAAAAACATGGGTGCACATTACACAGTGGAGTGCATTATACACAGCGAGTACGGCATGTCATCCCCAACCTTGAATGATTTCAAGGCTGGTGCTGGGAAGTACAACTGTTCATTCAGTCACCCAGCACTTCTTGAGGAAATACTGTGCGCCAGGCCTGTCCAGCAGATGCTAGAAGTAAACAAGGCACTCACCTCCTCCCAGGCCCTCACGAAAGAGGCTGAACCTTTCATGAATTTATTGAACAAATGCCTGCTCCATCATGAAATCAACAATTGCAAGGCTAGCCAGGTCTCTGGCTGATAAATAAGTATCCACAGATACTTATTTGGGTCTGCTTTGGTGGGTGATGTTTATAACTGAGAAAGTTGGTGGGGAGGAGGGGTCAGGGAGTCCAGCAGATGTAGGGCGCAGTCCCAGCCTTGTGACATCCTCCCTGTGTGACCCTGGGCAAGTCACCAAGCTTCTCTGAGCCTCGGAGTCCTCACAGGCAGCACCGGGCTGAGACAGCATCTACCCCCATTGCCACGGGGTGGGAAATCAGGCGTAAACACACTCAGCACAGTGCCTGGTCCAGGAGGCCCTGTTAACCCTCAGCTCTTATTCTGCTGGTCCTTGGAGGTTTTTGCAGGGTCACTACTGCTAACAGGCTTCTCGTTCCCGGACGAGTGCAGGTGTCCAGTCAGGTGCGGCGGCTGGGCAGTGCTGTCCCTGAACAGGCTGCGCTGGTGCGGCTTCTTGTCCATGTGCGTCCTCTGGTGCCGGATGAGGGCAGAGAAGAAGATGAAGGCCCTGCCACAGCCGCAGCACTCATAGGGCCGCTCCCCGGTGTGTACAATATGGTGCTGGATCAGGTAGGCGCGGTTGCGGAAGGCCTTGCCGCAGTCAGGACACTTGTGCGGCCGCTTGCCTGTGTGCGTGCGCCAGTGTGCTGCCAGGTAGGAGCCCTGGCTGAAGCCCTTGCCGCACTTGTCGCAGGTGTGCGGCTGCTCGCCCGTGTGCACGCGCCGGTGCAGGGTCAGGTGCACGCGCTGGCTGAAGGAGCGCCCACATTCTGGGCATGCAAATGGCTTTTCCCCGGTGTGTGTCCTGCGGTGCAGGGTGAATGCGGAGCAGTAGCGGAAGGCCTTGCCACAGTCCTCGCACTTCCAAAGCTCCCCGAGGGCCCTGGTTGCTGCATTCTTTGGGCTCTTTCCCTGTGCACCACGCCACTAGGGCCCGTGGGTGGCTTGGGAAATGGGAGGGCTTGGTGTGGTTCCTGGGACATCGCCAAAGTCATCACTCTCCAGGGCACTGTCCCCAGAGGGGTCTTCCTCATGGGCCCCTGGCTTCAAACTGCCTTCCTGGTTTTCCTGTCGCTCCTTGGAGTGACCTTCATGTATCCAGGCTTCTTCCACCTCGGAGCCCTGGGAGATGGTGGTGACCAGGAGTCCATCCATCCCTGCTCCTGAGCTGCTGCCTCGATTTCGCCTCTCGGTACCAGATCTGGAAGAAATAGAAGGAAAAAACCAAGGAGGTCTGTCATTTGTCCTCTGCGGGGAACGGGCCAGCACTGGGTCTCAACCTCTGCAAAGGTGACAGTTCGGATGAGATCACTGTGGCCCGAGATGGTCCTGTGCCTCAGAGGACAGGAGCAACATCCCCGGCCTCTATACAATGGGAAGTCAGTAGCCCTGTCACCACCACCCAGGTGTAACAACCAAAATGTCTGCAGACATTGCCAGGTATCCTCTGGGGGTACAAGACCACCTCTGGTTGAAAATCACTGACTTAATGGAACTAAAAACAATGTAAAAAGATCCTGCACAAACACGAGTCCTTCAGCTCTTATATACAGCTTTGTACCAGGACCAAAATGTGTGTCCTCACCCCTTCTGTATATGTGGAAGCTCTAACCCTTTCACTGATGGTATTTGGAAGTGGGGCCTTTGGAAGGTGTTTAGGGTTAAACAAAGTCATGAGGGTGGGGCCCCCACGATGGGATTAGTATCCTCATAAGAGAAAGAGACCAGAGCTGGCTCTCTCCACCATGTGAGGACTCATTGAGAAGGTGACTGTTTACAAGCCAGCAAGAGAGTCCTCACCAGGACCTGGACCATGGTGGCACCCTGTTCTCAGCCTTCCAACCTCCAGAAATGTAGCAAAATAAATATCTGTTGTTTAAGCTGCCCAGTCCATGGTATTTTTGTCATAGCAGCCTGAACTGACTCATACATCCACAAGGACGGTTCCCTTTTTGGGAGAAATGTCAGTCCACTCCACACACAGAGGAAAAATTAGCCCCAAATTCCATGCATAATATATTGCTGAGGGGAGTATGCACTGGGAAAACCACATTTCCTAGGACAGCTGAAGACACACATCCCCAATGGCCCAGTGCTTACATTTTCTGGAATGTGGTATACATGTGCACCAGGAGGCCTGTTGGGGATTGTATCAGCCAAACATCAGAATCAATCCAACCGCCCAACAACAAGAGACTAGACAAGTAACCGGGGTATGTTCACACGACAGAACAGCTCACAGCATAAATACAAATGACTGTCAGCTAATGTACCAGCTCAGAACCTCAAATATGGTGTCTGCAAACAAGGTAGGACACAGAAGAATTTATCAGGTATGATACAGCCCTGGCGGGTGTGGCTCAGTGGTTTGAGTGCCGGCCTGTGAACCAAAGGGTTGCCGGTTTGATTCCCAGGCAGGGCACATGCCTGGGTTGTGGGCCAGGTCCCCAGTAGGGGGCACACCAGAGGCAACAACACAGGTATAATACAGTTTAGGCTTCAAAACAGGCAAAATGAAACCATTTCTTTTTTAAGGATTATGTGGCAAAGGTTCAGAGGTCCAAGGTGGCCTAGGACCATCGCCTGTGATAAATGCAGAGATCAGTCCGTCCCCAGGCTTGGCCACTTACAAAAAGTCCCAGGGGACTTGTGGGCACAGGATCGTCTGAGAGGCGTTGGTCTCAGACATTCTGAAGCCATCGCGATGTTATCATGGCAGCAATGATGACCAGCACTCACTGGACACAGAGCTATGTGCCCAGCACTCTTTAAGCCCTTGCCACATATTAGCTCGTTTCTTCCTCAGTGAGGACCCTACAAGTGGCAATGCCAGGGCCCATGCTGGGGCTGCCTGGCTGCAGACCTGATCCTCTACAAAGCTCCCACCTACCTGGGGCATGTATTGCTCTTGTTCCACAAACACAGGCGTGCTCCTGCCTCAGGGCCTTTGCACTGGCTGTCCCAGGTACCTGGAATGCTCTTCCCCCAGTCCAGGCCTCAGAGAACATGACTTCTGAGCAGGGGCTTGTAGTTTGGCTGCACCCCCTGTGTCAGCCCAGCTGGGGGCAGTGGTGCCCACCTCATGGTCCCCGGAGCATCAGGTACTGTCCACATCATTCAGGTTGTGGACCCTGCTCTGGCCACCACACCTCAGTGGGTCCAGTTGGCATCTGTGGGAGAAAGAAATGGGGACCTGTGAAGGAGGATTCTGGGGCAGACACGGGCAGGCGGAGCAAAAATGCAGGGTGTTCAGTGTGTGTGCACGTGTGAGAGGTAGGTGGAGTCAGGGGGACAAACCCACGAAGAGCACACACACAAACAAGCAATGGAAGGGGAGACACAGACACGCTCGGGGGCAGACACACATCACGTCACACACAAACACACACGGAGTTGCATACAATCACATCTCCGGGGGCAGTTATGGCACTACCCACTCTGGCCTGGCACTCATAAACAGAACAAGTTGCACACGTGCCCAAAGTCACATATGGGCAGAGGTCCTCGCGTGTACAGACACACGCTTATTTATGCACAGCCACTAGGGTCAGGCATATGCAAACGACACAGTGATATGTGGGGACAGACTGGTACGCTCAGGCTGAGTGGCACGAACAAGTTACACACCTGCACAGGCACAAAGTTCTGGAGTCACGCAGTTGCAAATACACGGTGACACATGCACACGCCGCTGGAGTCACGAACACACAGAGACACACAACGCGGACACGCGCATATCCGCTCGCGAATGCACACACCACATACCCACACCCTCGCCCCCTGGGACCAGTTCTAAAGGCCTGGGGCGGCTGCCGCCTAGCCTGGTGGGTCAGGCCAGATTTCCCTCTGTCTCTGGCCCTACCAGGCCTGCGCAGACCTTCGGCGACCCCCTTGTCCCGCGATGGCACTGACGTGCAGGCCACACAAGTCGCGCGGAGGGAGCTCAAATGCCAAGTTGGTAAGGCTGCGCGTGCTTACCGCGAGAGGGCAGCCCACGCACGGTTCGAAAAACTACAACTCCCAGAAGGCACCGCGCTCCACCTGTGCAAGGACTGCCCCCTGATGCACTTGGGTCAATGAAACTACAGCTCCCAGAAGACCCTGCGTCGGAATAAAGTGGGATCGTGAGTCTCTGCTGGCCAAAAGAGCCTAGGAAGGGGCTGCGGCTGGGGGCGGGACTTGGACTGTCCAGAGCTCCGCCCACCATGGCAGGGATGCAGGGTGGTGGGCGGGACCAGTCCTACGAGGACTGGACTCTTCTTCCTCAGGAGCAGCCACTGTCCACAGGCTTAGAAAAAACAAGAGGCGGCCACAGGTGGTGTGGCTCAATGGAATGAATCGCCGATTCATTCATTTCCTTGTTAAGGCACAAGCCTGGGTTGCGGTCTGGGTCCCCATTTGGAGGCGAACAAGAGTTTCAGTTTAGGTTCTGGGTTCGGCTGGGCCCACGCACCCCATCTGTGGTCGCTGCTGGGTCTCCTGGGGCTGGGTCACCTGAGTGGCCAGCCTCTGCTGAGTCGGCTACTGTGTTCCACAGGTTCAGTCACCCTCCAACAGGCCAGCCTGGGCCTGTTCCTGTGGCTTCCAGTGAAGTTCACAGAGAGTGCATGGAAACCACAAAGCCTCTTGAGTCCTAGGCTCGGCATGGCCACATTTCCACGTTCACGGCGTTCCACTGACCAAAGTAACCTGCAGGGACAGCCCAGAGTGGGGAAATGCACACACTGCAAAGTGGGTGGGCTCAAGGAGGGGAGGAAAATGAGGGTCATTTCTTGCAGTCTGGGTTCACACACACTCCTCCTCTACAAAAAATGTGCAAGGATCTTCTAAGGGCTCTTCAAGGGAGGTTATTCCCAGAACTTTCCTGTCAGGGTCAGCCCCTTTCAGATACAGACAGATCACTCTCTGTATATGTATCTATTTCTATGTATCTACCCATCTATGAGAGACTGAGTTTTACTGGAATGAATTGGCTCATGTGACTGTGGGATCTGTAGGTCTACAGTCTGCAGGGCTGGCCGTCGGGCTGGAGGCTCAGGCAGGAGCTGACACTGCAGTAGAATTTCTTCTTCCTTGCTGGAAAGCTCAGTTTTTGCTCTTAAGATCTTCAGCTGATTGTATGAAGCCCACCCACATTACTAAGGGTGAGCTTTACTTAGAGCAGACAGACTGTTGTGATGTAACCACACCTACAAAATACTGTCACAGCAACACCTGAATTAACGTGTGATTCAGTCACTGGGTGCTGGAGCCTGGCCAAGTCAACGCATAAAACAACCATCACAGGAATGTCCTGGGAAAGTGGGTAGGAAGCTAGAGAGAAGGGACAGAGAAAGACAAATGAGATAAATGGTAGCTCTAATTGTTACAGTGGTAACCTCACTACTCTTTGTTAATTCATTCTGGAACTCGTGACGATTGCCCAAACCAAGGAGTACAGGGTTTGACCCGTTCTGAAGCTGACAAGTACCAAGGTATGACTGTATTAGAAAAAATCACCAATAAGTCTTGCTTATAATTTTTATTTATTGATTGATTTTTAAAGACAGGAAGGGGGAGAAAGAGGAAGAAACATCAATTTGTTGTTCCACTTATTTATGCATTCATTGGTTGACTCTTGCAAGTGCCCTGATCAGGGATCAAACTGGCAACCTTGGTGCCTCGAGATGATGCTCTAACCAACTGAGCTAACCAGCCAGGGCCATCACACATGTTTTTAAAAAGTAGTCCTATACTCCCTCCTATGAGGAGGTGAAGCAAGAGCCCAGGCTGTGCGCATGTGCACGCATGCATGTGGGTGTGACATGGACAAGAAGGAGACTGTCTCAGGCACTCTCCATGGCTGAAGGGGGAGGGATGGATAGATTGTCATCTGTTCACTGCCTGCCCTGTGCGTGTCCATTCCAGGCCCTGGTGCCCAGAGGGGAGGGGAGGAGCGGAGACCTGAGTCCTGAGCCCAGCTGTCCCCACAATGATGCGGTATCAGCCACTGTACTGAAGAGGGGAAGAAGGGGGAGCCAGGGGGAAGAAATGGAGAGAATGGTGAGAGATGGTGGGAAAGAAAAGCAGGGTGATGAGGAGGAAGGCAGCAGAGGCAGAGGGACAGCCTGAGAGGAGGTGGGGAGAGAGCATCAGAGACATCGGTCGGTAGGAACAGGGACACAGAGAACTGTGGGGATGGTGACAGTGATAGGAGGGAAGGAAGGTAAGGCAGGCGAAAGAGGGGACAAGATGAGGGCTAGGCAGAGGGACAAGGAGAATGCCACAAGGACAAATATGGCTAGGAAGGGGAGCAGAGAAGAGAGACAGAGGAAGACCGAGGAAGGGCAGGAGGAGGAGGGACAACAGAAGGCCCCATGAGGGGACCCACCGCTGGTGATGTGAAGACAGACATCAAATCAAACACAGCGAGAAACACAAATGGAAGGAAAATGTGGGGAAGCAAAGCAGACAAATGGGGAGAGCCTGGGAAAGGGGAATCTGAATGGGTCTAGTGAGCCCCAGAGGGGATGTGGTGGCGAAGGAAAGGTGCCTGCAGAGATGGGGCAGACAGGGAGCAAGTCCTGAGGGTCCTGGGGCCCTTGAGCAAGATTCCCTCCTCCTGGCGAAATGCACAAAGGCCCCTGTGATCAAACGTGGGGTTCCAGGCTCTGGAAGTGCACCCACGGGCCTCAGGTGAGCTGGGCTTGGTGCACGGAGTCAAGAGGTGTCAGAATCGCAGGGAGGCGTAGACAGGAATGGAGGGAGGGTAGAAGATGGGAGAAGAAAGGTGGCAGCGTCAGATGTGGCAGTGTGTATGTGACCCAATGCGACCCCATGCGACCCTGGAGCTTCTGTTTGGGTGTGGGGGACTTGATGCACTGGGGATGGGCTCCGTGGCCTTCCCATGCACAAATATACACATCCCTGCCACGTGGTGAGGACGGGGTAGACTAGCAAGAGAGATGAAGACAGAAATGGGGGAGATGGGTGAGGAAGAGGAAATAAAATAGATGACATGGAGAGAGAACAGAATGTGTTTTACTAAGTCTTCCAAATAATTGATAAAGCAATTCTCTGCAAAATATTACCAAAAGTAAAAAAAAAAAAAATAGAGAAAGCTGTCAAGCTTATTTCAGGCAGGAATGAGTTTGATTGACAACTAGCCAAAAGATGGAGAGTTGACCTAGCTTTATTTTTTAAATCCTTACCCGAGGAACAATGTTTATTGATTTTAGAGAGGGAGGGAGGGAAGGAGGAAGGGAAGAAGAGACAGACAGACAGACACCATTGTGAGAGAGAAACATCAAGTGAGTTGCCTCCCGCAAATTTCTGAATGGGTCTAACCTACAACCTAGGTATGTGCCCAGGTTGAGAATTGAACCTGCAAACTTTTGGTGCACAAGATGACACTCCAATCAACTGAGTCACCTGGCCAGGACTAGGTTGACCTATTTTATTGGGCCTGGATAATTTTGATGCAATTACTGGCCGAAAATCCCATCAGAAATGTACTGTTAGAAAAAGAGTATAGTGACTATGAAACGGAAGTTCTAAATAAAATTGTAATTACGCAAACCCAGCATGAAACAAGTAAGGTTTCTCCCAGTGATGCGCAGATGGGGCATCAATGTCTCAGGGATGTCTGGGGGGTGACAGAATGTCAGGTTTGAGTCCCAACTTGAAGAGACAGCAAAGGAATGAAAACAAGATTATGGGAGCGAGGCACGGTGCTGGGTGTGTCCACCCCTCTCACCTTCTCGACCCTGCGAGGTGGACTTCAGAATCCTAACCTTAAGAGAGAGAGAGAAGTCAGGTTTGGAAAGGTCAGCAGTTACTTTCCCAAAGTCACACAGCTGGCAAGCGGCAGAGACAGAAGTAGAGGCAGAGGATGAGAGGCGATGAGAAAAAAAAAAGTTTTGTAAAAGGAAAAGGAAAGAAGGAAAAGGCAGGGGTGGGGCGGTGTTGAAAGAACCAGAGAGATTGGAGGAAAGAGGAAGAGAAACAGAAACGGAGAAGGCGGGGAGAGGAGGAGTAGGGGCATGGAAGGGTGAGAAAGCAAAGGGACTGAAGGATCAGTGCAGACACTCCCGGCCCTAGAAGTGCATACAGTGGCGCCTCACAACTGCGCTTCTTCCCCAGGATGGGCCCTCAGACTGTGCTGCTAGGGCTGTGGGCGCCGCCACCCCTGCGGCTCCTGCTGTGGCCAGCACCCACTCCCCCAACCGGGGCTGGACCAGCCCATGAGCCCCCTTCCCACTCCCCCGGCGCTGCTGGATCCGGCGTCCGTGAGCACCGCGGGCGCGACCGCAGATCCTGGTGTCCATGCTGACGCGCTCAGGGGCCCCGCTCTACGTGGGGACCTCCGCAGGCAGCTACGAGGCCATCCCCCTGGCTGCCAGGGTGCGCCGGACTGCGGCCTGGCCATGCGCCACCCCTGCGCTAAGGGATCCTTGTGATAGACCCGTGCGGCGTCTGCCCTTCTGCCCCGGAGGCCCCGGGGGGCCTAGTTCCTCTGAGAGCTGCCCGTGGTGTTGCGGCCCGCGCAGGCGGGCACCACAGCCACCCACAGGCTGGCCCATGGCTTGGGAGCACCCACTGTTTTGGCACAGTGGACCTTTACCATCTTCTCCTACACCTTGATTTTGGGGGTCCTGCGCTCACAGCCTTAGGTCAGGAGCCGCCTCAAGGCACTGTCCACCTTCGCTGTCACCTGGCTGTGGTGGCTCTCACCTACCGCATGGTGAGGGAATGGTGACCACTAGGTCCCTAGGCCCCTGGGGCTCCAGAGCCCACCCCGCCAAGCGCCACAAGCTGGTGGCCATTTTCTATCTCATCACCACGCCCGTCCTAAAGCCACGCACCTACAGCTTCCGAATTGCAGTGTCCAAGCCTCGGTGGTGGGGGCCCACGCACGGAGCTGGGCTAATTAATAGGAACAGCTGGAAAGGCAGAGCTGGGAGGTGACACACCTCTGTGACCCCATACGCATCCCTGTGTCTCGGAATCTGTGCACCTCTTAGTGTATCTGTCTATCTCTGTGACTCTGAACAGGCCTTGGCCTGGTGGCTCAGCTGGTTGGAGCTTTGTCCAGTACACCAAAAGGTTGTGGGTTCGATCCCTGGTGGTAGGCACAGACAGGAGGCAACCCATCTCTCTCTCTCTGGAATCAATAAAAATCACATCCTTGGGTGAGAATAAAAAACAACAACAAAACAAGAATATCCCCAAATCCTTTATCTATGGACACTGAAATTTGAATTTTATATAATGTTCACATTTCATGAAATATTCTTCCTTTGATTTTTTCAACCACTTAAAAATAATGTGAAGACCATTTTTAGCAAAGGCTGTCATCTGCCTATTCCTGATATAGGACAAAAGATGGGCCCCATAGAATCACTGGCAGGAAGAAGTAGATAAGGCAGGCATGCCAACACATTCATTTTCATCATCACCCAGATCTAACAGGTAACACTTTATATGGGTTTGTTATGTGCCAAGCATTTTTAAAAACCCTCACCAGAGGATATGTTCATTGATTTTAGGCAGACGGAGGAAGGAAGATTATCTATTTATCTATCCATATATATATATGGATATATATATATATACAGAGAGAGAGAGAGAGAGAGAGAAATTTGTTGTTCCGCTTATTTATGCATTCATGTGCCCTGACTGGGGATCAAACCTGCAACCTTGGCATATGGGGACAATGTTCTAACCGACTGAGCAACCCCGCCAGGGCTGCCCCATTCCATTTTTAATGCCATCTGTGTCTTACTGATCCAGGGTTGTTAAAACACTTAAACAGGCATCTGGCATACAGAAGGCATTTAATATATGGCAACAGTCACTCGCTCACTCACTCATTCATTCCACAGACACATATGGAGCGTTCCCAGTGTGACGTGAACTATTGCAGGCCCTGGACATGTGGCGTGTGGCTGGGCACAAGTGCTAATAGTCCTGGAGAAGGGTTATTGACGGTGTGGAAAGAACCAGGCGTTGTGCTATAATTACTTAGACGCAGGCCTTATTTTGATCATCACATGCACACACAACATTAGGAGGTAGGTAGTGTTTTTACGACTCATCTACAGAAGAGACAACTGAGCCATGGAGTTCAAAGCCTTGTCCCAAGTGAGCAAGGGGAGAGCTCTGAAGGCGGAACCCACATACCAATCACTGTCATCAACAGCTAGCGTTTCCATTTTTGATAATAAGGCCCTTAAAATGCCTCTTGTTGCTTCTGTCACTGAAGCACAAATCACAAGCACACAGCTGACTTCCGCTTCCCAGACATAACCGGGAGTCACAGGGTGGGGCAGAGTGTGGCAAAGACCCAGTGAGACATGAAGATGGGAGGTACGCAGGGGAAATTTTCTGGGGGCCTCGAATGCCATGGTAAAGCGTAGGGATTTCTCAGGGGGGTGATATGAATAGACAGAATCCAGCCCCTTGGGGACATCCTGGAGGAAGGAAGGAAGAAGAGCCATGGGATGGAGAAGCTCAGGAAGAAGGAATGTGGTGGAGACCTCAGCCTCCAGGGAAGCGGAGACTGCACTCTCCCCACGTCCCTCTGCCTCCATACACGGGGCACATGGGCCCGGCATTGGTTATGAGCAGAATTCTCTGTGGGATGAGTCCTTTGGGGCTCTCGCCTGTGGCCAGAGCCAAAGAGAGAAATCTCTGGTTCCTCTGATCCCTGTCAGCTCCGGCAGCTCCTGGATCAAGGCTGTAGTCAGAGTTTGTCCTCTGCTGCAGACAGAGAAGCAGAAGGTGAGGTGGTCTTCCATGAAGGGGCGGGGCTGCGGGCTGGGAGCAGGGAGAGGATGGGGTCCTGTCTGACTCTGCAATGCTGGGATGGCCACAGTCACTTTCCAGATGTTAATGTAATTTCTAACAGTGCACCCTGGTGTTATCATTCTTTGATGGTGATGACGGTGATGAAGATGGAGGTGATCATGGTAATGATGATGATGGTGGTGGTGGTGATGATGATGATGATGGTGGTGATGATAATAACGATGATGGTGGTGATGAGGCTGTGACCATTGCTTCGTTACTGAAGGCTCACTGTGTCCCAAAGTTTGTATATAATCTCAGAGAATTCTCACAGTAGTCTCACAGGGTAGACACCACTGTCTTCATCAGCTTGCAGGAGAGGAAACAGAGGCTCAGAGAGGTTTAGTAACTCACACAGTTAAACAATAATGGAGCCGGGGTTTAAGTTGACATCTGCCTGGCTTGAAAGCCAGCTCCCTGGGGCACCTACTCTTTGCCAGGCCTTCCTCCCACCAGCTCTGAGCCATAGGTATTGTTCCTCTTTTCCAGGTGAGGGAATGGAGAGCTCGTGGAGGTTAAGCCACCTGCCCAGGGTCTCACTCTGGGCTGTTCTCACCCTAGCACTTGATGGGATGGTTCAGCTAACTCTACCTTCCCATTTAAGGCTGTTGGTGTTAAACCTCTGTTTCAGAGAATAACTTCAAGGCCGACAGTTCCTCTCCTGTCCAGAGGTGAGCATCCTGAAATACAGACATCACCTCTATGTGCCAGGTACCGGGTCAGGCACTGAGCATTCAGTGCTCTTAGAAGGGGTCATTGTGTGAACTTTTCCAAACTGGTGGGCTCAGCTAGAGAATTTGAGTCTTTTATCAGATTAACAATATTCTTACTGTTGCACGGACCACTGGTCAAATTCCTCTGCATAGCCTAAAAGTCCCTGAAAAAATTCTCCAAGATTCACTAGGATTTTAATGATTTCTCTGTCTCTGTCTCTCCCTTTTCTCTTTCTGATTCTTTCTCTGCCTCTCTCTGTCTCTGTCGCTGTCTGTCTGTCTTTCTGTTTCTCTGTGTCTCTGTTTGTCTGTCCCTCTCACTCTCTCTATAAGAAGATGGAATTTCATAGAAACTGCACTGAATAAACTAAAAGAAAAAAAAGAAAAAAAAAAAAGAAGATGGAATTAGCTCTGGCTGGTGTGGCTCAGTGGATTGAGAGCCAGCCTGTGAACCAAAGGGTTGCCAGTTCAATTCCCAGTCAGGCCACACGCCTGGGTTGCAGGCCAGGTCCCCAGCAGGGGGCGCACAAGAGGCAACCACACATTGATGTTTCTCTCCCTCTCTTCCTCCCTTCCTTCCCCTCTCTCTAAAAATAAATTAAAGTTTTTTTAAAAAAAGAAGATAGAATTAACACATTATGGGCAGTAGTCATTGTTTGTCAGTTAGCCCCCCACACTGCCCTGCACAGTGTGGACACTTCTCACGAAAGTCAATCACACAGAGTGTAGCACATGAGAAGCAGTGTGGTCCAGGGACACCCAAATCTCCAGCCCTCCTGTAAAAGATAGGCTCTGATTCAGAGGGTGTGGGTGGGGCCTGAGATTCTGCCTTTTTAAGCAACTCCCAGGTGATGCTGATAGAGCTGGCCCCCCAAACACAGTTTGAGGAGACAGCATCTAGGAGGTCTCTTCCTAACAAAAGCTTCTTAGTCACCAACAGCCACTCCTGCCAAAAGCAATGGTGGGGGTGATCAGAAGAGCAGAGCAGGACCTGGACATCTTCCGGGCAGCAAGGGTCCAGCAATCTGGCCGAGGTTCAGACCTCAGCTACCATGTCCCGTATGAATCTTGGAGACCTCAGCGTGTTACTTAACTTTTCAAGTCTTGGTTCCCTGCACTGGTAGGTGGGGTGATAGTACCTAGTAGGTAAGGCCATCGGGAGGATTCAATGAATTGGTAACATGCATAAGGCAGTACCTAGTCCCGAGTAGGTCCCACAGGAGTGCTCACCTGGGTCAGACTGAGCCTCTGTCTTTTCCTCCCTGGGCAGAACCTCCAGCTTGAAGCTTTATCTGCAACCTTTCCCAGAGGGCGAAGAAAATAAACAGGAATTTTATTGGAGGGGAAGTGAATTTAGCTGAGCTTGGAGATGATAGATTTGGGGCAGAGTGCAGAGGTGTGAAGGCTGTAGTGGTGGTCCTGGAGGGGACTGCTGTAGAAAGAAGAGAATTTCCAAAAGTGCATGCAGGTTAAACTAAAACTCTCAAACATTGTATTAAAAAGAAAACTGACAGCACAGCTGTAGCAGGAAGAGGAACCAGCAGCCCTGCCCCTGTCTTCCTGCAGGAGCTATTTGAGCTTTCCACAGATTGCAAAGATAACTACCCCACACAGGAACTTGGTAAACTGCTGAGTCCTTTAGACAAATGGAAACAATTTCTGAGCTGCCACAGATTTTCCCCACCTGCCAGTGTTTTGTTACTTTTTGGCAAAGACCTAAAACAATGTTCCTGGGCCTTCCATGTGGCTCAAATGAAAGGAGGTTCAAGCATCCATTTCCTCTCTAATAGAAAGCAATGTCTATAATGGCATTCCTCAAATTCCTCTGGACAATGAGAACTAGGAAGGAATAGAGTTCACGTTCTGGTTAAGCACACGAGCGTGCGCGCACACACACAACTGAAATAAAAATTTCATGAAGCAATTCTCACCTGCATTATTATATCCCATGATCTCAGTTTTAAAAATCTGCTCTTTGGCCCTTCATTAAGAGATGCTGGTCACTCTCTCCTAAATCTATTTTCTGATCCACTGGTGGCTTCCCACCTGAATATGGAAAGCACTCTTCTAGCGCATAGGAAGGATTTATACCTTCTCTCAGGTGTCAGGAAAATTGAGGGGAAATCACAGCATGAAACAGCAATGAGCCCTGATGTGCAACCTCTTCTTAGTTTAGTGATTCCAGCTGGCAAAGCAAATTATGATTAAAACTCATTTCATAAATCCACCCTTGAACCCAGTGGATGTGATTTAAGGAAGCATGGTGTCTGGTGCTCCTCAAAGCTCTGAGTCCAATCCTACAGGTCAATTTCAGAATGCATAGATGAAATCCCACTTGAAAAAGTTTAATTTTGCAGGAACCAATGATTATGGACTCTTAATAAAATGTAAAAAGGGTAAGTGTAAAACCCCTTGACTTTAATAACCTCCAATTGCAATCCTCACCCTTGAAGGGACTTCCATTATCAGTTAGGTAAGTGCCCTTCACTACTTTTTCTGTGCATTTATACATATCTATGAGCCTAAAGAAATATATGGTGTATTACTCTGGATGTCTGTTTTTTGTAAGTTATACCATACCATTCTTCTCTTTCCACAACTTGCTGACTTTTTAAAAACAGTATTTCCTGAATATCTTCTATTTCAATGTATCTAGGCTGCATTCCTTTTAAATGGCTGCATAGTATTCCACACGGATCTGCCATAATTCTGCCACCTCCAAACAGCTTCCCCCAGGACATAGAATAAAATGAGTTAAGATACAAACCCTTCACCAAGGGCATAATTCTGAAGCAGAGCATGACATGATCCGATTTTTGTTTAAATCACAAGGGCTGTCTCTGTGTTTAGATGAGTGCTAAGTGCTTTAGTAGGACAATTTCATGGCATTCTCCAAGCGAGAGAAATCTTAGCACAACTTCACAGATCAGAAAACAGGCGTTAGAGGTGATGAAACTTGTCTGGTTTACCAAGTTCACATAGCAGGGCTGAGAATAACCCCGTGTTTTCTATCACCCTGTCTCTCAGCCAAGATCCTTTCCACCTGCAAATACTGGTCTATCACACTTTCCTGTTTACTGGCCCAGTCTCTCTTGCTAGCCCGGCTTCTTCTTTTCCAACTACAGGTCATGGACCATTAGCAGATCCTGAGGTCAATTTATATCAGGGCTTCTCAGCCTCAGTTTTACTCACATGGTGAGTATTGGGATGGCCAAAAAGTCCATTATGTTTTTTCCATATTATGGTTCTCCTAGTGCTTAGTTCACTTTAACTTCATTTGAAACAATTTTGTTAGATTGTATTATGACAGCTGTCATATCATCATGCATTAAAAAAACTTATCAAAATTGTTGAATTTTTGTGCAGCCATTTTAATATTGAAGATGGAAAAATATGCTACATTTTCAGAGTATTATGCTTTATTATTTTAAGAAAGGTAAAAATGCAACTGAAACACAAAAAAAGATTTGTGCAGTGTATGGAGAAGGTGCCACAAGTGACCTAACGTGTCAAAAGTGGTTTGCAAAGTTTGTTGGTACTTTTGACAATTTGGCAAAATAATTCTCTGCTGTGTGGTTGTCTTATGCATTGGAAGGTGTTTAGCGGCATCCCTGGCCTCTATCCACTAGAAGCCAATAGCAGGAGATAGCCAACATACTCAAAATATCCAAATCAATAAAGTCATTGGTTGAAAATGAAAAATGTGTGTTTTACTTATGGAAAAAACTAAATGGACTTTTTTTGCCAACCCGATAGACAGACTCATTTTATGTATGTGTGTGGGTAGCAAGGGGCTGTCCTGAGACTCGTAGGACGTTTAACAGCATCCCTGCTATATGCCAGTAGCACCACAGTTGTTACAGCCCAAAATGTCACCACACAGTGCCAAATGGCACTGGGTGGGGCAACCATTCCCAGTTAAGATACACTGATGTAAACAGTCAAAACCAACATTAGACTTCCGGCCAAGATGGAGGCATAGGTAGACGCACTGTGCCTCCTCGCACAACCAAGATAGGGACAACAAAGATATAGAAACAAAATAACAACCAGAACTGACAGAAAATTGAAGTTTATGGAAGTCGGACAACCAAGGATTTAAAAATAGACACTTTCATCCAGACCGGTAGGAGGGGCGGAGTCCGGCTGGGTGAGGGACGTGGAGCGGAGAGCTGAGCACCCAGGGCAGCGCGCAAGTCCGCAGCAGGCAGACCCTGGGCGCACAAACAGCGGTGGCTGGTGGGCCCCGGCCAGGGGGTGGCGACCGGCAGACCCAGCGAGGTGGACATTGTGAAGCAAGGCACTGTGCCCAACTCAGGGTCCCAGCGCCGGGAAATAGAGCTTTCAGTCACTGACTGAAAAGGAAGGTCCCAC
>CM052550.1:46329016-46499821 GCA_028533065.1 Trachops cirrhosus
GGGAGAGGGTGTTCAGGGTGGAGGGGAATGAAGGGGGGATAATAGGACAACTGTAATAGCATAATCAATAAAATATATTAAAAAAACAACATTAAAAATATGAGATAGAATAGATTCAACCCAAAAAGTATAGAAAATACTGTGTGGGGAGAAAGTATATATTATGTTCATTTTCTACTGGAAAAGAGACTCAACCATTTACCGAGCACCTACTATGTGTCAGGCACTCTTTCCCATGCCACAAACAGCAGCTGCACACCAGGCAGAAAGCCATCATGGATGAGGCACTCAAAGTGGGGGCAGACAGATGGCAAGCAAGCAAATAAATCAGGCTACTTCAGATGTGCTTTTAGGAATGATTTGGAGTGATAGACAGTAACTAGTGTCGGACCATGTAGGGGAGGGGCTACTTTTTTATTGATGAGAGAGAGAGAAGCATTGATGTGTTGTTCCACTTATTCATGTGTTCATTGGTTGCTTTTTATATGTGCCCTGACCCAGATTGAATGGCAACTTTGGTGTATCAGGACTATGCTCTTTAAATCATGTCATTGAGAAAGGACTGTCTGACAAGAAAGGGCATCATGGCTGACATTTGCATAAAGAGAAAAAAAACAGTTATACAAATTCAGGAAGGAAGCACCTCAAGCAACAGCCCTGGGGTGAGGATGTGGGGGGTGTTACAGAAAATACAGAGGTCTTTGAGTCTGGACTCAGTGAGTAAGATCAGAAGGACAGGGGGACAGAGAGGTAGCCAAACACCAGCCTACCTGGGACCTTGTCAAAGGGAAACACTGATAGAACATCCAAGGGAATGCATTTCTAGGGGAAGTAATGTCAGTGAAAAGGCCCTGAGGCCATCGGATGCAGCTCAGTGGAGATGAGGTCACACAACGGGGCTGGGCCAGGCTAGCCAGAGCTGCTGGGTCTTGGAGAAGGCTTTAGATTCATTCCAGGTTCATGAGGTGAGGGTGGGGGTGGTATTCAAGGAGGCCCTGCCTGGGCTGGGGGGCAGGGCGAGAAGGGCTCTATTCCCCGGTTCATTCTCCTTTCCTCCTCCCACCCCAGGCTCATCCAGACTGGGAGCACTCCCTGCAGCGGGTTTCATGCAGCTGGCCTCAGGTCCCTCAGGCAACCTTGCAGCCCCGCCCTGGGCCAACCAGAGCTGAGCAAGCGAGTTCGTGCTGCTGGGCTTTGCACACGTGCCCATGCTGTGCCTGCTGCTCGCGGCCCTTTTCCTGGCCGCCTTCCTGCTCACATTGCTGGGCAACACACTCATTGCACTGCTGCCCACGCTGGACACGGCCTTGCGTACACCCATGTACTTCTTCCTGCGCCAGCTGGCCCTGCTGGAGATCTGCTTCTCGCTGGATGTGGTGACTCGGCCGCTGCTGACGCTGCTGCAGCCTGGGCGCTGTGTGTCCCCCATGGGCTGTGCCCTGTAGCTGCTCCTAGTGCTGTCCTGTGTCACATCCGAGTGCTTCCTCCTCACCACCATGGCCTGGAACCGCTATGTGGCCATCTGCAGGCCCCTGCACCACGTAGCCATCGTGAACCCACGGCTCTGCCACATGCTGGCCGGCATGTGCTGGCTGGCGGGTGTCTCCGTGTCGCTGGTCTTCACCATCTGGCTATTCCACTTTCCCTTCTGTGGGCCCCGTGGCATCAGCCACTTCTTCTGCCACATCGCGCCTCTGCTGAGCCTGATGTATGTGGACACCAGGACCTTTGAGGCCAGTGTGTTGGCGGCCACAGTGCTGATCATGATTGTCCCCTTCTGTCTGATAACCATGTCCTACATCAAGATTGTGGCCACCGTCCTGTGGATGCCATCAGCCACCGGGCGCCACAAGGCCCTGTCCACATGTGCCTCGCATCTGGTCGTGGTCACTGTTTTATGGCACAACAGGGGTCATCCACTTATGACCCAAGGCCAGCTATTCCCCGGAGAACAAGCAGGTGGTGTCCCTCTCCTACACCCTGGTGACCCCCATGCTTAACCCACTGATCTACAGCCTTCAGAACAAGGAGGTGAAAGCCGCTCTCCACCAGGTGTGTCCTCAAAGAAGAGGGACCCATAGTCCTTGACCTGTTCCTCCCATCCACTGTTGGACTTGCCCCCCCACCTGCCACTACCCGGAGGGGTCTTTAGTGCCTCAGAGGGCACCAGCTTGAATTCTTTCTGATCTTCCTCTGGTAGTTCCCTGTTTTGACAATGGCGCCAACATCCCTAATGGCTGCCTTGAATCCAGCCATCTTCCAGGAGAGTACGACAGGGTTCTGTTCCTGGGAGTACAGCAGGAACTGTATCCATGTTTAAAAGCAGGGTAATAGCACAGGTTGTGTGTGAAGTCCTGTTGCTAGCTTTAGCAACTATAAATGCAGACACCCTGTTAAAATTGAATTTCAGGTCAACCAATAGTTTTTGAGTATAAGTACGTTCCAGGTAATATATATATATATTTGCAATTGGTTTTCAAGATAAATATGTTTTCCTTTTTCCTGACTGGATAATATTCCATTGTGTATATGTACCATCTCTTTTTAATCCACTCATCCTTTGATGGATACTTAGGTTGTTCCATATCTTGCCTATTGTGAAAAATGCTGCAGTAAACACAGGAGTGCATGTATCTCTCTGATATCCTGTTTCATCCCCCGGGTATTTATCAAGAAGTAGGATTGCTGCGTCATAATGCAGTTCCATTTTTAACTTTTTGAGGAAACTACATACTGTTCTCCATAGTGGCCACACCAGCCTGCATTCCCACCCACAGTATATGAAGGTTCCCTTTTCTTCACATCCTTTCCAACACTTGTTGTTTGTTGATTTATTGATGATGGCCATTCTGATAGGTGTGAGGTGATATCTCATTGTGGTTTTAATTTGCATCGCTCTCATGATTAGCAATGTTGAGCAGCTTTTCATGCCACTGTTGGCCATTTGCATGTCTTCCTCTTTGGAAAAACATCTATTCAGTTACGATTTTAACTGTATTTGTCCAATGACTAAGCTGTAAGTGGGCCGTGTCCATTTCTACTCATTATTTTTTCCTCAGCACCTAGCACCATCTCCAGCACTTAGCAGTCACTCAATAAATATTTGCCACAGGAATAAATGAAGAATGAGTGACTATTCAGATGTGTCCTCAGGATATCTTCTCTTCGAGGGGACAGGGTCTCCTGCAGGGCAGCCAGCCCTGGCGTGATGCTTTAACAGGGTTCAAGTCCAGTTTTGGGGGATCCATTGCTCCCCATTCTTGCTGCTGGCGTTGACCTATCCTTGGAGCCACTACTATGTTTTATTTCCATGATTGTTTTTTGTTTCTGAATTAGCACAGGAATATGAACTCTCTACAGTGGTCAAATTCATGGAGACAGAAAGTAGAAGGGTGGGTGCCAGGGACTGGAGGTAGAATAAATGGGGAATTAATGTTCAATGGGGACAGAGTTTCAATTTTGCAGGAAAAAGTGTTCTGAGGATGGAAGGTGGAGATGGTTGTACAAAAATGTGCATGTAATTAATGCTGCTAAAAATGGTTAAGATAGTTTTGGCAGGTGGCTCAGTTGGTTGGAGCATCATCCTGTACATGAAAAAAAAAAGTTGCAGGTTCAATTCCCATTCAGGGCACATACCTAAGTTGCAGGTTCCATCCTTAGGGGGGGCATGTAAGGAACTGACAGATGGTTCTCTCTCACATCTCTTGCTCTCTCTTTCCCTTCCTTTTCTCTAAAATCAATAAACATATCCTTGGGTGAAGATATAAAATATAATACAATGGCTAAGATAGCAAATTTTGTGTTATGTGTTATTTTACCAATTTTAAAAACTGATAAAAAAAGAAGAGGAGACAGGGCCAATGATAAAGAAGGCTAGTGATAGCTTTTCCAAGTATTCAACCTTAAAGGATGAATAGTTTCTGCAGGAGAAAGGGGAACAGGGGAGAGTACTCAAGGCAGAAGAATCAGAATACACCAAGGTGTGGAACAATGAAAGGGAACCACATCTTTCAGGTACAGGAGGAGACGGAGACAGTGGAGAGTCACAGAAAGTGAGGCATGGAAACTTGTTTGGGTGCATGTAGTGTAGGGCCTGAAATACTGCCCTAGAAAATTCTACATTTATTCAGAAGACAAAGAAGAGAGTGCATTACAAAAAAAACAAAAACAACACACACCTCACATACGAACTAGTATGTGCCTGCTACACATACAGAGTGTTTCTTTTTTAAAAAAAAATTATATTTATTTTTAGAGAGAAGGCAAGGGAAGGAGAGAGAGTGAGAGAAACATCAATGGGTTGCTTCTCCCACAGCTCTGGTCCCCGCAACACAAACATATGCCCTGACAGGGAATCGAACTGGCAAACTTTTGGGTTGTGGGAGGATGCCCAGTCCACTGAGCCACACCAGTCAGGGCATATATACAGAGTGTTTTTTGCTTTGTGTCTAGTGAAGATCATCTTAGAAGGCTTTCTGAAACTTCATCTCAGTTACCACATTCTCCTGAAAGTTTCCTGTCAGTCCTCATACCAGACTAGCTTCCTTCCCCAATCTCCTGTTCTCATCTGTTTCCATATCCACCTTTGCCACAAACCTGCAAAACAGAAGTGGGTTTCCAGTCAGGAAAGCAGTGTAGGTAGACGTGGCTCGCCTCTTCACACAACCACATCACAATTACAATGAAAATACAGAAAAATCATCATTCATGATGTCAGAAATCGAGCTGAATGGAAGTCTGACAACTACGGAATTCAAGAAATCAAACCCACCCAGGTTGGTCAGAGGAGTGCAGAGGGGTGGAATGAGCTGGATAAAAGATACAGAAGGGATATCCTGGGAGTAGGGAGTCTGAGACCCACATGAGGGCCTCCGGCCCAGGATTCCAGTGCCAGGAAGATAAGTCCCTACAATTTCTGGCTGTAAAAACCAGCAGGGATTGAGTCAGTGGAAGAAACTATTGGAGCCCCAAGCACGTCCTCTTAAAGAACCCACAAAGACTCACATACTCAGACTCACTCCCTTTGAGCTCCAGCACTGGGGTAACAACTTGAAAGGCACCAGTGGTATACAGGGGAGGAACTGAAGTGTCTGGCATCAAGACAAGCAGAGGCCATCGACCTTTGCCTAATCCTTCCCCCCAGAGAGCCACAGAGCCATTAAGCTGCTGCCCAATCTGAGACTCCACCATCCTGGGTAACACTGTTTGACTCGCCTTGGAGATTCCCCAGAGGCTCTGCCCCACCCAATTTATGGGCCCACCTAAGCTGCTTTTCCATAAGAATAGCTGGTCTTGGCTCCTAAATCCTATCAAACAAGCAACAGCTGGCTTCAGGGAGCCATAGCAGCAGCCAGATTAGATTCACAGCTTGGCTTTGCCTGGGAATCTCCAAGCCCAGCACAAGTAGCAGCCATCTCAGATTGCTTTACAGGTCAGGCAGCGTTCCCTGGGCAAAACAAAGGTTGGGGCTGACCTTGGCCTGCACCACCCAGGAAACCCTATGGCCAGTGCACCCAGTGAAAAGTTAGACCATGTTGGAGCACCACCACCTTGCCCCTGCACAGCTGATCCTCCATGAAGGGTGGAGGTTGATGATCAGTTTTCACAGCCAGTCCTTGCAGCTGACTTGCCTGGGTAAATCCCTCCCACTGATCTGTCCACAGCAACCAAGGCTCAACTACAAGAGGAGGGTGTACTCAGCCCACATGAAGGGTGCACCTCAAGTACCCAGCTTGGGTGATAGGGGAGGTTGTGCCACTGGACCCTACAGGACACCTACTACATTAGGACACACTACCAAGATACAGAGTCAAAGCAGCTCTACTTAATACATAGAAGCAAACACAGGGAGGCTGCCAAAACAAGGAGACAGGAAAACATGGCCTAAGTGAAAGAACAGATGAAAACTCTAGACAAAAGAACCAAACAAAATGGAGATAAGTAATCTATCAGATGCAGAGTTCAAAACACTGTTTATAAAGATGTTCAAGGAGCTTAGTGAGGACCTCAGCAGCATAAAAAAAAAAAACAGTCAGAAATGAAGGATTCACGAATTGAAATAAAGAACAGCTTACAGAGAAACAATGGTAGATTGGATGAAGCCAAGAATCAAATCAATAGGGCAAGAATAGTAGGGGAAATGTAGAAGCTAAAGAACTTATGACACATGGACATGAACTAAAGGGGGGGAATGTGGGCGGGAGAGGGTGTTCAGGGTGGAGGGGAATGAATGGGGGATAATAGGACAACTGTAATAGCATAATCAATAAAATATATTTTTTAAAAAGAATCAAATCAATGATTTGGAACATAAGGAAGCAAAAAATAATCATGCAGAACAACCAGAAGAAAATAGAGCCCAAACAAGTGAGGAAAGTGTAAACAGCCTCTGGGGAAACTTCAAGAGGTGCAAAGTTCACTTCAGAGGGGTGCCAGAAGGAGAAGAGGAAGAGCAAGAAATTGGAAATTTATCTGAAAAAATAGTGGGAGAAAACTTCCCTAATTTGGTGAAGGAAATAGACATGCAAGTCCAGGAAATACAGAGTCCCAAAGAAGATGGATGCAAAGATGCCCATTCCTAGACACATCATAATTAAAAGGCCAAAGTTTAAAGATAAAGAGAGATTCTGTTAAAAAAATATTTATTAGTGTTTAAACAGAGGGGAAGGGAGGGAGAGAGGGAGAGAAGTATCAGTGTGCAATTGCCTCTTGTGCACTCTCAGCTGGGGACCTGGCCTGCAAGGTAGGCATGAGCTCTGACTGGGAATTGAACTGACAATCCTTTGGTTCACAGACTGGTGCTCAATCCACTGAGCCATACCATTCAGGGCAAGAAAGACTCTTAAAAGCAGCAAGAGAAAAGAAGTTAGTTACCAGATGATTTTCAGATGAGGGGGGAGGGGGAGAATGGGTGAAGAGGTGAGGGTATTGTAGAACAAATAGGTAGTGGTAGAATAGCCATGGGGATGTAAAGTACAGTATAGGAAATGAAGTAGCCAAAGAACTTACAGACATGACCCATGGACATGAGCAATGGTGGGGGGATTGCCTGAGGGAATGGAGGCTGTGCGGGGTGGAGGGGGGTAAAGTGGGAAACTCAGGACAATTTTAATAGCATAATCAATAATATATAATTTTTTAAAAGACAAGAAAATAGCAGAAGTTTAATCTGGTTAAATTGTGTGTTCCCAAGCATACACAACACATTCTAGCACACAGTAGGGTATGAGTGCATGCCTACTGACATGGCCTAGAGAGGGATTCTCAATGAGCTGTGCCATTGCCCAATAGAGATTCAGGGAAAAAAAAATGTTTCTCATCTGTCCTTGGATTCCACAGAGATTAAGGGAGGGAAGTCTCAGAGAACTTGAGCTCTGGTGCAGAGCTGGCTTCTCTGGCGCTGAGGACAGGATGGAGGCAAGGTGGTGTCCCAAGCCATACCCAGTTCAGAACTTTCTGCACGGGCGGGGTGGGCGGATCGGGGAGTGTGAGGAGGGTCTGGTGGGAACTCCCGCTCAGGAACAAAGACAGTTCCTGGCAGGCAGGCGTGACCTCCGGAACTCCTCTTCTTGTGACGACTGAGGCATCTGGCTCCTTTCCTGAAAATTCTGTCCTGGAGCACATGCTCAGGTCATCCAGTCACTGACTGGACATCTGAAGGAATAAAGGAGTCCAGCTGTATCTATTCGGAGAGACCCATCATCTTACTCAAGCTATTCAGGTAAGGCGACTGGATAGCCATTTCGGGGGGGAAAGGGAAAGGAGTTCTAAAATGGTTTGGCTTCTATTCTACTGAAAAAATAAATAAATAAATAAATAAATAAATAAATACATACATACATACATAAATAAACTTTGCTTGATTTCATACAAGCAGGCAGGAGAGGATTTAGATTTGGAGTCTAAGTCCATGTGATTCTAAAGCCTGAATTCTTCTACCAGGAAGGAAGGGCTGCGTTGGGAGCAGAAAACTGGGGCTGGAGTTCCCAAGTACCTGAGTGACTTTGGTCAAACTGTGCTGATGCCATTCATTCCTCCTGGGCTGACCATCACTTTGCACATATTCTAACTTTCAAATTTCTGCTAATCCTTCAAGGTTTACTGTGGGAGTGTGGTGTGGGCTAGGTAGAGGAGAGCAAAGGGGGGAAAACTGGGAAAACTCTAATAAAAAGCAAGAATAACTTATTAAACAAGGGGAAAAAAGTTCAGTTACAATGTCAGATCCTGCATGAGGTTTCCCCCGTCCTGCCTTCTGGAAGTAAACACTCCTCCTCAAACCCCTACCCTGCCTTGTTGCTTGCATGACTCCCTTCTCTGTTAGAAAGGACTGGATTAATATGCCAGCACTGAAATCACTCGGAAGTCAAGCCAAAGCATCACTTCATTGTACAGATTCAGACAGTGCAACTTCTTTCACACAGAGAGGCAACAAAGTCTAGAAAAAGGGCCACTTGCTTCAGAATCAGATAGACCCAGGTGTGGCTGCCCCTCTCTGTGTGACTTAGTCAAGTTTCTTCTCCCCTCTCAGTTTCAGTTCCTCTTCTGAAAAATGCAGACAATAATATTTCACTCACAGGCAGTTCCAACCTGGGTTAAGGAAACAATGTCCATATCATAAACACATGCCTGTGATTGTATGACATTCTACTTAATAATAACAGCTAACATTTATTGTTTACCATGAGCCAGAAACTTGGAACATGGCAACCTGATAAGTCATCAAATAATCTCCAACTTGCACATAAAAAACTGAAGTTCTATGAGGACATGTAACTTGTCCAAACTCCCAGGGCTATTCAGTGAAAGATCTTGTGTTCTGAGCCAGATCTCTCTGACTCTTATTTTAATAGTGGAGCTATTGAGAATTTGAGATGAAGATAGGTACATCTATCTTTTTGTTAGAAAAGGGTATTGTGGGTCAGAAATGTTATGTAACATGTCCAAGTTTAGCCAATGAAAAAACATCAGATAAGCCCTGGCTGGACAGCTCCTGGTTGGAGCATCATCTCTGAAATACCAAGGTTACAGGTTCGACACCCAGTCAGGGCACATACAAAAAGCAATCAATGAATGCATCAATAAATGCAACAACAAACCTCTCTCTCTCAATAATTTTTTTAAAAACTTAAAATAAAGCATCAGATGGAGCCCCTATATCTTTTCCATCTTCTTGTCCTGTCTGTGCCTAGCACAGTGTTCAGTACATAGTTCATGCTCAATAACTGTTTATGGGATGAAAATAAATCCTAAATAGTCTCTGTGCACCCTGGTTCTCGGCTAAAAAATTCCAAATAGGCCTTTGGGATTAAATTGAGTGCTTCTTATGCAACATAAGCTGTAAACACCTCTCAGCATCTAAGTAAGTGGCTGAGACTTCACAGTAGAGTTAAATCTGACCCAGGGGCAACAACAGGAATTAGGAACAGACTTGGGAGCAGAGGGAAAGTGGGTCACCAAAGAGAAGAGTCAGATGAGGGGAGGGAAATGCTAAGGGAAGAGGGCAGTTGAGGAGTTCTTGCTTGGAAGCAAGGGGAGCCCCACCAGCCAGCACTACATCTGTTGGGCTGCCCTCGTATTCAGCACCACGGACAGCTGCCTCTGGGACGGACAGCGTCCCTAGGGCCGCTCTCTGTGCGGGGCTTGTTTCAGGACCGGAGACAGCTCCAAACACTAGTACTTGACCCAACAGGTACGAGTTGAGAGTTAAGGAACTCCAGATTTCACTTAATCTTCTCTGGGGTTAGATGAGTCTTCCGGCAGCCCTCACACACACCAAGGGCATGATTCGTCAATGACGCCTATTCAGTCATAGAACTGAATAGAAAAATATCAGACTTCTCATGTTGAACTAGTAGCCTCTGGGACCCTCGGGTTTTGGTCTTTAACAATAAGGAAAATGACACATTGCAGGGTATTGAAAATGAATGAAATCTTTTATTAAAAGGACCCACCCTCGACATAGATATATGCAATAAATGTTATCTCTATCTTTATGGTACGAGATATTGGGAGGGGGAATATAGTCTTCTGTAGAATAAATCAGGAATTAAATTTCCATTGGTTTCTCTAGAAAATATCCCTATCTGACATTATGTGTTAATAAATGGTGGTAAGCTTCAATAAATGATAGCACATCCATAGAGAAACCACAACCTACAGAGATAAGGATTTTACTCCAAGATACCCAGGAGAATCACTCAAGTTCACTGTAGAGTTGTGTTTTTAAGTGACACCTATAAACAAACTAACCCAAGTCTACCAAAACTAATAACTCATTCGTCTAGAACTTTCCCCTTCATTTTTATGTAATTCTCACAATGTCTCATGGGAGCCAATATCATTCTCCCCATTTCACAGACAAAAAACAAACAAACTAAGACTTGAATAAATCAAGCAATGTGCTGAAGATTGCAATAGGCAGATTAGGCAGGTTTCTGAGCTCAAGGTGACACTACACTGACTCCCTTACAAATCAGCAACCATCAGAGAATGAAGGGAAGACCAGCTAGGCAGAGTCTGAGTGCTCCCAGCCAACACCCTCTACTGTTTTCTTCCTTTTTCTTCTTGTTCTCCTCCTCCTTCTTCTTCCAAACATTGATGGTGTGTTCACTAACAGTCTTTTTTTCTGATGAGTCCTTTCTTTAAACATAGTGGATAAGAAATAGTACATACATAATTTTATAGCTTACTTTAAAAAATGTAATTCTGACTGTTTATATTAGACAATGTCTTGGTAGATTGAATTATTTAAACCAATCTTTTATTGTTGGCCATTTGTAGTGTTTCTTTTTTTAAAAAAAATTTATTTATTAATTTTTTAGACAGAGGGGCAGGGCAGGAGAAAGACAGGGAGAAAAATATTGATGTGAGAGATAAACATCAATCAATTGTCTTTTGCATGCCCCTAAACTGGGAACCTGGCCTGCAACCCAGACATGTGCCCTGACTAGGGATTGAACTGGCAACCTTTTGGTTTGCAGGATGATGCCCAACCCACTGAGCAACACCAGTCAGGGTTCCCCTACCCTTTCTTGCTGCATATATCAAGATCAGTGTTGCCTGGCCATCCAGCTTTGATCTGCCATGGCTTAAAGAACATGTACTATATACTGGGCAGTGGTGTGCTTTTCTCACTAGGTGTCAGGGATGCAGGTCTGAGTCACACAGACCCAGCTTTTCTACCTAGGCTTACAACTCAACTGAAGAGACACTGAATCACTTACCAAACATACAAGCAATTGAAAACAATAAGGGTCACCTTGAAAGGGAGTGAGGGAACGTGGGGATAGAGAACAAGGGCAGGGTTTGGTAAAAGATGCACAGGGGAGACATATCTGAAGATAATGCATTGAAAAATGTATGCCAAGGATGATGAAGATTCCCAGAAATAATTAAGGTGAGAACCAGGGGTAAAATGTTCCAGGCAGAAGGAACTTTATGCAGGAATTCTTTAAGGTATGAAGGGCCTTGGAGCATTTGAGGAAGTGAAAGGGTGCCCATGGGGCTTCAGTAGATGGGCAATCAGGACTTATGACGTGCATTAAGCCTAGAGCAATAGGCGGGGATCCAAAAACTGAGGGACTCTGAGGCCATGATAAGGAACATGATGCTGATTCTAATAATAATGAAGAAATCTGTCAGGTTTAAACAGGAGGGTGACCCCATATGATCTACGATTTTTAAAAAGATTTTATTTATTTATTTTAGTGAGAGGGGAGGGGAAGGAGAAAGAGAGGGAGAGAAACATGGATGTGTGTGAGAAATACATCAATAGGTTGCCTCTCACATTCCCCAGTTGGGCACCTGGCCTGCAACCCAGGCGTGTGCCCTGACTTGGAATCGAACTGATGACCTTTAGGTTCTCGGGCCTGTGCCCAATCCACTGAGCCATGTGACCCAGGGCCGACCTATGATTTTTTAAAAATCCTCACCTGAACATATGTTTTCACTGATTTTGAGAGAGAGAGAGAGAGAATTAGAGAGAGAGAGAGAGAGGGAGAGGCTCGATGTGAGAGAGAAACTTTGATCAGATGCCTCCTGTACGAGTCCCAACTGGGAACTGAACCCACAACTTAGGTATGTGTGCTGACTGGGAATTGAATTCACAAACTTTTGGTGTACAGGATAGTGCTCTAACCAACTGAGCCACCCAGCCAGGGTTATGATCAAGTATTTGGAAAGACCCCACTAGCTGCTGTATGGTTAAGGACTGTGGAAGGCAAGACTGGAAGCAGAGGAACCAGGCAAGGTTATTTCATTGACTCAGGTGAAACAATGGCTGGATCTAAGGTGAGCAAGGTGTAGAGAGATAGCTTTGCATATTTTATGGATGCATTTTTTTCTCAGATGGGGAGCCCCCAGGGACTGGGAAACATAACCAGAGTACAAGAGTTCATCTTGCTGGGTTTGTCCACAAGGCCAGAGGTAAGGGATGTTCTGTTTGCCATCTTCCTGACTCTCTACCTGGTGACCCTGCTGGAGAACAGCCTCATCCTCCACCTCATCTGCACTCACAGTGAGCTCCACAAGCCCATGTACTTCTTCCTGGGCAACCTGAGCTGCCTGGAGGTAAGCTACGTGTCAGTGACCATGCCCAGCCTGCTCGTGGGACTGTGGGCTGGACCCAGCCCCATGCCCTTTACAGCCTGCATGACCCAACTCTTCTTCTTCATCTCCCTCATCTGTACTGAGTGCACCCTCCTGGCCTCTATGGCCTATGATCGCTATGTTGCCATCTGCCACCCACTCCACTACCCACTGCTCATGAGGCCCCAGGTCTGCCTGGCCTTGGTCTTGTCCTCATGGCTTGGTGGGCTGCTGGTCTCAGTGGTCAAGACATCATGCATCGCTAGCCTGTCCTACTGTGGCCCCAATGTCATCAACCACTTCTTCTGCGATGTCTCCCCTCTGCTCAACCTGTCCTGCACCCATGTGGCTCTGACAGAACTGGTAGACTTCATCTCTGCCATCATCATCCTCTGGAGTTCCCTCCTTGTGGCCATAGTCTCATACGTGGCCATCGGTAGGGCCATGCTGAGTATGCCATTGGCCGCTGCCCGCCAAAAAGCCTTCTCCACCTGTGCCTCCCACCTGGTGGTGGTGGGGATTTTCTACTCAGCCACTCTCTTCATCTATGCCCGTCCCAGCCGCATGGAAGCTGAAGATCTAAACAAGATTCTGTCTGTCATCTACACGGTGGTCACACCTATATGCAACCCTGTCATCTACTGTCTGAGGAACAAGGCAGTCCAGGAAGCTCTCCACAAAACCCTGCACTGGTCCCGAGGCTGACCAGGACATCTGGGTATGGTGGAGCTCTCACACTATCCATACTTTATAATTGTATGGAGATAGAATCCACACACCATATATTTTACTCTTTGCAAATGTACAGTTCTGGGGGTTTTAAGTATATTCACAAAGTTGTGCCACTGACTCCACTATCAAATTCTGCATTTTGTCACCACCAGGAGAAACCCATACCCATTAGAACTCACTCTTAATCCTCTGTCCCCCAGTCCTCAAAACCCACTAATCTTTCTGTTTCTATGGATCTACCTGTTTTGGATATTTCCCATAAATGGAATCATATCACATTTGGATTTTGTGTGGCATCTTTCACTTAACATAATGTTTCCAAGGTTTGTGCAGGTGGTAGCATGTGGGTGTCAGTATGTTGTTCATTTCTATAGTTGAATAATATTCTGTTTTATGTATATACCATGTTCTGTCCACTCATCAATGGATGGATATCTGTATTGTTTCCAGTTTTTAATCTGCTAAGAATAATGCATGAGAATGAATGACATGTTTTAAGACACTACATTTTAGGAAGGTTTGTTTCACAGTGTTCTTGTGGCCACAGCTGACTGATACACTGTAGTTGGCCCAAATTGGGTTTGTTTGTCTGCCATTACAAGCATAACTGTGATCAAGGACCAGGACTGGCTTATGGGGGCACCTGTGAGGCCCAGGTTGGCTGGCACACCCAGGGCAGAGGAACCTTGGGAGAGAGAAGGAAAGAATGAACAAGAGAATAGAGTCCACCTTGCCCTGTCCTCCAGCACATGCAGGGCCTCCTTGAATGCTCCCACCATGAACCTGGAATGAATCTAAAGGCCTCTCCAAGGCCCAGTAGCTTCCAGCTTGCCCTGCCCTGTTCCTTCTGTGACCTCATCTCCACTGAGCTGCAGCCATAATAGCTTTCTCTGCTTCAGGGTCTTTGCACTGCTCATTCCCTCCCCTAGAAATGCTTTTCCCTGGATGTTCATGTCACTTTTTAAAAATTCTTCACCTGAGAATATGTGCATTGATTTGAGAGATAAGAGGAAGAAGAAGAAGAGGAAGAAGAAGAAGAAGAAGAAGAAGAAGAAGAAGAAGAAGAAGAAGAAGAAGAGGAAGAGGAAGAGGAAGAGGAAGAGGAAGAAGAAGAAGAAGAAGAAGAAGAAGAAGAAGAAGAAGAAGAAGAAGAAGAAGAAGAAGAAGAAGAAGAAGAAGAAGAAGAAAGAGAGAGAGAGAGAGAGAGAGAGAGAGAAACATTGACTGGTTGCCTCCTGCGTGCACATGCACTCTGACCGGGGACCAAACTCTCAACCTTTTGGTGCATGGGAGACACTCCAGCTAACTGAGCCTCCCAGCCAGGGCCACTGTTTCCATTTGACAAGATCCTGGGTGGGCTGTTGTTTGACTACCTCTCTGTCCTCCTCTCCTGCTGATCTTGCTCAATGAGCCCAGCCTCAAAGACCTCTGTATTTTCTGTCACACCTGCCACGTCCTCAACCCAGGGCATTTTTGTTTGCAAATCCCATCCATGCAGCTGTTGGTGTTGTTGGGCCTTTCTCACCCTTTAGGTCTCCATTCCAATATCTTCTTTCAGGGTTCCTGCTGCTGATGCAAGAAATAACACAGCTACCCTTCCACTACCTCCAGGGTCTGGAATGGAATTTAGTGTTTGCTCAATAAGGTCTATTTTTCCTACAGACTGAACACCAGGGAATGCCCTGCACAGTTCATTTTCCATTATGTGCTTGCATAGCTTCTCTCTCACATGAATTGTTGTGAAGAATCAGTGAGGCACCCTCACTGGCTGGGTTGCTCAGTAGGTTGGACACATCTTGCCAACCAAAAGGTTGCAGGTTCAATTCCCAGTTAGGTCATATGCGTGGGTTGCAGGTTCATTCCTGGGCATACACAAGAAATGACCAATAGATGTTTCTCTCTCACATCAGTGTTTATCTCCTTCTCTTTCTCCCTCCCTTTCTCTAAATAAATAAATAAATAAATAAATAAATAAATAAATAAATTTTACAAAAGGATCCATGAAGTAATACACAGAAGCTCTTAGCATCGGGGTGGGTACACGCAGTTGCTCAGTAAGTGTGGGTGAACGTGTTGGGTGCACCAGCGTTTGTTCAATGATCCCAGAAGCCCCAATACTCCTATTACATGCAAGATGAAGCTTACAACTACATCACCGTGGCCATCAAGTCCCACCAAGGTATGATTCCCACATTTGTTCATTCATTCCAGCCACAGTGTATCCACAGCACCAGTCGCTGTCACAGGCTCTGAGTTGGGGTTTGGGGATTTGGCAAAGTCAGAGTTGTTCCCTACCCTCATGATGCCGGGGGAGCAGAGAGATGACACCCTTAGAAAAGGAACATGAAGGTTTTTCTAGAATGCCGTCCCAACCCTGTCTAGCTCCTGGGAGATGCTCTGTCAACACTTACTGCAAGCGTTAACCTCTGTGTTACTGACAGTTTTATCCCCAGCACCAACACCATGTCTGGTCTGTACTAGGTACTGCATGAATATTTACTGATGGCTGATCATCTATCTTGTACATAGTCACATTCCCCTAGATCAGCACTTGGCACACACAGTAGTCACTCAAAATATTTGTCGAATGACTAAAGAGATGCTGTGCTCTTGGTTCTCAACACTCCCCTTCACTTAAAGGCATTCTTCTTCATTTTTTAAAAAAGACACATTTATTCAGCATTATGATCATGCTATTACACTTAGCAATCAACAACATAGGTGCAAAAAGAAACCACATTAAAAACCCTTTGTTGGAATGCTTTACATTTTCTACAGAACAGAAACTAAAATAACCTGGTATGCAATTAGTCACAAATACTGTCCTAGAGTTTTTTGCCCATTTGCACGAGTATTGTCTAAAACATGTCTTCTTCGTAGCAGCTAGGCCCTGCCACCACTGTGCTTGGCTGATTTCACAAATCTATTGTAACCTGTAGCTTCGCTGTCACTTCTCTGGCTCTCCTTTCCTGCTAAGCTTTGTTTCCTCACAGTAATTAAAACCTTCTGTCACTGCCATTGCTACTGATGCTGCTGGAACTGCCATAGCCACCTTAATTTCATGGTCTGGCAAAGTATTGGCCTCCACCACCATAGGGGCCAGAGCTTCTGCCTCCAAAGTTTCCTCCTTTCATGGGTCCAAAATTTGAAGATTGATTGTTGTAATTGCCAAAATCACTGTAGCTTCCACCACCTCCCAAACTGCTTCCACTAGCACCACCAAAGCCGTCTCCGCCTCCTCCATTGTTATAGCTGTCATAGCTGCCACTCCCGCCATAGCCACTGCCCTGGTTTCCATAAGACTGCCCACCACTTCCATAGCCTCTGCTTCCTCCAGAGTAACCAGGGCCGCCTCCTCCATAACCACCATCATTACCAAATCCATTATAGCCATCTCCACTGCCACCATATCCACCACCGCCACAGCTACCACCAAAGCCACCTCAACCACTAAAGTTTCCTCCATGACCAAAGTTGTCATTTCCATCAAAACCACCTCCACGATGATCTCTGAAGTTTCCAGAACCACCTCGATCCCCTTGGCTGGATGAAGCCCTAGCCATCTCTTGCTTAGATAGGGCTTTCCTTACTTCGCAGTTGTGCCCATTTACAGTATGGTATTTCTGAATGACAATCTTGTCTACAGAGTCATGGTCATCAAAGGTTACAAAAGCGAAGCCTCTCTTTTTGCCACTGCCTCGGTCAGTCATGATTTCAATCACTTCAATTTTCCCATACGGTTCAAAATAATCTCTTAGGTGATGCTCTTCAGTGTCTTCTTTAATACCACTAACAAAAATCTTTTTCACAATTAAGTGGGCACCCGGTCTTTGAGAATCTTCTCTTGAGACAGCCCTCTTTGGTTCCACAACTCTTCCATCCACCTCGTGTGGCCTTGCATTCATGGCTGCATCCACCTCCTCCACAATGGCATATGCAACAAACCCAAAGCCTCTGGAGCACTTGGTGTTTGGATTTTTCATCACCACACAGTCTGTGAGCATTTCCCATTGCTCAGAATGGCTCCTTAGACTCTCATCTGTTGTTTCAAAACTCAGACCTCTGATAAAGAGCTTCTGTAGCTATTCTGGCTTTTTGCTAAATTCTGACTTAGACATGACGACTGCAAGAGAGGGAAGTTCAACGATGCTTACTTAGAGGTGTCCATCAGCTGAAAAGCAAGACATTCTTTTTTAAAAATTGATTTGAGAGAGAGACGTAAAGGGAGAAATTCATTTGCTTTTCCCACGCATTCACGCATTCATTGGTTGCTTCTTGTATGTGCCTTGACTGGAGATTGAACCTGCAACCTTTTGGTGTCCCAGATGATGCTCCAAACAACTGAGCCACCTGGACAGGGCTGAGCCTTACTTTTTCATCTGTAAGTAGATGACATTAAAAATAAATAAATAAAAACCACTAAGTCTTGGGACTGTGGGAAGAGAGAGAATTAAATCCAGAGAATACACGTGTTACTCAAAGTCAAGAGGAGACAGGAACTCTTAAACGGAATTGCTTTCCCACAGTTACACTGCTGGTGAACAGGAGAGATTCAGTCTGCCTAGTTCACAGTCCCAGTTCCTGAAGTTGTGGATGTGATGAACATCCGCTCTGCACCCCTATCAGTGGTCCTGCATTGGACTGTCTCCATGACAACCACTCTGACACATACCCATCCACATAAAGAATGTTAACGGCTCCTAAGGGACCCCTCCAACTCTGTGCTGGCCAGCCCCACCCCTGCAATGCCCACCAGAGCAATGTGACTGAATTCTCTGTAGGAAACAGAGGGGTGACTGGGGTTATGCTGAGGACCACAGATGTAGCTCCTGCATTCCAGGCTGGATACTGTCTATCACCTGGTGGACACATATTAAATTAAAAAAAAATTTGGGGGGCCTGGCTGGTGTAGTTCAGTGGATTGAGCGAATGCCTGTGAACCAAAGGGTCACCGGTTCAATTCCCAGTCATGGCACATGCCTGGGTTGTGGGCCAGTTCCCCAGTTAGGGGTGCACAAAAGGCAATGACGCATTGATGTTTCTCTCCCTCTCTCCTTCCTTTCCCCTCTCTCTAAAAATAAATAAAATCTTTAACATTTTTTAAAAATTCTCACCCAAGGATATGTCTATTGATTTTAGAGATAGAGGAGGGGGTATGGAGAGAGAGAGAGAGAAACTTCAGTGTGAAAGAGAAACATCAGTGTGAGAGAGAAGCATCGACTGGTTGCCTCCCATACATGCCCTGACCAGAAATGAAACCCACAACATTTTGGTGCATGGGATGATGCTCCAACCAACTGAGCTGCCTGCCCAGAGCTCCTGATGGACACAGTTTAGATTCCTCTTCTGGTACCTGGACCAGTGAAGGTCCCTATCACCTCTCCAGGGACACATATCTGCCTCTGCTCTTCTGAAAATTTCTCCCTAGTCTCATTCATTCAGCTGATATTTACTGAGCACCTTTTCTAATCCCAAGATTGTGCTAGAACAGCCCTGACTAGTGTGGTTCAGTGGGTTGAGTGCCAGCCTGTGAACCGAAAGGTTGCAGATTCAATTCCCAGTCAGGCATATGCCTGTGGGCTGCAGGTTTAATTTCCAGTTGGGGTGCATGGCAGAGGCAACTGATCAAGGTGTCTCTTGCACATGGCTGTTTCTCTCCCTCTCTTTCTCCCTCTATTCTCCTCTCTCTAAAAATAAATAAAATCTTTAAAAAAAAACCCTTTGTGCTAGAACAGGAGGCAACTCAGCAGGATAAACTTTGGAGGTGGAGTCCATTGACATTGCTGGTGGATTGGATATGAGAGATAAGAGGTGCAATGAAGGGTCCCTCATAGATGTTTGGCCTGAGTTATGGGATGATGTCATTTACTGAGATGGCCAAGTTTGGGATGAGGAGAATGAGTGTTCAGCTTGCACACAAGTATGAAAGGTCTCTGACACCCTCAGTTGGGTTGCACTAAACACAGCTGGATTTACAGGTTGGGGATTGGATGAGAGCTCAGGATGGGGCTAAACACTCAGGCATTGTCAGCACAGAGACACTTTTCAAGGTCAATGATTGCATGAGGTTGCTCAGGAAGACAATGTTGGTCTAACCTCTCCAAGTTGCTCTGTCAGTGGAGGAGGGTGTAGGAAGGGCTCCCCTTAACTGGGCTCTCACTGTCGCATGTAGTGTCATTATCATCCTCATTTTCCTTTCATCCTCACCTGAGGATATGTTTATTAATTTTAGAGAGAGAGAAGGAAGGAGAGAGAGAAAGGCATTGATTTGTTCCATGAATTGATACATTCACTGGTTGATCCTTGTATGTGCCCTGACTGGGGATCAAACCCACAACCTTGGTATATCAGGATGATGCTCTAACCAACTGAGTTACCTGGCCACAGTTTGATTCAGGTCAGGGCACATATGGGAGACAATTCATTGATGTTTCTCTCTCACATCAATGTTTTTCTTTTTCTCTCTTTCTTCCTTCTTCACTCTCTAAAATCAATAAACGTATCCTCAGGTGAGGATGAAAGAAAATATTTGATCTACCTGCATGTGGTCCCTTGAGACATCAAATTCATAGGGACAGAAAGCAGATGGTGGGAGGGGGAGTTAATGTTAAATGGGGACAGAGTTTCAGTTTTACAAGACGAAAAAGTTCTGGAGATGATGGTGGTGATGGTAGCATAACAATGTGAATATACTTGTATTTTATTTTTTAAATATTTTATTTATTTATTTTTAGAGGGGGGAAGGGAGGGAGAAGAAGAGGGAGAGAAATATCAATCTATGGTTGCCTCTTGGGGGCTCCTCAGCAGGAACCTGGCTTGCAACCCAGGTATGTGCCCTGACTGGGAATCGAACTGTCAACCCTTTGATTTTCAGGCCAGCATGCAATCCACTGAGCCACACCAGCCAGGGTGCAATGTAAATGTACTTAGCGCCACTGAACTGTGCACTTAAAATTATCTAAGATGGTAAATATGTTATGTGCATTTTACCCCAATTTAATAAAATAAAAAAATTAAATATATTTGAAATAGAAAGAGAGCATTTCCCAGAAACCAATCTCTACTTTCAGCATTTACCATTTAGTTTCTATCCTTCAGCTTTTTGTTATGTATACAGAATGTTTTATGGGATTTGACTCCTCCCACAATTTCATATAAGACTTTAGAATCAGAGAAAAATTAGGGTTATGGAAATTTACCTGCATTACTCATGGATCCTCCCTTTGAAGGGGAGGCAGGAAGGAAAGATAGGGAGGGAGGGGAGACAGACTGGGGAGGAAGGAAGGAGGGGAGGAAGGAGGGAAGAAAGGAAGGAAGGAAGGAAGGAAAGGGAGGGAGGACAGAAGGGGAGGAAGGGAGGGAGGGAGGATCGTTTCACAGTTCTGGTGTAGGTGAGCCACTGCTCTTCCTTTTCAGATCAGCACAAATGAAGCTCAGAAGAGGGTGAGTCTCTGCCTCAGGCCCAGCTGTCTTCTTCCCCACGCACGCTCCCACCACCATGCTGTTCAGTAAGGTTATCCTCAGATGGTGGATGAGGCAGGAAACAGAAGCCAACACAGCTTCAGTGGCTCACAGAACAAAATGATGGGGGGAGGGTGGTGGCATCCACAGCTCCCTCCCCCAGTCAGATCCTCAGAAGAACCACTCTTTTCTCCCTGAATAGCCAAAGAATGCTCTGGTCCCAACGAGGACAAAGATTAAGTTGCGGCTCCCAGTGTGTCCACATCTCAGTGTCTTGGCTGAAGCCAGGGACCTTGGGGCTGTTCTTCTGGAAGACCTCCGAATCAGGGCTCATTATCTACCCTCTGTGCCCCTCACAGCAGTAGGGAGATGGCCCTTGCATTCTGTCCACACCTGCCTTTCATGACACAGGCGTTGAGGAGTCAGCTCTCCACCATGGAAAACATATCTATGCTTGATGTTGGCAAGGGCGTGAATAAGCAGGTCTTCACTCGTTCTTCTGGTGAAACTGCCAATGGTGGGCCAGCTGGCAGAACCAAGCTAAAGTTAAAACATGCCTTCCCTTACGCATACCTTATGAGTGTCCATTTAGTTTTCTTAATAATACTGTGGGCTGAACCCTGGCCAGCTAGCTCAGTTGGTTAGAGTATCATCCTAATAGACCAAGGTTATGGATTCAATCCCTGGTCAGGGCACCTACAAGAAACAACTGATGAATGCATAAATAAGCAGGACAACAAAGCAATGTTTCTTTCTCTCAAGTCAAATCATTAAACACAATAAAAAATACTATGAGCCAATTATCATCGTCCTCATCATCCCTGTTTTACAGATGATGAAAATCAAGTAAGTCATAGAGGATAAGTCATTAATCCAATGCCACATAGCCAGTAAAAAAAAAAAAAAAAAAAAAGACAGGACTTGGATTCATGCAGTCTTGCTCCAGAGAACACATACCCATTCCATTCCATTCCATTCCATTCCATACACTTCTTGAAACAACACTGAATTTACCACCTCTTAGGGGTGCCAGGTGAAATACAGGACACCTAACTACATTTAAATTTCATAGAAACAAACTTTCTTTAAAGTATGATTATACAAAGAATTTTTAACATAAATATGTCCCAAGTAATTCATGGACCCTCCTTACACTTTTTAAAAGTTTGTTTATCTAAAATTTCTATTTAACTGGGTATCCTGCACTTTTATTTGCTAAATCTGGCAACCCTACTACCTCATATAACCAAATAACTACACATGGGTAGTTCCAGAGCTGGTAAATCCAATGTATCAATGATACTAGTGCTTCAGATTTGCTTCTCTGTGAGTCTCTAGGTTTCCCCCTCATGGTTACAAAATGGCTGCCAGTGCCCTATCCTCACCACATCCAAAAGCATCAGGTAAGAAGAAAAGGGAGGAAGGGGAAGAATAATGAATGTAGTTTCTTCTGGTTGGTTCTTTCTTTTTAAAATCCTTACCTGAGGATATACTTCTTGATTTTAGAGTGAGAGGAAGGGGGAGAGAAAGAGAGAGAAACATCAGTGTGACAGAGAAACATTGATCGGTTGCCTTTCCTATGTGCCCCAACTGGGGATTAAACCTGCAATCTTTTTGGTGTATGGCACAAGGCTCCAACCTGTATTCCCACCAACAATGCACGAGGGTTCCCTTTTCTCCATATCTTTGCCAACACTTGTTTATTGATTTATTGATAACAGCCATGGTGTGAGGTGGTATACTATTGCTTTTATTTTTTTAATATTTATTTATTTATTTTTATTTTAATCATTATTCAAGTACAGTTTCTATCCTTTACTCCCATTCCAGTCAACCCACCCATCCCTCCCCTCCATTTATTTATTTTTAGAGAGAAGGGAAGAAGGGAATGGAGGGAGAAGGAGAGGATGAGAAACATAGTCATGTGTGACAGAAACATGGATTGATTGGTTGCCTCTTGTGTACCTCAACTGGGGACCTGGCCTGCAACCCAGGCATGTGCACTGACTGGGAATTGAACCAGCTACCTTTTGGTTCACATGCTGACACTCAATCCACTGAGCCACACCAGCTAGAGCATGTATACTATTACTTTTAAATGTTTTAATCTGTAAGGATTCCCCTCTGCAAAATTTACTTACAATTTATTTGCTGAAGAAATGGTAGGACTCTTGCTATCTTAATAGCATAGTGATTAAGTGCATGAGTTCACAAAATAAAATAACCTAGTTCATTTTTTAGTAAACTTACCATACAAGTGTTACTTACATACAGAAAAGTGCATGAACCATAATTTTGCAGCTTGATGAATTTTCACAAATGAATATAGCCTTGTAACCAGCAACCGGATCAGGAAACAAATTTGCATCCCAGAGCCACCCCATACACATGACTAGACTCTACTCTCCTACAAAGGTAACCTCAATCTGGTCTTCTTACTATCATTGATTAGTTTTGCCTATTTTAAACTTTCTATAAATGGAATCATAACATGAAGCAGGTAGACAGAACATATTATCATTCATTCCACCCAGTATGTGTTTATGGGGCATCTACTGAGTCAGACAAGCTTCTACTTGCTGGAGAGGCAACAGCAAACAAGTCAGACAAAAGTCTCTAGATCTTTTGCTCTGGTGGAGGGAGGTCAGTTATAAACCAGTAAACCAGTTTCCCAACCTCTGCGCCATTGACATTGGGGCTGAATCCCTCTTTGCTGTGGGGAAGGGGCAGTCCTGCACATTGTAGGATTCAGGGCAGCATCCCTGCCTTCTACTCACCAAGAACAACTTGTTTTTCTAGTGGGACAACCAAAAATATTCCAAACATTGCCAAGTGTCCCCTGGGGAGCAAAGTCATCCCTATTAAGAACCACTGCAGTAAAGAAATATTGTTTTAGTCCTTCAGTCATTCAACAAGTTTTCATTGAGTCTGATACATGCTGGGTGCTGTTCTCAGCACTGAAGATGGAAAGGAAAAACCAGTCAGACAAAACCATCCTCATCCACATGCCCATTGTAGGAAGAAGAAATCACTTCCCAAATAGCCGAACTACACACAGCTAAGCCGGGCCTCTCTGGCTCACGCAGAAAACTCTTTTCCTCTCTGGCGACCCTCACAGGTGTTTTCTCAGACCAAAGACACTGGTGGGAAGGAGGCACCTGCCAGGCTTCCTGGTTAATGAGTTCAACAAATCAAAAAGTTTCTTCAAGATTCCCAGGCCAGTCTTGGCTGCCTGTTCCTAACGAGCTCAGAGCCCCAGTCCCCAGCGGCTATTGGAGGTCAGTGGAGGCCAATTATTCCAGTCCTGCTGGCATCTCCTGCTGCAGACTCTGGCCCCCCATCATCAGGTGGGGACCTCTCTTGGGCGCTGAGCCTGTTAGCAGAGTTCTCATCCTTGGGGAGCCACCAGGAGCTTCAGCTTAATGAGAAATTGGCATTAGTTGCATTTCTGGCTTCTTAATAAGTTACTTTGTTTCTCTGTGGACATTAAACTTAATAGTCAGCCCCAGTAGCAATGCTAAGGATGGGTTCTCTCTAATTGCCATGATTTCCTGAGCAAAAATACCCAGCCCTGTGGCTTTAATTGACATTGATGTGCTGACGATGCCCCCAAATTTATACTCTAGCCAGGACCTCCCCCTGCCACCGATGCCCATCCCATGTGTCCCCTTTGCTGTTTAGTTTCTCCACTTAAATTTCTAACAGCCATGTCACAATTAACACAGTAAGTAGAACCTTGATGTTAGGTCCCCAAGTCTGTTCTTCCTACAATTTCCCCCAGTTCAATAAATGGCATCACTGCTCCCCCAGGGACACAGACCAAAAGCCTGAAACTCACCCTGTCACCAGCACATGATGGTTAGAAGTATTGGGTTGCTTGGCAGGGTTCAAATCCTGCTTTCCCCATTTACTTGCTCTGTGGCTTTGGACACAATTCTCTTTGTCTCAGTTTCCTCACCTGTAAACTGGGACTCTATTAGGACCTAACAGACAGGGTTATTGAGAGGTCCAAACGTGTGTATATGTGTGTGTAACCATTTATGTATGGGATCATACATACCAGATGTATGTGACAGTGCATGGCACAGAGTAAGCATGCTATTATTAGGTATTGTATTACTATTATGTTATTGTATCATATTAAATTACTATATTACTATATATGTATTATATTACTATTATGTAGATGTTACCATATTGTTATCATGTTATGTGTTGTCTTGTATTATATTACTATTATTTCTTTTTAAAAATTTTTTCTTCATTGATATTAGAGAGAGGAAGAGAGAGAAACATCAACTTGTTGTTCCACTTATGTATGCATTCACTGGTTGCTTATTGTATATGCCCTGACTGGGGATCAAACCCACAACCTTAGCATGTCGGGACAATGCTCTAACAAACTGAGCTACCCAGCCAGGGCATTATTATTTCTTCCACAGCCCACATGCAACCGTGGGCAAGAATTTTCTACTCCATCTTCACAACACATACATTTATGCCTACCATCACCACCTTGACTGTTACCATGCTAGTCCAAGTCACCACTGTCCTTGATCAGACCCCAGCCAGACCACCTGGACTCCCTGGTTTTACTGTTGCCCCTTTAAAATTTAGTCTCTACACTGCAATTACAGTGCTATTTATTTTTTTAGTTTTAAGATTTTATTTATCTTTAGAGGGGAAGGGAAGGAGAGAGGGAGAGAAATATCAATGTATGGTTGCCTCTCTTGGGTCCCCTGCTGGGAACTGGCCTGCAACCCAGGCATGTACCCTGACTGGGAATCGAACTGTGATCCTTTGGTTCACAGGTCCATGCTCAATCCACTGAGATATACCAGCCAGGGTGGTATTTATTTTTTTATTACTGATATTAGAGTGGAAACGGGGGAGAGAGAGAGAGAGAAACATCAATTTGTTTTTGCTCTTATTGATGCATTCATTGGTGGATTCTTATATGTGGCCTGATGGGGGATCAAACCCACTACCTTGGCATATTGGGACAATACTCTAAGCAACTGAGCAACCCAACCAGGGCACAGTGGTCTTTCAAACACAGAATTCAGAGGGTGTCACGCTCTCATCCCTACTTATCATGCTGACTTTCTGACCCACACTCAGTATGGCCCACAGTAATCTCATGGTCTCCCCACTCCCTACCCCTCCCTACCTCTCCTCCTCAGGCCTTTCTTTCAGGTGCTCAACACGCCAAGTTCTTCCCAACCTTAAGAACTTTACATATATTGCTCCCTCTGCTTCCATAGTCTCTCCTCAGTTTACGGTGTGGTTCATTCTGTCACTTCATCCAGGTCTCAGCTCAGCTGTCACTTCCTCATTAAGCTGTCCTTGATCAGCCTGACTCAGTAGGCCCCCTGATGTCTTTCTATGCCCCTCACCCTGCTTTATTATTTGTCATCCACTTACCACCACCTGGAACTTGAAAATATATTTATTTGTTTACTTATTGACTGTCTTATTTCCAACTAGGATATACTATCTATGATTTAGGTGATCTGGGATCTCTGGTTCACAGTGGTCCTTCAAAAAAAATTTTAAAATAGATGAATTAAATTTTAAAACTCAAGAATGAGCCCTGGCCAGGTAGCTCAGTTGGTTAGAACATCATCCCTATATGCCATGGTTGCAGGTTCTATTCCCAGTCAGGGCACACACAAAAGTCAATCAGTGAATACATAAATAAATGGAACAACAAATCGATGTTTTTTTCTCTTTCTCAAATCAATAAATAAAAATTTTAAAAAAGAACATTCAATGACATGGACTGTTGTGGCTTTTGATATAAGAAATATTTTGATATTTCTAGAGAACACTCTAGAAAATGGTCAGGAAGTGTGGCTGATGCCTTACCTGTCAAAGAGTCTTGTTCTCAGAGCCTAGAGCCACCATGGGACAGAAAGTCCCCAGAGAAGCCCTTAGATGATTTCACAAGAAGATGAGAAAGAAATGGCCAAGAGGGGATGGATGGCTCAGAGCCAATCCCACCTGAAGTCATCAATGCTGGCCCAGCCCCAAGGTCTTTCTTGTCCACAGCTTATAAGTGGGGATTCATCCTGAATGAGGAATCCCAGCCTGGATCTCTATCACTCACCTCCATCCCTTGGAGATCCAGCCTTCCACCAGCCCCACTCAGCGAAAGTGGCTTCATCTGCTGCTGGTGGGAGTGTCCACGAGGCTCAGCCAGGTAGGTCTTGCTGCTCAACTTTCTAGTGCCTCCCATCTCTCACCTGGGGTGACCTGAGGCAGCAGAGCAGCCATTAAAACCTGTAGAATCACCAGCCAGGTTTGAACTCCGGCACAGCCACTACTAGCTATGAGACCTTGGGCAAATTGCTTAACCTTTCTGTGCCTTGGTTTTTCTATCTGTGAAATGGAATGATAAAACCTGCCTTCTCAGGTGTCTCAGTTGGGTGGAGCATCATCCTGTACAGCAAAAGTCTGCAGGTTCGATTTCTGGTCAGGGCACGTACAAGAGACAACCGATTGATGTTTCTCACTCTCTCTCTCTCAGCCTTCCTCTCTCTCTCTTGCCCTTCCTCTCTCTAAAATCAATAAGCATATCATTGGGTGAGGATTAAAAAAACAGTCCCTGCCTTCAAGGGTGGTTGGGAGGATTGCATGATATGCATGAAAAGCACCCAAGCTCTCAGAAACTGAGGTTTAAATGTTGGAGATTGCTCTGCTGATGTGATACACAGAACTCAAGACTAAGTCAGTGCAGCACCCTCGGTGCTATTGGCATTTTGGGGTCAGCTTACTTTGCTGAGGGGCTGCCCTGTGCACTGTTTGATATTCAGCAGTGGCCCCGGGCTCTGTCCATTGGAAGCCAGGAGCATCTTCCCTGACTTTGACAATAAAAAATGTCTCCAGACACTGCCACATACCCCCCAGTAGGGACACAGTTACTCCCGGTTGAGAACCACTGCTCTGAGTGAGCTCCTCATGAGTGGAAGCGTGCGCATGAGGCTGAGACTGCAGGGCAGTAGTACTTTGGGAGACAAATAGGCTTTGGGGATGAGGGAGTTCCTGAAATCTCATTCTACCCCGAGGTGATACTTCTGTGTCCCACATCAACCAGGCTCATTTCTCCCAGGGCTGATGGCTCCGATCTGGGGACTCTTGCTCCTCTCCATTATTTCAAATTATGATGTTTGGGGTATTAACTTACATCCAGGAAGTTCTGAGAAACGCAGAATCAGCCATTTGGAGAAAATGATAAAGGTGCACTGTGTTTTATGTGCCAGACACTGTTCTGAGGGCTACATTTGATCCCACTTTCATGGTGGGAAGTGTCATCGTTATTTCTGTGCGTTACAGATAAAGAAACCAAAGCACAAACAAAACAGAGACAGACTCAGATACAGAGAACAGACTGACAGCTGTAGGAGGGAAGGGGGTACGAGGGCTAGGTGAAAAAGACGAAGGGATTAGGCAAAGCAAAGCAAAGCAAAACAAAACAAAACTCATAGATGCAGACAATAGCAGGGGGGTTACCAGAGGGAAGGGAATGGAGTAGGTAGAAGAGGATAAAGAGGGGATAAATGGAGATAGAAGGAGACCTGGGGTGGTACACACACAATACAGTATACAGATGATGTACCAAAGAATTGTTCCCCTGAAACCTATAACATTTTATTTATCAATGTCACGCCAATAAACTGAATTAAGAACAAAATTATAAGAGAAAAGAGAAGGAACCAAAGCCCAGAGAGGTTAAGTAACTTACCTGAGGTCACACAGCTAGTAAGTGGCAGGACTGTGGTCTGAACCCAAGCAGCCTCTCTCCTAGTCTGTGCTGTAAACCATGACACAAACTGCCTCTTGGTTGTGCTACTGCTGGTGAATTTGAAACTTATTTTCTCGTGACAGGATCCTGCCATCCAACAAAAGCTGAACTGATAATCCAGTAACAGTTTAATAATAAACACAGGACTGCCTCCAGCTGAAGGAAAGGGGCTGGATCCCTGTCAGACAAAGTCCCCATGTCTTGGTGGCCCCCAAAGGCTCTGTGGAACTGCGTGGAAATGCCTTTGCAAGCCCCTGGGTTTGCAGGTGAGAAAGCTGAAACAAAGTAGTATGATAATAATAACTAAGAGCCCTGGCCAGGTGGCTCAGTTGATTGGACCATCATCCAGTACATAAGAAGGTTGCAGGTTTGATCCCTGGTCAGGGCACATACGTAGGTTGTGGGTTGGATGCCTGGTAAGGGCATGTATGGGAGGCAACCAATCAATGTTTCTTTTTCACATCAATGTTTCCTTTCTCTCTGTCTCTCTCTCCCCACCCCCCAAAAAATCAATTTTAAAAAACGGATATCCTCTGATGAGGATTAAAAAGATAAATAAATGCAAGGGCTTACCAGGTCAGTGCATAACATCAGTCCTTTCCAAGTGATGTGCGCATAAATGCCATATATCTTTTTTTAAGTAAATTTGGAAAAACACGAATGAGATGAGAAAATATGTGTAGAGAAGGCAAGATGAGTTGGCCAAGGTGTGCAGAATTCAATTTCCTGCAAGCTGTGTTCTGTTGGAACACTGTAATTCTTGATGGTGATAACAGAAATTTCCACATTTCTTTTTATCAGCTCTTTGTGGAACATCAGTACACATTTCATCTCCTTCCTGAGTGCAACATCTGGCAAATTGGGGGTATGTTGTTGTCTCTCCAGATGCACATTAAAATAATTCATGGCCCTGGCCAGGTAGCTCAGTTGGTTAGAGCATCTTCCTGCTATGCCCAGGTTGTGGGTTTGATCCCTGGCCAGGGTACATACAAGAATCAACCAAATAGAACAACAAATCAATGTTTCTCTCTCTCCCTCTATATATCTCTCTCATTCAAATCAATCAATAAAAAATTAAATTAAAGTAATTCACAGCCCTGGCCAGTGTGGCTCACTTGGTTGGAGTGTCATCTTGTAAATCAAAAGGTCATGGGTTTGATTCCTGGTCAGGGCATGTGCCTAGGTTGCAGGTTTGGTCTCCAGTCAGAGCCCATGCAAGAGGCAACCAATCAATGTTTCTCTCTCACATTGATGTTTCTCTCTCATTCTCTCTCTCTCTCTCTCCTTCCCTTCCCCTGTCTCTAAAATCAATAAGCAGGTCCTTGGGTGAGGATAAAAAATAGTAATTCCCAACTGCACAATTAGCAATGTCCACCCATTTACCCCGTGAAACCATCTCACGTGGGTACCTGTGTGATGCTGAGGGAAACCAGGTTACAATGTCTGTTCCCCTGGATCCTGTGGGGGATGAGAAGGGAATGAAGGGCATTAGCTATGTGGCTGTGTTGCTTATTTCTTTTACTGCAACATGGGAAGGCTCCTCTTCCTGAGGAGGAGCAGAATCTGGTGATACAAGCAAGAGGGCTGAGGAGGCTGGAGGCTGTTTCATTGCCTGGGGCTGCTGTTAAAACAACACACATGTGCTTTCTTACAGGTTCAGAAACCCAAAGTCCAAAAAGGATCTCACAGAGCTGAAAACAAGGGGTTGGCTGGCTGTGTCTTTTCCTGGAGGGTCTGGGAGAAGCTGTTCCCTTGCTTTTAAAAACTTACTGATTTTGGAGAGAGAGAGAGAGAGAGAGAGAGAGAGAGAGGCATTGATTTGTTGTTCTACTTATTTATGCACTCAATGGTTGAATCTTGTATGTGCCCTGACTGGGTATTGAACCGGCACACTTTTGGTGCGTGGGAAGTTGCTCCAATCCATTTAGCCACCTGACCAGGGCATGTATGTGTGTTTAATGAACAATATTTGAGCCTCCTTCCAGCCTCCACTCACCCAGCTTCTTCCCCACTTCCTCCCAGGTCTTAAATACTGTTGGTTCTTCTCATGCGCTGCTACCAGAGCACCCTCCAGAACATGACCAACCTCACAGCGGTATCTGTCTTCCTCCTCCGGGGCTTCTCAGCTGTCCCTGAGTTACAGCTGCTCAGTGTGGTCACCTTCCTTCTCCTTTACCTGGCTGCAATTCTGGGAAACATCTCCATTGTGGCTGCTGTGACCCTTGATGCCCACCTGCACACACCCATGTACTTCTTCCTCAAGCACCTTTCCCTGGTGGATATCTGCTCCCTGTCCACCACCCTGCCCCGGGCCCTGGTGGCTACCATGCTGGGCTCTGGGGACATTTCCCTCCTTGCATGCGCTTCCCAACTCTTTGCCTTTGTCAGCCTTGGGTCCACAGAGTGTTTTCTCATCACATCCATGGCTTACGATCGTTGTCTGGCCATCTACAGGCCTCTGGTATACGGGGTGGCTATGAGCCACAAGGCCTGCGTGTCCCTGGTGGCAGTAGCCTGGGTTGGCGGGCTCCTCTTCTCCACCTTCCACACAGCCAACACCTTCTCCCTACCCTTCTGTGGCCCCCTTGTGGTTGACCACTTTTTCTGTGACATCCCTCCAATCATGCGCCTAGCCTGTGCCCATGCGGATGCCCATGAGGTTGCTGGATTTGCAGTCAGCGGCTGTGTCATCATGAGCTGCTTTGCCCTCACCGTCCTATCCTATGTCCGCATCCTGGCCACAGTTGCTCAGATCCGCTCCGTGGCTGGCCGCCGGAAGGCCTTCTCCACATGCTCTTCCCACCTGGCCACCGTGATGCTGTTTTATGGCACTGGCAGCTCTGCCTACATGCGGCCCAGTGCCCACTCCTCCCCGCTGCAAGGGCGCTTGGCTGCTGTCTTCTACTCCATCCTCACCCCCACCCTGAACCCACTCATCTATAGCCTGAGGAACAAGGACATGAAGGGAGCCCTGCGGAAGCTCTACCTGCAGGTGCCATTCTAGGATGCGTGAGGGACGCAGAAATCCACCCTCATGGGATGCTCCCAGACAGGGCCTGAGTTGGCTTTTTAAAAATTACCTGTCCATGTTAAAATACTGAGAGACTTGCCCTGGCTGGGTAGCTTGGTTGGTTACAGTGTTGTACTAATACGCAAGGTTGCAGGTTCAATTCCTGGTCAGGGCACATATAAGAATCAACCAGTAAATGTATAAATAAGTGGAAAAACAAATCACTGTTTCTTTCTTCCTTCCTTCTCTAAAATCAATAAATAAAAAACAAAATATTGAGAGACTTTCCATAAAAATTGAGCATTCTAGATCCTCTTGATAAATCAAAAGATCTGGTAACAGGAGGGTCTGTGGTTGGGACTATTCCTCCTCCTCTTCATCACATTGCCATCCTACCCACCTGGCTCTCTGAGGAGCACTCTTTCTTTGCTTTAATTCAGATCTGTCTTTTTAACCTAGGAGGCTGAAGTGGGCCAGGTGCCATGGCCCTGGGTCCTGTACTTCCCTCATCAAAGGTCCCACTTGGAGGAGATCGATTATCAAAGACCTGGGCACCAGCCTGGACCAGAGCTTCCTGGCTGGAGCTGCCAATTTGAGGGTGAGGCTGGTCTGCTCCCTTCAGGTGGATTTCATAAGTGTGTGCAAATGTGGGCACCTGCACTTAACCCACCCACACTGCTAGGTTTCTCTGCATTTTCACAGGGAGAGGGTTCCCAGCTTTCACGAGCATTTCAAGAGCATCTGTGGCCCTGGCTGGTGTGGCTCAGTGGACTGAGTGCCGGCCTGTGAACCAAAATGTTGCTGGTTCAATTCCTAGTCAGGACACATGCCTGGGTTGTAGGCCAGGCCCCCAGTAGAGGGTGTGCAAAAGGCAACCACACATTAATGTTTCTCCCTTTCTCCTCCTTTCTCTTAAATAAATAATCTTAAAAAAAGAATTTTTAAAAAATAAGAGTATCCGTGGCCCCCCAACTGTTTCTGGAAGCCTGGGGTTTGGTCGGCTTGGATGCATGTGGTGGGGCAATGCTGAAGTGACCCCACTCCTGGGATGCTGGCTTTTTATGAGAAATTAAAAAAAAAACATACACAAGAAAACCCACAGCTGCAACAATATGTAGGAATAATGAAGGAAAATATGTGGTCTTATATGAAAACTACAGAACTTCACTGATTGATATAAAAGCCTGGATGCATGAAGGGACAAGAGCATATTTATTTGTAGGTGCTAAGATTAACTATAACAATGTTAATTCTCTCTAATTCATTTATAAGTTCAATAATTATCTAAAGGCTGTTTTTAATTGATAAACAAATTTTCTAGAAGAATAACAGAAAAGTATACTTTTTCATATAAAAATACATAAATATACTTTAAGGGACAATGACGGAAAATTCATTAAATACATAAAAACTCAACTACAGAGCTAGGATAAAATATGGTAACAAACCAACAAAACAAAGTCCAGATACAGATCCAGATCCAGATCCTACACTAATTAATGTGGGGACAATTAACAATGGGGGATGGCAATTTTGATCCTTTCTTCACACAGTACACCAAAATAAAATCAAGAATGTTTAAAGCACAATGAGACAAAATAATGAAAACTACAGAATAAAACACTAATGTTTAGAAAAAGTTAGATTTTGTAGGCTTTGAAAACAGATGTTTGAGCTATATAAAAATTAAAACCTTGTCAAAAAATTTCAAAAAAATGCCAAACAGAAAATATGAACAAAAGTTAGAAGAGAAAAAGTTAATATCTTTATTATATAAAGAGCTTGTTCAAATTGATGGGAGGAGAAAATATAATTGCTTAACAGTCTTAGAGGAAAATGTTCAATCTCCTCCCGTGTGCTCATCTGCTCTGCCCCTTCTTCCCTGCAGGTGAGCAGGCAGGCGGCCGGCTGCTCTCTGACAGATGGCTTTGCCTGCAGCCTCACTGCCCGCTGCAAGAGACACACACGTGCACCGCTGGCTGTGCACTGGAAACCCGGCCAAACCCCTCAAGCCTGATTCCTATTAGGTGTGCATTGTTTGCCCAAAGAAGAAAAGGTTTCCTCATTTTGAAATTCAACAGGATGGTCCTGGATGCTATTAAAACTCAAGCTGTTCCCTTCAGGTAATCCTGCCATCAGATTGACAGTACTTGTGTTTGAGAAAAAATAAAAACAAAGGGGTTGCCTGTCCTCCAGCCCTTTTCTCTACCCCTGTATTTTCTACCCTCCCCCCAATAAAAACAGAAAACACCAGACTTTATTTATATGTATTGATGTTGTAGGTCTAGGTGAAGAAAAAGTAAATGTTTCACTGCTCTGTTTATTTAAAAAAAAAAAAGAAAAGAAAATGTTCAACCTCCTTAACAATCAAATACATGCAATTAATTAAATTATTTTTCCCCTATTCAATTAGTGAAAATGACAAATGCTCTTACTACACAAGGCCAGGAAGGCTGTGTGAACTCCCACTGCCTCGTATTCCAACAGTGCAAACTGGTGTAATGTTTTCAAAGGGGCTTGAATATATACGTATCAAGAACCTCAAAAAATTATACCCCTTCTGACCCAGAAATTCCCCCTTTGGCTAAATCTAACTTTAAGCACTAAAGTGTTCCTTAAAGTATCATTTGTAGTTAGGGAAAAATCAGAACTAAATTAAGCACTCAAACAGACACAGAATGCCACCTATACAAAGCTCTGCGTATACTTTGCAGTTTATTAATGAGGTGGTAACGACAGACAAGGGGTGACAAAGCAGTGTGTCAGCTACAAGGCAGGTGCAAAAATAAGGTATTATTGCACATTGAACGACCATGGCTATATGAAAACTAAACACCTCTGAATAAGATATACAGTCCCATGAGTAAAAGGGTGAAAAGGCATAGACGTACCATGAAACCTAGACCTTTCCTCACTACATTCTGGTAATTATTATTTTTTAAAAATATTTATTTATTTATTTTTAGAGAGAGGGGAATGGAGGGAAAAAGAGAGGGAGGGAAACATCAATGTATGGTTGCTTCTCACATGTCTCCCACTGGGGAACTGGCCCACAACCCAGGCATGTGCCCTGACTGGGAACTGAACTTTTGGTTTGCAGTCCAGCGCTCAATCCACTGAGCCACACCAGCCAGAGTATCTGGTAATTATTTTTAAATCATAACAGAACAAGCCAAAAAATTAATGGTGTCTGTGCTGTATTTGGGGCTGGTGGTTGCAGAGAGTGAAGAAGAAATCTTATGTCTTTCATTAAAACAGAAATTGTCTTTAATGAATCAAGTATTACTTCAAAATGAAAAACAAACATTAATTCTTTGCAAGTGCAAGAAAGGTAACTGAGTTGATGTGAATCGGTAAGAACAAGCACAAAGTCACATAGCTAAATAGGTAAAGGGTCTGGATTATACCCAGAGAAGTTTAAAGGCAGGTGGGGGGAATAATTCATTTGTAAGCAAATAATCACTTTTTTTGCTTATCAAATAGGCAAACTTTTTTGGTTGGTTTGAGTGATAGATGTCCAAATGCTGGTAAAGTTGTTCAAATGCTTATTTATACCAAGTATGACAAAGGCACTTCTGTGCATATACAAACTTCACTCAGATGGTCTTGTCAGCCTGGAGTGCTGTGCGGAGACTCTTCTGGGGCAGTGAACTGAGAGAGGGTCACTCACTCTGGAGGGAGGATGGCTTGCCATCTATTTCACAACCCTGGCAACTGTTTCCTGAGGGCTGCATATGGCATAGCCCCTCCAAAACCAAATTCAGGAGGATCTTTTGAGAGCCACAGACCTATTTATAACATCTCATCTAGTAATACCACTTTTTGGAAACCTGTCCTAAGAAAATTATACTACAATGCTTCATGCTCTGTCCATCAAAACTGTACAATAATGTGTCCTTTAGAAAGTAAATGAGAAAAAGAGAACTTCAAATTTGTGACATGTATATGAAAAACCCTTACACATAGAAAATCTTATTTAATAGAGAATATTGAAGTAATTAAATGTGGCTGTATCTTGATGTGTAACAGCTTTACAATTCTATAGTTTATTAACTGTTACTAAGAAAACTTTAAAAAGTAAATAAGTCCTGGCCAGGTGGCTCAGTCTGTTAGAGCATCATCCCATAAACCAAAAGGTTGAGGGTTCAATCCCCCGTGGGGGCATGTAAGGGAGGCAACCAATCAATGTTTCTCTCACACAGATGTTTCTCTGTCTTTCTCTCCCCCTTCCTCTATCTCTAAAAACAATGAAAACAATGTACTCAGGAGAGGATTTAAAAAAAGTAAATGTAAAGTATATGAAAACACAGTAGGAGTGCTTACTATATATTAGGCACTGTTAGGTTTTTTCACACAGATGAGCTCCAGGCCTTTCAATGATTCCAGGGGAAGACACTATTACCTCATTTCTGGGAAACCAAGGTTTAGTCACCTTCTCAAAAGGGGCTGAGATTTGGTCTGAGGTTGGCCTGAGCCACACTCTCCCTTCTGTGCCAAGGACACTTCTGCCTGTAAACATAAACACATTCCTGGGCTGGGACTCAAGTGTCTGAGACTATTAGAAAATTTATTAGCCTTTCTTGGTTCCTAAAATTTTAATATGCTTAATATTATTTGTTTAGTGAGGGAAAGAAGCCTAACAAAAACTATGTTAAAATTCTAACAAACTACTTCATCTGTGGCTCCTTCCAGGCCTGACTTCAGTCCTGGGTTCACAGTGAAAATTCTTTAAGAAGGGGTGTGGGGGAGAGTTGAGTAGTTCAGCTGTTTCCTAGAGGAACAAAAATCAGCACAGCTTTTAGACTTTGCAGGGATGAGGTCAAGAGTGTTTCCAAGGCCTTCAAGATACACATACTTTTTGGCCTAGAAATTCCACTGCTGGGAACTTTTCCTTAGGAAACACGACCATATGTAAAGACATTAGAGCAAATTGATAAGAGAAACTCTAAGGCCCAAGAAAGAGCAGGAAGTGTAACTACAGCAGCAACATACACAAAGGGGTATAAACTACCAGCAACCCGTTTGCAACCCTAGAAGGCTAGTGAAGTAAATGAGGATACAGACACATACCTTAAAGATGAAACTGAGGGGTTTATTTATGGATATGGGAAGACATTCATGATATATTAGAATAAAAACAAATTTCAAAATAGTGTTAACAGTATGATACTATTGCATAAAAACATCTTTATCTTTTTTACAAATCTATACAGATCTATGCAGAGGAAAAAAATGGATAATTTCCTTTTTAGCAGTAAGTATATCTAGGAGAGGGAAATACAAACATTCAAAGAAAAACCATTATTTTCTTATCTTTAAGGAATATGCACTACTTGCATAATCACAAAAAAATGCTTAAAACATGAGTGTTTCCCAAGAAAAAAAACTGACTAAAAGCAATGTCTAAACTGTCAGATATGTGAGGAACTGGGTGGGAAAAGCAGGGAGGAAGAAAAGTGTTACCACTGGAAGCCATGGGGATGGCAGCAAGAAAAGCAGTAAACCAAGAGTCAAAGGAACAGGCTGGGTGTCCACCTCGCAGTCCGGCCAAGTGTGTAAAATGTGGAGGCAGCATCTTCCATGTGTTCCCAATAGTCCTGGGTGACAGGCAGGTTAACTAAGTATCCCTGTTGTCACTGCTGCCGTGTGTTATAGGAAAGAAGCATCGGAACAGAGTTAGTTAAGGCTGATGTTTCCTGGCTTTCTCTAACTAAGGCTCCTCAAGAAACCTGATGCCCCAGCCTAGGGTCCTCATTCATTCCTTTCAAGGAGTCTCTACCACCTCTCAATTAAAGTGTCTGAAGACCAGGCAGGAGTGATGGAGTGATGTAGAGAAAAGTCTGGAAAAGGTAGGTGATGAAAGGGGACTACCGCAGCTGGCCCATGAAGAATCCAGTGACAGCAGAAACCCTGAGACCTCATTGCTGGGCACTGGGGCACTGGCCTGGAGAGTGACTTCAAAAGGCCAGGCCTCTGGGAAAAGCCAATACTGTGTGCCTCCTGATGGGATCTGATATGAAACACACAAAACCACCTAGGAGGTATTCTTGCTGAGGAAGCTGAAGGTCAATCTAAGTCTCCAGAGTTTAGAGCTAACTTCCACTGACAGAAAATACAGAGGAGAGAGAAACAAGCTTAAGGGCATCACAGAAAGTAGAGATTTAGAGTAGGGGACATTCTACAGGACAACTAACCCAGTTTCTTCCATTATAACTTGCACAATCACACAAAACTTGAAAGGAAAAAATATAAGCGCCAGAATAATGGTTGCCAGGGCTGGGGGGAGGAGGAAGTAGGGAGTTATTGTTTAATGGGTACAGAGTTCTCATTCTGCAAGATAAAAAAACCCTGGGGATCTGTTGCACAATGTGACTATACTTAACAGTACTGAACTGTACACTTAAAAATGTTGAGATGATAAATTTTATATTGTGTGTTTTTATCACAATTTAATGGTAATGGGGAAAATATAATAAAAAATAAATAAAATAGAATTATGACAAAAAATAAAAAATAACATTATTTTAAAATGAGTGCTTCTAAACTTAAAAAATTAAACCTAGATATAGGAATGTACCAAAAACAGTTAGACATATTAGAAACTGGGTGGGGAGAGGAGGCAAGTATATTTCTACATTATCCTCAGGGTCACACAAAACATTAAAAAACTGAGAGAAGATTGCTTTAGGTTAACAGAAACTCAAGAGATCAGACAACCAAATGCAATCTGTGGACCATGTTTGGATCTGGATTCAAATGAGCCAACTGCAAAAAATAACCCATCTTGGAGATGATCGGGGAAATCTGATAATGGCCTGGGTAAAACCCTTTGTTTGAGATTCTTCAAAATTTTCCTTTTTGCCCTGGCTGGTTAGCTCAGTTGGTTAGAGCATCATCCCAATATGCCAAGATTGTGGGTTCAATCCCCTATCAAGGCACATATAAGAATCAACCGATGAATGTACAAATGAGTGGAACAACAAATTGTTTTTCTCTCTCTCTCTTTCTAAAATCAATAAAATTTTTTTCTTTTTAAGTAGAGGTATTGAAGTTTAACAAAACAGAGATAAGATAATTGAAAGAAAATGTATTCAGGTAGAATGCCAAAATGGCAAAGGGAGAAATGAGACAACTATTAATAATTAATAATGATCCCATGAAAATAAGTAGATCTCACATGACAGTGATGAGGTAGAAACCATCCTAAAGACAAGAAGTGTGGTGGTGTAGTGAGCATTCATTTTGCTGGTGTAGGCTCTGACAAGTCATATTTGTTCTTAATTTCATGACTTTGGAATCACCCATCATAGATCAACCTCAAAAATGACTGTATGAGGAAAAGCAGGGCAGTGAATAGCAAGAGCAACAACCCACACTCCTAGGCAAGGAATCAGACCAGGGAATCCAGGCCCAGTGTTTACTATGGGTCTTTGTATTTGACCACCATTCAAGTCAGTGATTGGAAAGCTTTTGACACTATAGTAATATGCTATGAAAGAGATTTTTAGTGCAATTGAGGGCTCCTACCTTTAAAGAGTAAGGTATGCCCAGCACAGGATTAGGATTTTAGGTGAAGTTGGTCATGCTGATGATGTAAGAGCCCAAGAAGGCAAAAATATTGCTTTCAAATGAAAATTTTAAAAAGGAGAGAAAAGGGAAAGAAGAAACTCCAACCCATCTAAAAGAAGCAACCACAGACAATTACCAAAAAAACCACCCCCAAACCAACACATGATCAGTAACAGCTTTATGATCTAGAAGAAAGGGTTTAGCAAAAATACACTTCTCTGACTTGTCTCCAAAAGTCATCATCTAATCCTAAGTCGTGAGAGAAATGGCTATCAACACTTCACCCTAAGAAAGCTTCTGGACCCTCTGATACTGTAAGTGCCTCATCTGATTTAATGTGAAACAAGATCAGTGCTTAACGAGGAAGCTGCTGTGGTCAGCATAGAACTGTGCCTTACTCTTTAGAGAGGATATGGCAGGAATAAAAAAGAAATGAAAAAAAACAAAACAAAACAATCTTGGATTCAGGTTCCTGCTCCATCACAACCTAGGTCAAATCAACTGACAATTTTGGATTTCAAATTTGCTTTAACTGTAAAACAGAATAAATATCCTCACTAGGAACACTGCGACATTCCTTAAAAGATCAAATAATATATGTGGCAATGTTTTGTGAATTATGAGGTACTGTGTAAATATATTACCAATTGCATCAGCTTTGTGTGGATGAATCAATACAAGTACACTTTGAAAATCTTTTTACCATGCCCTGTTCTGACAAATCCCATGTGGTGAAAATGTTGTATGTAAACACTTCTATAAATACTCAGGCAACAGATCACCTGTGGAGCCCAACTACTGGTCACAAGTTTTTCGTGTCAGGATGTCAAAATCAAGGTTCTCTAGTCTATGAATACCACCAAAGAAGGATGAACTCTTATTAGATTCTTCCCTATGTAACAAAAATATTCTTTGTGAGGTTTTTTTTGTGAGGGGGTGGTCTTTTTGGCCTATGTGACTACTAACGCATGTGTTAAACTTCCTTTTGCAAGAAGATTGTTATACATTCTTGCAACCATTCCTTGTTTTTTGACCACACAATGGTTAATTTTCAAGTTGTTTACAAAGTATGAGGGCTGGCGGAAAGTGTTCTCGAATTTAGAGTACACAGAGGGTCTCTCTCCAGGATGAAGCCAGAAATGTTGAGAACATTCTCTGAAGGTTTCTCAATAGTAATTGCACTCACCGGATTTCTCTTGAGAATGGAGTTGATAATGTTGAGTGAGTTGTGAAGGTCGGCTGAAACATTTCCCACAGAGCTGACACTGGAAGGGCCTCTCTTGTGCATGAATTCGATAGTGTTGAATGAGTTGTGAACTCCGACGGAAGGCTCTGCTACAGTCACAACACTGATGGGCTCTCTCTCCAACATAGTCATGTTTTCGCTGATAGCGAATTAAATATGTCTTTTTGCGGGGCAACCCAGGTGGAAGGGCTTTTGCTGACTCATGATCTTGGAGATGCTGAAAAAGATGCTCATCCTGGATAAAAGCTTTGCCGCACTGGAAACATTCATAGTAGTCCTCCTGACTACGGATTCTCACACGGCCACAGATACTTGCACGCTGAATGAAGGACTTTCCAGGGGACTTGTCACCAGAATGAGCTCCTAGAGGTCTGGTGAGGTATGGCATGAGGTAGAGGGCTTCTCCACATTGTTTACCTTCAGAGGGTTTCTTGCCAGTATGGATCCACTCATGTTTCTTGCAGGCCATCTGGGTACTAAAGGTTCTCATGCAAAATTCACATCTGTTGATTCTGGGCTGTTGGAGGAAAGGCTTGTTGACCACTGGTGGGGGACTGGTGTAAGTCCCAGGATCAGTGCATTCCTGGGAATCTGCTCCTGGAGGGCCTGCTGATTGTTTAGTAAGATTTGAACTTCTCTCAAAGTCATCTCTGTCAAGGCTTGTTTCTTGATCGAGTGTCTTGGGCTCACTCACTGTTACAGGGCTTATAGGTTTCTCTTTGTTGACCTGATACAAATCCAACGGATCAGCAGGAGAAGACTCTCCTGTGTGTCCTACATGCCAGAAGTTACCTATTTCCAAATCCTCCATTCCTGCCTCCAAGGATGATTTTTCTACAGGCTGGCTTTGCTTTGGAGTTAGATCTTTGGTTTCAGGTCCTCTCTCCCAATCTAAAAGAAATGTAGATGGTTCTCTACTCTAACTCACATAGATACATCATTATAGCAGAAACAGAAGAAAGGGACCAAAAATAATATGACAGGTCTTGTGGCAATTTGAAAGGATTGGAATGTTTTGCTAAAAGTTTGTATTTTCTTTTAGGAAAGTAAGAAGCTGGAAAAAAGTTTGTGCTTTATAAAGGCAACTCCCTAGGCAGGAAAGAAACTGAAGCCAAGGAAATCAAGTACAGGATTATAGATTAGAAGAGACAATAATGAACACAGTGGTCACCTCCCAGCAGACACTCAAAATATGTGAGCAGAGTGAAAAAACAGACTAGGAAATTATCAGGAGAAGGGGGTAATGACCCAGCACAGTGGATTCAATTTTTAAAAATGGTCTTTAAGAAGCCCTCACTAACTCCTCTGTTTCCTTGCCCTGCTGTAGGACTAATGTTCCAGCATGTTCTGCTGGTCCACTTTCAGAGAATATACCGCTATCCTGAGCACCCTATGACCACAGCTCCAGCCTCCGTCAACTTTGGCCTGGCCAACTTCAGCAGCCTCCCTACTGGTTCCTCTTCTGGTCTTTCTAAAGCCCATTTTACGCAAATCAGCCAGAAAGATCTTTCGAGAAGACAGCAACCACACAGATTGCCCCGGGATAATGTAAATGGACTATATTTTGCTGTCTGATATAGCAGCCACTGACTACACATAGCTAGTGAACACTTGAAATGTAGCTGGTACTTGAACGAAATTTTATATTTTATGTAATTTTGATTAGTGTAAATGTAAGTAGCCATGTGTGGCTAGTGGCTGCCACAGCAGATATCACAGTTTCAAGGTGTCAATAATACTCCCTCATTCCCTAAGTCAAAACCTTCAATATCTTTTTCACATCTCACTTGGAACAAGATCCACATCCCTTAATATATCCCTTCCTGGGCTGGCCCATGACTATTTCTGTGACCTCATCTCTTATCCCCGCCTCTTCACTTGACCATATCACTCTTCTTCCTGTTTCTAGAACACCCAAGCTCATTCTAAACTCAGGGCCTCTGTTCTCCCTGCCTGCAACACTCTTCCTCAAATTACTACCTGGCCCCTCTTTGTCTCTTTCACACCTTGCTCAGTGAGTTCGTTCCTGACTCTCCCATTGTAAACAGCCTCCCAGGTCACTCTGTCTGCTGTACACTCTTCTATTATTTGTTTCTTTACCCATAACCAGTCACCCCCATTAGACCACCAGCCCCACAGTCTGCCTTGTCTGTTACTATATCCATAGAACCTAGGACAGGGCCTGGCCCACCACGGAGGCTCAATAATTATCCGTGGAATGACTGAAAGAATCAAAGAAAGAATGAACAAATTAGAGTTCTGGCCAAGATGGAGGCGTAGGTAGAAACCCATTGTTTTCCTGCACAACCAAAAGGAGGATAACAACCAATCTAAAAGCAATAAATAACCAATAGCATCAGAAAATCAAACTGCATGGAACTCCAACAACCAAGGAATTAAAGAAAAAATCAACCAGAACAACCAGACTGGGAGCACTGCAGCTCAGCAAGGAGGGATGCCCTGCCCGGGTGCTACCTAAGGCCCCGCACCTTACAACTTATCAGCTGCACCAAGACAAAGAAATATGGCCCAAATGAAAGAACACAGCAAAACCTCAGAATTAAGCGATGAGGAGATTGCCAACCTATCTGATGGAGAGTTTAAAGCCCTGGTAATCAAAATGCTCACAGAACTGATTGAGCTTGGTCGAAAAATGAAAAAACAAACAAAAGATACCCAAAATGAAATAAAGCAAAATATTCAGGGAACCAACAGTGACAAGAAGGAAACCAGGATTCAAAGCAACAATTTTAACAAGAGGAAGAAATAAACATCCAACTGGATCAGAACAAAGAAACAAGAATCCAAAAAGATGAAGAGAGGCTGAGGATTCTCTGGGACAACCTGAAACGTTCCAATATCTGAATTATAGGGATGCCAGAAGGAGAACAACAAGAAGAAATTGAAAACTTATTTGAACAAATAATGAAGGAAAACTTCCCCAATCTGGTGAAGAAATAGACTTCCAGGAAGTCCAGGAAGCCCAGAGAGTCTCAAAGAAGTTGGACCCAAAGAGGAAACACCAAAACATATCATCATTAAGTCACCCAAGATTAAAGACAAAGAGAAAATCCTAAAAGCAGCAAGAGAAAAGGAGATGATTACCCACAAAGGAATTCTCATAAGGTTATCAGCTGATTTCTCAAAAGAAACCTTACAGGCAAGAAGGGGCTGGAAAGAAGTATTTGAAGTCATGAAAGGCAAGGACCTACATCCAAGAGTCCTCTATCCAGCAAAGCTTTCATTTAGAATGGAAGGGCAGATAAAGTGCTTCCTGGATAAGGTCGAGTTAAAGGAGTTCATCATCACCAAGCCCTTACTATATGAAATGTTAAAGGGACTTAGCTAAGAAAAAGAAGATCAAAAGTATGAACAACAAAATGACAACAAACTCACAACTATTAACAAATGAACCTAAAAGAAAAGAAAAACAAAGAAAACAAAAACTAAGCAAACAACCAGAACAGGAACAGAATCAGAGAAATGGACATCACACAGAGGGAGTTCAGTGGGGAAGGGGAAGGGAGGAATAGGGGGGGAAAGGTACAGGGAAGAAGAAGCATAATTAGTAGGCATAAAATAGACAGGGAGAGATAAAAAATGGTATAGGAAACAGGACTCAAAGAACTTATATGTACAACCCATGGACATAAACTAAGGGGGGTAATGCTGGAGAGTTGGGGGACAGGGTGGGGAGGGGATAAAGGGGGGAAATTGTGAAAACTGTAATAGCATAATCAATACAAAATATTTTAAAAAAAGAATGAACAAATTAGAGAAAAGACAAGAAGACAATGAATGAAACAGTCAGGTAGAGGAGTCCCCTTGGTCATTCCTGAATTTTTGTTTGGGTGCCCACTTCTCCGCTCACCCAGGAAAAGGCAGGAGTGTTGTGTTGACTAGTACTACACCAGGCACAGCTACAGGTTCAGGAGTGGGATGTGGCCCAACATGGAACACTGAGAAATGAGGAGGGTGTGTCAACAGCTTTTAGGAAAAAAGCTTCCTCACTCTTTAGAAGGCTTCTTGGACACCTGCTCTCTCTTATCCTCTCTTTGGATGGGAACAAAAAGTACAGCTAGGATTTGTTGGCAGAGTGAAAACAGAAATGAAACTATGTCTTATAACATCACAGTCTCTAAATCCAACCATCCCTGAAGGGGCCAGCATTGAAGCTAACAATCTCTCCATTCATGCCAGTTTGGGTGTACTTTTCTGTTAACAGCAACTGGAGGACAACCATGATTCTGGCTGACACACATGAGGACCCAACTCAAAGGAGAGGATTTCATAAAAATGGTAAACATTATCACACTGCAGCCATAGAGTTTGGAGAAAGTAAAGTCTAGAAGGCTCTTGTCCTCATTAGGGATCTTTAGGGGAAGTTGTACAGTGAGTGAAAGGGAGGGAGAAAGAGATGGTAGAGGTACGAGATGGAAACCAGATTGTGGGGTGAAGGAGGGAAGGGGGAGGGAGCCTGCGAGTGTCAACAAGTTTGAGGAGCTGGAAGCAGCAGTATCACACCATAGTTTCTGGCTGGTCTCAGTTAAAAAGGAAAGACCTATGATTTCTAGCTGCAAGAGCAAAGGCACAGATGAATAGAGGGCTTGGGGCACTAGAGAAAATGGAAACTGACCTCCCTGGAGTTGGGCAGGATGGAACTCATGCTGCAAGAAGAGATGAGCTTTGGAAATGAGAGGAAAGGAAGTGAGCATGCATAAGGTAGTGATGCCTCTGGAGGTGAGGGCTACTACCAGCCTTCTCCCTGATCTGAGTGTGTTTTGAAGAATGTTTCTTCACCAACAGCACCTGGCCCCTCCCCGGACTGACTGGGGGTGTTGTGGTCCCACGACTTCAGTCTCCACGGGCTTACCCCATCCTACTCACCTTGACCTGTCTCTGTAGCGCTTTCTTCCTGCATCACACATGACTCCTCCTCCTCCAGCTGTGAAATGATATCCGGTTTAGAGAACTGGTACCCTGGGGAAGAAAAAGACCTGTGACTTGGGGGTTCTGTCCTAAACCCACAGCACTTCCCAGCCTGGGCTCTAAAGGCTGTGATGATAAGGAAGGTGCAAATTCACATAGGTAAAAAGGAAGCTTGTTTCTAACAAGTGTGTCCCCAGGAGACCTTTGGCAATGTTGGGAGACATTTTCATTGTCACAGCTTTGGGGGATGAAGGGGTGCTTTTGGCATCTAGTAGGTAGAGGCCAGGGACTCCGCTCAACATCCTACAGTGCACAGGATGCCCCCACAACACAAAATGACCTGGCCCAAATGTAAACAGTGCCAAGGTGGGCAAACTGGTCTGGAGTAAAAACTCAAAAGAGGGCTTGAAGGCAGTGTGCAAGGTCTCTACTTCCGCACAGGGATCTGATTTTGGAGCTGCTTAAAACGGAACAACATAGGGTTCTTTTCCTCTTGTGATAACCTTCATTACTTGGATTGTATAATGCTTCTTCCAATCCTGCCCTCCCTCCCACCACTAGTTCTGTGTTTCTATGAACTCCCACCATTTGCATACCACCTACTATGGTCCAAATGTTGGTGCCCTCCCCACCACCTGCCAAACTTCATATGTTGAACTCCTAACCCCCAATGTGGTGGTACTGGGAGATGGAGCCGTTTGGGAGGTTCTTAGGTTGTGAGAGTGAAGCCCTCATGAATGAGATTAGTGCTCTTATAAGAGGCCTCAGAGGACTCCCTACTCCCTTCTAGCATGTGAGGACACAACCATGTAAGGTCTCTACTAACCCCAAGGGTTTAGTGATACAAGAAGCCAGAAACGGCTCCAGGTCACTGCATGAGGGCTAAAGATAAAACCGATTTATTCTATGTTAAGTCATAAATGTGGTAACTGAGAGAAGAGTTGTGTTGGAAAAGATACTCCATCATGACTTCTTGGTGACCAACAAAAGTTCAAATTACACACACTGGTGCCAGGTGTGAGGGAAGGCGCTTCTCTCTCCCCACATAGGTCTCTGACTTCGCAAGGATGAGAGCACCATCCTACTGTCAGTGGAATGGTGGCTGGACTTGATTTTGTTTTTCAGGAGAACTCAGGCCCGCCACCCCCACCCCAAAGCCACTGAAAAGCAGAGGATCCTGGCCCTGGCAACAAAAACATCTAGCTTGTGGGGAGAGGTAAACAACCTTGCCCCTGGACGTGAAAAGAGACTGGCAACCTCTGACTCTTTCACATCAAGGCTAGTAGAAGCCTTTAGAGCTCCTGGAATTTTCAACAATTCTTTCACTCATTCTAAAAACATCACTGTGAGCCCTGGCAGCCAAGGACAGTGGACTAGAATGTGCATGCATGAACAATGACGACTTCACTGTACTAGTCAGTGGGGGTGGTAGACACCATTGAGTAAGCATGCGTACTATGTGCTGTTGAATGTGTGTACTGTGTGGCTATCTCATTCAAAATGACTGAGCAAGTACAGCAACGAATCCTCATCAAATTGACTCAGAAGGCCATAGCTATGGGCAACTGGTGATGAGCAGCTTCATCACAACAATATGCCTGCTCACACCTCACATCTCATGCACAGTTTTTTTGTGAAACATCAAATCACCCATGTGACTCAGCCCCCTACAACCTACATTTGGCACCCTGTGACTTCTGGCTTTTCCCAAAACTAAAATTAGCTTTGAAAGGGAAGAGACTTCAGACTGTCAATGAGATTTAGGAAAATATGACGGGGCAGCTGATGGTGATTGAGAGAACTGTGTGAGGTCCCAAGGTGCCTACTTTGCAGGGGACTGAGGGGATTGTCCTGTGTACAATGTTTCTTGTATCTTCTTCAATAAATTCAGCTGTTTTTCATATTGCATGGCTGGATACTTTCTGGACAGGTCTCTGATCTGGGTTAAGACTCACTGACATGGTGAACCACTGTGATTCATGGGGCGCCATAAAAGAGTTGAGAACTGTGCCCTAATACCATGGAGAAGGCAGACTCACCTACAGAGACCAGGTTCTGGTAGTTCTCCAGTGTCACCTCCCGGTGGAGTTTCCTCTCAGTAGCATTAAGAGAGGTTAGTTCCTCTAGGCTGAAGTCCACAAACACATCCTGGAAAGTCACCAACTCCTAAAACAACAAAAACAATCACAAATGCTCAGAATCCAGAAATTATCCCAGGGAGTGGGGATGGAGCCTGGTGAGAGACAACTTAACATGAAGCTGACATTCCGACCAGCAGAAAGCTTCTAATCCAAGGGTTCTAATCTGGAGGTTACACAGGCCTGGCAATGTACCTTTACCTTGTAGTCTGAGAGAAGGGAGAACATTTTTAAGACAGTTCCTGTGGCCAGTTACTACAAATTTGGCTTGGAGGAATACCTCAGTCTCAGGAATCAGAGAGAGCTGAGTTGAAATTCTAGCTCTGGTTCTTTCATATAAGCTTTGTAAGTGTGGGTTAGGTTAAGTCACAGTGACTGATACATAAAACACAATGAGTTCATAAATATGAAGGGATTTTCAACCTTATTAATAAGGGAAGGGAAATGCAAATCAAAATAATACAGTACCATTTTATACCCACTCAAGTGACAGAAATTAAGAAGTCTGACAACACCAAATATCTAGAACATGGACCCCCAGGACCTCTTATAAGATGCTAAGGGAGCCCTGGCCAGGTAGCTCAGGTGCTTAGAGCATCCTCCCAATACACCAAGGTTTCGGGTTTGATCCTGGGTCAGGGCACATGCAAGAATCCACCAATAAAAGCATAAATAAGTGGAACAACAAATCAATGTTTCTCTCTCTCTCAAATCAATAAAAATTTATAAAAAAATTTAAAAAACTAAAAAGAAAAGATGCTAAGGGAAATGAAAATTGGCAAGCCACTTTGGACCCCAAAATTCTATTCTTAGGTATACTTACTCATGTGTACTTAGAGACAGATATGTTTAAAACAATGCTATTTGTAACACCCCAAACTTGGAAATAACCTAAACATCCACTTATAGAAGAGATAAATGTATTTTAATATAGCCACACAATAGAATAATATTCCTGGATTACAAACTAATTAACTACAGTTCCACACAACAATCTGAGTAACCTAAGGTTGAATTTGAAAAGTAGATATTAAAAGATTACATAAGACTGTGATACCCATTTTATTAATCATCATTTGTGTTTTCAGGGAAACATTATGCAAATCAATGAACATCTGATTTACACTAGAGGTCATGCACTGGCTACCCAGCCCCTACTGAGGGTTTATTTGGCTTACATGGGTTTTTAAATCTTTTAAAAAAATTTGTATTAGCTGAAAGACAAATACCATATGATCTCACTTATATGTGGAATCTAATTAACAAAATAAACTGATGAACAAAATAGAATCAGAGGCATGTATACATGGAACAGATTAACAGCTGTCAGAGGGGAGGCAGGAGGGGGGACTTGATGAGTGAAGGTGAAGGGATTAGCCAAAGAACATACATATATGACCCACAGACACAATAAACAGTAAGAAGATGGCCAGAGGGAAGTGGGGTGGGGGCTGGGTGGAAGTGGGCAAAGGGGGATAAAATGGGGACATTGTTTAGTTTAAATAATACAAGTAAAGTAAAAGAATTCATATTAGCTACCACCACAAAAAAAATTTTTTTTGTAGATTTCATATTAACTGGGGTTTTGGCTTCCCTTTATAAAATCAGAAGACCTGGGCCTACACTCTCACATGGCACCATCAGTTGAAGCTGAGTTACAGCTGCCCTTTGGTGGGGCAGGCACTCCCCAGTTTGTTATAATCCACCCATTTATAATTTTTTTGTTTATATTACCTCAGCAGATCCTGTGGGCATCTCCACTTGAGATCCCTGAAATGGACATTATAGGAACAAAAGGCTATTCTTGTTGGGATCTGCCCTGTCTGGTTTCAGGAAGCTGTAACCCCCAGTGGTTAAGGCTGAGTGAGAGACCTCTGAACCAGGAGACATTAAGGAGACAAGCCTGTCTCCCTGGCATAAATGCTGCCTGCTCCATGTCTGGCCCCCATTGCTTGGTCAGTTAGCCAATGACGGGTAACAATCTTCAGAGGAGGATGGATCTAAGACAGGCATGATCACATGGGAAGGCCCTCAGGGAGAGACGCAGAGGGCTGTGGAAAAGAGGGGGTGATCGACCCCCTCCCCCTTGGCTTTGACAAGCCTGAGTCCTTATTCTGCCTGTGAGAAATCCAAATCTCCCAACTGCCTTTGTCTCCTCTGCCCAACTCAGGCCTGCAGCAATAACAAGGGGCAGTGCAGTCCAGACCAGAGTCAGCGGACTGCCCAGGATAATTTGGCCTGAAGCATAGAATATGCAAGATCCTGTGAAGCTCACTTTGCTAGAGGATGCTCTTAAATTAGAATATGACGGCACGAGCAGGAAATGAAACTAGCCTTTTAGGTCCTGTAGTTTCTAAGGCAGTAAGACCCCAACTCAGCGTGAGCCCTTTTAGCTCTTTGAAAGTTATCTACTTGTCTGATCTTCCCTGCCAGACTATAATCAACAAACTGTATCTGTATTCCTAATAAAAGCCTATTCAGGCAGTGGCTCGGGGTGCTCTCCCCTTGAGAGAGTGGCTGTTCTGTTCCTATTCCTCCACAGGACTCGGTAGTCTGTGTGTATTTCTTTCGTTTCCTCGATCATCTGCAGCGCTCATGGTTACTGCAGGCCGGTGGACTGCATCATTCTCAGTAGCATGTCTCCTGGACAGTGATTCTCTTCCTTTTTTTCCATATCTCTCCTTCAGGGATCATTCTTACAAAGCTTTTTTCCTAATCACCACCCCCATGAATTATTTCTGGTTCTAAAGGAAGAGCAATGCATTAATTTCATTAATTGTCTTTGAGGTTTCAAAATGTGATTGAACAAGACCTGGCTGGGTGGTTCAGTTGGCTGGAGCATCATCCTGAACACCAAAAGATTTCAGGTTCAATCCCCAGTCAGGGCCCATACCTACATTGTGGGTTCAAACCCTGTTGGGGCATGTATGGGAGGCAACCGATCAATGTTTCTCTCTGTCCCTTCCTCTCTCTAAAATCAATAAACATGTCCTTGGGTAAGGATTTTTTTTAAAAAATGTGATTGAACAAGAACATTAAGAAGTGCATTTTTGAAAAAAAGAAAACCTCACATCAGTATCATATGCCTGTAGTAGCTGCCATTTGTTTCATATGTAAACATGAGCATAATAATAGTGAAAACCACAAGGGTTGATTTGAATAAGCCAACAGTAAAGATAACATAAAATACTAGACAAACAAAAAATTAATTCAAGTGGTAAGAGGGGAAAAGTGTTAATAGAGTATGGGGGATGGTGGTAAGTACAACAGAGGAAAAAAGCCACAAAGAGGCATACAAGAATCAGAAGGTTTTACATAGAGTAGCCAGGGAAAGGCACAGTGACATGATATTTACTTGAAAACTTAAAGAAAATGATGTGGTTCAATCAGATAGGGAAGGCTCAGAAGTCAGAAAGGCAAGATCCTCATATTAGAGAACCAGGTTGGAAGAAAGCCTGACTCACCTGGGTTCCAACAGATGGCAAAGTGTTAGATATGTTTGTGTCTTCCTTTTTTGGTTCTTTGGTGTCCCTTTTTTCCATAAGGACAGAGTTCTTATCAGAGAAATCTAGGAGAAAGGAATGACCACAGAATTGAGTCTAGTCTGGCAGCACCCACAGGCCGAGAGAGGGGCCTGCCACTCCCACAGCATCCTATCTTGCCATGGGAGTCAGTGGCAGTCCTGGACTTCCTATGATGACAGAAAGACCATAGAGATTATTTCCCAGTTTTACCCCTTCGATGGTTCCTCAGTGCCTTCCAAATAAAGTGGAAGTTCCCTCTCTGTCAGCAGTTCCCATTCTCATTGTACACTCAGAATCACCAGGGAACTTGTTTACCAACTGTAAAATGTAAATACTTATACTTCTAAAGCCTCTTATAAGGACTAAACATTACAAATGTAAAGTACACCAAAGGCATGAAACACAATGGCGGCTCTTATTAAGCTTTCTCTATATCATTTTATTCATTGATCTAGAAGGCAGTCACCAACTTCCTTGCAGAAACCTGAACCTTGAAGGTCTTCCTTGCCTATATTGTCTTTCCAAGTGCACTTTGCATTAAGCTGCTGTTTCTCCTATCCCAAGGAGCTCTCTTTCCTTTCCCAAGAATTCAGCTCCATCAAAAGCATAGGCCTTTCATCAAGTTTTTCACCCTCTTGGACAATATTCCGTGTCCACCAGAGGCAGTGTAACACTGTGATTAAAAGTACAGTGGCAGGAGCCTGCTGGAATCCTGCCAATTACTAATTTTGGAACAAGTTACTCAACTTCTTTGTGATGTCTCCTTGTCTATAGAACAAAATTAATACCTATAGTTGACTATCAGTATCTTCAAAATTCTTTTATGAGAATGCAAATGCATAGAACTAGACTAATAATCCTTTCTTTCATGATATGATATCAGCATTGACTGTCATATTTATTTTAAATGTATTCATTTATATTTTTAATTATAAGGCCTATGAATCTACTACCCAAACCCAAAACGAGAACATTTCCATTTAACTTACATCTACCAATTACTTTTTCCTGTCCACATCCCAGCCTTATCTCCAGAGATAGCTATGGTCTCAAATTCATATTCATTGTTCCCTTGCCTCTCTCCCTCTCATACATATATAGTTAATATGTTACATATTATATCATAATTACACATGTATACACACACATTATATATATGTATAGCATATGCAATATATATAGCTACATAGATCCCCAAATAATTTTAATTAGTATCAATCTTATTCAAATGACCGTGAGGAATAAATGGCATTCTTTTCTCATTATTGAAATGCCCTTAGTTCTAATCTAGTAACTTGAGTTTCCAAGACATCAGTCAAATTTTAGCAGAGATTTAACTTTTAGGCCTTGTGTTTCCCATATTTTATGCCCTGTTTTTTTAGCTGGGTGTGTTGTTCTGTTTTGTGGTGAACTAAAGTTTAGGCTGGATAAGAAATGTGGGGAAAGGAGAACAAAGCTGGAGAAAGGGGTATTCTCAGAGAAATAACAAATATTAATAGCAAAATGCAAACCCCAAAATTTCTTCCATGTTGCTTGAGGCAGATTAGAAATGATTATAAAACTCATCCTTTCACTCATTCAACACATTTTTATTCAGCTCCCATTACACACCAGGCACACGGCAGATGTTCAGTAAATTAAATGGCTAGTGGCTTCCTTCCTCTCTTACCTTCCTCCTCACATGCTCGGATCAAGTTTGCCACTAGGGTTCCTGCCTCCTTGCTGTTCTTGGGTCGTTTGGATCTCACCCATGTCTGGACCTCAACTGGCAGGGTGTTCAGAAACTGCTCCAGCACTAGTAGCTCCATCATCTGCTCCTTGGTGTGAATCTCTGGCTGCAACCACTGACAACAGAGCTCCCGGATTTGGCTCACAGCTTTGTGAGGCCCAGTCACTGACAGGGCCTGAAAATACCTAAACTTTTCATGAGAAATTTTTAGAACCGCTGGGTTTCTTATGGGAATGGTTTCTGGATTATGCATATAAAAGAGATGAGGTTTCCTCAAGATATCCAAACCCCGTGTCATGTGTGACATCTTTACAGCTTGGCCCTTTGCAGAATGGAGATGCTTGAAAAGGCAGGCTGCTCCAGAACACACTGTTTTGGAAGATTTGTATCAGATGAAGAAAGGATACAGAACTTCAGGACCTGCAGAAATTACATAGAGAGACAAATGGCCTGCATAGTTAGGACTGAATAGTGGGATGTAGGTGATTTGAACCAAAGGGAGTTAGCTCATTTCACACAATCCATATTTACAGAGATTTGCACATCTACAGATGTCATGTTGCCTCAGACCCATTCCCAGCTCTGGAAAACCCACAAACACAGGCTTGAAACATTTCAGAAAGGGTATTGAATTAAAAAGAGACTTGAATCCCAAACCACAATGAACTGAACTAATTTGATGAGCCACAGAAGAATTTCATTTCAAAATATAATGTAAAACAACTATGTATTATGACAGGATGCTCAGCATCACTAGCCATTAGAGAGATGCAAATTAAAATCACAATGAGATACCACCTCACACCAGTCAGAATGGCCAACATAAACAAATCAACAAGTAAGTGCTGGCAAGGTTGTGAAGAAGAGGGAACCCTAGTGCACTGTTGGTGGGAATGAAGACTGGTGTACTCACTTTGGAAAACAGTATGGAATTTCCTCAAAAAACTAAAAATGGAATTGCCTTTGACCCAGCAATTCCACTGCTGGGATTATATCCTAAGAATACTGAAACACTAATTCAAAAGAATGTATGCACCCCAATGTTCACAGAAGCACAATTTACGATAGCCAAGTGCTGGAAGCAGCCTAGGTGCCCATCAGGAAATGAGTGGATCAAAAAACTGTGGTACATTTACACAACGGAATACTATGCAGCAGAAAGAAAGAAGGAGCTCCTACCCTTTGTAACAGCATGGATTGAACCTGAGAGCATTATGCTAGTGAAGTAAGCCAGGTGGTGAAAGACAAATACCATATGATCTCACCTATCAGTGGAACCTAATTAACAAAACAAATAAGCAAGCAAAATATAACCAAAGACATTGAAGCTAAGAACAATCTGACAGTGGTAAGAGGGGAGGGGAGAGGGAAATAACGGGAGAAAGAAGGGAAAGGGTCCTCAAAGAATGTGTATAAAGGACCCATGGGCAAAGCCAAAGCGGGGTAGGATTGAGGGTGGGAGGTGGAGTGCGTGGGTTGGGGGAAAGTGGTGGTGGGAAAATGGAGACAGCTGTATTCAAATATTAATAAAAATGATTAAAAAAATAAAAAGAAACCAGAAAAATATAATAAAACAACTATGTATTATCATACAGGATAGGGAAAGATCCTTACTACGCATACATCCTACAAAGGACTGGATTCATATGCAAAATATATAAAGTACATGCAAATCAGTGAGAAAAAAACTGACAAAATAAGAGCAAAAAGGTTAAAAGATTTGAGCAGGTACTACACAAAGGAGATAGCTAAATGGCCAAAAGACATATGAAACAGGGCTCAAGTTCATCAGTTATCAGAGAAATATGAATTAAAACCTCAAGGAGCTATCACTATACACCCTCCAGAACGTTTAAAATGAAAAATATCAGACAATAATAAGTGTTTGAGAAGATACAGAACCACAATAGAATGACATATGCAAGCACTGGAACACAAAACAATTGAGAACGTGGATGCATGGTGCTATTGAGTTAAAGAAACCAAGCTAAAAAAAGGCCAAATTCAATGATTCCATTTATGTAATGGTCAAAAACAGGCAAAAACGATTCTAAAGTGTTAGAAGTCAAAATAGTTTACTGCTGGGACTGGGGGCAGCAGTGGTAATGCCTGGGAGGAGACAGCATAAGGGGCTTCTGAAAAACTAGTTATGTTTTATTTCTTAATCTATGAGCTCATGACATAGACACAGTATGCTCATTCACTTTGTGAAAACTGAGTTCTATACTTAGGATTTGTAACCTTTTCTGTATGTATATTTCACTAAAAAATTTTGCTGTTATAGTTGGGAAAGATTTAGGTTATAGTAGTAAGTGAAAAAAGCAGGAAACAAACTTGTACATAGACCATATTCTTAACCATCTAAACCACAGGAAAAGACACTGAAAAGTAAACCAAAATTTTGCACCAGGGGTTTATGTATGAGCAGTGAGTTTATAAGGGATTTTTACAAAGGATTTTGTGCCCTCCCTTAAAACATTCTTCTAACTTCGTAAGTTCTACAACGAACCTTCATTTCTTCTACCTTCATTTTTTTCTTAATCAGGAAAATTAAAAATATTTTAGTATTCTATAAAAGCTACATTCATTCTATGAAACAACAAACAAAATTGCCATTTGGGGGAAACATTTTTTTTCTTTTTTACTCCCCACTGAAACATATACCTGTTATTTCTATGACATAATTTAACCATTTCTGTTTGAAGGTATTTTTGTTCTTCAGTATTATAAGTTATAAAGCAGTAAACATCACTGAAACAAAGTGTATTTGTCCACATCCCTGATGCTTCCCTTCCAGGATCGATTCCTCAAAGTGAAATGATCTAGACAAAAGGTATAAACATTTCAAAATTTTCCTTTTTTAAAAATGTTATTAGTTTTTTAATAAATTGAGGTATAATTGACATATAATATTAGTTTAAGGTATATAATGTAATCACTCAATATATGTATATATGCCCTTATTTTGAAAGACAATTTTACTAGATATACTATTGTAGGTTGACACTTTTTCTCAGCAAAGTATGTGTCTTTCCCCATTTTCTCTATTATCACATTGTGGAGCTTTCATAGATATCCATGTTCTCTTCTATTTCTCCATGCTTCTATTTAATAATTTGCCATATTTTTATCTTTTCACACTGCATTGCATATAACTTATTCATATTATTTTCCAGTTCACTAATTCTTTCACTAGCTATACATGTTAAATTTCAGTGGCTCCATTTTTCATTTCTACAAGGTTGATTTGGTTTTTTATCTAATCAGGCTAATACTTTTTGGTAGTCTGTTTTTCCTGAAAAAAAATCCCTTCAAATACAGCTTCACATTCTTTAGACTTATTATACTTGTTTTGTGTTCTATTTCAACAATTTCAACAATTTCAACATTTGAAGTCTGCAGGTCTGGTTCTATTGCTTGTTGTTTTAAAAATGTCTTAAAACAATATGCCAAATTTTCTTCCCAAAGGCTTCCACCAATTTCCTCTTCCAATCTCAATATATAAGACTATACACCTACCTTGCAGGTAAGTGGGGTCAGCTTCATTGGTGTGTGAAGTGCAGTCACACAGACTCCATGCTCAGAAAGGCCTCAAGCTTAGTTTAATGCTCTGCTGTTGCTGTTTTGAGATTCTTGGTATTTTACTGGCCAATTATAAATTGCTCCTACCCTTTTCCCACTATGGTGTTTCAGTTACTGATTGGTAAAAGCTCTATATGAATAAAGAGTATTTCTTGTCCTATTTGCTTTAAAAAATTGCAGCCATGCACCACATTCTCTTAAGTCTTTGTACAATTAAAAAATTTTGTAGTACAATTTAACACTATCCATTCAGAGATCCATTAAACATTCAATTATATTTTTGTTGCTTTACTAGAACATTTCACTTTAATTATTTGCTGGAATCTAGTCTGTGGTAGCATGTGAGAAGAGAACACTTTTTTCTAAAAACTCTCCTGCTACTACCAATCATAAATTTACTATCCCTTCCTTCTTAAGATAATGGTACCCTTTAGAATTGAGTTTCTAGGTCTGTAGCCTCCAGGGAAGAATACTGAGAAAGGAATAGCAGAAATGACTCTGAAATCTTCCCAGCCTGCCTCCCTAAACTAGTCAGGTCCAAGGTCAGAGTAGGGAGTCACAATTCTTTCTGGCCGGGAGAGGGAAAGTATTACCCTGACCAGTCAACAGCCTTCCAGAAAGGAAGTTCATGACCCTGTCTCCCCTGAGGGCACCATCAGCACCCCTCCATACCTCTTTTTCATAAATTCTTAACTGCCTGCTTCCTTTATATTTTTAACTTTTGAATCTCAGCAAGAGAAAGAAAACAAAGAAAGGCAGGGAAGAGTGCAGGCTCAAAGCAGAGGAGTGGGGTGAGAAAAAAAGAGAAAGAGCAGGAAGGAGGAATGCAGCTAGGATGGGAGGGGTGTGGCCAACGGAGGTTAAAGACACAGAGAAGGACCAACTGAGGTACAGGAGGAGGACGAAGGGAAAGAAGGGGTCCGCAGACATGAGAGAGGGGAAGGACACACAGAGGAGTGGTGGGACATGTAGAAGAGAAGGAACAGGGTTTAGGGAGAAGAAATAGGGCCATGGGGAGGCACAGGGAAGGCTGAACATGAGGGACAGGGTGGACGAGAGAGGGACAAAGCAGAGAAGAGAAACCACAGGACAAGGTACTAGATGACTACTAGACTTACGGGGTGATCTCTTACTAAGTTAGATAAATGCCTAATCGCTGTTGTATACCTGACACTAATGCAATATTGTATGTAGCTATAATTGAAAAATATATTTAAAGAAAAATTTTAAGTAGGTAACAAGTTTTTACCAGAGGAGCATAAAAGGCAGGTGCTGGCAGAGAAGAGGCAGGGCCAGAGCAGGGGTAGGACTGATGGGGGAGGGGCAGAATGAGGGGTGAGGCTGGGAGAGAAGGTGGAACTGCTCAGACAGAAAGACAGAGATGGACTCAGAGGGTCCGAGTCTGGTCAGGGGGTCTGGTGGTCGGTGAACCTGAGGCGCCCAGGCCTCAGAGCAGAAGTGGGGCATGAGGGGAGCAGAGGTTGCCCCGGCGCATCCTATCGCTTCAGTTCCCCATTCTCCTCAGTCCCTACATTCGACCTGGGGCGGACCCTCTGCCGGCGCGGGGCCCTCCCTCCGCCTCGTTCCTCATCGCCAGAAGGGGCCCACGTGGACACCCGCCCGCCAAAGTATCCCCCTCAGGAAAGCCCACGCCTTGCCCCGCTGCCCTGGGCTTCTCGCGCACTGACCGTGGCCCGGCTTGCCCTTGAGCTAGCCCCTCGCCCTTGCGTCCCTTCGGACCACGTCTGGGTCTCGCGCTGCCCGCGCGCCACACACAGGACTGCCTGGACATCCACGCGCGCGCTCACCTCGTCCGCCGGACGCCCTCGCCTGACTGAGCCACTCGGCTTCAGACTTCGCGCCCAAACATGTGGCGCATGCGCTCTGCAGGGTCTGTGCGTGTGCTCTGTGGGGGCGAGAGCGACCAGCCGTGAAATACACGCCGTTCCCGAGGCTTCCAGTAGGGGGCGCATGAGGCCCAGCTATATGGGTTGCCGAGCCGGAGGGACTGGGCATTCCTGGGCTTCTCTCCTTAAAATGCTTTGAGATTTTGAATAGTTAATACATGGTTTCAACTTTTTAAAATTTACTTTCCAATTACAGTTGGCATGCAGTATTACTTTCTGGTATACAACATAGTGAGTAGGCTTTTATATACTTTGCAAAGTGATCACCCCAAGCCGTGGCGGGTGCCTTAGTTGATTGGAGCACCCCAATATGTCAAGGTTGTGGGTTCTATCCCAGGTCAGGACACATATGAGGCAACCAATGAAGACACATATATGAATCAACCAATGAATGCATAAGTGGAACAACAAGTCAATGTTTTTCTTTCTCTTCCCTCTCTTTGTCTCTCTAAAATCAATAAATAATAAAAACCAATGGGTTCACCCCAAAAAGTCTAGTTAAAATTTTTTAGGTAAATAAAGCTTATTCAGTGAGAAGTCTTCCTCTTGCCATATGTGTGTGTGTGTGTGCATGCCACCCACCAAATATTTATGCTGCCCAATTCCCTTTGGCTTTTTCATTGGTTTTAATTTCATGTGCACACAGGGAACCACTGTAATTATTTTGTGTCCTTTCACAAAGAGAACAAATAAGAATATATAGATATGTATATGAATATTATACACATGTGCATATTCATACATATGTGATTATCATTGATATATATCATGTACATATATCTATACTTAATATATATTTTGTACTTATGCACATCTGTAATATAAATGGCATATTTTAAAATAGAAAATATAATGTTTTATAAATGTACAAAAATTTAAAGAGTGATGTAACCTATAATACCACATCGATGTATACTTTATGATATATAATGCAACATAAATGTAATTATATAATACATACCTTGTTATAATGCATATTCACAATTATATATAATTATATGTTTGTACAAATGTAATACGTGTATTTTACCTCTGCTTAAATGCTCACATCTCATTTCTTCCCTTTTTTAGACAAAAGGTGGCACACTTTACACACTGTTCTGTGTCTTCATTTTTTTTCTTATAAGTATATTTCAGAGAGCTTTTCATATTACTACAAAGAGAATTTGCTCACAGTTTTTGAATAGTTTTTTGGATACTGCTGTATGGTTGTGATCTAATCTATTTAACTGGTTCCTGACTGCTGGGCAGTTGGGTTATTTTCAGTACTTTGCTACTACAACCAGTGCTGAGTTCATCAAGCCCCTGAAGTGGAATTGCCAAGGCAAAGGGCGCATGTACATGTCATTTTGATAGAGATTTCTACATTGTCTTCCACTGACACTGTTGCATCTTAGGCCCCCTCCAGAGTGTGTGAGCGTACCTGCGTTCCGACTGTTATCTTGTGCTTTTTCAAGTTTTATTTTTTTTTAATTTATTTATTTGTCTAATTTTAGAGAGGGGGAAGGGAAGGAAAGAGGAGAGAAACCACAATTTAAGAGAGAAATATCCACCTGCTGCCTCTCGGACGCACCCCAGCTTGGACTGAGCCTGCAACCCAGGCACATGGCCTGACCAGGAATGGAACCAGCAAGCTTTTGCTCTCTGGGATGATGCACAACCAACTAAGCCACACCAGTCGGTGCTGTTTTTTCAAGCTTTCTAAAGTGAGGATTGAAAAATAGTAGCTCTGGGTAGTTCTAGTTTACATTTCTCTTTTCATGAGCAAGATAGACCATCTTTTCCTGCGTTCTGGAACCACTATATTTAGCTAAGCACATTTATTGAGGCTAAATATATGGGGGACAATGTAATAAATGTGACACGAGGATGATAACGACGATGATGACATATGGTTAATATTTCTTGAACATTTGCCCTAAGCCAATCCTGTTCTAAGCTTTAACAGACATGTAATGACCTCTCCCCAAAACCTTTTTTAGGTAGATAGTATTATCATCACCACTTCACAGATGACAAAACTGAGGCATGAAAGTGTTAAGCAACCAAGTAAATGGAGGCTCTGAAAGGTTAACTTATTTGTCCCCAGGAAGCACAGAACTGGTATTGAGTGGTGGAGGTTGGTGGAGATAGGAATGTAAGCATTGTGGATGGGTTCCATACTCACAATCAAGCCATTCCCTGGATGAGGAAACTCAGGTTCAGAGAAATGGTCCCAGGAAGATGAGGTTGGGAGAAGACTCAAACTCAGGTCTGTCCTTGACCATACAAGGGCTCAGCCCAGGTGAGAGATGGAAGACCTAGATAATCAGGGGCTGAGAAAGATCCCTGCTTTCCCCAGAGAGGGCCCAGAATGAGTCTGGCCAGGCTGCAGTGCACAGACATGGAAGCACAGGCCCAGAGAAGCCAAGCACCCCTGACCTCATGAGGCTGGCATTATCTTGAAAACCTCATTGATTTTGTGGATATCAACAAACTGATTCTAAAATTTATATGGAGAGGCAAAGGACCCAGAAGAGCCAACACAATATTGAAGCCGAAGAGCAAAGTTGGAGGACTGACACTCCCTGACTTCAAGAATTACTATACATTTTTTTTATTGTTGACACTATTACAGATGTCCCTCATTTTCTTCCCCTTTGCCTGCCTCCACCCTACTCCCGCTCCCTTCCCCTGGCCTTGCTCACACTGTTGTCTGTGTCCATGGGCTATGCATAGATGTTTTTCGGCTAATCTCTTCACCTTCTTTTATCCAATCTCTTCTCTCTGCGATCTGTCAGATTTTCCAGGTGTCCATGCCTCTGTTTCTATTTTGTTCATCAGTTTGTTTTGTTTATTAGATTCCACATATAAATGGGATCATATGGTATTTGTCTTTCTCTGACTGGTTTATTTCACTTAACATAATACTCTCCAGGTCCATCCATGCTATTGTAAAAGGGTAAGAGATCCTTACTATACAATTTTTATTTGTCAATTATCTTTCTAAAAGATTGGAAACAATAATAACAAACAAGCCTAAAGGAAACTAACTCAGTGGGTGTCTAGGGCACAGCAGTGGCAATAATAATAAAATTAACAGCCATTTATGGAAGAGTAACCAGGTTACATGCATTTCTTCCTTAAAACATGAAAACAATCTCATTTTAAAAATGAGGAAACTGAGGTCAGGAGGTTTAAAATACATGCTCAAGGCAACATAGTTGGCCAGTGTCAAAGCTGGTGTCTGATCCAGTGAAGTCTAGATCCAGAATCTGAGTACCTGACTGCTTCTTTAACTAACATTTATTTAGTATCTGTTGCCAGGCACCAATCTAGGTGCTGAGGATACAGGAGGGAACCAAACAGACATAACCCCTGAACTTGTGGCATCTCCTTGCTGATGCAAAAGAGAGACAATAAAAAAATAAGATAAATAGTGAATCATATGGTGGAAAGTAGTACTACAGAGAAAAATTAAATAGTCAGGAGTATATGGTGGGTGGGAGGTGGGACGTATTTGGGAAGTATTGCAATTTCAGGGTGGCCAAGAAGAGTAGAGAACATTGGGGCAAAGCTCTGAAGGATCCCAAGAAATAAGATATATCGAGTCCTGGCCAGGGTGCTCAGTTGGTTGGAGTGTCATCCTATTCAACAAAAGGTTGTAGGTTTGATTCCTAGTCAGGGCACATACCTAGGTTGCAGGTTCCATCCTTAATCAGGTGAGTGTGGAAGGCAACCAATCGATGTTTCTCTCTCTCTTTCTCACCCTTCCTCTCTCTCTGATATCAATTTTATATATATATATACACACACTATATCCTCAGAAAAGACATACTGATATCTGGAGGAGATGTATTCTGGGAAGAGGGAACAGCTAGTGGAAAGGCCCTGAGATGGGGACACATGTGATTTGTTTAAAAGAGAACAGTGCCTAAGTGCCCATCAGTAGATTAGTGGATAAAAAAAACCTGTGGTACATCTATGCAGTGGAATACGATGCAGCAGAAAGAAGGAATTCCTTCATCTTGCGACAACAGGGATGGAACTGGAGACTATTATGCTAAGTGAAACAAGCCAGTTTATGAAAGACAAAGACCATATAATCCTTCTTATAAGAGGAATCTAGAGCTTCTGGTCAAGATGAAGGCATAGGTAGACATACTGTGCCTCCTCGTACAACCAAAAGAAGGACAACAACAATTAAAAAAAACATACACACAACCAGAACTGACAGAAAACCCAACTCTACGGAAGTCTGACAACCAAGTAGTTAAAGAAAACATATTCATGCAAACTGGTAGGAGGGACAGAGCTGGGCAGCCGGGCAGAGAGGACTCTTGGCAAGGAGGCAGCTGGTGGACCCAGTGAGGCGGTAGATTGTGGAGCTGGGGGCCCAAGGATGCAGGTGGCCAGCAAAGCAGTAGCGGGCGGACCCGGTGAGATGGCGGAATGAAGACTGGGTGGTCCCTCATCCCTGCACAGATAAACCAGGAGGAACAATTGGGGAGCGAGACAGATTGCGCAACCCAAGGCCCCAGTGAGGGGAAATAAAGCTTCAAACCATGAATTGAAGACACCTGTGGGGGTTGAGGCAGCTGGAGAAACTCCCAGCCTCGAAGGAGAGTTCATTGGAGAGACCCACAGGGTCCTAGAGTGTACACAAACCCACCCACACAGGAATCAGCACCAGAAGGGCGCAATTTGTTGGTGGGAAGCAGGGGAAATAGTGACTGAAATCCGGCAGAGAGCGGAGCAAGCGCCATTGTTCCCTCTGGGACCCCTGCTCCACATACAGCATCACAACACAGCGATGTGGATTGCCCCACCCTGCTGAACACCTAAGGCTCCGCCCCTCACTGTGTATGTAACAGGAACATCAAGACAAAAAAAAAAGTGGCCCAAATGAAAGAAAAGATCAAAGCTCCAGAAAAAATACCACTAAGTGATGAAGAGATAGCCAACCTATCAGATGCACAGTTCAAAACACTTATAATCAGTATGCTCACAGAATTGGTTGAATTTGGTCGCAAATTACATGAAGAAATGAAGGCTATGCTAAGTGAAATAAAGGAAAATGAACAGGGAACCAATAGTGATGGGAAGGAAACTGGGACTTAAATCAACAGTGTGGACCAGAAGGAAGAAAGAAACATCCAATCAGAAAAGAAGAAACAAGAATTCAAAAAAATGAGGAGAGGCTTAGGAACCTCCAGGACATCATTAAATGTTCCAACATCCAAATTATAGAGGTATCAGAAGGAGAAGAGGAAGAGCAATAAGTGGAAAACCTATTTGAACAAATAATAAAGGAGAACTTCCCCATTCTGGCAAAGGAAATAGAATTCCAGGAAGTCCAGGAAGCTCAGAGAGTCCCAAACAAGTTGGACCCAAGGAGGAACACACCAAGGCACATCATAATTACATTAGCCAAGGTAAAAATGAAGGAGAGAATCCTAGAAGCAGCAAGAGAAAAGGAGACAGTTACCTACAAACAAGTTCCCATAAGACTGTCAGCTGATTTCTCAAAAGAAACTTTGCAGGCAAGAAGGGGCTGGAAAGAAGTATTCTAAGTCATGAAAGGCAAGGACCTACATCCAAGATTGCTCTATCCAGCAAAGCTTTCATTTAGAATGGAAGGGCAGATAAAGTGCTTCCCAGATAAGGTCGAGTTAAAGGAGTTCATCATCACCAAGCCCTTATTATATGAAATGTTAAAGGGACTTATCTAAGAAAAAGAAGATAAAAAATATGAACAGTAAAATGACAGCAAACTCACAATCATTAACAACCACACCTAAAAAGAAAAAGCAAACTAAGCAAACAACTAGAACAGGAACAGAAACACAGAAATGGAAATCGCATGGAGAGTTATCAACAGGGCAGTGGTGGGGGGGAAGGGGGAAAAGGTACAGAGAATAAGTAGCATAGATGGCAGGTAGAAAATAAACAGCAGGAGGGGAAGAATAGTATAGGAAATGTAGAAGCCAAAGAACTTACATGTATGACCCATGGACATGAACTAAAGGGGGGGAATGTGGGTGAGAGAGTGTGTGCAGGGTGGAGGGGAGTGAAGGGGGGGAAATGGGACAACTGTGATAGCATAATAAATAAAATATATTAAAAAAGAGGAATCTAATGAACAAAATAAACTAACGAGTAAAACAGAACCAGAGGCATAGAATCGTGGAACAGACTGAAAGCTGTAAAAGGGGAGGAGGGAGGAAGAGACTGATTGAAAGAAGGTGAAGGAATAAGTCAAAGAACATGTATGAAGGACCCATGGAGATGGACAATGGTGTGGGGATTGACTATGGAAGTGGGGGGCAGACTGGGTGGAGGGCCAAAGGGGGAAGAATTGGGACAACTTTAATAGCATAAACAATAAAATATTTTAAAAAGAAAAAGTAAAAAAAGAGGAGAGTGGCTGGAGCCAATGGCAGAACACTCAACCCCAGAAGGCCTTTGAGGGTTTTGGTCTGGGTGGTCCCTTCTACCCCTTCCCTGGATTTATGGGGCTGGGAGGAGGTAGCATTCTTCAGGTCCAGGTCAGATTCACAGCCTGTGAGAGGTCTGTGCCTCTCACTCAGGATTACTGTACCACAAAGTATGAGGTGAGACGGGGCTGTTATTCCCCCTCTCACAGTTCAATTGGATAGTAGTTGCAGACCATTGAGACCTGCATCCCCTGGTTGTTTGAGAAGTTGGAGAGAGAGGAGAATCTGAACTCTGGGCCCACTGCATCACCAGCCCCATCTGCTACCACACCCAAGTCCCAGAATACCCCTTTTTCCTGGGTGTGGTGGATGGGAGTGAAGGTGTGTCCCTAGGTAGGTTTTATGCTCTACTGTGCATGTCTGGAATTCTTTTTTATTTTTTTAAAAGATTTTATTTATTTTTAGAGGGAGGGGAAGGGAAAGAGAAAGACAGGGAGAGAAATATTGACGTGTGGTTGCTTCTCATGCACCCCCTACTGGGGATGTGGCATGAAGCCCAGGCATGTGCCCTGACTGGAAATCGAACCCACAACCCTTTGGTTCTCAGGCCGGTGCTCAATCCGCTGAGCAACAACAGCCAGGGCTGGAATTCTTAATAAGTCTGAACATGAGATTCCCACATTTTAATTTTACACTGCCCTCCCCCAGGCCTGGGATTATGCAGGCACTCCTGGAGAGATATTATTGTTTCTATTTTGCAGAAAATAAAAGCATAGAGTACCTATGAAATGGGAAACTTGGATTTGAACCCAGACTCAGCTTAGTTCTAGGAAGGATGCTCTTAACCCTTGATCTAGGCAACATTTGACCTTCAGAGACACATTCAGAAGGACAGCTCTACCCCTTCTTACTCCAGAAAACAAAGTAGGGAACATTTTGTCTCTTCCTTCTTTCCTAAACTAAGAGGGGAGAGTGAGGTAGAATAATGGGTCCCCAAAGATATCTACATCCTAATCCCCAGAACCTATGAATATCTTACATTGCATGGTAAAAAAGAAAAAAAAAACTTTTACTTTTTCTTTACAATTTAGATTCCTTTTATTTCTTTTTCTTGCCTGATTGCCCTGTCTAGTATTGTCAGTAGTAGGTTATATAGATGTGTGTGAGAGCGGGCATCCTTGCCTTGTTCCCAACCTTAGAAGAAAGGATTTCAGTTTTTCATTGTTAAATATGATGTCAGTTGTAGGTTTGTCACATTTGGCCTTTATTATGTTGTGGTTGAATTGTCCTTGCATTCCAGAAATAACTCCCACTCAATCATGGTATACAATCCTTTTTTTTTTTTTTTTTTTTACTTTTTTTGATTTTTAATGACTGAAACAAAAAAGATCTAAAACTGCAGCTTCTGGAAAAACCATTTGTTCTTGCTGGTCTTGCACCTCTCTTCAAACTTGACCTTGTCCTCCTGTCAAGTCTTGCATTTCAGAGCAGGGTCTCTGAAGATGTCCTTGTTGATGACAGTTTTGTCCCAGGGGATATCCACAGAGTACCTTGTAGGCATGAGGTGATTGTAGTTATAAATTTTCACAAAAGACTTGATCTTAGACCTCTTGGCAGTTTTCTTCTTGGCCATGGCAGCTGTCACTTTGCAGGGATAGTGGTCAGTCCCAGCCACCAGAGCATGCCTGTAGGGATGGTCTGACATGCCATTATCAATGTTCTTCACAATGACAGCTTTGCATCTGGAGTAGCATCCAGCCAAGACCTGCATCACCTTCCTGGGTTTCATAAATGTGCCCATTTCAACAGCAGCCACTGGGGCCTAGAGTAGAAAGGAAAGCCTTGGCATATGATCCTTTTAGTGTGCTATTGAATTCAGTTTGTTAGTACTTATTTCCCTTGCTATATGAAAGTAGTGAAAGTAGAGTGTTCCTTTAAACATTTCAAAAGCTGAAATGGCATAAAATGAAGAAATAATTACCTTAGAACACATCTTGCAATTAGATAACAAAATAAGTCAAGATAAACCACAGATGACCACAGACACAGTTCAAAGCTATGATGGCTTGATGCTGACATGCTGAGTGTAGTTCCCGAGAAGGGAGCTTGGTGGGGCCACTCTTGCTGTTTGAGGCATCTGCTGCCTCTATAATGGCTCATGCAAAGCAAACTTTGGCCCTGGCCAGGTAGCGCAGTTGGTTAGAGCACTGTCCTGATATGCCAAAATTGTGGGTTCCATCCCCAGTCAGGGCACATACAAGAATCAACCAGTGAATGTATAAGTGGGTAAAACAACAAATTGATATCTCTCTCTCTCTCTCTCAAATCAATAAATAAAAATTTAAAGGAAACCTTTGTCATGTGGCTTTAGAATTCTTTTAAAGGTCGAGTATATTTCCCACCCCAAGTGACTTGGTTTGGCCAATAGAATACAATTGGGAATAGTGATGGTACAAGTTCCAAGGCTAGGTGCAAGAGGCCTTGTGTATTTCCACTTGTTCTCTTGCATTTCTTGCATCACCATGAGGAGGTAGTCCACTAATCTCAAAAGGATGACAGACATGTAGATAAGTCTCCTGCCTGCCCCCAGCTGAAAGTAGCCTATTTTACCTTACAGCCTGCCAGCCCCTCAACATGTGAACAAGCCTAGAAAGACAAGCAGAGCCACTTAATCAATCTTCAGCTGACCTTAAATATGTGAGAAATAAACACTTATTGTGTGTCTGAGTTTTTGCGGTTGCTTGTTATGCGGCATTACTATGACTGATAATTGTTAAAAATGGTACAAAAGTGATACATGAAGCATGCAGTAAGCCTAAAGATGTTGTAAAGAGGCTGGTGGGCAGGAAAAGGAGAATCTACATGCAGAACAAGTGTATGTTTGATTGAAGATAAAATATTGCTTTTTGTACGGTAAGAGGATCTGGGTATGATCAACCTGCCCCCAGATGTCTGGCTGGTGGATATAGTACCAGTCCTGGCTTCTTTCTCACTCATGTCTTCCTGAGGCAGGCACAGCAGGGGTTGTGACTTAAACCCAGTGAAGAATTTGGACGGTGTAACTAGAAGATGCATAGCCCAGTTCCAGGGAGCTGGCTTGACTGCAGACAAAATGTTATTTTTAATTGCTCTTCCCCTTGCAGTGTCCCATTCCCCCAAGAATTAGTGTTTGTTTAGATGCAACATCTACTGGTCCTTGAAAAGTTTGTTTTTTATCAATAAAAGAATTATCTATGTAAAATGCTGCAGGTCCCATTGCAAAAGGTGAGGGGAAAGGCAGAAGTGTAGCAGTGTCCTACCCCAAGGGTCCCTGGGTTCAGGTCTCTTGTTTATGAACTGTTTCAATGAGGTTGTGACTCTAGTGTGGGTGACCTAGTCCACCTATTTCTGACCTAGACTTTTACTTATTTTGTTATGTAAATCATTTGGGGGGCATAACACCCAAGAATCTGTGTCAGAACTCCCTCAGGATCTGATTTTACCAGCCATGCTTCCTATAAGAAGCGACCCCCTTTTCAATATTTGAGTTCCTTCCATCACCACAGAGATCAGAAAGCATTTCAACCACCGGCACCCTACTCAATTTTCTCTGGTGTGGAAAGGAATTGGTGAAATGAGTATCTCAATGGGTTTGGAGCTTCAGAGTTGTGTCAGTCTTTCCAAATCCTCTAGGTACCACCATTCTGACTGTCAGAATCCTGTTTCCCTAGGGCCACCCAAATTTTTCATAGTAGGAATAGCATGAGGCTATTATGGACTTGGCTGCAGAATTGAGGTGCTTGTAGATACCTCATATACCTCTGATCTAGACATTCTTTTCCTGCAGGGGTATACAACATTTTGGCATATCTGGGTCACACTGGAAGAAAAGTTGTTTTGGGCCACACATTAAATACACAAACACTAACGAAAACAGATGAGAAAAAAAAGTTTTAAGTAAATTTACAATTTTGTGTTGGGCCACATTCATAGCCATCCTGGACCACATGTGGCCCACGGGCTGCAGGTTGGACACCCCTGCATAGTTTTTGGATTTGTCTCTGACAGCAGCTATTCATCCCAGGAAGCAAATGATTACAGATAACCAACCACAGGCAATAGTTAGGTATTTTACTTCCACATGCCATGGTCTTCTAGTTTCCTATCCCAAGATCCAATATTCAATTGAAAAAAAATTCTCTGGTATCAATTTTTATACTGGTTTCTTTTTTTAAATTGAATTTATTGAGGTGACATTGGTTAATGAAATTATATAGTTTTCAGGTATTCAATTATACACTACATCATCTGTATATTGTTTTGTGTGTTTACCACACCAATCTGTATCAATTTCTATATTAGGGCTCCTTTGGGTTACAAATAACTAACTCTGGCCATGTAAGTAAAGCAAACAAGAAATAGATTGGGTCCTGGCTGGCGTGGCTCAGTAGACTGAGTGACCACCTGTGAACCAAAGGGTTGCCTGTTTGATTCCCAGTCAGGGCACATGCCTGGGTTGCAGGGCAGGTCCCCAGTAGGGGGCACAAGAGGCAACCACACATTGATGTTTCTCTCCCTCTTATTCTCCTTTCCTTCCCCTCTCTCTAAAAATAAATAAATATATATATTTTAAAGAATAGATTGGGAGCATACTGGGTGGCTCAGAGAATCAAAGGAAGAGCTAAACAAGCAGGCCTCAAGAAGCACAGGTTACCAGCACAGCTCTGGCAACCTGTGTGACAGAAACTAGTAAAGGTCAGTGCTGACATTGGAATAATTCCTGTGCCCACCTGTTCAGGAAGCCTGAATGACACCCAGCTAAGCCTTTGGAAGGGGCAGGGCAAGAGTGCTGTGGCGTTCTCACAAAACTGAGTAGTGCCAGAAAGGGGAAGGGATTGGCGCTAGTAAAAACAGCAAAAACTACAGCAAAACAAAGCCATCTCATGTGAGAGGGGGGTAATAATAAAGATGCAGGAGGACTTAGGGAACCCAAGATTCACATGGCACTGGGGTGGGTGAGACACAAGGAACCAAGCTTCCCTCTGGCATGTGGCCTTATTCCAGGATTGTTCATCAGCACACCCAGCCCCAACCTATACGACCACCCTGGTAGCCCTTACTCAGAGTCTGGACATTGGGATCCCATGAGTACCAATCAGCTGAGGCCAGGGACGAGTCAAAACTCATGGAATAAACATGGTGGTGTGGGAGTAGTTTTCTTTGCAAAAGAGGTTCAAGTGCAGGAATTCCCAAGAGTGTAAGTGCTAGTCAGGCAACTCCCAATGACCCACATTTCATTCCCTTAATCTAATTCCTTCCAAAATGTACTCTTAGGGAAATCAATCATAAATGAGAACTGACCCTCTCACCGTGACCTACACTGATGGTTCTTCTCATAGGATCATCCAAGCTGTGACCAGAGTCAGATGCCACAAGAGATAACCAAAGTAGAATGGATCTTCATTGTAATATAAATAAGTTCTGAGAATATGAAAGAATGCAGGACTCTGCCATTGTCAAATCCCATAGGAGCTAAACCCAAATTGTGTATGGTACAATGCACAGCCATAGCCAATGGTTATCCAGTTAGCAACCTGACTGAAAACCTCTGGTCATGATGGAATTATAAGCATATTTAAAAATTACCTACCGCCCTGGCTAGTGTAGCTTAGTGGATTAAGCGCGGGCCTGTGAACCAAGAGATCACGGTTTGATTCCCAGTCAGGGCACATGCCTGGGTTGCAGGCCAGTTCCCAGCAGGGAATGCACAGGAAGCAACCATACATTGATGTTTCTCTCCCTCTCTCCTTCCCTTCCCCTCTGAAGATAAATAAATAAAATCTTAAAAAAAAATAATAACTTGTAAAAAGAAATTACCTACCAATTTATCTGGGATGATAACCTAACCTAATTTCCTGGAATATTTCTGGTGGTGAGTTCAGGTTTAAAAAAGGAAATGACACCTTCTAACCTCAGGCAAGATTTAGGAATACAAACTTTAAAGAAATGCTTAACCATAATGTTAACATTTTTATGTTAAGGAATCACTCTTATTTCTTGAATCTCATATTTAAATAAGATTAATATTTTAGATGCCAACTCAAGTAACTGAAATATGCTTGTGGTTATTACCAAGTTTAAAAATGTTATTAGCAGTTTTATTTCATAAGTGCGGTTCAAAATGTGGAATCATGTAGTGTTAAAAGCCCTAAGAATTGTTGAAATATACAATACTGAAAACTGAGATAAGATTTGTGAGGCAGAATTTAAGGACTAAGAAGGCACTAATATTCTGGATGTATAATTTTAATGAAAAAATCCCCACTATATTTAATAATCCCAAACTCTTAAAATAGACAAAAGAGACTGAGAAATACCTTGTTTTTAACTTTACTTTTATTGTTAACACTATTACAGATAGATATAACCACAACCATATTAACAAACCAAAACCTGTGCACAGAAACAAGATGAAAAAATATATCATGATGTTAATTAATCACAGCTTTTGGATGATGAAAATATGGGTGAGTTTCTCTTCTACGTTTCTGAAACTTCAAAGGTTCTACAATGAACACGTTCTGTGTTTATAATGGAAATACATGTAATAAAGGTGCATTACCAAAACACTATAAAGACTATTCAAGGAAACAAAGACAGAATATTTAACCATAATCCCACAACCACACCACTATTTCTTAATTATTTTCCCGATTTCTTCCCATCTTTGACTCTATGCATACTTATCATTAATGCTCTAACAATCAGACAGGTGTACAGACAGATGTTAACAGGAGTTAATTGTTAGGTGCTGGGAATATGGGTGACTTCCTTCTACTTTACTGAATCTTCCAAAGTTTGCTATGAATATGTATTGTATTTTTAATGGAAAAATACATACATAAGATTTAACACCAAATCACCAAAGATCATTCAAGGAATTTAAGACAGAATATTTAACCATAATCCCACAATGACAACACTATTTTAATGATTTTTCAACTTTTTCACCTTGGACTTTATGTATACATGTTCAACACTCATAATCACAAGCTTGTGCACTGAAACTAAACAGAGGACACAGATCAAGATCTTAACAGTTGCTGGATGTTGGGAATATGGGTGATTTTCTTCCTTTTCCAATTTTTCCTCTGGGTATATATTGAACTTGTAATGGAAACACACATAATAAACTTTAGTTATCAGAACACTATTAATTAGGAACATTAAGATGGAAGTGTTTAACCATAGTTCTACAAAGATAACATCTATTTTGAATACGCGTTTTGACAGTTATAATCATAAACCTGTGCACAGAAACAAGAAACAATATACTAAAGAGTGTATGTCTTTGGATGGTGGGAATGAGGTTTTCTTCCTCCACTTTTATTTTCCAAGTGTCTGATAACGAGTTCAAATTATCTTCACAATGGAGACATGACTATAAACTTTTTAGTAACACTACCATAAGGAATATCAAGGAATTTAAGAAAATAATGCTCAACTATAAGTCTACAACAACAACACAACAGCTGTTGACTATAAGCATACATTTAAAACAGTTATAATTGCAGTATAAATATAATTCCGTGTCCTGCTTTTTCCACTTAATATTCTGTAAATATATTTCCACGTTACTACATAACTCTTCATGATTATCATTTTTAAACAGGTGCGTAAGAATCACAGATATCACTTAATCACTCTATTGTTTGGCATTTAACTTGTTCCTAATTTTGCACAGACACAAGGTTGAAACGGACATCCTGACATTTGGCAAGTTGTTTTCTGAAAAGTTCCTACCAGTTAATTCTGCCAGCAGTGATGAACCCACGTTCACCCCAGCATCAGCAATGGCTGGCGACTTAACAGCCCTCCTCTGAGGCAGCGCCTCACTGCTTGTTTTCTCAGATGTCCGTTCAACCAGTCTCTTGATGCAGCTGGCCTTTACCTACACCATGCCATCGAAATGGCTCCTTCTAAACTGCCCAGGACACAGTCTCACCGATCTGTTCCTGACATTCTTTTTGTCTGCTTTCTCACTCTCCTAGGTCTGCTGCTATGTTGGGACTCCTTTTGGCTTATTCAGTTCTTCCCGTGCTCTCAGCCCAAAATCCCCCAGCACTTTGGCGTTCCCAGCAGCTCTGACACTCTCCTTGAGCCCTAACGGTGTAGATCTAGGAGAGTAAGATTGGGCACATTTCCCAAGAAAGTATTTTAATTTTCTTGCCCAAATTATCTGCTCTTTTGCTCACTTCTTCTACAGATCAACTTTTTTTTTAATTTTTGAAATTTTTTTCTAGCCAACTCAAAGCCCAAAAGTGTCTCAATAGTCATTATATGAGGGGAAGCAAAAGGAACACAGGTAGGTAGTCCACACAAGATACAGGAAACCACAAGCTATGAGGCCAATCTGTAATTAATGGAAAACTAAGGCAATCAGACCAACACAACACTGATGGATAGCTCAGAAGTACTTAGGAGGGCTGAAAGAGGAAGGAACAGATGATAACAAAACAAATTAAGGCTGCTGGGGAACCTGAGTCCATGTTAGGCTTGGGCTGACTGTAAAGTAAGCTTTAAAAAAAAAAATGCAAGCTAGACATGGGGCTCAGGGTCAGAGAAGCAAGGACAAGAATTAAGTTCAGCAATAGAAAGCTCTAAGGATACTAGCTCCTGGGCACCCAGGTGCTAACTGACTTGTGGCAGTACATTCTAACGAAGCCACACTGCTATTTACTGATCACTTAAGGCAGGAAGCGCACAAAGAAGTGATGAAAGTCGTTACCTACATCCTTATTTACAACATAAGGGCCTCTTCCTATGGTTCTCAACCTTCACTAGGAACTGCCTTGATCCAGTAATGGTTGCAACCCACTCTTTTAAAGGCAAAGAAGCAACATTTACAGGGAAAAGCTTCGGCTTTTGTGAATTCACTATTGAACACAAATTAAGTTGGTTAAAAAGTCTGCATGAAAATCACTTCAAGGTACAATGTAGCAAGGGATCAACTTGGGTCACAAAAGGCCAATCCACATAATTCAAAAGCTTAGACAGCACTAGGCTCCAAAGTGTTGGTGTAGACAGATGGTTGAAAATGAAGGCCAAAGCACTTCTCTTTTCAAACAGCACAGAGCAAGACATTTTATCTTCCATGCCTACACCCTTACAGGAACACTTAAGAGTAGGGAATAACATACAATTACTCAAAAATATACTGAAGGGGTTAAAATGCATAATAAATCTTTCACAGGATCTAAGAGGCTTACAAATATATTCTAATTTGTTGCTCATTTCCTCTTCCCCACTCCCTGCCAAATCAAAGTGTTCCAGGTAATTCTGCACAGTAACTCTAACTATATATCATATTAAATCCAAATATTTGTTATCATTGTTTTGCTATGATTTGCTATTTTTTTATACATCCCAGGAAAATTATGTATAGGTTACAGAAGTGTCATTTACAGGCGGCTGGGGCTATTTCTGTAGTCTCAGAATCTCCTCGGGCTTTCCCTTAATCTGACTAAGATGAAAGGTGAGGTATGTGCTATGGTTTCCCCACATGTACACTGGTGTTTTATGGGGACAGTTAAGGCCGATGGAACTTCCAACACCTTCAGTTCCTTTCCAGTCCAAGTTGTCTGATGTTAAAAGCCAAGGTAAGTTTCCTTCTGACATTATTATGAATTGGTTTGAACTCTCTGTGAGGTTTAAATTCTAAGTAAAGGTCTTCTAATCTTTACACTTGTGTTCTCAGCCAGTATGGTTATTCTGGTGTCTAGCAAGAGACAGGCGGTCACCAAAGAGCTGCCCACAGACATCACATTTGAAGTACTTGTCATCAGCCCTATCGTGGTCACTAGTGCTGGTGCTGGCATGTTCAGTGTAGTGTGAGCTTTCCCCATAGACATTTCCGGCCTCAAATATGATCACCCTGGCATGGGTCTTCAGGTGCTCACCATAAGATGAGTTGGAAGTGAAGGTTTCTCCACATTCCCTGCAGTCATAGTATGGTTCTTCCACTTCAATCTCTTGATCTTCACCTTCTTCTGGGTCTTCAATCCCTGCACCATCTGGCTCATCAGCATCTCCCTCTGGCTCCTCAGCCTTTCCCTCTGGCTCTTCTGCTCTCTCTTCTGGGTCTTCAATCCCCACCCCATCTGGTTCATCAGCATCCCCGTTAGGCTGCTCAGCCTCTCCATCAGGTTGCTCGGCTTCCCCATTGGGTTCTGCAGCCTCCCCATTGGGCTCAGCAGCTTCCACACTGGGCTCAGCGACCTCCACCTCCGGCTCAGCAGCCTCTACCTCTGGCTCAGCTGCTTCCACATTTGACCCCTGGATCCGCAGAACTTCTCGTGGAACAAGCACATTGGCTTCAACTTCCTGGGCTGCTACTTCTTCCTCTTCAAGATGAAGCTTCTGATGTTTAGTGAGAACTGTGTTATGAATAAAGGACTTCCCACAGTCCTTGCACTCATAGAATGGTGAATCTCTTCTGGGAGGCTCAGTAAGAAATGAAGTGTGAACGAAGGAAGCCCCATAATCATAGGGCTCATCTTTCTCATGAATTCTCATGTGATCCCTCAGGTCTGACTGAGTGAGGAAGGATTCTCCACATGTTTCACATTCATAGTGCTCTTCAGCCTGACTTCTCTGTGACTCGGTGAGGGATAAACCTGGACTGACAGCATCTCCGCTTCTTTGGCCCTGTTCCAGTGAATCTTCTCCCATATGAAGTGCCAGATGTTCATTAAAGACAGAGCCATGAATGAAGTCTTGTCCACACAGTTGGCATTGAAGAAACATTGCTGTAGAAGGATTCTTCTGTGGGTCATGAAGCCTCTGTGGGTTAATGACCAGAGGTTGCATGAAAGGCTCATCATACCTCCTCTGTCCATAAAATGGATCTTGCTCATGAACTTTCTGATGCTCAAAAAGGAATGAGCTATGAACAAAAGACTCCCCACATGCTGGGCATTCATAGAGCTGCTCTCCAGTGTTATCTCTCTGATATTCACTGACCGAATGAGTGTGAATTACAGAATGTGTGTACTCACGAGTGTCAGTGAGATACTCTCTATTATGAACTTTCTGATGGTCCTTAAGGTCTGCGCGGTCAGCGAAGCCCAGCCCACAGTCCTTACATCCATAGATTGTGTCCTCAGAATCATCCTGCTCATCCTCGTCCTGCTTATCCTCCTCATCCTGCGCAGGCTCATCAAGGCCTACAGAGTCTCCAAACAGCTTCCTCCCATGGAATTCCTCTTGGGCACAGATTTTCTGATGTGCACCAAGGTCTTCAATGGTAGCAAAGCATTGCCCACAATCCTTACATTCTTGTTGCACTGGCTGTTGAGCATAACCTATCTTCGCTGGCCGTAGAGCATCACCTGTCTGTGCTGGTTGTTGAGCATAACCTGTCTGCACTGGCTGTGGAGCATAACCTGTCTGTGCTGGCTGTTCAGCATAGCCTGTTTGTGCAGGCTGTTGACCATAACTAATCACCACTGACTGTTGAGCATAACTTGTCTGCACTGGCTGTCCAGCATAACTCTTTTGGGGGTCAGTGGAAGCTAAGCTGCGAATAACAGATCGTTCATAGTTTTGGCTTCCAGAAGGCTTCTTTCTATGGTGAATCTTCTGATGCTCAGTGAGGTCAGAGCTACGCACAAAGGACTCTCCACACTCTGGACATTCATAGCATTTCTCTTTAGAGCGAAATGTTTCAGGTTCACCAAAATGTAGGGAGTGAATTACTGAGGTCTCACAGTTCCTACGCTCAATGTTTTTCTTTTTAGCATGAGCTTTCTGATGTTCACGGGCATTTGAGCTGGAAACAGATGACTGGTCATCCTTCTTAAACTCACTGGTTCCCTCTCCAGCAAGACTTTTTGGAGGTTCAGTATGGGATACACTACGTATAACAGAGTTATTTTTACCCTCTTCATAAGGGCTCACTCTGGCAGGAGTTTTCTGTTGTTTATCATGAAGATCTGAGATGTAAGTGGAGGACTTTCCCTTCTCATTACATTTACTTCCATTGAGACTTCTGGGAAGTTTGAAAGTGGCTAAGCTATGGATAACAGACCTCTCATACTTCTTTCCTTCAGAGGCCTTCTCTCCAGCATCGACTTCCTGATGTTCAATAACACTTGAGCTCTGAATGGTAGACTCTGCAATCACTTTCAGTTTACTGGGCCCCATTGCACTGTGACTTTCCTCAGCTTCAGCAGAGGCTAAGCTATGAATAACAGACCTCTCATTTGGTTTCCTCTCATAGACATTTTCTTTAGTGGAAAATTTCTGGTTATCATCAGGGTTATAGCTAATGGTGAACGCCTTCTCGTCTTCATTTTCAGGTGGTCTTGTTATAGTATGACTCTTCTGAGATCCAGTGAAGGGCACACTATGAATGACAGACTTCCCATAGCCTCTGCTTTCATAGAGATTCTTTTGAGAATGAATTTTGTGATTTTCACTGAGGTCTGAGCTTTGCCTAAAGGCACCCCCACCATCTTTAAAGCCATAGAGCTTCTCCTCTGAGTAAGTCTTCTGCCGCCTTTTAAGGGACTGACCTGGAATAAAGGTTTCCTCACATATTTTAGTCTTCTTTTCAAATAAGTTTGCTCTAGTGTGAATCTTCTGATGTTCTTTCAGAGATGAGCTGTGACGGAAGGTCTCCCCACACACCTTACATTCGTACATTTTCTCTTTAGCATATATTTTCTGGAGCTCCTTAAAGGTTGGGCTGGGCTTAAAGGTTTCCCCGTGTTCATCATCTTTGTCATCTAACCCATGGGTTTTCTCCTGGTGTTCAACTAGGGCAGAACTATGAAGGAAGGTTTCCTTACACACCTTACACTCATAGAATTTATCTTTCCCATATATTTTCTGAAGCTCACGGAAAGTGGGGCTAGGCATGAAGGGCTCCTCATATCCCTCATCATTACATTCTGTGAAATACTCTCTAGAGTGACTTTTCTGATGTTCGGCAAGAGTGGTACTCTTATTGAAGGTTTCCCCATACTCCTTACATTCAAAACGCTTCCCTCGAGCCTGACTTTTCCGAACCTCATTGACCGCCACACTATGAATAAAGGATTCACCATACTCATAGAGATTCTCTCTAGTGTGCATGATCTGATGTTCAACAAACTCAGAAATCACACTGAAAGCCCTCCCACACTCATCACACAAATAAGGCATTGCCCCAAAATCATGCAGCTGTGACTCAGCAAAGGAGGAGGAACTAAGGCTGCTCATGCTCAAGGATTTTCTCATGTCACTACATTCAAAGGGTCTCTTCCTTGGACCACCTCTCTGGTCATGAATGGAACTATTCCCATCTGTGTCAAATTGATAGCGCCTTTTTCTTTCAAGAATTCTCTTTTTGGAAACAAGGTCTGAGTCACAATTAAAGCCTCCCCCAAAGGCATTCCCTTCACAGCCCCTCTCCTGAATCAATGACTCCCTCTTGTTGAAGGAAACTTCTTTCCAATCATGGTCTGGCCTTGTGGGGAACTTCAGTGACTGATTATTAGAGTCCCTTGCCCTTCCAGATTTGGAGTTACGTGAAACGTTATTGATGAATTTTTCCATTATCACCCCGTGGGAAGATTCATCTTCACAAATTCCCCGGCGAAGGGTTGACTTTTTGGTTTCAGGCATGGTTTTCAGACCTGAAAAGAAAGAGCAAATGTAAATACTCCCTAGGTCCTGTACTTGTGCAAAATAATAGCAGGATTTCTCTGATGGCAGTGTGAATATAAATTGTTAAAGGTTCATCAGTACAGCTGGTCCTCCAGTAACATCGTTTCGTTCAACGTCGTTTGGTTTTACCATGGATGAGATGCCGTAGGAAGTTAACTCTGTTTATGTCAATTAGCCTATGGTAAAACTGGTTTTGTTAGATATTTCATGTAAAGTCACACTACCTATGGACATTAAGTGAGGACTCATTGTATGTATATATAGTGTCCTTCTCATTGATTAAAGTGGCCACTACGCATATCTGCCTAGTGCTTACCTCGACTGGTGCTTGGGTAGCCACTTCTCTTTGACCTTGAATGGCCTTGTGTCATGTGGGAGTGGCCATCGTCTTCGGCAAGCTGAACCCCTGTTCACGATAATACGACAGCTCATACTCAAGTAGGGGACCAAGACTCATCACCATAAATTGATGTCTGTCTTTCTTTGAGCCACTAAATGTGAAGTAGCCCATATCCAATCCTTTGAATGTCTTCTATTTGCAGTCTCATTTCTTTACTACCACTCTAATCTGAATTTTAATTAATCTTCCTGACTCCACCTACAAATTTGTGCCTAGACATTCATGTGTCCCTAAATTCAGTGAATCCTTTTCAGACTTCACCTTCTCACAACCACCTGCTAAATCTTCATATACTTGTTCATTGGCCTCCATGGTTTTCCTCCTACCTTGCAACTCTTCTTACCCCACCTCTTCTCCATACGCTAGAACTCCTCAAGTCTCTATTTCCTTACACAGCTCTCTCGGTACAGTTCTCTCTTCCCAGCACCAGACCTGCAGAGCCAACTGCCTGCTATGACCACGTTAGTTGTCTTGTAGGACAGTCCAAACTGGAGCTCAGTATCCTGTTCTAAGTGTGTATGTAAAAATCTCTGCTGTTACCAGTCTATAAAAGTATCAACTCTTGTGGCAAGCGCCATCTCTCTGTTCTTTCCACCCTGTACAATATGGTCTTCACCCACAGCCAGAACGATTTCTTAAAAACACAAATCTCTTCATTTATTCTTCTGATTGAAATCTTTTAAAGGTTTCTTATCACCTTTGAAGACAAATATATTAATATGGACTCTCATATCCTGCAATTGAAAAGAGTGAGGTAACAAAATGCTCCAATGATGGGAGAAGCAGCAGCTTACCCAGTGAAAGCAGCTTCCTGTAGTTCTCCATGTTGTCCTGAACTGGGTTCTGAAGCTTCCTGTCCTCGGTGAGGTCCAAAACGTCCTGGTATGACCCTGTATCCTAGAACAGCAAACACAGGCCTCTCAGTGGAATCAGTTCCCATGGGCATCAAAGAGAGAAGAAGAATGCTGGCAACACAGGAGCTACACACACAAAGGTATGCAGAAAGTGCTCATAGCATTTGGGGTTCTGAGTGATCCAAGTCAAGTTTTACTAGGGACCTACTTTGTACCTACCTTGGCGCTATACTCTGAGGAAGATCCAAAAGACGTATGACACATATTCCTTGCCCTCATGCAGCTTATAATTTGGTTGGAGAGAAAAGACTCATGAAACAATTAGAGAACAATAAACAATAAAGTGGGGTACAGATAATTAGTGCTAAACGGATTTAGTGGAGGGACAGTTCATGGTGGGCTGGACTAGCGAACAAAGGTTTTGTAGAGAGCCTTGGGTGGGGCTTTAAGTGGTGGGTAAGATTCTGACACAGAGAGAAAGGGGGCTGATGGGAAAGCTTCAACAGGCTGAATATCAACTATGCATGGCACATTCAGGGAACAGAAAGAAACTGTGTTTTAGCAGACATATGGTCAGGAGGTGTGCCTTAAGCCTTGTTCCCCAGCCCCTGTCCCCCTGCTGCCCTCTTGCACACACCTCCTTTGTACAACATGGCTACACTGTGGGCTCCTCTAGGTGTGTACAAGTTCCAAATAACCCAGGAATCACTTAAGCACTGAGTGCCTTCATTTTATAGCTGCCTTTTCTGTTTTAATGGGTGCTTTCCTAAAAAGAACTATTAAATTCCTTGCATTACTCAAGAGAGTCTTCTGTGCAGAATCTTGGAGAACGCTTTCTAATTGCTGCACTGGAACGTGACTGCTTTCAGAGGGTGCCAGTCCTGGGGAGTATGGTACCAATGCCTGGAGACAGACTGCAGGAGGGAGATGGTGCCGTGGGAGGCCCATGGGCTTCGGAGCTAGAGAAAATTAGGGTTCAAGAAGGATTGCACCATTTCTGAGCTGTGCAATCTTGGGAACAGAAATCTTTCTGAGCCTCAGGTTCATCTGTAAAATGGAGAGAAGGGTATCAGCCTGCCTTGCAGCATTGTGGGTGCAGCTGTTCTGCAATGTAATGAGTGGTTTAAATATTAGGAGAAAATTATATAAAGAAAACTATTACCCTAAAATATTATAAAGATATTTTGATAATTTATTATCATTCCATGACTGAGAAGTAGCACGGACATTGTAGCCCTGTGGAAATGCAGTGAAAAGAGTGTTTGCACAATTGGGTACATCTCTTATTGAGAAAGATAAATAAGCAAAGGCATTGGGATTTAGGAGGAAAGCAACTGCCAGCATCTGGTAATTAAATAGCAAAAACCACCAAAACTAAGCAGAGCTTCAAAAATGAATCTCTAGGTTAGGGCTGAGAATTTCTAGTACAATAAATGAACTAGAAAAGCTCAGGAGGCATTGTGAATTTGGCATAATTAGCACCCTGTACAGCTAAATCACATTATTTTTGTGGATCAGATGGCAAGTGCCAGAGCTAGAGTTCTACTGTGCTTCGGTTTGCAGTAACAGTGCTTCTTCAGGTCTCAGCCCTGGTTTATTATAGTGAAGATGCACTTGTGAGAGAGGAGAGAGCCAGAGCTCCTAACTTAAGAGCTGGCAGAGAGCAGATGAGGTCAAGAACTTGGGGGTGCTGAAGGAATCAGAGGGGTCACCATCTCTGGTGTTGACAGATCCCAAGGGCAATGGCAAAAGGGAAGGGACTTTTTTCGTATCTTTGTCTCCATTTGCCTAATCTAAGTAAAAATGTACATTAAATTTTGAATGCTACTATTCCTATGAAAGCAAAATGATGCTTTGATGTAAAATCGATAATCTGTTGCAAGTGGGTAGCTCTAAAGCAGTTTGTTCACTTTGTGTTTGTAATCAACAATGGTACCTAAATTTGTACAAGCTGCAATCAATTCCCCTGTTAATAGATGCTGTCTAGAGAACCATTAAGAGATTCAGAGGTAATGCTAAAAGAGATGAGAACTTCCTGTTTTGTACATCCCCAAAATATAGTTTATATCTTTAGCTGCTGCTATTTCTACAATACATGAGTTAGCAGGAATCAGTGGACTACACAGACATGGGGTCAACTCTTTACTGTCAAGGCTGGGCATTTGAAAGCAGCACGAGACAAAATCTAACTACCAATCTCCTATCATCTTCAATTCATAAAAGAGTATTTTAACACCTCCCCAAATAAAATCATCCACATTTCCCACTTCCCCACACATCACTGAACACTTCATCACCGGCTCATAGACCGGTTGTTCAGAAATCACTGAACCACCTTCACATGTGACACATTCATACTGGGGAGGATTCTTTCTCAAAAATCAAGTTTAAAAGTTTCTACAACTTTTTTTGTAGAAACAAAACATTTGTTTTGTGGATTTTTTTATGTGGATTCCTAAAATTTTAGTCAATTTGGTTTCTCCAAATAAGAAATCAAAATTTGTGACAAACTAAGTGTGCTACAAAACTGAGGGTACTTACCCCAATACAACAAAGACATAACCCACATTCAGGCTTAGAGGACCTGGGTCACCTCTGACCCTGCCCATCTGCTACGACCCCCTCCCAGGTATTGCTACTGCAGAAGCTCTGCTTTCAACATCTGGATACTCATACTCATACTTTATCTGTAGGTCCTTGCCCAACTCTAAGACAGTGGACAAATGACAGAGTTTTCAGGGTAGAATTCAAAGCCCTCCACCATCTGACCCATCAAATACATCCTGCCACAGGAACCACTATTAATCCACCTCAGAGCCCTGGAGACAGACCTGCACACTTTGCTGGGCTATAGGAGGCCAGGGATCTGGCCCTTCCACACTTCCAGGCCAGTCTGAGTCTCATGCCCTCTGTGTTCTAGTCAGTCTAGCCTGTATTTAGTTCCTGCTTCAAGGCCTTTACTTGGGTCTTCCCCAATGCCTAAGCTCCCCTGACCTTGTGCTGCAGCTGGCCAAGGGCTCTAACCATTCAGCAGTCAGACACACTATTTATATGGAGGTTTATTTGTGCTGATTGTTGTAAGACTAAATAAAAGCCTCCGGAGCAAGGGCCTTGTCTTGGTCACCTTCATACTCCCTAGGGCCTGACCTAGGTGTGTGTTTGAATGTGAAAAGAGATGCGCACTAAGCCGTCTCTCTGGTAGCACTCCTCCACACTGCGTGTCACAAATGACCTTCCTTCTTATTTAAGGGTCAACTCAAATTCCACGTCCTTTCCCTTTGCCAGTTTCCCTAGTGCACTGCCTCTTACAATGACTGCTGTACCTGCCAGCATCATGCGTGTGCCTACCTGGTGCCAGCACTGTATCAAGCACTTCATGTATGTGTGTGAATTTCACTCACTCCTCACTGTACCCATTTTACAGATGAGGAAACTGAAGTTCAGCCTAGTTAAGGAAATGATGCCTGGCAGCACAGCTAGCAGGTGGCAGAGCTGGGCTTCAAACCAAGCTCTTATCAGCTCCAGAGCTTTTGCTCTCTCTCATCAGTCTGCCCTATGGATTTACAACTTCTCTGACTCCCTACTGAGGGACAGAAAGTTCTCCAGAATCGCCCTGCTTCCCTGGCCCACTAGGGAACAGCCAACATGACAACCTACCAAGTGACACAAGTGCTGAGTGGGAGAATTCCTTTGACTATGTGGATGAATCAGGAAACGGGTGGCAGTCGCCCTGGCCACTTGTCTCCTCTGGGGACAGGCCTGGGATCCTTTCAGGGAGTGACTGGGGCTCCGCCACCCAGGTGGAATTTTAGGGGCGGAGGAACACACCCTGGTGGGAAAGAAAGGCATCTCTGCCATGAAATGAAGACAGCCTTTCCAGGAAGAGAGGAAACCTAAGCATACCTGGGACTGCGACTCATATTCCATCATGAGGTTCCTACGTCTGCGCCCTCTTTCCATAGCAAAAGTTGTTTTCTCCATCATAGGAAGGGAAAGATCCCGCTGAGGAAATCCTGGGAAAGGAAAAGCATCCTGAAGGAAAAGGCTCTGCCACCTGTGCAGGCACATCAGGAAGCTGGTCAGAATGCAGGACTTACTCCTTCTGGGACTCCTGGTGTATGGCCAGCGCTCTCCAAATTCCAGGTCCCTGCTTCTGCCCCTCCGGTCCCATTCCCGAAGCCGGTCTCGCTCCCGCAGCCAGTCTCGCTCCCGCAGCCGGTCTCGCTCCCAGGTCCGGTCCCAGTCCCGGTCTCGATCCCAGTCCCGGTCTTGGTCACAATCCCAATTCCGGTCTCGGTCTCGATCCCAGTCCCGGTCCCAATCCCGGTTTCGGTCACGATGCCAGTCCTGGTCCCAATCCCTGTCCCGGTCCCCTGAGAAAGCCAGACGTTCGAGGAGTGAACAAAGCACTCTGACACACGGGTTCCCTTTTACATGTACATCCCCAATCCCCATCAGAGAACACAACCCTTGCTCATGCCATCAGGAAATAGATCTCCAATGGGGGGGTCTCCAGATACCCAAGGGTGATCTGGACTCTCCATCACCCTAGACCTGGAACACTGTTTCTGGAGGCTTCACCTAAGTGGGGCTTCCTTTAAAGCAAGTCCCAAAGCTTCAGACACTTCTGCCAGTTCCCCAGTTCCTACACTATCAAGCCCACACCCAGGAGAATGGACATCAGTCCCTCTGCTGTCTGGCTTACCCCAGCAACTCTTAATGTGTACAGTACAAAACACATGCCCTCCCCAAAAGCAATGCTCCTCTTAAGAAGCTTTAAAAATGAAATAGCTTTAGAAGCAAAGGGGTGAACTTTGCCCCTCCTGGGAAGGCTATGGGCACAGCTTGAAATAGCCTTCTGCAAATTTCCAGCTTGAAATACTTCCATCATTAAAAAAATATACATTGTACCTTGGCTGGTGTGGCTTAGTGGATTGAGCTGGCCTGTGAACCAAAGGGTCCCTGGTTCGATTCCCAGTCAGGGCACATGCCTGGGTTATGGGCCAGGTCCCCAGTAGGGAGCGCATGAGAGGCAACCATACATTGATGTTTCTCTCCCTTTCTTTCTCCCTCCCTTCTCCTCTCTCCAAAAAGAAATAGTTAAAAGTATATGTGTGTGTGTATACACACTGCATTTCGCTCCATAAATTAGTGTCTGCTTTTGATATAAAAATGCTTCATTTTGTCATCAGTTAATTGATACTCCCCTCAGATCTCTGAGCAGAAGCAACTGCCCTGGAGAAGGCTGGGCTGCCTTCACTGGGGTCTAGATGCCCACCGTACACGTGCAAACATTGGGCAGACTGGGCTGAAGTTTGGAAAGACCCCATGGTTGGCATAACCTAACTGGTTACTCACTGTAGAAATAGGCGGAGCGTGGCGGGGGGGATTCTGCTCCCTTCCGGCCCATGCCATCTTCACTGTGGATATCACTGCTGTTGTCTGAGAGGACACCAGACACCCACTTAGTGTTTGACCATCTTTTTTCCCACACTCTCAAAGTTTCCCCAAGTGGTGGAGAGGACTGTCCCACCCCACCCCCAAAACAATCCCACCTCCATGAGAAGCTCGAGTGTTGTGAGCCCATCACACTTTAACTGCCCACCATACCTGGGTGGGAACACTACTGTAACTGCGCCTACCTCATCTCCAACTGCAGCCAAGAGCCTGGGGCACCACACTCAAAGGTCTACAGAAACTGGTGCCAGAGTGCAAGGCACATGCCAGCTCCACACAGAACCCCTTGCACTTAAGTATCTCCTTTCCCCTACATCCCAGGGTGGTGGGTGGGTGGTTTCTAACCAGCGACACTGGCCATACCACATGTTTGGCTGTCATAGCTGGAGAGGGAGGTACAACTGGCATCTTGTGGGTAGAGAAGCCAGGTGCCACTACATACCCTACGACAGGACACCCTCCCATGAAGAGAGCGATCTGGACATGAGCAGTGCCAGGCCTGAGAAGCTGGGGGCACGCAGCCTTCTGGCAGCCCCATCATCCTCGTAGTCTCACCTTCCGACTCATACATCTCTTTGTATCTCTCCAGCAGGGTCACAAGCTTTTCACAGCTCTGGGGCCGTTTTGCTCGCACCCAAGGCTTAATCCTTTCTGGGAGGATGGTCAGGTACTGCTCAAGGACCAAGAGCTCCACAATCTCCTCTTTGGTGTGAGTCTCTGGCTGCAACCAATCGAGGCAGAGGTTTCGGAGTTTGATCAGGGTCTTCCGAGGCCCAACAAATTCCACGTAGAGGAAGTTCCGAAACCTCTGATGAAAGAATTCAGAGTCAGTTGCACCTTCTCCTATGACGGCATCCGGGTCCTTAGTCAAGTCACTGTCTAGCTCATAAAGATCTGGGGCCCAAGACTTCTTGGGCTTGCTGGCAGACAAGTACTTTGGAGGCAGCATTTCTCTAAGTAAAATTTTCAGTGGAGCAACCAAGCATGAGTCAACAGGAAAGATGCAGCAGCCTGTGACAATCAGTACTCAGGGACCTGCAGATCATAAGGAGATATACACATGTCCCAGAAGTTGAGGAGAAGGCAGTGGTGTAGGGCTGCCCTAAAAGGAGCATCAACAAGGCAGGCAAGAGGTATGTAAATCCCCCAATACCCAGATACAGGACACTGAGTTGCAGGCATGACCTCTGGGCCCCACACAGACTGAAGGAGTTAATTCTGCTACTAACTGGTTTTGTGACTCTGGGCATCCTAATGTCCTAGAGTCTGTCCCCATACCCGCAAGTAAAGAACAACAGACCCACCTCCCTTTTAGAGCTGAGGCTTACCTAAGAGGCCTCACCACCCAATGCCTGACATAGTGGACAGGTCAAGATGCTAGCTATTACTAGAACTGGATGTGTTTTTTTTCGTAGCAAAAATGGACAGAGGGCATTAGGGGACAGGACCAATCCTGTCATTTCTGAGCATTTCTCCCAGTAATGGCATTGTTAAGGCAGCGGACAACATGTAAAAGATAGAAGGCCGCATGACGTGCTAAAGTGCTCAGCTCCAGGGAATATGATTGTAGGAAACTCTCTGCAATCTGTGATGCTGTAGAAACTGGTAAATTCAAAGTCAATAAATGAAAAATTCAGCTCCTCAGTCACATGAGCCACATTTCCAGGGTCAGCAGCTCCCGTACTGGACAGTATATAACATGACCATCACCGTGGGATGTTGTGTTGGTCAGAGCAGCTGTCCGGTATCTGAATCTGCAGGTGTCTGTCCTTGAACCCAGCTGCAGGCTTGGGCTAATCCCACTCCATTGGTTATCTTTCCTGGGACTCACTTCATCTACTGGGTGTTCCAAACACTGATTGCATTTAAATGTTAGAGTTAACTTGCCTATCTCCCACAGGAGCTGTAACCCCCGTGAAGGGACCGGGATGATCGCCTGACACAAAGCCAGGTATCCACTTTGAACAGCATGCTGAAGGTGACATGTGCAACCCAGTTTACAACTGGTTTTAGACACTGGCTTGCAGAAGCACAGCAGGTCCAGAGGAGGGAACATCCTGGTTTACCCTCTATGCCACTGCCCCAGAGAGCATTCTGGAGGTCACTCACCCTAACCTGCCCACTTTTCTACCTGCCCCTTCCTGGATGAAAGCACTGGTAGGTCTTCCAATAGGGCCTTGTACACTGGTGGGGGCTGGGGGACAAAATGAAATACTGGTGAATCCACAGAAACTCTATGCAGGGGGCAAGGCTACAGCAGTGACATAAATAGTAGGGAGGAGACTGAGGACCACGAGGCCTCTCTGTGCTATGCATAGGCCCCTGCCTCAGCCTTCCAAAGATGTGCTGTCTGTCTGCAAATGATCAGCTTTCTACTTTGATAATCTCCTGTATTATTTCATTTATTTGCTTAACTGTCTTAAAACGCTCTTTAAAAAAAACAAAACTTTTAGACAGTATAAAAGTCGATTTTCAATCCTTCTTTAACGCTCATGTAACCAATGAAGGCCACATATTCCCTTCACTCACACCATTTACCTGCATGTAAGGTTTATTACATAGCCTTTTATTACTGGTTAGCCACAAATGGTGTTAAGGAAGGCAATACAGGGGGAGAATCTCAGTTTGGGTGGCTGAATTAACTTACTCTGGCTTTACTTCTAGAGAAGAAAACCATATGCAGCAAAAATGCCCCGCTTTTGTCTTAAAAGGAAAGCTGGGAGTTTGAATTGTTCTTTTAAAAAGATGTCTAAAGAGAAAAAGATGTTTCAATTATTCTGAGTCTCAAAGTAGACCATCATTTGGGAACAAACGTAGGAGACGCAGTCCCTTGCTCTCTTTGCTGTGGTTGGTGGCACTGTGCTGCCATGTACACAGTCCACTCACTGCCACCTTCCTCTGGCCTGGTGACTTGACCCCTCCCTGCCTGCCTGTTCTGTCTCCCTCAGGAGGAGAATAGAGAGGAGGGCACTAGGTAATACCCTGCTGAGCTGGAAGAACTCTAAAGCCAGGATAAGGGCAAGTGTCCCGGCTCTGGAGCACTGCTGTGACATTTTGGACAACAGCACGATTCTACCCAGGACCTGGCCCAAAGGGACTGCCCCTGACAGGAGCAGAGTCCTTAAAAGCCAGCATGCCTGCATGGAAAAGCAGTAGGGCACAGAGCCCACACCTGCCCTGTGGCATCCTGATTCAAGAAAAAATCCGGGCCCCCTGCAGGACACCAGCTCAGCTTCTCAGAGGCTACAGGACATGCTACATATGCAAGTCACCTGTTTGGGAGTAGAATCCTTTCTGGAACAAGCCACTATCCACAGGAACAGAGTCAAAATGCCAGGGACCTGCAGATATTTTAAAGAAAGAAATACATGGACAAACAAACACAGAATGTAAGAGTGTCACATAATTAATTCTCCAAATGGCTGTGGACCTGGATATTATAAGGGGTGAGGCCTTTCATATCATCTTCAAGAAAAGGCCAATTCCCATGTCACAGAAACCAACCAGAGAAAAGAAACAGAAAGCTTTCAAGTTTTCGTTATAAAACCAGAACTCAAAAACCCAAGGTAAAGATCAGTACTAACTGCAGAGCAAACTCACGAAAACAGACATAAAAAGTCCTAACACTATCTTTATTGAATATCATTCTATAGCATTCTAGTCAATTACAAGAAAAACAAATCTGAGGCATAAAGGTACAAAGCTATCATTCTCTTATGTAAGACTGTCCACTCAGACTTTATAAATAGAAATAGATCATATAGTAAGGAAATCATTTGTAAGTGTCCTTAAATATGTATCACCAATAACAAAAATTTTAAAATAGGAAGAACTCCATTATAAAAAATAAAGATTTAATGAAAATAGCACCGCCCTGGCAGGGTGGCACAGTTGGTTGGAGCGTCATCTCAATAAGCCAGAGTTGCAGGCTCAATACCCAGTCAGGGCACATACAAGTACCTACCAATGAATGCACAGATAAAAAGGAATGACAAATTAATGTTTCTCGCTTTCTCCCTTTCTCTAGAATAAAAAAAAAATTTAAGTAGCACCTGCATGAATTAAATCATGTTGTAATATAAAAGGCAGTAACCAGAGACACAGGATAGTTATGGAAGATATATAAATCCAGTATACTGAAGTTCTAAATCTTCCCCCATATTAAACTATCTTAGCTATTGGAATTTCAAAAAATTGTGGGAAGTTGACAATGGCTCTAAGCCGACATGGAAGAATTCCATTTGGCTCAGTATTCTGAAAATTCATACGTCAAAAGGCCAGCAAGCCAAACACAAAATTTAAGAAATATATTAATATAATCTTGGTATAAGAAAGTTCTTTTACAGTATGATGCCTAAAGAAAGATGAAGTAAAAATAACAAATGATGGTCTTGTCTATACCATCAAAGCCAAAATAATGAAAGAACAACAAAAAACACCCCACCTGCTATTTATAACAAAAAGACTGATTCATTTAAGGATCATAATATGAGTGTACTATACATAGTTGAGTATGCAATAGCCTATGAAAATGGCATTAAAAATAGTAAGGAAATGTATGGGTTATTTTAATAAATAGGAATAGGAAAACTAGCCAGTCATTAACTTTGGGGAAAAGATTATAACCTATATAAAAAAGCTAAATCTACAATCAAAATGAGCCCAGATCAGTGTGGCTCAGTTGGTTGGACATACTAGTCCCACAAAGCAAAAGGTTATTGATTTGATTCCCAGTCAGGTACATGCCTAGGTTGTGGGTCCAGACCCTGGTTGGGGTACATATGAGAGGGAACCAATTGATGTTTGTCACATCGATGTTTTCTCTCCCTTTCTTCCTCCCTTCCCCCCCTCTCTCTCAAAAAAAAAAAAAAATTAAAATCATCCCTGGCCGCTGTAGGTCAGTGGATTGAGCACAGGCTTATGAACCAAAGGGTCCCTGGTTGGATTCCCAGTCAGGACACAGTCCTGGGTTGTGGGGCAGGTCCCCAGCAGGGGGTGTGCGAAAGGTGACCACACATTGATGTTTCTCTCCCTTTCTCCTTCCCTTCCCCTTTCTCTAAAAATAAAAAAAAAAAATTAAATTAAAATCAACATAAAATAAATCGAGATTACTTTTTATTATCCAAGAGCAGGAAAGGGCTCTTGTAACCTGATATTAAGGACAACCTTGACTTCCTACATAGACTTCTCTATTACATTAATTTTTTCCCCAACAGGCATGTATTTAAAAAACATAAAGCACCAGTAGGTGAAAACTATATATAAGATGTAAAGACTTAAAGAATTTGATAGGGAATCAAGTTTGTTTGTTTGTTTGTTTTTTAAAGAAAATATAAACAGGCAAACATGACGCAGGAAGCAGAAGAAAATCAAGGGAGGCAATTACATTTTCAGGAGCAAAGTATTCACCATGTTATATAAAAACTTTCCATATCACAGGGAAGACTCAAAGGACTTACTAGCTCATTAATAATATGACTGTCTGAATGCCCGTAAGCATCCAGTCACAAGGTAATTTCCAACTTCTATTCACTCATTCCTTTTCTCAAGAAATTTGGGATGAGAGTAAATAAATTATGATCTTTGTCAAATGTGCTCAAGATTTTATGACCAGGCCAAAAAAAACAGCCCTTGGTCAACAAGAACATTAAAAAATGAAGGATTTTAAACAGAAAAATCTTAGAGAAGACAAATCTTAACTACTCTTTCCCACAATGTCAGAGGAAATTCATTTCAGAGTAAAAAAGGGCCTTGGGAACAGACTAATCATGTATGTGTGAAGAAATTAGCATTCTCACATGCTACTTGTGGCAATGTAAATTTTATGGAGGGCGATTTGGCAACTTATCAAAATTAAAAATGTATATATCCTGTCCTATAATTTCTACTTCCATGAATTTAATCCTAGAGATAGACAATGATATATGGTGCAAGAATAAATGTATTGAAGTAATTGATAACGGACAAAACATGTTACCATTCATCTAGTAATTATGAAACCTTTTTAAATAGTGAGGCAATTGTAAATAAATGGATAGGAGATGATCTCTAAGATAGTTTAAGCGCAAAACAGGACACAACAATTGTACGGCATTCGAATAAACTACAAAAACAGATTCATTTACGTGGACATAAATAAGAACCCAGTGAAAAGGTTGGAGCTTTGACAAACAGAATCCAGTTCCACTGGAAGCATAAATGTACAGGAATATCAAGAAAGTGAAAAACAAACAGCAACTAAACTTTATATTCTATATTGAAATTTTTTTTTGATTGTGAACTTAAAACACTCTAAATTGAAATGTAAAAAGTAATGGAAATGTCTTTTATTAATCATTTATTTTTTCTGATTTCCCCCTTTTTATAAGTAGTCTTTATAACAAGTTTATAGGGAAGTTTTCTTCTAGCTTAATTCATGTGCCATATGTTTAAGTACACTGCTACATCCAAAGACTAGGATACCAAGAGGCCTTTTAAAAGAATGATGTAAATCTTTACGTACTATGGTGGAAAGATAGTCATCATAAATTACTGGATTTAAAAATACATATACATACGTGCAGAACTCCTGGCATTGTCTCATTTCAGGAAAAACAACAAATTTGATCAGTGGGTGTGCCTTGTCATTTCTACATTAAATATACTCTGGTGTTTGAATGTTGTGTTATCTTTTGTGTTTGTAATCAGAAAATAGAACTACAAAATTTTTTTGAAACATGAAATATAACATTCCATCAAAAATTATGTTTCATTCCAAATTGTTTGATGAAATTTTTTAGTGCAATGGCCTTTCAAGAGCAGGATTTTAAAAAGTCTGACCACATTCAGGGGACAAAGGTAGGGATACACAGGAACCAGGTCCAACTCTGGTCCAAGTGGCCAGCAGAGGTCACCAATTCCAAGGGGAGGGAAGGAGCAGAGACAAATGATGGGAACCAGCCTTGGTTGGTGTGGCTCAGTTGGCTGGATTGTTGTCCCATCCACCAAAAGGATAGGAGTTTGATTCCCAACCAGGGCATATGCCTGGGTTATGGGTTCAATCCCTGGTCAAGGCACATATGGGAGGCAACCAATTGATGTTTCTCTCTCAAATCAATGTTTCTCTCTCTCTCTCTAAAATCAATAAACAATATATTTTTTAATGATATTTTTAAAATTTATTTAAAAACATGTTTTTAAAATAACTTCAGTAATGAAGTTTCTTTCTCTACATGGGCAGGGGTTATGGGTTTCTAGCTGTTCTTCTATCTCCAAGACCTGTTCGTAAGTACACTAGACATGTAAGCATGAAACAGGGTGTGCAGTATCAGCACTGCATGCAGAGTGCCATGCATGAGCTGGGCTGCTGAAAACCACAGGACACTGGCACTGACTACTGAATGACAGGGTTGCCATTGTGGTGTGTGTTGAGGTATTTATGTCACTGGAGTATTTCCTGGCACTTTGCTTCTATTTCATAAAAATGAGCAGAAAACAAAAGCATCTCACAATGAATGTAACTGAGCCAACCAAAGATGCACTTCAGGCAACCCTGCCACAAAGTAGGGTGGTCAATGGCTTAAGACTTCAACTGAACTGGGAAGAACTCAATTAAATGTCACACATCAGAGACTACAGCTATGGCTGGGACACATAAGGAAAGATGAAGCAACCCCTTGACCTCACTGTTTAACTGACCGCAAGCTCCCATCTCCATCAGTGCTGACAGAAGCCCCATGGAGTCTCCTGCAAGCCTGTGTTACTTACTCTGCTCCCTTGTCATAATGCACCTACCTCATTAAAAGGGGTTATACCTGAGAACTTGAATGTCAGGAACCCAGGCAGTTACCGTCTTCATTTCTTGGAGACAGAGTGGTGTTTGGTTTCTCTTCTCTCCTGGTGTGTGCCATATTCCTGCCTGTCCACAGACTGACATTCTCTACTTCAGCATGCAAGAGGAGGAAATGCTGCCCAGCCCATCCTACCTCACATCCCAGGCTGGGTTCTCAACGCTGCTGTGGCTCAGTTCGCCCCCGCTCTTCGAGTCTCCGAGTGCAGCCACAGCCCAATCCTTCCAGGGCAGTGGCTCTCACACTTGGGGAGGAAAGCTGCACCTGCCTTTCCAGGTGGGACAGTGTAGGAAGACTGTGGTTCTCTAGGAAAGAGGCATTCCAACAAGCACTCCAGGAGCTGTGTGTACTTTAAGAACCACTGCCCTAGGCTTCGGTATCCAGTCTGGTCCAATCAACCATGTACAGGTACATATAGACAAGAGGGGCTATTGTAATGCTCTTACATGGGAATGTGAGCAAGTACTAAGTGACCACCACCCTACCACACCAGCCTCTGGTCCATGAGGCATCTCCACGTCACCCTGGGCTTACCTCTACCACTTAAGTGTAGCACTTACCACATTGCAGCAAAATTTCCTTATTGTTGTCCATTGTTGAGGGGTTTCCTGATCAGACCTAACTTGAATGGACTGGGGAAGGTGGGGGCTGGAGATAGAGGGCTTCTGGTATCATGGTAACCCTAGCAGCAGCTTCACTGCACCCAGATGGTAGCACCGCTATGTTGCAGGCCAGTGTTGTTCAAGTCTGTCCACCTGTTCTTGTTCTGATTCTATACTCAGCAAGCAACCTTTCCATTATGACTTTGTTTCCCTTGTAGATCTGCCTACAGGGAGAAAGTCTGCTAATCATACACACTTTTGAGTATTTGGGTCTCCGCCACAGTGATCTCCCTCAAGAAATCAATAAACCAAAACTGAGTGAACTGTTTTTCCACATAAACTAATATGTCAGTACGGCTTATGTAAGGCTCCTGGGCTTCATTAACATGGATCAACCAACATAAGGCGAGTCCTTGGGCAAAGTAAGGTTCCTGAGTCTCCACTGGCTTGAGCACCAGACACTAGATACCCAGAGCAGTCACTGAGGTCAGGTATAAACCAAGCCACCCCCAGAGGCCTATTTGGAACAGGATGTTAGCCTTTCCCCAAATGGTAATAAACCATCAGTGTAGCCACCTACCTTGGCAAGTATGTTTTCTTCCTCTATATTTCACTGAATTTCTCATTCAGGCGACACTGAGGCCAGCGATTATGTTGCTTACTTCCTGAGACCCAAAGTCTAGCATGATTCTGTCCCACATCAGACCTTGTATCAATGCTTACTGGTAGTATGAACAAACTTACTTTACTCACTTCCCCAGGTAACCTGACTCACTAAGTCTGGTCTGAATCCATCAGCAAGCCATGAACAGAGTACAACCCTCATGAGTCTCTCTCCTCACTACCTCTCTCAAATCCATCCACTTCATCTACCCACTGCTATGACCCTAATCCAAGCCACCATATCTCACCCAGACCTGAGGAGAGTCTCAATGTACCCACTATTTCTACCTTCCCCTTCTGAACCCTGCAACCAAATGTCATTTCAGAAACAAAAATCCAATTAACACGTTATTTCCATGGTTAAAGTACCTCGATGGGCCCTGGCTAGGTGGCTCACTTGGTTAGAGTGTCATCCTGTACACCAAAAAGTTGCAGGTTCCACCCCTAGTCAGGGCACATACTTAGGTTGTGGGTTTGAGCCCTAGTCAAGGTGTGTACAAGAGGCAACCGTCACTGTCTGTCTGTCTGTCTCCCTCCCTCTCCCCACTTCTTCTCCCTCTAAAATCAATAAACATCCTCAGGTGAGGATTTAAACAAACAAAAAAATCTCAAAGATTTTCCACTGTGCTTCAGATCAAGCCCAAGTACTTACCATAGACTCTAAGGCCTTTCACCATGCATCCCCAGTTTACCTTTCTCCCACCTCAATCAAATGCCACTCTACTCTTTGCTTTAGGCATCCTAGACTTGAGGCTCCTCTCTGAATCCCTTGGTAACATCCATGTTTCCTCTTCTGGACACTACTCTTCCCATGACACATTACCACCTACTACCCTTCAAGGTTTAACTTTAATGCCTCTGGCTTTCTCAGGGAGGCCCCATATGGCCTCTCCCAGATTAAGGTAACTGCCTGTAGTGAATGTTCTCTTTGAGGGCATGGGTCACACGATTATTTTTTTTCCAAGTCTTTCTTTACTTAATACATTATGAGCTCCAGGGAAGCACTTCCTTTCCCACTTGGGACTATGTTTAATAAATAAATAATGAATCTCTCATGCTTCTTTAATCACCCAATAAAAGAGAAAGAGTAAGCCTGAAGGAGTAGCTAAGTGTGGGAAAAGAGGACACCAAAAAGGATGACATGAGGCCAAGGAGAATTTCTGGCGAACACACAATCCACCAGAAGAGTCCGTGCATTCTTAGAGAGCACAAATGGTGCCGTGGCCATGTGGATGGGACACATGTGCCAAGATGAGGAAGGATGTGCCCACTCTGAGGATGGGGTGGCACCATGAGAAGGAAATTTGGCTCACCTGGACTCGGCCACCTAGCGTCGTCTCCAAAAAGGGTAGAGATTCAAGAAGGCAAGCTGCGGGGAAAAAAAGAGAAAACATGAAACACCAAATTCACTTTGTAATTACTGGGCTCCTCAGGCTGGAAATGACCCCACAACAGTTGTATCTTCCTCTCCCACACTGACAAGAGGTCAATGGCGTTATGTCCATGAGTGTGCAAGTGAACTTCCGGATGTCTTAGAACCTTCTCTAACAAGCAAAACAAAACAGTAAAGACATGGGACTTTGGATTGTACCAATTTAAGAACCCCATTTCTCACTTATTAGATATGTGGCACTGGCCACCCTCTAAAGGCAAATGACACATGTTGCGGGTTAAAAATTGGAGGAAAAAAATGACTAAGAAGATACTATTATTTACTGCCAATTACAGGCCAGGCACAGTGCTTAGCCCCTTACTTTTATAGACTGTTGATTCTCACCACAGCGCTATTCATTTTCTAGCTCTCATTTCACAGAAAAGAAGCAGAAGCTCTGAGAACTCAATCAGAATGCTCATGGCAAACTACTACAGATCAACTTCATGTCACTTTGAAAAAACAGTACACCTACTGATATTTTCCATGGACACCAAGGAAATGGACACAGGGAATAATGACATAGGTACCCCTTAGAGCCATGAGGTGACGCTCCAGTTCTGCCACTTAATAGCCAATGAGACTGGGCCAGAAATTTAACTCTGCTGCAAATTTAAGTAATATGAAAGGACTAGTTTACACTATCAACATTACACTAAAGGACTATCAATATTAGGTAATGGTATGATTACTTAATCTTTGGTCACATTTTATAGGTTCTCAACATTCTCCCAGGAGACTAACACTGCCTGTTTCAAGTCCCTGTGCACCTCAGGGCATGCATTCCATCAGGGGCCCTCGGGGGAACTACCCTCCTTTATGGATCTGGTTTATGTCAAAGCTATCAGTCACTGGCAGATGTATACTTCAAAAATAAAAATTCAGTGTTGGAAACTGCATTCCTGAAGGACCTAGCCAAAAAAAAAAGTTCCAACACTGGAAACTGCAGTCCTGAAGGACCCAGCAACAGCGCCACAAGCAGCTCTGCGCAAGCGTGGCCCCTGCATTCTCCTCCTCTGCTCCCGCCCCCGCCCCCCCCCCACCGCAGGAAGCTCCGCCCCAGAGCTAGAGGGCCCGCCCTGGGCCCCAAGCCCGCCCCCAGCCACCTCCACTCCTCACTTTCCCACACCACGGCCCCTGGTGGCCATCTTCGGCTCCGAAGTCTGTCCCACAGAATCTTTCCTTCGCGTACCCCCTACTAACCCCCAATATTACACCCACAGCCTGCCTCCTCCATTTGCTCAACTTAAGATCCTGCTTTTCCCCAAGTCTATTATAATTCTTAGATTCTGAGCCCAAGTCCTCTTCTAATGACCCCCACTAACTGTGCAACTGAATCTGGTCCCCACATTTCCTGACATGGCTTTGGCGCACCTCAAAGGAAAGAAGACACCCATCGCTACGTGGTACGACTTCCCAAGATGGTGCTGCTGCAACGAGCGCATCGGGTTGCCAGATCGGTGCCTGCGCAGTAGCCAGCAGAAACAGTAGGGGCTGGGTGCGGGTTCTGTGCCTGCAGTCCCTCAGGGCACCTAAGTCCCTCAGGCCGTCCCCACAGCCCTGCTGTCACTCCAGAAAGCGCCTGTGTCGTAATCCTTGGCTGCACCCTCCAGGCCGCCCCTGCAGTTATGCCATCATTCAAGATGGCACATGTCCCGTAAGCCTGGCCAAAGATGGCCTCCAACACACTTGGCGCTAAGGGAGTTTAAGCCCCACCCCTCATTCCGAACAGGGCAGGCCCACCTTTAGGCCTGCCCCCTGCAGCCAACCCTGCTGTCATTCAACATGGCGCCTGCGCAGCTGCCATCTGTTGGCCAACGTGGTACTGTAGTGGGCGGGGCTCCACACGCCCTCCATTGGGTCCGCCCCAGCAGCTCCACTGTCTTTTAGCATAGTACCTTTGCAGTAAGCCTCAGCTAACATCTGTCAGCCAATATAGTGGTAGAGTGCACAGGAGTGTGTGCAGCTCCCTGTCAGTTACTCAGAACAGGACAGACCCACCCTTGAGTCCACCCCTTGCAGATCTACCATCATGTAAGATGGCGCTGGCGCAGTAAGCCTCCGATGCCACCTATCGGCCAAGAAACACTGCAAGGTGGGCTGGGGTCTGCACCCCCCCATCAGTCAGTCAAAATACGCCATCCTCTCCCTCAGGCCCGCCTCCTGAAGCTCCACAGTCATTGAAAATGACGCTTGCATAGTAAGCCTCAGTGGCCGCCTGTCGGCCACCATAGCGCTGGAGTGGGTAGGGGGCTGCAGGTCCTATCAGTCAGTCACTCGAAACTTGCTGCCTTCCCTTGGACCTAGATCCTGCAGTCGGCAATGCTGTTGCTCAAGATGGCGCCAGCGCAATAAATCTCTGCTACTACCAGTTGACCAACATAATGCCGTAGTGAGCGGGGTTCAGCAGCCCCTCCCTCAGGTCTACTCCCACAGTCCCGCCAGTATTCGTAATTGCGCATGCGCAGTAAGCCTTCGCTGCCGCGTTGGCCAGCTTATGTACAGTTACACGGTGAGAGGGGCTCGGCAGGGCCGTTAGCCCCAAAAGACCATACACTACCCTACCCACTCCGCCCAGCTGACAGGGCACCTGGACAATACACCGTGGCTGCACCCCTACCCCCGCAACCAAAAGATGCAGCCACACACATCCAAGGGTGAAAACAGTCCTGAAAAGACGACAGGGTGAGCCTCTGAAGCCCCCAGGCACCATGACAGCCTGTAGCCCTGTCTCTCGGGACAGACAGTTCTACAGCGGCAACATCTACGGCAACCCTAGCCATAGTGCCTGGCTTCACCAGATGCCACATGGACCCAGCTGATCAATCAGGCCACCAGTTGTAGCCCAATCTCAAGAGTTCATACCCCATGCTAGTCAGGGTGGTACCGACACAGCAAGCCTCTGCGGCCAGACATATGATAAGAAAAAAGGGCACGAGAAAGGCAGGACCCCACAGCCTTCGATCTCTGCAAAGAACACTGGCCACTGCAGCCACGAAAGACACCGCAACCCCCGGCCCCGCCCCTTGCGGCCAACCAAGACTGCGCCTGCGCGGCAAGCCTCAGCCACCCACCCCCCAACAAGATGGCGCCAAGGTAGGCAGGGCTCCTCGAGATCTCTGAAAGCGCCTAGCAGGGACCACAGCTTTCAACCCCGCCCCAATTCAGTTAACCAATCAGGACAGCGTCTGTGCAGCAGACCTTACCCGCCCAAATGGATCAGGGCGGAGCTCCCTGGCTCACAGAAAAAGCTCCGTAGGCAGGACGGCTTTCGGCCCCACCCCTTATAGACCTTAGCCCCTCCCACCGCCACTGCGGCAGAACAAGCTCCGCCCCCAAACTCAGCAAGGATGCCGAACAGCGCAAGAACCTGGCCAACCACGGACCCTGTGGGATTGCGGTCCAGCTCTGCAGCCCCCAAATCCAGCCCAGGAAAACAGGTGGACCCAGACGAGACCGTGCCACCTATGCTCACTAGGGACTGGCCACCCCATGAATGCCCACCCTAGTAGGCTTATGGTGACAGGACCCCGCTGCCACCAAGGCCATCACTACCCATTCCTATATTCCTGCAAGATGGACTAGCACCTACCCAACTCTGCAGCCACCTCCATCGGGCTGCCGGCCGCGCAAGATAGCATTGCTGCGGCAAGCGCAGCAGCCCCCGGCCACCCGCTAGGACCCTGGCCCACCTAGACGCCAAGGGTCCCGGACCTGCAGCGTGTGACCGACGTGCCCGCTTGGTATGGAGGCACGGACGGGCGGCCGGACTCACCTCACCGCACCGTAGGCACAGCCCTGGGTCCGACGGCCGGCGAGGTGTAGCCCACTCACTAGCTAGCACACCCACACGGCCCCCAGTGACCAGCGGCGCCAACAGCCCAGGGTGGACATATCCGCTCCTCCACTCCTCCAGTCCTCCACTCCTCCAGTCCTCCACTCTTCCTCTCCAACCTGGTCCTTCGGCTCCCGGGCGTGTGCGGAGAACCTCTGCCCGCGACTCCTTGTGAAGCTCTCCGCAGAGGCGGGGCTCCGGCATGGGCCAATCAGCGGCCGCGCGCCACCCTAAGTGGCCCCCAACCATGCCCCCGAACCCTGCCAATCAGAACACAGTTGCTGTAGAGACCGCTTGGCGCCAGAGTCCAAGGTTGACGTCAATGGAGCCCACGCGAGGGGCCCCAAGAGGGGTCTGAAAAAAGGGGTGGGGGTGGTGTACGACCCCAGGAAAAAAAGGCGGGGAAACGCGGAGAAAGGACCGTTAATGATTCCAAAATGCAAAACTGCTGAACAAAGGGCAAAAAACGTATATTTGTCTAAAAATTTAAAGTCCAACGGGCAAAAACATGTGTGTTGAATTCTAAAGACAAACAAGAATGCAGGAGACGAGACTTCTCCGCCTGGGACATTCAAAAGACATGAGGCTCACTTATTAATAAATGAAGAGCTCTTGGAAACCAGTAACATAAAGACAAAACCAAGATAGAAAAAATGGGCAAAAGGGGAGGAAACTGGCAATTCACAGGAAAATGCAAATGGCTGACAGAACTAAGGGACAGAAATCCCCACTAGACTCTTACAGAAATGCTAAACCGAAACCCACCCAGCAAGCGCGGTTCAAAGGATTCTCTCTGCAAGCAGTCACGCTCTCGGCAGTGCCTTGTAGGACACAGAAAGAGCTTGGCAGGTGACATGAGGAAATCTTATTAACTCAGGACAATGGCGAGGTAGAGCAGACTAATAAAGACTCTATATAGAGTTAGTGAAATGACTCGATAATAGAGTTAGCGAAATACACAAGTTGATGAAGTGTGTAGAAATGAACTAGTAAGTGTTTTCATTTGTTTGTTAAGAATGAACACCTATGCACGTAAAACTTCTGGAAAAGTATACAAGTTAACTGGTTACTTCTAAGGAAAGGGAACAGGGTAAGGGGGGAAAGGATGAAGGAGGGGTTTTTCCCTCCTCCAGTCCATATTGTTTAAATGTCCCTGCCAGATGTATATATTTCTTTTCTGGTAGTAAATCAATGAATTATAAAAAGCTCATTAATGGAGACTCTGATCCAATTATTCACTTTCAAAGAACTACAGCAAAGGAAATAAGTAGAGATGCACAAAAGATTATATGCAAGCATATTCATGGGACATTTTTACTAGAAAAATGTACTCTGCAGAAGAATTAAATTGTATTCTCATAAATTCATACATTGCAGTTTTATGTAGCCAATACAAATGTATGATTTTAACTTTAAAGGAAAAATTCATAAGATACAGTTAATTACAAAAAAAAGGTTACCTACGAGCACATAAAACATGATACCTCAAATTACAATTTATATTTAGTAAGTTTTAAGTATAAAATAAAATTTATACTTACTAAGTACAAATATAAATCAGTAGTTTCTTGTTACATTGAGAAGCTCCTGGCTTAGGCAGGAGTGGTGTTTTAAACTCAAAACAGTCTCTTCTTACCCAGCAGTGCCATAGAAATCTTAAAGACACCCCTAAAAGTGAATGTGGCACTACCCTTAGGTCAGAAGTTTTCAACTCTGGCTACACATCAGGGTAACCTAGGGAGCTGTTAATCACTGTGGATGCCCTGGGTCCCCAGAGGTGTTTGTTTGGAGCTCCCCAGGTGATACTAACTAATATCTATGGTTTGGGAGGTGATTTAAGACACTCTATAGACCCCACTCCCTCTACTTTTCAAAGTTCTCTATCTGCAAAGTTCTCTGTGGATCCTGGATGATTCATCCCCATCAGATACCACATGTTTTAAGGGCTCCTCTAGCTCCTATCCCTTTTTCTCAGCTCTACCCCCACCTCCAAATAAAAACGTTCTTGATAGAGTAGTCTTCTGCCACTGACTCAACAGCCTTACTGTACCTTCTCACCCTACTGTGCCGTATGGGCCTGCATTCCTTCCACACTTGTCAATGTCAACAGTTCTTTATGAGGCTGGAGAATTTGTTCTTAATCTCATCTTGATCTTTCAGTAACATTCAACAACTTCATTAAAACAAACAAAAAAACAAACAATATACACAAACCCGAGCTATCTTATTTTCAGAGATATAACACAGCCCTTGTTCCCCTTCATATCCACCACCCTGTCATCTTAGCTGACCTCTAAATGCTAGAAACTCAGTCACTAGACTTCTCCATCAACATCCACTCCCTAGGCAGCAGTCTCACCTGGTCGCATGGTTCAAATACCACCTACACAACGCTGGCTCTCAAATTTCTATCCTCTGCCACCAAACTCTCCACAGAAGCCCAATCTCATATATCCAAACTGTCTGCTTAACAGATGGCTCCTCCACCTGTCAACTCAAAGCATTTAAAACAAACTATAATTTCCCCTTTCCCCATTTCTAGAAATACCACCATTGTGGTAGCCAAAAATCTCACAATTGTTCTTGATTCCTCTTTTGCCTACCACCAATATCCAATTCATCAGCAAGTCCTACTGACTCTACCTTGCAGCCACATCCCAGATTCGTTCCAGGTTTTCCCTCAGCATGACATAACTGATCACCTACTCACTTAAACTTCCTGCTTCCCCTCCAAAACCTTCCTTCCAATAGTCCTATTTGACCTTAGGAAGACTTTTCTTTTCTTATTATCTACTAGATTATTTTCAGGTTACAACAGTGGTATAACTTAAAAAAATTTTTTTTGGAATAATAGATTTACAGAAAAGTTGTGAAGATTTTACAAAGATTCCTTACTCAGTTTCCTGTTAACATCATTACATAACCTTGGTATATTGTCAAAATGGAGAAGTTAGCATCGGTTTAGAACTACAGGTTAAACTCAGACTTTATTTGGATTTTACCCATTTTCCTATAAGTGCCCTCCTTCCATCCCGGGATACCACACTACATGTGGTTGGTACAACTCCTTAGGCAACTCTGGGATGTGACAGCTTCTCAGTATTTCCTTGTTTTCCACGCCTTCAGCAGTTTTCAGGAGTACTGGTCTAATATTTTATAGAATGTCTTTCAATTTGAGTTTGTCTAATATTCTCTCATGATGTATCTCAGGTAATGAGTTTTTGAGAAGAATTATCTGCTATTGATTTTTAAATGTTGATTTTGTATCCAATGAACTTGTTGATCTCGTGTTAATTCTAATAGTTTGTCCACAGATTTTCCTGGATTTAGAAAAATGTTAACATCTTTATTACTGACAGTTTTTTACTTGATTTGACAATCATACCTCATTTCATTATCTTAATGAATTGGCTAGTATCTCTGGGGTAATATGGAATAAGTCTCAAGTGGATTGAGTGCTGGCCTGAAAACCAAAAGGTCACCAGGTACAAATCCCAGTCAGGGCACATGGCCTGGGTTGCCACCAGGTTCCCCAGTTGGGGGCGTGCAAGAGGCAACCAATCAATGTATCTCTTGCACATTGATGTTTCTCTCCCTCTTTTTTCTCCTTTCCTTCCCCTCTCTCTAAAAAGTAAATAAATAAAATCTTTTTAAAAATCTTCGAAAAATGAAAGCAAAATCAGAAGTGTCACAAAGGAATAAAGATACTGACAAAAACACAGTGAAAGACAAAGGAGAAGACTGAGAAAAGCAAAAGGAAATGCAAATGAAAAAGTTCAAGAGAATTAGAAAGTGATATATATGGAAGATAGGCAAAAAAGATCCAATATTGCATAACAGATTCCCTTATGAAGCAGCCCAAAATTACAGAATAGAAAATAATTTCAATGTATTATTCAAAGGAATTTAAAAGAAAGAAAGAAAGAAACTTATTGTTCACCATCAAGTAAAAATGTTCACAACAAGCTTTTTTGTACAGCCTCTTTATTGGGGTTAAGGAAATCCCCTTAAGTTACAGTTTTCTAAAATTTTATAAATTAATTTTATAAATGTCTTTTCTACATCTATTGGGAAAATTATACTTTATTATTTTATATAATCTGTTAACATGGGGAATTAAAGCAAATGTTCTGATGTTAAAACATGTTCACATTCTTCAACCTTACTTGCTTGAGATTATGAGGGTCTGATTTACACACACATGCAATTGGATACTACTAGGTTACATTTCACATTTGTTTTTTACATCTAACTTCTTAGTTTATTAAATTATGCTTGTCTGGTTTCAGTATCAAGATTATACAGAACTAGTCTCATAAAATGATTTGGATTGCTACTTTACTGCTTATATTTTCCACAACAGTTCACAAAAAAAAAATCTCTTTTAAAATTTAGTGTAGCTCACTGTAAAATTATCTAAATCTGATGTCTTTTTACATGGAATATTTTGGACTTAGTTTCCTTAATTTTGAACTTGTATTTCTGCTTTGTCTTAGGTCAACTTTGGTCATTTATATTTTTAAAGAAAATTGTCCATTTCACTGAAATTTATTAGCATGTAATTAGTTATAGTATTCTTTTGATTTTTAATTTTTTCTTCATTGGTAATTATGTTCTCTTATCTATTAATATCATTTACTCTATTCTTGTTTTCTTCATCACTTTTGCTAAAGATGTGACAATTTGGTGTCTTTTAAAGTGACCTTTGCTTTTTGGATCATATTCTTTCTTCTCTTCCATTTAATTGTTTTTTATTATTTGCTTCCTTCTACTTTAGATTTCTTTGCCTAGCATCTTGAGTTGTACATTTAACTCATTAACTTTTAATATTTCTTCATTTTTAACAGATTATTTAAGGCTATAGCCTTTGCTCCAAGTACCACTTAAATCACATTCCATATATTCCATTGTTGTTCAGACTATATTATGTTGTTTCTGTTAGATTTCCTCTTAGTAACATTAGAAATGTATTTAAATTTCCAAGTTCGTTGAAAAAGATTGATTTTAGATTCCTAATTAAATTGCATTATAGCCAAATGATATAGCCCCTATGTTATTGACATTTGTTAAAACCTCCTTTGTGATAAATCGGGCTATCTGGGTATTATGAGCCCATGGATTAGCTCAGAGCTTAATGCATAGAAGTCTCTCAATAAATGCTTATTCATCCATTCTTTCAACAAATACTTTCATGCCTGCTACAGATAAGACCCAATGCTAGGCATAGTTCATTGCTAATGAAACTGAAATGGCCCCTGCTTGAAGCTGCAAGCTTCAGTCTAGCTGGAAAGATCAATAAAATCAGTTGGCAAAACAAACCTTCAAAAATTGTGGATTGTGGTGAGGGCCCTGGCCTGGTGGGTCAGTTGGCTGGAGTGTGGTCCCATACACCGAAAGATTGTGGGTTTGATTCCTGGTCAGGGCACATAGCTAGGTTGCAGGTTCAATCCCTGGTTAGGACACATATGGGAGGCAATCAATCAATGTTTCTCTCTGTCTCTGTCTCTCTCCCCCTTTCTCTCTTTCTCTAAAAGCAATGAAAAAATGTCCTCAGATAAGGATTAAAAAAACTTGTGATGAAGGCTCTGAAGAAAAAAAAAACCATGCTGAAATGAGGAGGGCTGTGCTTCTATGATGGTTACAAAGAGTAGCCAGGAAAGGCTTCTCTGAGGAAAAGAAGCTAAGACTAAATTTTGAGAAAGAGCCAGCCCTGGGAAGAACGAGGGAAAGAATATTCTAGAAAGATAAAATAGCAATGTACAAAGATCATAAGAGAAAAAAAATAGAAAAGATGCCAGAATGGCTTGGTAATAGCAAGAACTAGCATTGAGGAGCATAAAATGAGATTGTACGGGTATGCAAGAGCCAGCTCTTTTGAAACTGGAGGCCAAGATAACAATCTTGAATTTAATTTTAAATGTGATGGGGAGCCACTAAAGAGTTTTAATAAGGTCTGATATCATCCACTGTAAGATGACTCATAATGCTGTGTGGAGAACTGGGGGACTGGAAAGATGTCAGACAGGAAGCAGGAAGACCAGCAAAGAGGCAGCTGCCCAAGCAAAGGAAGACAGTGCACTTCTGGTTTGGGCAACTGGGTAGAGGGATGGAAGTGTTGAATAACACTCCCTGAATAGGGAGTCTTGAGTAACAGATTTGGGCAGTGAAAGAGCATCAGATCAAGAGCTCTTTTTTGGGTATGTTACATTTGAAATGCTTATAAACATGCGAGTGGAGATATTGATTGGGGATTCTGGAAAAATCTCTGGTAGAGTTCTAACTCTGGAAATTCTTTGCACAGAGCTGGTTTGTTACATGAGCAGTCAATTTAAAATAAACACTATTTTGCCCTGGCCTGGTGGCTCAGTTGGTTGCAGCATTGTCCCATACACCCAAAAAGGTTGCGGGCTCAATTCCCAGTCAGGGCACTACCTAGGTTGTGGGTCTGACCCCCAGTTGAGGTGCGTACGGAAAGCAACTGATTGATGCTTCGCTCTCACATTGATTTTTCTTTCCTTTCTCTCTCTCACCAATAAACATATCTTCGGGTGAGGATTAAAAAAAATAATAAAATAAACACTGTTTTACAAAATAAACAAATCAGATCTTCAGTATTTAGGACTCTTGGGTATACATTCAGTGCTGGGAAGGTAAATATCTTAATATACAGATTTGTTTATAGTTCCTCGGTATTTCAAATCTAACCAATTTTCCTTAAGGTTGAACTTACTTTTATTTGTTAACCCTCTCAAGGAATTTCAGGACAACAGAAAACCAAATGTTCATATTAAAGACAACCAACTCTTTCACCAAAATTGCTCCTAAATTCAAATATTAACAGTCCCCAAAAGCAATTAATTACATATAAGATTAAAGATAAGCAAAGAGCAACTCTGTCACAAACCAGATGTTATTATAGGGAACTTTGTCAAACATTTGGCAGTCAGTGTTAAGGTTCAGAATATGAGCGTTCCTGGGTGCTGGGAGAAGGCTCCCCTACTGGGTGTTCTGTTCACATGTCCACGTCCAAGACAGCGCTGGGCACCTTCTCTCATAGGATGCAAAAACATTCAGAAGTCAAGTTATCACATGCTAATCAAAATATTTTAGAAAATGCAGGGTTATTCACATACTTTTTTTTCTCACATTAGTTTATCAGCGCAAAGCTCTAATCCTGAACTGGCAAAATGGCAGATGCTCATGTCTTTGACCATTCAAAAAATAGGTATTGAGTATCAACTACAATACATCTAGACACTAGGGATACAATGATAAACAAAGGAGACTCAGTCTCTACCTTCATGGGCCATAAAGTCCATGGATGACGCCATGAAATAACCACACAAATAAATAATGTGAGTTGCAGTCAACGTGATGAAGACAGACTGTTCTATAAGCCTGTACAGAAAGAGTCTGACCTGGACCAGGTGCTGAACAAGGGCATTCCTGGCCTACTTAACAGCAAGGGCAAAGGAATATGGAGAGCCAGGAGCTAGAATACAGAGTGGCATAAGACAAAGGCTGGAGAGAGATCTTACAGGGCCCCATAGGCCATTTAAGGACTGCAGATCCCTGACAAACAACCTCTATTAACAGTTCCTCCTAGGGGTGACCAGCACTCAAAACTCGCTCGTCTCTGAAAACTGTGATCGCCACACAAACTCACAACATCACATCAACAGCTCAGGATGGGACGGCAGAGATAAGGAATGGAGATTTGGCTCCCACCAGACAGCTCATGGGGCAGGAGAAAACACCCTTCTTATCTGAGGCTCCTGGAGAGATAACTCTAAAGCTCACTGAGATAAACATGAATCTAAAGCAGAAAAACAGCTGGAGATAAGAGAGTTTCTGGATGCTCTTACAAAAACAGATTTTATGAATTCCATATACCAATTGGAAATTCCACAGTCATATGAAAGAATAAGAAATATCTTCTGGGCCCTGTCCAGTGTAGTTGGAGCATTCTCCCATTCAGTACCTGATCAGGGCACATACTGGGAGGGAGGCAGGGGAGCAATCAATTGATGTTTTTCTCTCACATCGATGTTAACATGGTTACCAAGATAACATTGTTAAGTGAACAGCCAAGGTGCTAAACACTGAACAATGTATGTTTCATTTGTGAAATAAAAAGGGGAATATGCATATTTGCTTCAGTAGGCATGGAGTAACTTTATTTCCTTTTCTTATTATTTATTGTTATTCTAGGCATGGAATAACTGTAGAAAGATTATTCATAAGAGCAGTGACACTGGTTATCCACAGGGAGGGAAACTGGTGGCTGGGAGATGAAATGTGGGAAGTTTTCACTATATACCCTCTTCTCCTTTCTAAATTTTGAACCACATAAATATATTACATATTAAAAGTTAAAGCAAATATGTTAACATTAAATAAGATTTTAAACTAAACATATGAAAATCTTAATGAAAAGGAACATTTTCAAGGGAGAGAAAAATGACCAAAACTGACTACCAAAGGAATAAGAAAAATTAGAAAAAACCTTATGGAAAATTCCTGTGTTGACTCTCCAGTATGTTTCAATAACCTAGCATAGGGGTTTTCAACTGCACAAGCTCTATGAGCTTAATAACTAGTATTTGAGTACTTTCTGGGTGCTAGATAATGCCTCAAGCATCACATGTATTTGCATTTATCCTTACAATACCTGAGACAGATGTCCTCATCCCTGGTTTTACACATAAGGAAACTGAAGCTCATGGGACCGCACTCAAACTTACTTGCCTACTTGGCTACCTAGTAAATGACTCGAGGTCAGTTTCTTCAACTAGGCTACATAATTCTATGCTAACAAATGAGAAAACCTTTCCTAGGGAAGCAGAAATTACTTGAAATTTCAGTTGGACAGGAAGTGCCCTTCAAATGCCCAAGGGTGAAAAATTAGTCTGCACAAATTGTTTCAGGACATGGAAAGACAGAAGGCTTGCCAATTTATTCAACTAAGTTTGAAGAATGGCTTCCAAAAACATATTTCTTACAATGCATGTGTGTTGCTGGAACACCTATGTTGTATGAGGCACTTGCTCTGCGTCAAACACTGGGTTAAGTACTTTAAAAACAAGTTGGGTTCAGCCCTGGCCATTGTGGCTCAGGTAGTTGGAGCATCATCCCACAGCCTCTTGGTTGCAGGTTTGATTTCTGGCCAGGGCACATGCCTGGGTTGTGGGTTCCATCCCCAGTGCAGGAACATATGGGAAGGTGGCCAATTGAAACTTCTCTCTCGTATCAACTGTTTCTCTCTTTCCCTTCATTGATCTCTAAAAGCAATGAAAAAAAAATGTCCTCACGTGAGGATCAAAAACAAAAAAAACATACATTCTGGGGTCCACTTGGAAAACAGTCTGGCAGTTCCTTAAAGGGTTAAACAGAGTTACCACAGGATCCAGCAATCCCATTTCTAGGTGAAATGAAAACATATGCCCACATACAAACTATATGAATGTTCAGAGCAGCATTATCACAATAGCCAGAGTGGAAATGCCCATCAGTTGATAAATGGATTATGGATACAACAGAATATTTGGCAATAAAAAGGAATGAAGCACTGACACACGCTATAGCAATGGTGAACTCTGAAAACATTAGGCTACGTGAAAGAAACCAGTCATAAAAGCCCACGTATTGTATCCTTCCATTGTCCAGAGTAGGCAAAACTTGGAGAGACAGGAAGTAGATTAATGGTTGCTTGGGCTATGGGGAGAGGGAAATGGAGAGAGAGGGTTTCTTTTTAGAATAAAGAAAATGTTCAAAATTGATTGCAGTGGTGGTTACACAACTCTGTAAATATACTAAATACTGGTATACTGTAAATGAGGGAATAGTATCACATATGAAGTACTGTATTTTTCGGACTATAAAATGCACTTTTCCCCCCCAAATTTGGGAGGAAAACGCAGCAGTGACCCTGCTCCTGCCTCCTGTGACCCCGCTCCAATGCCACCCCTCCCCCCGACAATGAGCCAGGTAAGCTACATTCAGACTATAAGATGCATCCCCTTTTCCTCCCAAATTTGGGGGGTGCGTCTTATAGTCTGAAAAATATGGTATATCTGGATGAAGTTATTAAATATATATATGTATCTATAGCCTGGTGAGTTCTCCCAATAATCTGATGAAAATGTAACTAATATACTGGTTTTATGGATGAGAAGCCTGAAGCTCAGAGATGTCATCTATGACCTCTATGTCAAGGTCATAATCTAACTGGTTGAGAAAGCCACAATTCAAAGATAGTCCTTCTGTCTACATTGTTTACTGTGTACTTCCCAACACAATTCTATACAAATACAATTAAAATCTTTAAGGGCTCCCTTTTTTGAGGAAACATAAACTGATGACTCATGGGCTCATGAGGGCAATCTCCTAAGGACAACTAATTCCTATAATACTATAAGCATTTCAAATTTAGAATAAGGAAGGCTGCCCATGTATAAGAACATAGCAAATGGTTTTCAGTCTCAAATGGGTCTTACTTTAAGAGTGCCCTGGAGGATAATAAAATAGCTTTCATTTACTAAACTTTTACAACAGGCCAGGCCCAGCACCAAGCACTTTATGTGCATTATGTTTGATCCTCATAACAACTCTATGAGGTAGATACTATTATTATCCAAGCTTTATAGATCAGAAATGAACCTAGAGAGGTTAGTGTCTTGTCCCAGGTTACATGCCAGTAGGTGGCAAGTCAGGAATCAAACCCAAATCTGTCAGACACCTGAACTCTCAACCACCACTGGGTAAATTTCTAGGCTATTAAATTTGAAAGCCATAATGAAATGGATCATTCTTGAAAGGGAGTCAGATAATAAAAACTTAGCAAATATCAAGGGAGTGCTTTCTTCAAGTGCTCTAAGCCCTTGCCATTTACGGGCAATTTTCTTCACACTTCCAAGGAACAAATCATTCTTTTGCTTTATAAATTGTACCACTTCAGCAAAGGGACAAAAAGTCTTTCATTTTAATAATATGGTACAGGGGTTTCAACCCCAAATATATCATATTGTGAGATAATAATAGCTAATATTAAGAACTTATATATGCCAAAAATTTTCTAAGCAATTCACAAAGTGTTAGCTTATTTAATCTTCAACTATCTGAAACAGGTATTATTATAATCCCTATTTTAGGGATGAAGAAAAGGAGGGAGAGAGAAGTTGGGTGACCAGCCCAAAGTCACATGGCTAGTAAGTGTCCAGGATTTAAACCCAGGTCCTGTATTTCTACCCTCTAGCACTTACTCTATTTGACTAACTCTCAAAAAAGGATTGACATAGCTCATACATAATTAATTCACTAGACTCCTAACGGTGTGTAAGACCTTTCACATGTATTATCTCAAACTAAGAAGAGAGGTATGTTAGTACAATGCCTGTGTGCTAGATGAAGGACATGAGGCTCAGAGTGCTGGGAAACTCGCCCAAATACATCCAATTAATACATTTCAGAACGAAGTTTTCTGACTCAACATCACACTGCTAGTCACTATGTCATGAAATTCCACGATAGAGGCCAGCAAACTATAGCCTGCAGGCCAAACCCAGCCTGCTGTCTTTGTTCAGTCCACATACAAAATGGTTGAATTAAAAGTGGTTAAATAATTGAAAACAATCAAAAAATAATATATTCATGACACATAAAAATTACATGAAAGCCAAATTTCTTGTCCATAAATAAAGTTTCATTGGACAAATCACACCCTTGTTCACACATTATCTGTACTGCTCTCACATTGTTTCCACAAATGCCATATATCCCACAAAGCCTGAAATATTTACTCTTAGACTCTTTACAGAAAAGGTTTACTGACCCATTATTTGGTATTAAATTTAAAATGTTTAGTGAAGTGGAGAGGGAGTATATAAAAAGTACCCCACTACCCTGGCTGGTATAGCTCTGTGGATTGAGCACTGGACTGTGAACTGAAAGGTCATGGGTTCTATTCCCAGTCAGAGCACATGCCTGGCTTAGGCCAGGTCCCCACGCCCATCGATGTGCCTCTCCCTCTCTCTCTCCCCTTCCCTCTCTGTGAAAATAAATTTAAAAACACTTTTTTTTTAAAGTATCCCCCAAAAGCAAGAGAAAGCATGGCTTTAAAGGGTGACTGGAGTAGGAATGGAAATTTCCTTCCCACTTTCCAGGAACAAATAATTTCTCTGTTCTACAATGTGTCCCAAAGCCTAGAAAACAGCGGAGGGCTTCCCAGTTCCTTTTAGTTAACTGGCTCACAGACGTTTACAATCCCTAAGCTGTTTTAATTGGCAAGAACTCTACATAATGAAAATAACAGCTGAGAGTTATGGAACTTCCCCTATGCTGCCAGGTGCTGTGCTAAGTAAAAGATTTCCATTTAGTTCTCTTGACAACCAGGGAAGATAACCGGCACCCAATTCTGTGGATGAAATTGGGGCCTCAGGAGGTTAAGCACATTGCTTGAAGCACCAAAGTTGGTAAGATCTCAGGCCTCTAACCCTTGTTTCTGCCCTCAGAGACTAGATTCTTAACAACCCACCATTTAATTTTAACATAATGAATCTGCAAATATTAAGGAAATGCATAATTTCCTGAGAAAATATAAAGTACCAAAATTATCAAAATAATCTTGGGGTGGGGGTTATAAACTTCCAACAATTCCCAGGGAGCAAATAATTATGTGCCACAAACTGATGTGAAGCAAAAAAAAAAGGAAAAAAAAAAACAGGTTTCTCAACAAATTTTACATCCTACCCTAGCCCAGTAGGATGCAATAGCATCTATCTCCTAATCCATCATTCTGTCTCCCCCCAAAAAGAATCCCTGTAACAGAACGATACCTAACATTTTTTAGCTGGACTATGTGCCAGGCACTATTCTAAGACTTTCCATGCAGTAACTCATCTAACCTAGTAACAATTATCCCTTGGAAACTGAGACAGAAAAGTTGAAGGCTTGTCCAAAGTCTTAAAACCAGCAAGTGTGAGGACTTGGATCCAAAGCTGAAGCCAGGCAGTAAACAAAATCAGCCTCCTTAACAGACTCCCTATGATTCTATGGTAATAAATCTGAAAATCCTAATTCAACACGTGGGATCCAGGGAAAACAGAAACTAGCAAAACTGGCAAAGCATTCCTCCAGAACAAGCACTCCTCCAGAACATAGTCCACAGTCTTCACAATTCGTGTAAACTCCCGGTAAGGCAGTTCTGAACCCAAACTATCATCCTTCAAAAGAGATGGGACCCAACTCCTGGTAAAAATGCCACAATATACATGAACCTCAAAAGCATGATGGTAACTGTAAGAATTCAGCCACAAAATATCACATATTTTACTAGTCCATTTTCATGAAATGTCCAGAAAAGGAAACTCTAAATTCTAAACATAAAACAGATTAGCAGTGTCCTGGCCAGATAGTTTAGTTGGTTAGAGCATCCTCTGGATATACCAAGATTGTGGGTTTGCCGCTAGTCAGGGCGCATATTCAGGTTGCAGGTTCAACCCTCTGCCAGTACAGGAAGCAACCAATCAATGTTTTCCTCTCTCTCTCTCTCTCTCCCTCTCCCTCTCTCTTCCTCTCTCTCTAAAATCAAACATAACCTCGGGAGAGGGTTTAAATTTCTTTTTAAATTTTAAAAAAGATTTTATTTTCAAGAGATAGGAAGGGAGGGAGAAAGAGAGGAAGAGAGACATCTATGTATGAGAGAGACATCGACAAGTTGACACCCCAACGCCTCCCCAGCCCGGGAACCTGGCCTGCAACCCAGGCATGTGCCCTGAAGGGGAAAGTCCTGTGAGGAACCTGAGACCCTTCAGTTCGTAGGCCAGCGCTCAATCCACTGAGCCACATCAGCCAGGACTTTAAAAATTTTGTTTTTAATCAATAAATTAAAAAAATTAAGTGGTGTTTGCTTAGGATTGGGAACCATCACAACTGCAAATGGGTTTGAGGGAATTTCGGAGGGGTGATGAAAACGTTCCCAAACCGGATGGCAGTGAGGGCTGCACAAATGTGCTAAGAAACGCTGAGTTGTACCTTCACAATGGTTTAAGTTTTAGCATATGTAAAATTACACGTCAAAGGAGGCTGGTTAGTCCAATAACTGGTCATTTCCTAGACACGGTGCTTCACGTCTCACAGCTTTCTCCCATTCAAATCAACAGTAATTCCAAGCTCAGAGTAAATATTAGAGGGCGGCCCCGGAATTTAGCAGCTGTTCCTGGAAGTTCTGCTTCTTCTCAGTTTTTAAAAGACCCCAGCGGCAAGGTTGGAGGTCTTTGGTGGGCTTGGCTGAGAAGCAGCCCCGCAGCCTGGAGACGGTGAGGGAAGCCAGACTGTGACGTCAACGGTGAACGCCCGACTTCTGACAGGCTGGGCCCAGAGCCGGGCCTGGGACGAGGCCTGTGAGACCCCACGGGGACGCCGGGACTGCAGTCTAGATGTCGCCGGAAAAGTCGCCGAAAGAGCAAGAAAAGCCCTATCCCTTGCCCCGACGAGGCCCTGAATTGCGAGTGCACGCCTTATGGAAACCTAGACGCCGCCAGGCCTGAAGCCTGATCGCCTCCCGTGATCGCCCAAGATGGTGCTGGGACCCTGAGGCCGTCTGCTCATGCGCCCACTCCAATGCCCCGGATTCTCCCGCAGCTGTGAACGAGTCACTCCGTCTCTCTGTAAAGAATCGTTAGTAGAACCGTGGCTTCCAATTTAGTACCGTGCTCGAGTCTCAGGTCTCCAAGCTCAGTCAAGGAGGAGACAGACGTTGCGCCAAAGGAAAGGCATTTCCTGGTCAGTGAGCACGTACGTAGTTCTCGCGAGCGCTGGGCGAAACCCCTGCCTCAAGGGCTCCTGGGAAACCATCAATAGCTTGAGAGGTACGCCGGCTCTCACGCTACGCACAACTGGAACCGGGAACTGATAACCTAGTAAGGGGAAGAGTTGTGGATGGTGGAAGAGCTAATTCTCTTATTATTTTTATTTCCTATTCCCATAGTCCTATTCCTCCTCCTCTGGTTTTCATTTTCTTTAGAGAAAGGGGAAGGGGTGGAGAAAGAGAGGGAGAGAAACATGGATCACCTTCTGCACGCGCCCCAACGGGCCCAGCCGCAGCCCAGGCGAGTGTCCTGACTGGGAATGGAACGGGGACCTTGGGAAGATGCCCATCCAACTGCGCCATCCTGATCAGGGCTGGGAGAGCTAATTCTTTAAAAATAAGTCTCACTTGAAGGATTTACTGAAAGAATATTTGACACAAACACCTGAGGATTGCAAAGTATCCATACATATGGAATAAAATGCGTTCAGAAATGTGATTTGTTCTTAGGCTGTACTCTTCACAGGGACTGGGAAGTTCTTTTAAATCATTAAATATTAAGATGGCCATCTCTTTTGTTACCTTACAGTAAGTGTTCTAACCACTCAGATCAAGCCTTTAATCCCTTTGAGAGTTTTCAACATAATTGATTGAGCTTCAGGCTTTTACAACGTTTATCCTTATAGAGATCATCTTTACAGTTTCTTGGGGAAATGGGAATATGCCGCATTTTGTTTTCAATACTGTATTAAAACGGGACAAATTGTTAAAACTTTAGGAAATAGAGCTCATTAAAGTAAAATTGTTGGATTTGATTTCCCCACATTAAAAAGTTTCAGAATTCTAGGTCATATTTTAAGTAGATTTTATTATGTTCTGGAGAGAAGATGCGGGATTCTATGACCAGCATGAAAGCAAGCGCTGAGAAGGCAGGCAAACATCCGCTGCGCCTGAAAAGGTGCCTGGCACAGAATGGGTGATCCATGAATATTCTTCAACTGAATGACTAAATGAAGTCTTTTTAAGGGGATACTGTGTCAAGAATTAGAATTACTGTTAAAGTCAATCATCTGCCAATTATCTGATAAACCAACTTTTCATTTGTCACAAAGTAGCCTAGTGTGAGAAGTACAATTGACAGATTTAGCAAGTGAAAAAAAAAAAAAAAACACCAGGATAACCGAGTTAATTTGAATTTCAGATTAACAATTTTTTAGCATTAGTGTGTCCCATTGGGGCATACTGGGTTTCCTATATTTTATCTGGCACCCTAATGAGAAGGCAATGTATTCAGGTGGGGAGGAAAGATAATTTCATTCCTCTTAGAAAGAGAACTGGAGAATGGGGGAAAATGATACCTGGAATTCATAAATAAGTACCTCCAAACAATTTGAAACAGGAGTAAAGACCACACTTGAGAAATTTTGATTTATAAAGTACCTAGCCCTGTGCCAAGGATTATATTTACATTATCTTAATTGAAACCTCCTGTGCAGTAGGATAATTATTTTACAAATGAAGAAAGAGGCTCAGAAATAGGAGGTCACTTGTTCAGGTTTCCACATTTTCACTGAGTCACCCCAAAAATAATTGTTAAGACCTGTGTGATGGTCTGGTCTTTGATTCCATACGCGGTCTGCCTGCAGAGCTGGAACATTCCAGTCTCTGCCCATTCCTCAGCTTCCCTCCCCTTCCCCACAGCAGCTGAAGTTTCCATGGTAACAGAATGAACCTGCCTTCTATAGCTAATAAGAATTAAGAGCACTTGAGGGGAACAAGCCTGAACCATTGATGTTGACCTAGTCTGGCTGGGGGATGGGGAGCACTGCCTGAAGCCCTAAAGCTTCCATTTGTCAGTGGCTTAAGCAAGTGTTAAAGTCTGTCCTTGATGGGGTCTCTGCAGAACAAAATGCTGGCTGTGTGAATCTCTACAGACTTCACAAAGTCATAGGTTTTCAGTTCAGAAGCTGCTGCAAACACCACTGACACTAACATTATGCATCCCTAACATTTATTAATTCATTTAATTTATCATTCGACCAGTAATTGAGAGGGAGGAGGTCTTCTATGTCAGACATGCTAGATCCTAAAGATACAATTGCTATCAAAACATTCATGTCCTGGCCAAGTAGCTCAGTTGGTTAGAGTGTTGTCCTGATATACCAATGTTGCAGGTTCGATCCACATACAAGAACCAACCAATGAATTCATCGATAAATGGAAAAACAAAATGATGTTTCTCTCTCAAATCAATAAATAATTAAAAAAAAATTCATGGCCTGTGGGGGAGGACGAAGTTTTTATTTACCCTTCTAGGTTCTTCTAGCTAGTCTAATAATTAAATCAACATGAGAAATTAACAAGAGAAAATAACCAAACTTAATTTCACACATACATATAGGAACTGTACATTCTTGAGAGAGTCAGAGACCCCACATACATGAAAGGATCAAGGACACAAAGGTCAAATGAGGTGTATATGGCATTCTGGGCTCAGGAATGAAGTAAGGTGCTCTGGAGTGGCAGAGGGGAGGAGGTCATTCCCAGGATGTTGAGTAGAACAGAAATTCTGTAATAAGTAGTTTTCCCTGCCCTATAGATAGTTCACAAAAAAGTTATTTCTGGTGATAATTCTTATCATGGGCAATTTAGATTATCCTAGAGAGTTAAAGGAGGGGCAGAAGTTTTCCCTGAGTGTTCAGGGTCTTGATTGCCTTCAGATCAAAATAATCCACATGCCAAAGTGGCACATCTTGAGAAGTCATCTTCTGAACCCCTTTAACCTCTACCTTCCTATGTCTTAGAGTTCCACAGAAGAGACATTTATTTATTTGTTCATTCTTCAGTATATTCTGAGAGCCCATTATGTGTGAGATATATATTAGAGTCTGGGGGATACAGAGGTGAATTTAAAAAACAACAAAACACTGTGCCACGAGGAAATGCCCCTGGTAAGATTGATGTCAGATGTTAAATGGATAATTACAAACACAGCAAGTATTTATTGAGTACTGACTATGCTGTCAGGCACTGTTTTGGGCAAAGGGACTACATTGGTGAACAAAAGAGACTTGATATCTATCCTCATAGAGCTTACACTCTGGCAGAAAGAGAGGGAAAATGTGTAAATGAATCAGGTAGTGTCTTTTTCAGGTGTAACAAACAGGAAATTCAACTCAAATTAACTTAAATAAAAAGGAAAATTTATTGGCCTAATTAATTGAAAATGCCAGAGATGTAGTCACATCAGTATTTATATTATTGCAGACCTCTATAGTTTTTCTGCTCACTACTCCTTTTTCCTGCTTCTTGCCACAGAAGCCCTCTTCTGTGGAACCAGTTAGTATCTGACCAAGGCCTGATCATGTACTCTTTTCTTTTGTCCTACCTACAGTATTGGGTCAGGGATGAGCACATGGTTCCAGATGGGCCAATCAGAGACTTACCTAGAACTTTTCCCTGGGAGCTATGAGGAATGGCGTTCCCTCTTCTGGGATGCTAAACTGATCAGAAGCATGCCCAGGCCTCAACCATCTTGTCTGCCTATCAGGGAATAAAACCAGGGAGTTAGAACCCTCCCCCTCTGTTTGTTCTGATGCTTACTTAGATTATGTAATACCTTACATATATAGGTAATATATGTAACGTGCTTGGCACAAAGTAAGTGCTCAATAAATGTAAGCCAGTGTTGTGAGTGATTTATACAGGGAGCAATGGGAGGACGTTTTTTGTAGAAACCAGAAGATTGGGTTTTTGACCACTTGTAAACAAAGGTAAATCAGGTTTCTTGGACAGTATGGATTGAAAGGGAATGGAGGTATCCCTGGCCAGTTGGCTCAGTTGGTTGGAATGTTGTCTTGTGCACCAGAAGGTTTCAGATTCAATTCTCAGGGCACATGCCTAGGCTGCAAGTTCAACACTCAGTCAGGGGGTGTGCAGGAAGCAACCAATTGATGTTTCTCTCCCACACTGATGTTTCTTTCTCTTTCTCCCTTACTCTCTCTCTAAAATCAACAAACATATTCTTAGGTGAGGATACTAAACAAAAGTAAATGGAGGTACACAATGTAGAGAAATGTTTCCTCCAGGCCATGGTGAAGTTCAATGAGCTATCTAGGATTCACTGCAAAACACCATTCCCTGGATTCAGCATGCTTAAACCAATCCATTCAAACTTTCAATGACACTGTCTTAATACATTCAGGTTGCTATAACAAAAATACCATAAACTGGGTGGCCTACAAACAACAAATTATTTCTCACAGTTCTGGAGGCTGAGAATTCCAAGATCATGGTGGCAGTAGATCCAGTGTCTGGTGAGGGTCCATTTACTGTATGTGTGTGTTTTTGCTGTGTCTTCACATGACTGAGGGGGCTAGGGATCTCTCTGAGGCCTCTTTTCTAAGGGCACCAATCCCATTTATGAGGGCTCCACCCTAATGACCTAAGCACTTCCCAAAGGTCCCACCTCTTAATACCATCCTTGAGGGTTAAGATTGCAACACGGGAATTCGAGGGGGCAGATACAAGTATTCCACTCGATAGCAGACACTTTCCCTGGGTTCAGCTATACAGACGAGAAGACAAAAAAGACAGGATCCCAGGCATGGAGGACTTCACGTTCAACCAGGGTGGCAGAGAGGTCAAGAACCAGTGACATAGCAGGACCTCTGAGCCTCCATGACATCATCCTCTTACAGGGCTGGAGGAAGATGGGGCAAACCACATCTGCACATTCATTTACATAAGAACTATGTGGACCACATAGAATATGCTAGGCATGGTTTTAAGCTATTGTCCAAATCCCTGGAACCTCTGATGATGGACTTAAGTTAAGGACCTTGGCATGAAGTCACTCTGGATTACCTGATTAAATCCAATGACAACTGTCCTTATAAGAATGAGGCAGAGGGCAATGAGACACATAGACAGGGAGGAGATTTAGAAGTGGAGGCAGAGTGCATTCAGTGGGCCATTTGTTAAGGACTCACCCACCCTGATTCAAACCTTTGGAAATGGCTCCCCCCACCTAGTGTTGGTATAGGAAGGAGCAATACCCGGTTTCCTGCCTTACCCTGCCCAGTGCATGATGCTTCACTCTGGCTCCAAATGGGAGGAGAAACCTAGCTGCTAGTGGGCTCTGCACACATATCTGAATTGTGGAGAGGACTCCCAATTGTCTGGGAGTATCTGCACTCACCCTACAACTATCTCTGTACCCTAGGGAGCACAGCATTAATTAGCAAAGGAAAAAGACCAGGACAAGTCATGAAAGAAACCACAAAAGCAAGGAAAAAGCATTATATCCTAGTACCCTCAATGCACACCTTTTCTGAACAACTCAGTGGTATGCCTTAGCCCCTGTGCCTTGGCCTCCTGTGTCTCTCAATGCACCCGCCTCCTTGGGAGAAGTCCTCTTCCTGGGGGCACACTCTTCCAATACAAGCCAATCAATCTAGAATCCATGCACTCTGAACCACGCCCTTATTAACCTCTCACACTCTGGGCCACCATATCTCTACACAGGTATCAGAGAACTACAGACATCCACTTTACCCGAGAACCTGCTGAAATTAAACTAACCAATCCTAAATAGTTCCTTCTAGTGGAAACCACAATGAAAGCTGCTGTCCACAGTTCCCTCTCACTCCTTCTGCCTCCTGACCCATGCTGGTGCTTCCTGGTATGACTCTCCATGGCATGATGTGCTTCCCCTGTTGGAAATTGTAACAAACTATCTTTTTTTAGAAGAGAGAATTTTTTTGTAATTCTTTTTTTTTTTTTTGGAAAGAGAGAAAAGCAGGGGAGAGAGAGAGAGAGAAAGAAAAATATCTACTTATTGTTCCACTTATTCATGCATTCATTGGTTGATTCTTGTATGTGCTCTGACCTGGGATCAAACCTGCAACCGTGGTGTATCAGGAGGACTCTTTAACCAACTGAGCCATTCGGCCAGGGCATAACAAACTGTCTTTTAAATGACAGTTTGATCTGTTGGCCTTGCTATACATCGAATTTTCTATTCATACACTGCACTGCATTTTAGGACATATCCTTCTAAACAAGCTTCCATCCACCCTCTGCCCCTAAAACTGCTCTGCTCAGAATCCACAATGTTGTCACAGCAAATGGTCACTTCTCTATCCTCAGGTTACATGGTTTCACCATGGCTACCAACACAGTTGACCTTTTACTCTTTCTTAAAAACACTTTCTTCTAGTGCCTTCTTTGGCCCTCTGTTCTCCTGGTATCCTGGCCTCATCTTCTCCCAGCTCCTCCTCCTCTACTTTTAAGTATTGAAGCTGAAGATGTGCATGTCCTTAGACTTGGCCATTCCCCTTCTAGGAGCCTAAATGTCTACTCTTCAGGGAGTAATAATAACACTGAGCAAGGAATAATAATAATTTCCAGTGTTTATTGAATGCCTATTCTATGCCACATTTGAGTTCCTGGTATACGTTTAGATGAGCAACTGAGATCACCATCCTGTTTTCACGGAGCTGACAGTCTTGTGGGTCCTCAATCATCAAGCAAGCTGAGAATAAGAAAGTTCCCACAAGTTTAAAAAAAGATGGAGTGGTCTGCAGCCAGGGAAACAAGCAGCCTTCAGAATCCAATTTAAATGCATTCAACTGATAAATTAATAGCTCACCTCAGCGGCCACATATTTACAAGCCAAATAGTGTCAGCACTGTGCTTTGGAAAGGCAGCCAATGAAAGAGTCAATCAAGGGTGGACTCACTCGGATCCATATGCCTCTGGACACCAACCAATTAACAAGGGTCTCACTGGAGAGACCACGGTTCCAGAGATGTTGTCAACCTGTTTATGTCTCCAAAGGCCTTCCAACCACTGAATTCCCTACCCTATATAAAATCAGTCCATCTGCACAGAGAGACAGCCTGACTGGCATGGATCTCCCTCATTATAGAAAAATAAATAAATTCAGCATTGTCTCTTTATTGCTATGTCAGTCTTCTAGGGCTGCCATAACAAAGTACCACTGAGTGAGAAGCTTAAACAAGAGCCAGTGTTGTGTCGTGATTCTGGAAACCAGGACGCTGAAATCAAGGTGCCAGCAGCAGTGGTTTCTCCTGAGGCCTTTCCCCTTAGCTTGTGAATGGCTGTCTTCTTCCTGTGTCCTCTCACAGAGGGTAGACCAAGTGAGGGACTTCTTTTCTTTGTACCCGTATGTGTGTAAATTTCTTCTTCTCATAAATAAGGACACCAATCATTGAATTAGGATCCACCCTAATGACCTCGTTTTACCTTAACTATCTCAAAATATAGTTAGATTATGAGATTCTGGGGGTTAGGACTTCAACAGGTGAATTTTGGGGGGAAACAGTTCAGCCCATAACAGAGTAGTAGCCTCATTGTATTTTGACAAAGTAAATGCACAGCTACATTTATGGTTATAGATTATGTCTGCATTTCCAAGCTCTCTGTGCATTCCTGGGAATGTGTCTCTCCTACAGTGGGAGATATGAAGCCCTTATTATCTCTGGTTTTTGGACACATGTTGTGAGTTCTCCATCATAGCCAAAGTTTTTATAAATTCTCTATATTTTGGATTGCCCACCCATTGCTTGCCTGCTCCTCCCACCAGGGACTATGTCAGCTTGAGGAGTCTAATGTTCCTTGAAGCAGAAGTGGAATGGAGGATCGTGGACCTTTGAATACATCATGCTCTAGCCTTTGCCTCTGAGTGTTAATGAGCCCTAGAGAGTTGGGTCATTTCTACCTACATGGCCTATTCTCCCAGTTGAAAAGAAAGAACCAGCACTCTGTACTTCTTACAGCATTGGGGTCTAGGCTGGGGTGAGGAGCATCTCCCACAGCTTAAGGAGGCACCCAAGAACTCAGTGATCGAGATGAATAATATTTAACCAATGTTTTTAGAAATCACAGTGAATGTAAAACAGGCCTCCACATAATTCAAGCCCGGTAGGGTGGCAGCAGGAACCCTGGCCCCTCTGTGACCAAGTCCTGGCTCCCACTTCCAGGAGAGATTTGTTCTTGGCCATTTCCAAACTTTTCCACAAATATGCCTCCTGGGAGAGGGAGCTTAGGAGAGGGAGGGCAGTCACAATGGCCTGAGCTGCTTCTAGACCTATCCTGTTTGAGCTAGTAGTCTTCCTACAAGGGATTGATTTCTTGTTCTCAGGGAAGGAAACCTTGGCTGCTCATTAACTTCCACAGCCTCTGGTAGTCAAATCCTATCTATATTTCTCTTGGGGGAAGGGAAAAGCCCATCAAAGTTGTGGGGCAAAAGCATGGATATCAGCCCAGATCTTGTCCACAGTCTCCATACCTTACAGACCATGAGTCCTGTTGGTGATGCCCCCAAAGCACTGTCTTCAGACCAGGTCTTTTCCTCTCCTTTGCTGGCCTCCCAGTTAATGCCCCCTCATATTTCTTCTGGATTACTTCACTGGTCTCCTGATGGTATCCAGCTCCCATTTCTGCCCCACCCCCCAGACAATCCCCCATGCAAATAAGATTTTGCCACTCTCTTATTTCAAAGCAACCAGCACCTCCCCATTGCTCTTAGAAAAAAACTAAGCTCCTTCATTAAAAGCCATTACATTTATAAGCTTCAGGAGCTCTAGACTTTCCTTGAAGCCATGTTTGTACAGTTTTTCTAACTATGACACAATGTACTCCATTGCAAAATAGACTGTGGCTATGAATATTGCTGTGTATGTATAAGCAGGCATGTATTGAGGCCTCCATAGTGCTGGGTTTGTCAAACCCAGTACCACTGACATTTGGGACCACTTTGCTGTGGGGGCCGTTCTGAGGCTGTAGATTGTTGAGCAGCATCCCTGGCATCCACCCACTAGATGCCAATAGCACTACCCACCCTCAGCTATGCCACCAAAATTGCCTGCAGACATTGCCAAATGTCCCCTGGGGGCTCAAATAGCTCTCCTTTGAGAGCCACTGCTATAGAATTAGATGACAAAGTAATAAAAGTGAAATTATTTTCATTGATTTATAGTTAAATTTGTGTTTTTATTCAGCTTAAGAAGTACCCTTTATAAACCTACTTTGTGCTAGGTGATATGAAATACACTCAGTGCATTTGAAAATGCTGATGTAAGCCCTGGCTGGGTAGCTCAGTTGGTTGGAGCATCATCCCCATACATGAAGGTTGTGGGTTCGGTCCCTGGTCAGGGCACATACAAGAAGCAAAAAATGAATGCATGAATGGGTGGAACAATGGATCAATGTTCCTTTCTTTCTCTCCCTTCCTCTCTCTCTCAAATCAGTAAAAAAAAATTAAAATATATAACAAATTCTGGCATAAGACAGTCAGTAACCTGAATATTAGGGGAAAACTTAGTAAAACTAGGAAACACAGATATAGTTGCAAAGCAGATGGTTGGTCTTCACACCTCTTTACGTTTTGTGAATGAGAATTTTCTGGAATACTAGGCACATTGTGCCCTTCCAAGAAAACATGTCCCTTCATTAATTATTAAACATTGATGTATACATAGCTTGGATTCCAGCCAGCAGTCAACTCATGAATTGAGGAAATTCTATGTAAGGCTGTTGACCTGAAATTTTCCTCTGCACACTGGGTCTTGTGTTCATCAGTGAGATTTCCAGACATAAATTTTTCTCCCAACTGCCCTCTTTTTTCCATCCTTGTCATCAAGATCACTCTCAGATCTCTTCACTTCTCTCCATCCTCATCCTCGTACTCTAGGGCTAGCTGCCATCTTCTCTCCAGCAATGGCTACAGTAGATTCCTGTTGCCTTATCCCTCACAGCCATTCTCCAATCGACCACTGGATGAGCATAAAAATGCAGGCGTGTCTCTCCCATCTTAAAACCCTTCCACAGCAAACAACTGCCCCAACCTCTCACACCATCAGGATTGCTACTATCAAATCAAAACAAAACAACAACAAACCAATAACAAATGTTAACAAAGATGTGGAGAAATTGGAATCCTTACAAAGCTGTTCCCAAAAAGACAAATACTGTATGATTCCAATTATATGTTGGAATCATACAGTTGAAACTGACAGTAAATCAAAATAGAGCAGATATACTAGAACTTAGCTTTTAGTTAAAACTTTTACATTAGCTCCCTTAAGAGTTGTAACCACACTGGAATGTGGTCATGTCATAGGGCCTGGGGGCCTCCCTGTAAAGCTAGTTGCAAGGACAGCATAAAAGTATATACTCTGTTTAAGATAACAGAAGAATGTAGCCTTTGAAGCTCTGTTTTTTGTACCCTTAAGATAACATTACTGACTCACAACCCCCAAGATGTCTTGCAGAACTTTGTAAGCAAGAAAGACCACCTGGCCACAGTCACGAAGACCCCTGACAAAATGCCACCGAGAACTAAATAAATCAGATTGAGAAAATTGCTAAAGGGTGTACAAGAACTAACCAATCAGCACAGCCCATGACCCTGAACCCCTTGTTTATGATTATTTGTGATTTTTTGCCTTTACAACCCCCCCCATTGTAAGCCATTGGGGAGTCTGGGTTTTGAATGACAGTTTCCCGTTCTCTTTATATGGCTCCCACAACAAAACAACTCTAATTCCTCCACTGCAATTGTCATTGGTCAGTGTTTGGCTCTGCTGTGTGCTGGGCAGAGGAACTCTCTTTCTGTTTGGTTACATGTAGAGACAAAGTAGAATGGTGGGTGGTGGGTGTCAGGAGGGGCTAAGGGAGGAGACAATGGGGACTTATTGTTTAATGGGGACAGAGTTTCTGTTTTACAAGATGAAACGAGTTCTAGAGAAGGGGGTGGTAATGGTTACACAACATTATTAATGTATTTATTTATTTTAATTTTGATTTTATTGATTTGGGGGGAGAGAAACACAGACAGACATCAACTTATTGTTCCACTTATTGATGCATTCATTGGTTGATTTTTATACGTGCCCTGACTGGAGATTGAACTTGCAATGTTGGCATACTGGGACAACCCTCTAACTAACTGAGCTACCCAGCCAGGGCTATGAATATATTTATAACCACTGAACTGTACACTTTCAAATAGTTAAGATAGTAAAATTGATGTGTGTATTTCACCACAATAACAAAAATGAAAAGAAAAAATATGTAGGTCAAGACTCTAGTCATCTGAAGCCTTGACTAGGGGACAAGATCCACCTCTAGAATGGCTCACCTGAGTGCCTGGCATGTGGATGCTGGCTATTGTCAGGAAGCCTCAGTTTCCCCTCCACATGGCATCTCCCCTGGGCTGCTTCAGTGTCCTCACAGCATGGCGTCTGTCTTCCTCCAGAGTGTCTGATCCAAGAAAAGAATGAAGCGTAAGCTGCCATATCTTTTATAACTTAGCCTGAGTAGTCACACACCGTCTGCAATTTGCTATTAGTTACAATTTGCTATTAATTTCTGCAATGTGCTATTAGTTACACAGGTCATCCCTACTCAGAGTAGGAGAGCCCTTTATGAAGAGGTGAGGATGGCCGAGGGCCATCGTGGAGGCTGGCTACTACAATCAGTAATGATGAGGAAGGGGTGGCTAAGTGGATTCTCAGAAGTAGATTCTTCTCTAAAGCCACCACAGAAAAGCCCAGCCCAGCCCATACCTTGATTTCAGCCTCATGAGACCCTAAGCAAAGAGCTCAATTGAATGTGCCTGGACTTCTGACCTATAAAAAAGTGAGATGATAAATGGGTGTTGTTTTAAGCCACTGAGTTTGTGATAATTTATTACATGTAAATAGAACACTGATACAGAGTTGTTGCCAGAATGGACCACTGAATCTCAATTAGACAAGAAGAGACATAAAATCAGATGTAGTAGACTAAATGTGCCAATAAGGTCACAGAATTATGCATATGAATTGTGTGTGAGGGTCAAGAGAGGAAAGACCCAAAGGGACAGGGCTAGTGATGATAGCAAGGGCTATTTGATATCAAGATTTCAGATACAATGTAGTTTCTGAAAATGCCAAAATTCTAGATAGATAGATAGATAGATAAATAGATAGGTAAATGGATGGATGGATGGACAGGCACAGAAAAAAAATAATGTGAATCCTTTAGAATAAGACATTCTAATAAACTAATAAACTAATACACTAATAAACTAATCAGTTTTTGGAAATTTAAAACGCAAGAAAGTTCATCTTTCATTTCTAGTCTTTGGATAAATGAGAAAAGGAAGTCAAAATTAAATTAGCTACATGAATGAACATTCTTTCAGTTACCTATTTTAAATTAAAAAAAAATTGTTGTCCTTTAGAAAATATTTCACATTTTTTACTGTATTTTAAAAGCTGTATTGTATTTTTTTTAAAGTTTTTAAAATGTGTTCATGGTCCAAGAAAATATTAGAAGGTTGGGCATTTTGTTTAGCTGTTACCCTCCCCAAAACAAATTTTGTTTAAAAACAAAAACTAGCAAACATAAAAAACTCAACCAAACCCATACCTGACATTTCCCAAGAATTCAGTTCATGTTTATAAACTGAATAACTAAAACAACAATAAGGTCTACTATAGCATCAGAATTAATATTGTTAATAAACACACAACTGTTTAATGTAGCAACAATCTAACAAGGAAATACTCTATCCTTAAGTTAGGACTAACATAAAATTTTAATATAGAAAAAAAAAGAATGGACTAAATATCCCTAAACCTTAAGAGCAGTTATCCCTCTGGTGTCTAATTATGTCAAGAATCTTCAATTATTCCTTCTCATAGACCAATAATTCTGCTCCTGGGGAATCTCCAGGAGGAAGGGAGCAACAAGGCACAAAACGACACATGCACAAGAACTGTCATTCCTGTTCTTTCTTATATTTATGAAAAAAACTGGAAGGGAGCTAAAAGTTCAATAATTTCTCAATGGCGAATACATGTTGGTGTATTGCAAAGATGAAAATTTAAGCTGTCATTACAAGTTATGTCTCCAGAGAATGTTTAATGAGAGTACAGGCAGTGCTGATGAGATCATGTTAAATGAAAAACGCATTTCACGTGGAATACTAACTCCACGAAGACTGGGAACTTTGTTTTGTTCACTGCTGTATCCTTGGCACCTAAAACAATGCTTTGCACATAGTAAGCACTGAGTTAAGAATTATTGAACGAATGAGTGGTATGCTCACCATGTCATTTAAATTGGTTTTCATGCCTATATTTGCATAGAAAAGAATGGATGAAAATACTCCAAAATATTTCCAGAATTGCTGCTGGTGGGTCTGCTTGTAGGTGATTTTAATTTTTTTCCCCCCCTTACTGTATTTTTCTGGAATTTCTAAAGTAGCCCCAATGGGCACATTTTCCTTTTAGCATGAGAAAATAAAACAATTTTATTTAAAAGAGAGAATTGGGGCCCTGACCAGGTAGCTCAGTCCCCGTACACCAAGGTTGCATGTTCAATCCCTGGTCAGGGAACATACAAGAATCAACCAATGAATGCATAAATAAATAAAAAAAAATCCATTTCTCTCTCTCTCTCTCTCTCTCTCTCTCTCTCTCTCTCTCTCAAAATCCATAAATAAATATAAAAAAATAAAAGGGAGAATTGTCGGAAAAGCCAGCCCTGATGACATATTTTTCTCAAAGCCAAAACAAGTGTGGTGGATTAGGAATGCACTCTGGTACCTTTGTTCTTCCTGATTCTTCCTGCCTAGAGCCCTGTCCACCCCCACAGCTGTCATTTGATCGAAGGACACATTGCAAGGTCAGCAAACAAGGAAATGCATGGGTGGTCCTCTCTGAGGGAACTCTGCCCAGCAACACCTACCCATTGCGTGTGTTCCCCTTGGTGCAGCTCAAGCATCCCATCCTCCAGGTCATTCAGAGGCTGTTGTGAAATCTGTTGTCCATGTTAAACTATAAACTTGACCAAGGTTGGGCCAGGCCTGCAGCTGGTGAATAGTGAAGCCAGTGTGTGAAGGAACCTGCTTCCCCTACTCCTGGATAAGAGATATTTTCTGGTTAAAGGATTCACTCTGCTGATGGGCACCATAGCTTCAGTGTGTCTCCCTGAACATCGACAATAATTATGATAGCAATAATGGTTATAAATGTTATTGTGGATTGTGATACTCCCATAGCACTCCCACCTTTCCAAAACCCTTACCCTAGTCTCATCTCCTCCAACCTTCCACTTATTTCCCTCCATCTCTCCAACATTGTTCTCTCCACTCATTCAGGTTTCAGCTTAAATATTACCTCTTCAGAAGGGCTTTTTCCTGAGAGCCTCTGACACCCTCCAACAGTGTCTGTCACCCCATAGGTGGCCCCATCTCCGTCATTAACACCCATTCTTTGATTTGAATAAGGAATGTCTTCTCTAGGTTATTTACAATGTGATATACAGAGTGGCTTCAAGACCCCTCCTCCCCACGCTTCAGAAGCCTGTCCTATGAAGAAATTCCAGAGGAACCAGCCGATTACCCTGCTTTGTTAACACCATTCATTTTATTTCATTGTGGTAAGAAACATATAACATAAAATTTACCATCTCAACTGGTGTTAGGTGTACAATTCATTAGTGCTAGGTATATTCTCATTGTTGTGAAATAGACCTCTGGAACTTTTTTGCCTTGCAAATCTGAAACTGTACCAAAGAAACACTAATTCTTCATTCCTTCCTCTACCAACCCATGGTAACCATCATTCTACTATTTTCTGTCTCTACAGATTTGACTACTCTAGAGATATCATATATATAAGTAGAATCATACAATATTTGTCTTTTTGTGACTGGCTTATGTCACTCAGCATAACTTCCTCCAGGTTCATACATGCTGTAGCACTTCTCAGAATTTCCTTCCTTTTTTAGGGCTGAATGAAATTCCATTGCATAGATGGACCATATATTGTTTATCCATTCATCCACTGGGATTGACACTTGGGTTGTTTCCACCTTTTGGCTATTTGGAATAATGCTGCTATGAACATGGGTGTACAAATACCCAGAAGTAGAGTTGCTAGATCATATAGTACTTGTATTTTTAATTTTTGAGGAACCTTCATACTGTTTTCCATAGCAGGTGTACCATTTTATAATCCCAGTTTCTCCACATCCTTAGCAGTTTCTACACATCCTTAGCAACACATTTTTTCTGTTTTTTTTTTTTTTAAATTTGTAGATAGAGGGGGAGGGAGAAAGAGAGAGAGAGAAACATCAATGTGAGAGAGAAATATTGATCAGCTGCCTCTTGTGCGTGTCCCAACTGGTACCAAACCCACAGCCCAGGCATGCACCCTGACTGAGAATCACACCCTTCACTCTTTGGGATGATGCCCAACCAACCAAAACACACCGGTCAGGGCTGTTTTATTTGTTTTCATTTTTTAAATTTAATAGCCATACTAATGTATGTGAGGAGATACCTCATTGTGGGTTTTTTAAAAGATTTTATTTATTTATTTTTCAACAGAGGGGATGGGAGGGAGAAAAAGAGGGAGAGAAACATCAACCATGTGTGGTTGCCTCCCACGCACCCTCATCTGGGGACCTGGCCCACTACCCAGGCATGTGCCCTGACTGGGAATCAAACTGGTGACCCTTTGGTTTTCAGGCCGGCGCTCAACCCACTGAGCCACACCAGCCAGGGCTCATTGTGGTTTTTATTTGCATTCTCTGGTGATTAACGTTGCTGAGCACCTTTTCATGTACTTTTGGCCATTTGTATCTCACCTTTGGAGAAATGTCTGTTGAAGTTCTTTGCCCATTTTCAAATCAGGTTTATTTATTTATTTATTGAAATTGTATTTATTGATTTTTAGAGAAAGAGGAAAGAGGAGAGAGAAACATCAATTTGTTGTTTCACTTATTTATGCATCCATTGCTTGACTCTTGTATGTGCCCTGATTGGGGATCAAACCAGCAACCTTGGCATGTTGGGACAATACTCTAACCAACTGAGCGCCTGACCAGGGCAATATATATTTTGAATATTAACTCTTTATCATTTGTAAATATTTTCTTCCATCCTATAGGCTGCTCTTCTAGTTTGTTGATGATTTTCTTTGATGCACAAAAGTTAAGTTCCCACTTGTCTACTTTTCCCTTTGTCACCTTTGTACTTGGTGTCATATCCAAGAAATCACTACCTATCTCCGATTATTTAAAAAAGTCACATTGACTTTGTTAGCCAAAATTCTCACTCTCCACTTCAGCCCCTCCAGGAAAAAAGAATATTGTCTTCATGGGCTCTCGTGACTCCCCAGAATTTGGTCCGGGGAAGCAGGCATGCAAAATACTTGTTGAATGAGTGAATGTTCCATGTTGGTGTCCAATAGAATTTTATTCTTAGTTTACACCTGACCTTCCCAGGTGGGCCTCTGAATTCCTGTGGCTGGCACTATGGAGGGACAACAGGAGCTTCCAGAGGAGTTCCATCTGTGACTGTACTAAGATACAGTGCCCCAGAGGGCTCTGCACCAGGGCTGGGAGCGTGGGAGCCTTCTTGCACTTTGATTGCAGGGTTAATGAGGTGAGACCCCTTTCCCCCTCCCTCCCTGTCCCCTTCCCTGGTATGCAGAAACTCAAGCCTCTGGGGGTTTAGGGAAGAATGAGGCTGAGTGAGGCTGGAAGGGAGGGTGTAGGAAGTTCTGGTTCTTGCCTGAATCTTTCTCACTGCAGTTGAAGACAACTTTATTGGGTTACCTGCTCCAGAAGGGGACAGAGGGGGAGGCAGGGTCTCTGTTTACCCCCTTCTGGAATATGGAAACATTAATAGGGTCAAGGCCGTCTCCATTTCTGGGTATAGAAACAGTAATACTTTCCCTTCCTAGCAAGATTACATTCCCTAGACCTTGCTGGTACAGAAATTTTATCACTGTTGCTTATTGTGCTGGGGGCTCAGGCAACCCCCCTCTGCTGAGGTGGAAGGCTGAGAGGTGGAGGGGTCAGGGGAACAGGCCTCCTTCCAAGCCCTTGCAAGGGCCTCCCGCCCCAGCTGGAGGGATTAAGGAAAGGAGGCCCCTGGCGTCCCTCAGTCTGGGGTGGCTGCCTGGGAGTGTCCCAGGAGAGACTGAGTGGGCCAGAGGGCTGGAGGCTCCCAAATCAATCTGAGAACTGAAGGTCATTAGAGCTGTGGCCTTCAAATTAGGTTACTTGTATCCCCAGAGGCATGCATGCCCTCCAAGAGCGGAAGAAAGGAAGATTGTTTACGGGAAGCAATTTCCCAGAGAGGCACCCTGTGGTTCCCCCTTCATTGTGGCCCACCAAGCACTTTACAAATGAATAGCATAGTGCTTCCCTACCCCTAATCTTAGTGAGGTGCATCGTCCTGAAGCTGTTAAAAAAAAATAACTTCCAGATCCCAAACCAGAGGCAATTAGGAGAGAGCAAAAATGCCAGAATTTGCTTCTGACCAATGAAGGTTTATGTGCCAAGTCAAAGGAATATGTTGGCAATAATGCAGAGTCTTCAATTTTCCAGAACATTTATCTGGACCCGTAGGAAAAAGGATTTCATTAGCTGTTGGTGAAAGACAAAAGACAATTGCATATCTTAGCTCCATCTTCTATGTTCAGTAAATATTCAATTCACTGTTAATCAGTTCTCTGCTGGTTTAGTCCTACCAGGCATTACTTCACAGGGTTGACTAAAATGGGGACTGTGTGTGGATTTGACAGCAAGATTACTATATATATTTAGTGTTTATTATTACATAAAACATTATTATACTTACATGTAATTATGTATAAGATTAGTATACATATTGTACTGCATATTTAATTGTATTTTTATAACATTCTAATAATAATCTGTAATAAGTGAGAGACATGCTTTTTTATAAGCCCTACACTTTACTGATACCTTTCTTTTGAATTTTTAAAAATTTAATTCTCACCTGAGAGTTTGTTTATTGATTTTAGAGAGAGGGAAGTAGAGAGAAAGAGAGATGCAGAGAGAGAGATATCAGTTGTCTCTTGTCTTGTACACACCCCAACTAGGGATTGAACCCACAACCTTTCTATATAGGGGACGACACTCTAAACAACTGAGCCACCTGACCATGGCCTTTTTACTTAATTTTACTGAATACTGCCTCTTTCTCATAGTAAATAACATTCATCAAAAATAAGCACATGAGCTAAGCATTCTCAAATAACCCTTTGGTGGATACTTTCCAAGTTCCTTTTTTTTCATGTAGGGAAACTAAATCAGAGGGGAGAGGTAATCTGTCCAATAGTTAGTACACAGCACAACCATGATTTGAACCCAGTCATTTGGGAGGGATAGTCCTCATTTTAACCACTGAGCAGTCCTGCTTCATTCCTGAACATTGCACTATTTAAAGCCCAGGGTCCAAGGCATGGCAATTTGGTGCTACACTTGGTACCAGAACCTTCTTCTCAAATACTATTGGAGTCCAAAGGAACTGTCACATTCTTCTAACACTACCTCACACCTGCATCAGGACCCTGAGAGTCTTCTTTCTTCTGTTGCTATGTGTGAACTGTATGCTCTTCTCTAAGGCCACCCTCTCCACTTGGATCCCATTCTCTTCTCTGTTCAAGGGCATTTTTCTAGCATTCTCCTCTCCTGCATCACCAAAACTCCCTCCTTGACTAGAACATTCCCATGAGTCCACAGACATGTACACATATATGTGCAATATATGCCATCCTAAAAATTTCACCCTGACCCCATATTTTTTCAGCTACTGCACCATTTCCCATCTCTCCCTTGGAGCTCACTCTACAGTCCCTTTGCTTCCATATCACTCTTTCTCTTGACCTCATTCCAATTAAGCTTTCATCTACACTGTCCTCCTGAAAGGACACCAATAATCCCCACATTGGTTGAGCTTCAGCTCTCAGAAGTAGTTGAGTTTATCATCCTCGCCTTTTTTTTAAAGCAGTCTTTTTTAAAATTTTATTTTAATTGATTGATTTTCAGAGAAGAGAGGAAGGAAGAGAGAAAGAGATAAGCATCATTTTGTTGTTCTACTTATTTATGCATTCATTGGTTGATCTTGTATGTACCCTGACCAGGGATCAAACCCACACCTTGTATACTGGGAGGATGCTCTGACCAACTGAGCTACAAGGCTAAGACACACTCCTTTCTTCTTTTTTTAAAGGTTTTATTTATTTATTTATTTATTTATTTATTTATTTATTTATTTATTTATTTTTAGAGAGAGAGAAAGGGAAGGAGAAAGAGAGGTAGAGAAACATCAATGTGTGATAACCTCTCGAGCGCCCCCACTGGGGATCTGGCCTGCAACCCAGGCATGTGCCCTGACTGGGAATCAAACTGGCATTCCTTTCAGTTCACAGGGCCAGCACTCAATCCACAGAGCCACACCAGCAAGGGCCCACCCCTTCTTCTTAATATAGTCAGGATGTGATGCCAATTGGTTTGACCATACCTCTAGGACAATGTTCTCTTCTGATTTCTTCCTAGCTCACTGTTCACACTGTAGTAGCCAGCTTCCAAGGTATCCCCCAATGGTTTTCACATCCTGACATTCACTCCCTGGTGGCCTATCCCTGAAATAATGTGCCCATCTCTGAAATAATCATGAGGGCCAGGAAGATATGCTGCTCTCCTTGGCCAGACTGGGGTCCCCTGCTCACTCCTGGAGTCAACAGGGTAGGGATCAGCTCCTCCTGAAACACAAAATGAAAGTGAGAGAAGGGGTAATCTCAGAAGAGGTGTAGTCAATGCTCGGCAGGTAAAGACAACATAAGGGATTGGATACACAGAGCTATTATAAGAAGAGCACCAAAGTTGCAGTTTTGATCCCTGGTCAGGGCACATACAAGAATCTACCAATAAATGTATAAATAAGCAGAATAAGAAATTAATGTTTCCCTCTCTTTCTCAAATCAGTAAACAAAAAAATTTTTTAAGCAAGTAATGCAACTGTATTCAGAGAGTGAAATACACAAATCAGTTTAATTCAGATCCACATTCATGTTTCTTCTCTTTACTTGCATTTTCTAGTGGAGTAGCAAATGTTTCTGCCCACTTCCTTCTATTCAACATTCAAGAAGTGGGAGCTAGTCAAAGTTTACACTTACTTGGGGCTGACTAAATGTGAGGCACGGTTTTGTGTATATTGCATAGGTTTTCTTTATCTTATTCACAGTCCTATAAGGTGATACTTTATTTTTTAATCATCACCTCTGCTACACAGATAAAGAACTGAGGTACAGAGAAGTTAAGTAACTTGTTTACAGGCACATAACAAGTAACTTATGGTGCCAGAATTGAGGTTGAGACAGAATAACTACATATCTGCCCTCAACCACCATGTTATGCTGTATCTCTAGAATGGTGTTCATTTTATTTTGTTATTTTTTTAATCCTCACCCAAGGATACGTTTGCTGATTTTTAAAAAGAGAGGATGGGGGAGAGAGAGAGAAACATCCATGTGAGAGAGAAACGTTGATCAGTTGCTTCCTGTACATACCCTGACTGGGGGCTGAACCCACAACCTGGGTATATGCCCTGATTGGAAATCAAACCACAACCTTTTGGTGCATGGGACAATGCTCCAACCAATAGAGGCTCCTGGCCAGGGCTAGAATTCTGTTCATTTTAAACAGAATTCTCATGCAGCAAGGGCATCGGTGGGTAGAGACGTCCCTTTACAGGTAGTTCCCTCAAAGAGCAGCAATTCATACACTATGATCAATTTATATGAATGAAGGTGCATCAGTGTGATGATGGTTCCCTGTGGGTGGTCCTATAGGACTCTCCTGGTTATATACTTAAGAAGCCCAGTTAGTTCACCTTAAGCGCCACCCCCAACACACACACGTGAGAGTTTTCAATTGGCCCACATGGCCACTCTGCAGAACAGCAGGGGTGCAGCTGGTCATAGAGGGATGCCAATGACACCTCAAGGTAGTTTAGGCAAAGATAGGGGATTTCTTGGCTCCAGTAACCAAATCTCAGGGAGGGAGGGGGTGAAACTGCTCAGGAGGATGAAATGCAGTCAGCAGCTGTCTCTCTACCACTTGAGTCTATATGTTGGCTGTGTGCAGTCATGCAAGGCTTCCCCATGAGGTTACTACAGGGCTATTTCTATATTATCCATCTGCAAGGGGGAATCTTCCTTCCCTTGTCCCAAGAAGAAGGTTCTTAACAGACCTAGCTTGGGCAGCACACCAACCCCATGACCAAGGCACACAGAATAATAAAAAATAGACCACCTTTGGTGAGGAGAAGCTGTCCCCAAAGTAAGGGGTGGAGTCAGTGTTCCCAAAGAAACAAAGAGGAGTGCTACATAGATCAAACCATTAATATCTGCCTTGGGCACCGAACGTCTTTTGTGGGGTCTCAGGACACTTTTCTGGGAGGAAGTAACCTATGTATTAAGGCCTCAAAGCTGAGCAGGAACTTGTTGAAAAGAGAATGGAAGGAATGGGAACTCAAGTTGAGAGTGGACATGTGCAAAAGCATAGGGATGAAAGTTGAGGGAACCAGAAGTAGTTTATTCTCATGAGGGTGTGGAGGTGGTAGTTAGTGGTGGAATAAGGTGAAATATGGCTGCAGAGGAGACCACAGTGAGCCTCATGGAGCCTGAACTTGAAGTTATGCTTTGATGGGTATGGTGAATATAAGGTTTTGCTTACTCAGTACTCACTCTTGTACTAACAACACCCTTTTTGTTTTTGGAGAACCCCCTCTCTTAGTGTATGGGGTTTGTATGGGACTGGCCTCTCTCCTAAGCTCCTGTGACCTCTACCTAGTCAACAGAAGCCACTGTAATTGGCTCCAGAATGGACAGGTGACTCAATCTTGATCAATGAGGGACAGCCCTAGGAATTTTGCTAGAACTATTGGGGATTATACCTGCTAAAGAAATCAGAGCCTAGAGATAGAGATGGACCTCTGGTGAAAGTTGTTTTTTTTTTTCAAGTAATTTCCTATAGTTTTTTTTTAACTTCTTATTTGTTGATTTTAGAGAGAGGGGAAAGGGGAAGGAGAGAGAAAGAGGGAGAGAGAGAAACATCAATTAGTTGTTCCACTTATTTATGCACTCATTGTTTGATTCTTGTATGTGCCCTGATCAAGGATCAAACCCATAACCTTGGCATATCAGGGCAATGCTCCAACCAACTGAGCTACCTGGCTGATGAAAGTTTTTGAGGACTTAGGTCCATCTATGCCTGAAGCCAACTACCCCTGGACTTTTCAGTTATCTAATTCAGGAAACAAGTTGTATTTTTGCTTGTTGGTTTGTTTTTGCACTAGCAATTACTATTTCTGTCTCTTGTCACTGAAGATGTGTTTCTAAGCTGGTGAGTGACAGAATTGTATTTTGGAAGGCTGTCCTTCTGATTGGAGAACAGTATGGAGAGAGCAAGCATGGAGAATTAAGGGTGGAGTAGACTAGAGTTCTGTCACTTGGGAGATGGATTGTGGATGCATAACAATGAAAAATATGAGATTTGGGACATACATTTATAGTATAGACTCCACAAGACATGGCAACTCTTTGGATAAAGGGAATGGACAAGAGAGGAGTCAGGGGTAACTTTAATGCTTTTAAACTGGGTGGTGATAAAGGCTTACAATAGAGTTTTTATCTGTTACACACATTTCAGGTATAAGTGACAGAAAAATAAACTCAACATCTGTATAGTTCAAAGTGCTTCAGGTACAGTTAGATCCAGCATTTTAAAATGATGTCAAGAGGTGATCTTTATGTCTCAGTCTTTGGGACCTATTTTCCTCTAATCTGGCTTCATTCCACTACAGGCTTTCCCCTCAAGGTTGTAAATATGGTTCCCAACAGCTCCAGAGGTACATGCTACCAGCTTAATAACCCCAGTGGAAACAGAACACCTCTACCCTAATAGTTCCACTTAAGTTCCAGGCCCACCCATGAGTCAATTCCTGAGATGCTAATTGGCTAGACCTGGAACATATGCCTTTCTGGATCAGGAAGTGATGTCATCTCCATTCAAACTACCAGAGCTGAGAGTGGGGGTAGCCTGGTTCCCCACATAAAATACAAAACATGTGACCAGAATAAAGGGGAATGAATGTTGGGTGGGTTTGCCCACCTCAATGAGTCTGAGATAATTTTCTGCGTTAACACAGGGGGCTGGTTTTTATTTTGGGATCTACAGAATGTGTTGGGGACTAGAAGGAGCATCTACCAGGAACCCAGTGGCACTGAGGTTCTGGGGTTGAGGGCAAGATTGGAGGCCTAGATCTAGCTGCTATTTTAGGCAAAACGGTTACAAAAAGCCCCTTTGAGAAGATGATGCTTAACCGGAGCCCCACAGAATGAAAAGGAGCCACCCTGATTTAAGGGAAGGGTGGCTTGGAGGTGATACGTCAAAGAAGAAAATGACCAGAGAGGCCAAAGAGTGGTCAGCAGTGGGGAGATGGAAGGCAGGACCTTGTGGGCTGGTAAATCCCTCCTTGACTACTAAGTAGTAGGGAAGGCACCGCAAAATCATAAGCAGAATCAGTAGGGTAGGATGTCACTGAAGCTATGAGGGTTACCAAAAGGGCACACCATCCTAAGTAAGAAAACCAAAAGTGAAGGAGGAAAGAGAAGCAGGACACTGCTCTATCATCTTCCTATTCTGTGGAGGCAGCTTCTATAAGTTGACTGTTCAACACAACACAACCAAGATTAGTATAATTGACCTCAGGTGACGACAAGGCACCAGTATCCCAAAGCCACTCCACTAGTGTCTGAGCCAGGCTATCTCTGAAGAGCAAGACCTCCTTCCGCATGCTGGTTGCCCGGATGTTGAATTCCAGCCGCCAGGTCCGGAAGCCAGGTCCGGAAGCAGGAAGCCAGGTCCCGAAGCAGGAAGCCAGGTCCCGGAAGCCAGGATGAGAATGCAGGATCCCGGAAGTGCCAGGTGGGTTACGAATCTGCAGGATTCTATCTCGCTCACAGCCCTGTTAGGTCCTGAACCGCCCGTTTCACAAGAAAGGAAACCAAAGACCCTGGACATGGGATTACCTGGTCTCGGTCACCTGGCCCTGGAAAGCCCCTCTGCTCAAGCTTCCTGAGAAGAAGGGGTTAAGCCTTGCAGCCCATTTGTCCTTGGAACTTTTCAGCTCAGCATCCCACCCTGGAATTTTCCTCTGAGCTACAAAGCCTGGCCAGCTGCCAAGTCATATATACATTGCCTCGTAGCCAGGCAACGCGGCGCTCTTTCTGGGAAGACTCACAATGTGGTCACTGTTTTGTAGATGCCAGGTTCCAGATGGAAGAAAGACTTTAATCCCCAGCTTTGAGGCTGTTTGCCACATTTCAGTCCTGAGATCCTGCTGGGGCCGGTTTTCCCTCTGACACTCCAGCACAGCCATTTTGTCACATTTTGTGTCTTATGTTTAAATTGAAGTGTAGAGTTGGGAAATCGGAGAGAAGACTGGAAGGAAGTTCAGAAACAAGAGGGATGGCACCTACATGTTAGGATAAAGAAGACACTGCCCAGGCTGGTGTGGTGCAGTTAACTGCAGCGTAAACCAAAAGGTGGCAGGTTCATTTCTGGTCAGAGCACATGCTGGGATTGCATTTCCTTCCCTGGTCAGGGCATGTACAAAAGGCAGTCGATGTTTTTCCCCCCTCTCTCTCCTTCCATTCCCATCTCTGTCTAAAAAGAAAAAGAAGAAAGATGAAAAAGACATGGGAGCAAAATGATAAATAGGTAAATGACAGAAGAGAGCAAGGCCAGAGAAGTGAGGAAAGGAGGCTCAACCTCCTGGGTGATTATGGAATACAAATCAAAGTAACAGGATGCTAGAATCAACTTTAAGACTAATTAAAAAATTAAAATACTGGTAAAGACCAGGGCTGGTGAGGGCAGCAGTATGTGGGCACTCTCATCCGTGGTGAGTGAAGACATGACCTTAGGACATGACCTCTTGGGAGGTGGTTTTGTAGGATTTAGGGCCATTTTGACTATGTATAATCTGTGACACAGAAAATGTATTTCCAGTATTCACAGACGCGCACGTTTTAGTTGAGAAGTGCAAATCCGTCTATCCATTGATATAGGAACAGAAGACCAAAATAGTATTGTATTCATACTGTGGAACTGTAAGCAGCTGTCCAAACAAAATTTCTGAAAGAAAAAATTAAACATTAATAGTGGTTGGTACTATGGGATGAAAAGTTGTCCAGGATTAGCCTGTTGATTCAAAAAACAACAACAAAAAAAACAAGTTGCTGAACAATGTGTGTGTATATACACACTCACATGTATATAACAGATCTATATGCACATACATGTATAATGTTTGATAGATAGAAAATGTTAATATTTTTGAAGGCTCTTCGTGAGACAGGTGCTATGCTGATGGGCACCAGAGAGAATGGGTTGGTAATTGTAACTGAATGTTCAAGAAGTCTTTGTATGCACACAAGTTTTGTTTTCTCTTGGGCAACTACCTGGGAGTGAAACAGCTGGCTCATGCAGTATGTGTGTATTTACATTCTTCTGTATGGTTCACAGGACCCTGAGTTAGTCTGCATGACAATGTACTGAATAATTTTTTTAGTATAAGTATGTCCCAAATCGTGCATGTGTTTGTTGTTTCTCTGAAATTCAAATTTAATTGGGTGTCCTCTTCTTGCTAAGTCAGGCAGTTCCAGCCCTCTCTCATTTCTTTGAGGTCTCAAATGTCATCTTGCCAGAGAGTTCTTCACTGAGTCCATCCCCACCTTGCATGTAACAGCAGCCCCTGTGCCTTCTCTAGAACCTTATCCAGCTTCCTTTCTTTCACGCCACTTCTCACAACCTGACACCATGTATCAGTTTCTTCATTCATTTCTATTTCCCCCAACTACAGAGGCACCAGCAACACAAGGTTAAGGATGCTGACTGTTCTGTTTTATCCCCAAGAACAGTACCTGGTACACAGAAGACAGTCAGATAGTATTTTGAATAAATCTCAACCTCAGCTTCTTGCTACAAGCAAGCCACAGCCCCTGTTGGAGGTTTTAAATGAAGAACAGCTGGTCTGCCAAGATTGTGTGCATACATGTGTATCTAGGCAGCTGTGTCCAAGGACATGACTAACTGCTAAGCCGCCCTGGATCTATGCATTACTTGGTCAGCACATTCTCTTCCCAGTAAAGCAGCTAAAAGCCCAGTGATGTTTTGTAACACTCACCCCACCCCATATGAAACACGTCCTCTAATCATTTCAGTTTACAGATGGATTTGAGGCACAGAGCTGTGGAGGACAGATCAAGGTTGGATGTGATGTTAGCTTTGTTTTGCAGAGTAGATGTTTTGCAGGACCCAAAATAGGGATCAAGAGGAAAAGTCCATTTGTAAGTGGAGGAGTGGACACAGTAACTTGGATGTAAGAGATCTGAGCCCCCACATTCAGTGGTATTTTGGGACTGGGGTTGAGGAGAGAGATCTGGGCTGCAGTTGGCACACACTGGTGGCTGGGCTGTGGCCTTAGGTGAGTTATATTCAGAAGAATGGTCAGTGAGGAAGGTAGGTAAGGACTCTCCGCACCATTTGTGGAGTGCCTGGATTCTCCTGGAAGGAGTATGAGTTCAGGCTGATCTCAACTGTGCACCTGAGAAAAACTTACCACCATGACTTAAATAAATAAGGGATTTATTTTTCTTCTACACATGAAGATGGATCGTTATGGTTCAGTGACTTCATTAAAGATCTAGGGTCACCCTGGTCAGGTAGCTGAGTTGGTTAGAGAGGGCTGGAACTGATGTGCCAAGGTTGTGGGTTTGATCCCTGGTCAGGGCACATGCAAGTATCAACAAATGAATGCATAAATAAGTGGAACAACAAATCAATGTTTCTTTTTCCCTCTCACTCTCCTTTCCTCTCTCGCTAAAATAAAAAAAGACACACTCTCCTTTTCTCTTTCTTCCTCACTTTTCATAGTGTAAGGCTCTCTTCTGCATGGTCACAAGATGGCCGCTACATTTCCAAGCATCACCTCCATATTTCAGGCAGAAAAGAGTAGAAACGACCATATACCTTCTTTTTATGAAGCTTTGCCTTTTATTCAAGAATGAATGCCAAAATGACTTTCTCCATGTCTCAGTGACAGTACTGGCTCATCTGCCCCATTCACACAGCTGCGAGGCATTTTTGAGGAGGTGGACATTTTTAACTGAGTACATTGCTGGGCTTTTAAAAAATCGGAGTTTGTTATTATTTTTTAAAAAGAGAGAAAATAGATATTGAGTAAGCATCCAGAGTGTCTGGCAGAGTCAGCAATAAAGTGGGAATAGAACTTGGAAAGAATTGGGTATGAACAGAGTCACAGAAACAGAGGTCTCTAAAAGGAGAGCTGAAGACGTGTTCACTTTAGGAGTCGAGGTCTGAAGAAGAGTAGAAAAGGGAATTAAATTCCTGTCTTCCTTATTAAATGCATATTATGGGCTGGAACATGTAGCAAACATATTTGAGTTAAGGATCAAAGAAGTAGAAAAGAATATCCATTAAATATCCATGTTTTTTCCCAGCCCCAGTCCACCTCCCTAGAGACAAGTACTGTTAACAGTTACAAGTTATCTCCATTTTTTCTGTTATCTTATTAACTTTAGGGAGACAGAGAGAGAGACATCGATTTGTTGTTCCACCCACTTACGCACCCACGGATTGATTCCTGCATGTGCCCTGACAGGGATCAAACCTGCAACCCTGGCACATTGGCAAGATGCTCCAACCAACTGAACTACTCAGCCAGGGCACACACTTCATCCTTATTATTTGCACATTCTATATTTGTCAATTTGCCTTCTCCCTAAATTATATTTTTAACCCCCAAATTAATACTGAGTTTCATATTCATGGACATGTACACGTGAACATTTCCAGCTGAGGTTGAATAAGGTGACAATGTTCGGCCTTCTGGTTTCAGCTCTCGTGCTATAATCACGTGTCCTTTCAGCAATCTATCTAGTGCCACATTTTTTTGCATTTTTGTTATTTTTGTTGGTGATTTGCCTGTTTAAAATGTCCCCCAAGCATAGAGCTAAAGTGTTGTCTAGAATTCCCAATTCAAGAGGGCCATGATATGCCTTGTGGAGAAAATGTTTTAGGAAATTTCTATTGCTGTGACATTTCTATATTTGTTTAATGTTTTAGATAAATGCCCTATAACATTTTTTAAATGTTTTAAATAACATTTCTCTATATTTCTATAACTTATTCAGGCATGAGTGGTAGTGCTCTTGGGCATGATGACTTCATTATTAACAAATCAACCATATACTACATTAAATAAGGTACCTTTAAATAAAATACACATAAAACTAATTTATGTGTGGCTCAGTTGATGAAAATGTTCTGGTTCAGTACTGGTTAACTCAGTGTTCACAGCAGCTTTATAGACCGTAACTATCAGGAACAACAAGAATTGACCCTATTTGTTTATCTTTCCAGAGATGTTCTGAGCATGTACCAGCTTCTGTATCTCTTTCTATATACTTATACTTCCCCCCACACACATAAACATGTGCGCATTATAGACATCATTTTACATGCTGACTTTAACACCTAACACTGTGTCTTGGTGATTGTCCTCTGTTAGTTCTGAGTTCTTCAAGAAGCAGACACTGAAACATTATTTGATGTGCAAGAGATTTCTCGGGGAAAAAGCTGTGAGGAAAGCTGAGAAGGAAATTTGGGGAGGCTTGGAGAGCCGTTGAATTCTGATGTAGGTCTGGCCCTGAGTAAAGAAGAGAGTGGAAGGGGAGGGGAGCTAGGGGGACTGGGTGAAAAATGTGAAGGGATTAAGCAAAAACAAAAACAAAACTCATAGACACAGACAATAGCATGGTGATTACCAGAGGGAAAGGGGGTGGGAGCAGGAAGAAAGGGTGAAAGGTGTTAAATAGTGATGGAAGGAGGCTTGACTTGGGTGGTGAACACACAATACAATATAGAGAAGATGTATTATAGGACTGTGCACCTGAAACCTATATAATTTTATTAACCAATGTCACCCCAATAAAATCCATCAATAATTTTTTTTGAAAGAAGAGAGTGGGTTTCAGGAGGTTGGATGGAAATGTCCTAGTTGGGAGTATAGTCATTCTCTGAATGTTCAACAAGCCTTTGGGGGTAGGGAGAAGTCCTCTAGCTAAAGTCACCTGCCAGAGGTCCCCCAGTTTCCCAGGAATTGATCTGCCCTTGTACCCTCACTGGGATCATCCTAGAGAGGCTATGGCAGCACCATTGTGGGCTGGATCTCAGAGTGTAACAGCTGGGCACTGGCCAACAGGCTCCCTATAGTAGGAGATTTGAGAGGTGTGTGCTCAGGACTACCACATCCTATATTGCTCCATGTCATGATGCTTCGTTTTTTAAAACAGCTAGAATAAATTTTGCTGAATGGATTTATCAAAGCTGATCAAACCAGTGCTGATTAGTTGGCTTTGAGGAGTTTCAGTCTCTTGCTTTGACAAACAGCACTATGGTGGAAAATCCTGTATGTGAGTCCTTTTATGAGAGTGTGTCTGCAACATGGAAACTCCAAAAAGAATTACTGCATCAACGTGTACATGACTTTGTAACTGTAATAAATATTTCCAGATTGCTGTCCAGAGTTCATGCCATTGCAAGTTATGGTTCTCCAACCATGCATGACAGTGGCTGACTCCCCACACTGTCTCCAACACAGTCTGTGATCAAGTTTTTAATTTCTGCCTACCTTCTAAGTGGGAGATGGGAAATGGTGGGTTGAGGTTTTGTTTGGGATTTCTTTTACCATGGGTGGGGTGGACCATGTTTTCACAGTATGAGAGACATTTGTGTTTCTTTTCTGTTGGTACTTAAATTTTCCTGAGTGATTATCTGTGTGTTGTCCATCCCTCCATTTGAATGTAAATGCCAGGAGGACAACAACTATGCCTGTCTGCCCGCTGTGGTACCCCAACATTCAGAAGACTGCCTAGCCCAGAGACGGGTGGTGTGTGGACAATCTCATGGCTGGTGATTTGAGGTGCTGGAAAGCAAACCCAGTTTGCTTGGTCCCTAATGCACTGCCAGGCGCAAGGGACCAGGTGGTTTACATCAAACATCCCTTTGATCTCTCGCTGCCTTTGCATGCATCGGTTCCCTATCTCATCCATGACAAGCCCACAGCTTTGAAGATAACAAGAAGTATCGACCTCCCTGTCCCATGACTCCAGAGTAGAGAAAAATGGATTTGAGCTAAGCATGGGCGGGTTGGAATGTTGGGGCACATCAAGGCAGAGCGGTTTGAGTTTTAACACATGGCCCAGTTTCCAGAGGCTAATTCGGCTCATCAACCTACCCTGGGAATTTCCTCTCAGCTCAAAAGCCAGGTCTGATTCCAAGAAATATATACATTGCAGTGTAATTAAGCAAGGGAACAGCGTCCTTGGAGCCACAGCACCATGTGGTCAGTATTTGGGAGACATCCACTTCCTGACAGTCAACAGATTTAAATACACCATCTGTCTTGCACATATTTCTCTGGAACTGTTTTTAGTCAGTTTCTCTCTCTAGTTTTCAGGTTCTGACAACCTTGTTTTCATTTTCTTTCCTTTTCTTAAAAGGACATAAGCCAGTATTTGCTTTTATTATTTTTTTTTATGAGCCAGGTTTGATTGTTGTGAGTTCACTTATATACCTTCATTTGTTCCACCAAAGTAAAAAGCAGACCTTTTTTTTTTCTTCCTGTTGGGTTTGTCATCAATGAATAAAAACTTACAAAATGGTGATTGGTTTTGGTTTTTGTCCTTGAACTGGTGGAGGGTCACCTTTTTTGTTTTTTAAGATAGGCACTGAAAAGAAAATTCATATGCAGGAGATAGGCAAAATGTGATAATGTACTTTTTTAAACTTTTGAATAGAATTATTGATGATGTACTCTTAAAACTCTGTTAACTTCAAATAATTCCATTTCTGTTTCTTCTTTAGGACATCAAAAAATCCCTTTGGGCAAATTCTTAAGGGAGGGCCATTTAGGATGGTATCTGTTTATGGTTTCTGTCCACCATTTGACACTTCAAGGCAAAAAACACAGGGCCCCTTGAAGCCTCTCTTGTTCACCCTGTGAACTCTTGTATGTGTGCTAATGAGTTCATACTGACATGGAATAAATTAGCTCAGTTTTAGGATACCATTCACAGAAACTTTCTAAAACTTGAAAAGTTGATTCTTTAAAAAATGTTTCTCTTTTATTTTCATTATAAATGCATTAAGACTCTTTTCATATAAAGAAAAGGAATTCCCTTTTTCATTCATGTAGATGATCTATTGTATCTTTCTGTTTCTGTAGCAGTCTCATGTCTTGATGTGGTTTTTCTAATTATTTACTTAAAACTGCTCCTAATTCTCTGCCCAACTTCCCTATGTTTTTTAAATCCTTACCCAAGGATATGTTTATAGATATTTAGAGACAGAGAAAGGGCAGAGGGAGAAAGAGAGAGAGAGAGAGGGAAACATCAATGTGAGAGAGAAACATCAATCGTTTGCCTCCCACACATGCCCTAACCAGGGATTGAACCCGCAACGTAGGTCTGTGCCCTGACCAGGAATCGAACCCACAGCCTTTTGGTGCACTAAAGAACACTCCAACCAACTGACCCACTTGCCAGGGCCTAACTTCCCTATTTTTAATTCTGCACACTCCTTGCTGATCCGTACCCAGTGCAATCGGGTCATGTAGTCTCATCAGCCTGTGTTGCTTCATAGGATACCATGAGCAGGTTTCCATCAACCGCCTTCATGCATGCTATCAGTCCATTTTTATTATAGCCACTATATACCAGGCCACTGCTTCCTAAATTTCCAGATTATATCTTCTGAGTGTTGGTCCTGACCTACTGAATATCAGTGTCCTCTTCAATCACACACTTGGAGATCTCCAGCAGGTGGGTTGGATCACAGCCCACATGGATCAGACATCTGTTATAAACTTGGTGCCCTGATCAAAAGTTTTCATTTAACCCTTTTGCGGAAACAATTGCTTCCCCCAAACTAACTTACTGAAAGTCAAATTTCCAAAGATGAAAATTTTAAACTTCCAATGCACTGGTTTTTTTCTCAAGCTTTTTCCTAGAAAAGGAATTTGAACTATTTCACTTCACGTCAATATCACGTACTTAACAAATATCTGTGGGTGTTTACTACAGACCAGGTACAGTTCTGGTGTTGAGATTAAAACAGTGAGTAAGGGTATGGGGGGGGAAACTAAAAATAAAACAAAATACTGAGTAAGAGCATAAGCTCTCATCCTTACAAGCATCCAGCCAAGTGGAGGAAACAGGTAACAAGTACACAAATAAATGTACAATACAATAATAGTATGGGTAGTATGTTAGGTAGTCATAAAAACATGTAGTGAGGTAATAAGAAAAGGCAGACAATTAATATAATGTAAAGCAATATAATGTAAAATAGTATAATTATACATAATGTACTATAATATAAGATATAATGTAATATGGAATCATGGTATATAATAATATAATATGTAACAAAATGTAATATTATATGATATAGTATATAGTAATGATACAGTATATAGTAATATAGTATATAACATAATATGATATAATGCAATACAATGTCATATGTAATAACATCATAATTAGTATATAGTAATCAACTATATAATGAAATATATTACACATGATATGATCTAGTATAAGTATATAATAATACAATATATAACAATATGGTATAATGTAATATGTTATGCATAATATAATAGTGTATAATAATTAATATTTAATATATAATGCAATAATGTAACACAATAATGTAATATACAATGTGATATGTAAATAATGTAACAACATAATGTAATGTGTGAGACAGTGAGAGAGGTATAGTGGGTTGAGGGGTAGAGGGGGGAGGACTATTCATGCACAGTCAGGTGGTAATAACTCAGCTGAAACTTGCTGCGATGACATGGGAGAAGAGCACAGGGAACAGCGAGTGCAAAGGCTCCACTCACGGACAACACACAGTGTGTTGGAGAAATGGAAGCGAGTTTGGAGTGGGAGGAAGGGAGTGAGCGAAATGGACAGCTCGAGGAGCTCAGAGCAGATCGGAGAGCCTTACTGATCACAGGGGACCTTGTGGGCACATGAGGAGTCTGGATTTTAGTGTGAGCACCAAGAGTGTGGATCACATTCTGAGTGTGATGAGAGGTCCCTGGCTGGTTTTACTCAGTGTGGTGACACACCTGACTTGCATTTGGCCTGTATAGGGGCAGAGAGAAAGGGGGTGGCAACTAAAGAGGGATTCGGGGCCTAGAAAGCACTGCTTTTTAATGTGGGGGATGTCACAGCCTGTCTGCATGTTGGGGGAAATGATCTAGTACAGGGGGAACACAACAGTTGATGCAGGAGAAAGGTGATGTCTGAACAACCTCTCTGGGCAGGTGGCCAGAGATTGGACGCGACCTTCAGGGAGAGGAGCTGGAAAGCATATTTGCCAAATGGACAACATGCCGAATTGAACGGTGGATTCGTGGTAAATGAATTTCTATTAAACACATATCAACATGACACTAAATCATGCTACACAGAATGGCGTTATCCGACCTCAAGGGTCATTGATGTCCCTTCTTTGATGTTTCGGTTTCATTTCAGTTGAAAGGATATAATTTTGGTTTTTCCCTAGCTTTTGTTTCACTTCGGCAGGTTTAGCTCAGCTTTGTAGCCTCCTATGCAAACCCAGCTCAGTCACACATCAGATTTGGGTGTGACTCTCACTTTACACACGGAACACATCTCAGATGATTAAAGCATGTCAAAGACATTTATGTGATCATGCTGGGTGACATATTTTATGTTAAGAGAATTTTAAAAAGCGAGAGAGAGTCATAAAAATGAGTAGGAAAATTGAATCCTGTTCTATTGTTTATAATATCCTTGACATTGCAGACTTACAGAATACTCTCTACTGAAACACTCAGAAATTCTCATTTTAAGATATAAAAATGCTCAGAACACAATGAAACAGTTGCAGCCAACGTAAATCTGAACTAAAACTGAACTTCCCTAAAATGAAACTAAAACCTTTGGTGGAATCATTCAAACATCCCCCATGTCTCCAGAAGCTGCCTTTCTAAGGAAATTGCTTTGACTGTGAGAATAAGTTAAAAGAAACACAGTTTTTGTTGTTAAGTAGATGAACGCAGTGAATTTGGCCATTTAGAGAATTCACCATGCAGGAAAAATGGTCATTTGGAGAACCGATTTTCAGTGAATTGACTTCGAGCCGGTACTGTCTAAACATTATATGGCCTGTGTCTGGGGTTGGTTTAAAACATATCGTTAAAATGTTCAGGCACGTCTTCCTATACACTCCTCTCTATCTGGGACATATTTCACTGTGAGATAAGGAAATTCCTATGGCTTATAAAGAACAGAGCCTGGATATAAATTAAAGTTGTTTGGGTAAAAGCTTATGGGCACGAAAATGGGGTATTTAGATAGAAAGAAAGAAAAAGAAAGAAAGAAAGAACGAAAGAAAGAAAGAGAAAAAAAGAAAGAAAGGAAGGAAGGAAGGAAGGAAGAAAGAAAGAAAGAAAGGAAGAAAGGGAGGGAGGGAAAGAAATCCTGTTGCCAGCTGCTAGCTCAGCATATCGCTCTGCTGGAATCTTGCCCAGGCCAAAATCTAGCTGCCATCCTTACAATATACACACTGCGAGGATGTCAGTGTTCTAGAACACACAACCCCATGTGCCTGGCATCCAGGAGTCCCGGACAACAGACTTAACTACACTACCCTTTTGCAACCCTGTCAATGGAAACTCTATTAGTTTTCAGTTTTATTCTTTGTGACTTTCGTGTTCTGATAACCCTCTTTTTTCTTTCTTGATTTTTTTCTTTTTTAGGTTTTATCGATTCTTAGAGAGAGGGGAAGGAGGAAAAAGAGAGGGAGAGAAATAGCAATGCGAGAGAGAAACATCCATGGGTTGCCTCTCACACGCACATATCCTAATTGGGAATTGGGGACCAGGCGGGCAACCCAAGCATGTGCCCTGACCGAGAATCGAACTGGTGACCTTTAGCTTTGCAGGATGACGCCCAACCAATTGAGCTACATGGTCAGGGCTCTTTCTTTTTCTTTCTTTCTTTTTTTTTTAACAGAAGCCTATATTTGTATTTATTTACTCCTGGGTTATCTTCAGTGTTTCCCAAATTAATTTATATGACTTCATGGATTCCACAAAAGGAAAAGTATCACCTTTTGTTTCTTCTGGTTATGGTCACAAAAGTTAAGGACTGTCTACATTGAATTTGATTTTATTCTTGGATGGGGAAAGCTTTCATCCTTCCCCCATTTTTCAGATGGACAGATGCAGAAAAAACAACTGATACCCCAGAGTTGGTAAAATTGGGTTGGTTATTTGTTCTTCAAATCTAATAAAACCCAACCGACCTGATAACTAACTGCAGTTCTACTTCCCAGTTTAACACTTCTAATAGTATATATTTCCATGAGTTTTTAGCTTTCACAACCATTTAAGTATTTTGGGAACTATTTTTTGTGTGGGTAATGGGGGAAGAACATTCGATGCTTCCCACATTTGTGCTGGAATTCATACTAACAAATTCCAGATGAAGCTATAGAGAACAGCAGAAGAAATTAGCTCAGTCTTTTTTATTCAAAGCCAGCTGGCTCTATGTGTAAATACATTTATTCTGAACATTTTTGGTTTCTGTTTTAAATTGGAATAAATATATGCTCTGTGTAACAGAGCAACCATTTGCTTCCCCTTTCTGTAGAATCACATGCCAGCCTCATTTTTTGGTTCCTTTTATTCTAATTCTTTGTTTTCATCACTTACACTGAATTTTGTATCAATCAAAAATAATAATTTTTTTTTTGCAAACAAACAGTATCAGGCAAGCATAAAAGTTTCTCATTTATTAAAATGTTTCCTTGGCCAACAGACATATGAAAAAATGCTCAGCGTCACTAATCATCAGAGAGAAACAAATTAAAACCACAATGAAATATCACCTCACACTTGTCAGAACAGCTATCATCAATAAATCCACAAACAAGTGCTGGCGAGGATGTGGAAGAAAGGGATCCCTCATGCACTGTTGGTAGGAATGCAGGCTGGTCCAGCCACTATGGAAAAAAGTGCAAACTTTCCTCAAAAAATTAAAAATGAAACTTTCTTATCACCCAGAAATTCCACTTCTGGGTATTTACCCAAAGAAAACCAAAACACTAATTCAAAAGGATGTGTGTACCCCTCTGTTCACTGCAACATTATTCACAATAGCCAAGATATGGAAGCAACCAAAGTGCCCATCAATGGAAGAATGAATATATACATACATATTCAGTGGACTATTTTGGCCATGAAAAGGAATTAATTTTACCATTTGCAACAACATGGTTGGACCTAGAGGGTATTATGCTCAATGAAATAACCCAGTCAGATAAATACAAATACCATATGATTCCACTCACATGTGGAATCTAAAGCACGAAATAAATTAACAAGCAAAATAGAAACAGACTCATAGACACAGAGAACAGGCTGATGGTTGCCAAAAGAAAAATATGAATTAATAAATAAACAAATGAACAAACAAACAAATAAATATTCCTTCTTGTTTTTGACTCATGTCTTTACAAAGCCTCAGTGAAAGCTATTATTGAATACCAGGCACCCTGCTAACTGTTAACAGGTATTCTTTTATTTGTCCTTCCGAAGAAAACATCAGGGGTAGATTTTACAATCTCCTCTTATACATGAGGAAGGTGAGGCTCTGAGGCATGACATGACTTACTTATGTTAAAAAAAAAAGACAACAGGCCCCAAATGGAGTCACTTCTGCTAAGCCCCACGTCACCAAAACCGAGAAGTCATATCTAACTTCATTAGTTTCAGCCTCCCCCAGGAATGGAAACTCAAATGAGTTCATCTGGAATTACCTGCTCAGCACCACTGAGGTCATCTACCTGAAAGACCCTGCCACCCACTAAGGGTGGATGACCTTGCAACCCACTTTTTTGTCTAGTAGAACTTTCTTGTTCTTGTTCCCTTCTGCTTATGAAAGTCTTCCACTTAGTATAGCTCCTCGGAGCTCCTTTCTATCTGTTAGATTGGATGCTTTTTTGAATAAAGCCAATAAGCTCTTTAAAATGTACTCAGTTGGATTTTTTTTAACACCCAGTTACACAGCTAAAATACAGAAGATTTTGGATTCAAACCCTGGTTTGCATAAACAAAACTAAAACTGAATGTTGTTTCAGTTTGTTTTGATTTTTGTTTTGCTTAATAATACCTCATAAGCATGTTTCCATTTTCTTTTTAAGTTAAGCAGTGCACTTCTTTTTTTTATTTTTCATTTATTGATTTATTTTAGAGCAAGAGGAAGAGTGAGAGAGAGAGAGACAGAATAAGAGAGAGAAAAACATCTATCCGTTGTTCCAGTCATGTATGTCTTTATTGGTTGCTGCTTGTATGTACCCTGACTGGGGATCCAACCTGAAACCTTGGCATATTGAGACAACATTCTGACCAACTGAGCTTACTGGCCAGGGGAGCATGTTTCCATTTTTTAATACTTGATTAATTTTTTCATTTAAAAAGTATTGAGTGCTGACTGGTGTGGCTCAGTGGCCTGGGCATCATCCCACAAAACAAAAGGCGGCTTGATTCCCAGTCAAAGCACATGCCCTCACAGAAACAAAAGGCAACCAATCAATGTTTCTCTCTCACATCCATGTTTCTATCCTTCTCTTTCTCCCTCTCTTCCCCCTTCTCTAAAAAATACATATTTTTTTTTACTTTTATTTATTTTTAGAGAGGGGAGGGGAGGGAGAAAGAGAGAGAGAGAAACATCAATGTGTGGTTGCCTCTCACATGGCCCCCACTGTGGACCTGGCCAGCAACCCAGGCATGTGCCCTGACTGGGAATCGAACCTGCGATGCTTTGGTTCGCAGCCCGCACTCAATCCACTGAACTACGCCAGCCAGGGCAAAAATACATATATTTTTTAAAAAATGTATTGAACCCTGGCTGATGTGACTCAGTGGACTGAATGCTGGCCTGCAGACCAAAGGGTTGTGGGTTTGATTCCCAGTCAGGGCACATGCCTCAGTTGCAGGCCAGATACCAAGTAGGGGGCACATGAGAGGCAACCATACATTGATGTTTCTCTCCCTCTAATTCTCTCTTCCTTCCCCTCTCTAAAAAGAAAAATAAATAAAATCTTTTTAAAAATGTATTGATTATAGTCTCTGGCCAGGTAGCTATCTCTCTTTCTTCCATTCTCTCTTTCTCTCTAAAAATCAATTAAAAATTATTTTAAAATTAAAAAATAAAAAATATTATCAAAGCTCCAGAAAAAATACAACTAAGCGATGAAGAAATAGCCAGTGTATCAGAGGCACACTTCAAAACACTGGTTAAAGGGATGCTCCAGGAACTCGCTGGGTACTTCAACATCATAAGAAAGACCCAGCCAGCAATGAAAATTGCATTGTGTGAAATAAAGAAAAATCTACAGGGAACCAACAGTGACAGGAAGGGAACCAGGACTCAAATCAAGGGTTTGGGCCAGAAGGAAGAAACATTCAACCAGAACAGAATGAAGAAAAATAATTCAAAAAAATGAGGAGAGGCTTAGGAACCTCCATGACATCTTTAAATGTTTCAACATCTGAATCATAAAGGTGCCAGAAGGAGAAGAGGAAGAGCAAGAAATTGAAAACTTATTTGAAAAAATAATGAAGGAGAACTTCCCAAATCTGCAAAGGAAATAGACTTTCAGGGAGTCCGGGAAGCTCAGAGAGTCACAAAGAAGTTGGATCCAAGGAGGAACACACAAAGGCACATCATAATTACATTACCCAAGATCAAAGGTAAGGAGAGAATCTTTTTTTAATATTTTATTTATTTATTTTTAGAAAGAGGGGAAAGGAAGGAGAAAGAGAGGGAGAGAAACATCAATGTATGGTTGCCTCTTCTGTGCTCCCCACTGGGGTCCTGACCTGGCCTGCAACCCAGGCATGTGCCCTGACTGGGAATCAAACAGGTGACCCCTTGGTTTGCAGGCTGGTGCTCAAACCACGGAGCCACACCAGCCAGGGCATAAGGAGAGAATCTTAAAAGTAGCAAGAGAAAAGTAGAGAGTTACCTACAAAGGAGTTCCCATAAGACTATCAGCTGATTTCTCAAAAGAAATCCTGTAGGGAAGAAGGGGCTGGAAAGAAGTATTCAAAGTCATGAAAAGCAAGGACCACCTACATTCAAGATTATCCTATCCAGCAAAGCTATCATTTAGAATGGAAGGGCAGATAAAGTGCTTCCCAGATAAGGTTAAGTCAAAGGAGTTCGTCATCGCCAAGTCCTTATTATATGAAATGTTAAAGGGACTTATCTAAGAAATAGAAGAAGATCAAAACTGTGAACAGTAAAATGACAACAAATTCACAACTATCAACAACGGAACATAAAAAGCAAAAACTAAGCAAACAAGTAGAACAGGAACAGAATCACAGAAATGGAGATCACATGGAGAGTTATCAGTGGGGGAGTGGGAGGGGAAGAGAGGGGGAAAAGGTACAGAGAATAAGTAGCATAAATAGTAGGTAGAAAATAGACAGGGGGTGGTTAAGAATAGTATAGGAAATGTAGAAGCCAAAGAACTTATATGTATGACCCATGGACATGAACTAAAGGGGAGGGAATGCGAGTGAGAGGGGGTGTGCAGGGTGGAGGGGAATTAAGGGGGGGAAATGGGACAACTGTAAAAGCATAATCAATAAAATATATTTAAAAAAATAAAAATAAATAGCCCTGGCTGGTGTGGCTCAGTGGATTGAGTGCCGGACTGTGAACCAAAGGGACACCAGTTTGATCTCCATTCGGGGCACATGCCTGGGTTGCAGGCCAGGTCCCTGGTTGGGGTGCTCCAGAGGCAACCACACATTGATGTTTCTCTCCCTCCCTTCCTCTCTCTAAAAATAAATAAATTAAAAAATAAAATAAAAATAAATAAAAACTATTGATTATAGGACTACCATGTGCTAGGTAGGGGACATAATCAATACAATATCTACAGTGGCTACAGCAGGGTATGAGAATAGGCCACCCCAAAACATGCCTCTTTGGCATATGGAGTATCTTGAACCAAAGGCCATAGAGACCTGGTGGATGCAGGAAAAGCTCTCAATCAGGGTACAAATTTTCCTTTGGTACAGAAAATTTACATGTATACACAAAAAATTCCCATTTGTTGAGATGTCTTAACATCTCTTATCAGTGGAGAAGGCAATCACTCAGATCTGCATAACAGACCTTCCTGAATAGCCTTCCTGTGCCTTGCTTTTCCCAGTCACCTCCTGGCCCCCCCCAGAAGCACTTGTGTGGTACAGTGAACATGTGGGCGGGGGGCAAGCCTGTGAGACAGACCTGCTGGCAAGAAAGCCACAGTAAACACATAGGGTATCAATAAGGAGTCTGAGTGAAGATGGTGACGATGGCTTCAAGAGAAAGAATACTGTGGATGAGGGATCGGACAGGGAAGGGAGGGGCACTTGGTGAGGAAGAGAGGTCAAGGATGGTCTCTGTAAGTGTGGCTGACCTCTGGGTGTGGCTTGAGTGCTGAGAAGGCAGGGATGTGTGTGTTTGTGTATCTGTCTGTGTTGTGTGTGTGTCTGTGTTGTGTGTGTGTCTGTGTTGCTGTGTGTGTCTGCATTTGTGCTGTGGGAGAGCACCTCAGAGAGTGGGCCTCGAAGGCCTTGTGGGAGAGGGTATCTCAGCCCTAAAGTAGTGGAAACCACCAGAGAAGCTTCCTCCCCAGAAACCAGGGGTGCTGCTTGCAGGGTGGGGTGCACGGAAGGCAGAAGCTGGGTAGGGAAGCCCCTGGGGCTGACGTCACCTCCAGGAGAAGAGAGGCTGGTGTCTTGGAGGACAAGGGAAGCTGACACATGCCTGATGAGCTGAGGAGAGAGGAGTGGCCAGCCCTGAGGAGCAATGGTTTCCATGGACTATAAGGTTGTCCAGAGGAGTGGTGGGGTCTCTGAGGCATCTCTTTGCCTCGCTGCTGCTCCTCCTTCTTCAGGGCAGCCTGGGTCACGGGGGGAGCATGGCCAAGGAGCAGAGAGGAGACCTGAGGAATCCGACCAGGCACCATGGTTCTGCTCCACCACCACCTCCACACTTCCCAGGGTCCTGCGTCAGCTCCAGTCCTCCTGCCTCACCGGGATAGGGGCCCTAAAGCCTCCAGCTGGAACCTGACCTGCCTGTAGATGCAATACAGGGGTGAGCACTCCAGCGCCTCCCCTCCTCTTCATTCTGCTCCCTAGTCTACCCTGCCAGCCCACATGTTGCCAGATTCAGCTGCAACTTCTCTGTCCTCATCCTCCTCAACTTCTCAGCAACATTGGAAAAACATCCTTTATTACTGAAGAACTCATTACACCTTTCTTCAGTGACCCCCCCTCATTATCCTCCAATTTCTTGTCCTTTTTTTTTTTTTAGTTTTTAATCCTTACCCAGGGATATGTTTATTGGTTTTAGAGAGAAGGGAGAGAAACATCAATGTGAGAGGGAGAGAGAGAGAGAGAGAAACATTGATGTGAAAACATCAGTTGGTTGCCTCCCATATGCACCCCAACCAGGGATAAAACCTGCAACCTAAGTACTTGTCCTGCGAGGGGGTGGAACCCACAACATTTTGGTGTATGGAATGATGCTCCAACCAACTGAGCTACCCAGCCAAGGCATGTTCCAGTTTCCTTGGACCTTCTTGTTCATGGGCATGGGCTAGTTTCCTCTCCCCATCTTGACCTTTAAAAGTGTGTGTCTCTTAAAGGCTCAGTTCTGGGCTGTCCACATCCTCTGCTTGTTCAATTTCATTGGGCCCATGGCTTTATACATATGCCCCTGTCTCCCATGTTTCTGTACTCACTCAGGCTTCACCTTCAAGCTCCCCCATCTCATCTATCCAAACACCCACTTGACATCTTAATTTCTGTTACGTGCTCCAAGCTGTGGTAGCCAGACTCCAAGAAGGCCCTGAATATCCTGGCCTCCTATTACTCCTGGGCTCCTGTAGTCTCCTCCTCCATGGCCTTTGGGACTGTGGAATCCCGTGGAAACAACAGTGTGACTTCTGGGCCTTGGTTGTTAAGGGCACTGCCCTGTCCATGTTGGCTTCTTGGATCATTTGATCTAGATGAAACCAGTTGCCCTGTTGTGAGGACACTCAAGCAGCTCTAGGAAGATGTGCATTTGGAGAGGAACTGAAACTGCCCACCAAGAGCCCACACTAATTTTCCAGGATGAGAGTGAGCCCCCTTGGAAACAGACCCTACAGCTCCAGTCAAGCCTTCAGATAACAAGTCTCATGAGACATCTCAGGCCAGAGCTACCCAGCCAAGCTTGTCCCAAATGCCTGACCCACAGAAACTGTGAGGGACAATAGTTGAGTGTTGTTAGAAACCACTAAGTTTTGGGCAATTTGTTTTGCTGAGATAGATAACTAATACTTAGACCTATCACAGTTCAAGTGGAAGTCTTGGGTCCTCGCCCTACAACCAACAAATCAATCCCACTTCTGCATAAAAGTCCATCAGATTTCTCTGCTATCCACTCAGTTTCTCCAGTCAGAAATTCATGAATAATTCTTTTTTAAAATTTTTATTTATTGATTTGAGAGAGAGGAAGAAAGGGAGAGAGAGAGACAGAGACAGAGAGAGAGAGAGAGAGAAAGAACCATCAATTTGTTGTTCCAGTACGTGCCCTGGCTGGGGATTGAACCTGTAACCTTGGCACATTGGGAGGATGCTCTAACCAACTGAGCTATCTAACCAGAGCCTCATTAATGATTCTTGTTTGATGGCTTTTCTTTCCTCTCCCCATCAACTAATTCAAGCGTGGTTAGTTCTACTTATAAAATGGTATCCATCAAATTCTCTCTATTGTCATGGTTCCACCCTCACCCAAGAAACCATCATCTCTCACCTGGACAAGCACATGTGTAACTGGTTTCCTTGCTTCTGGTCTTGGCTTTCCTCTACAATCCATTCTCCATACTTCAATGAGAGGGACGGTTTTTATCTGTATATTTCATCATGTTACACATTATCCCTCTGAATTAAAACTTTCCAATGGCTTTTCATCACTCTGAATATAAAAACCAACTTCCCCACAAGTCATCTGATGGTCCTCTTCATTTTGGCTTTGATGTCCAGTTTTGGGGTTCCAAGGGAGATGGTAGATGTTTTCATGTTTTTCAAAATTTGAGTTTCTTCTTCCTTTTCTTTTCCTCTTTCATCTCCTCCTCCTCTTTTCTTCCTCTCTCTGCATATCTTTTGCCTGCATTCCTATTTTAAGGTTATTTTTTAAATTTATTGACTCTCTTGGTGCTCAGTATCCAAATATGTATGCTTTGCATCTACATTTTGTGAAATTTCAACTCAGATGCCCATCAAGTCTTGTTTGTGATGGGATTTCCCCTGACCCTCGTTTTTCCAGTGTTTGTAGGGACAGATTGTTAATGTTTTCTTTTATATCCACTGGCTTCTTTGTTAAGTTTCACAGGGCATTCCCCTCCCTATGATTATCAAAATATTCACCTCTGTTGTCTTATGCTGAAGCAAGCGTAGGAACTCTATCTGCTCTAAACATTTCCTTCCATACTCAGCTCAGACTTCACTCAGAGTCCTTCAGCAAGCAGTTACTACCAGCAAGATTGAGACCAAACCCTGAACACAAAAGAGGGTCGAGTTGGGGGTGACTATTTAAAAAGCAAAGTATCTCTGAAAACTGGCAGTTAGAATGTCAGCTTCATCCTGCTTGCCAAATAAAATGCAAGGCAGCCACCCACCATGGAATTTCGCTCTGATTAATGACCTACGAGTGCCCGGCTCAAGTCCAACCTCCATATGCACAGACATCCAACTCAGGAAGCGAACAGTTTTCCCAGAAACAGCACAACATGGCCAGTATTCTGGCGATGTCCATTTCTAACCCATAAAAAAATATTTAATACTAGCCATCTGTTTGTAGATTCCATCCTAGGGTCATGTTCCATAAGTGGGTTTTCTCTGGTTTTCTGGGGGTGAAAATCTTGTGTTCTCATTTTGAGATGGGTGTTTGTTCCAAATGCCTACCATGCATAGCCCACAGCCCACAGTTTTCCATATGTATGAACCATATGGCAATCTACTTCCAGGCGTGTGTGTTGAACTAAATTACATAAACATCAAAATAATAACTCAAATAGTGTTTACATTTTCAATCTTTGTTTGTCTGTACCTAACTTTATTCATTCCTAGATACATGCATTCAAAGAAGGTGTGTGATTTTTCCCAATAGCTGCCTTGTGTAATAGTGGCCATCATTGTACAAATACCTCTTGACAGGATGAGTCCCATAGCCTTCCGACCTCCAACCAGACTGTCCCCCACCCAAGCCCCTTCTACGTGGAAATTCTGGAGTTCTATCTACTTACAGATTCTCAAAAAGAATTGGGCCCTGGCTGGTGTGGCTCAGTGGATTGAGCGCCAGACTGCGAACCAAAGGGTCGCAGTTTTGATTCCCAGTCAGGGCACATGCCTAGGCTGTGGGCCAGGTCCCCAGTAGAGGGCGCGCGAGAGTCAACCTCACTGGTGTTTTTCTCTCTCCCTCCCTCATCCTCTCTAAAAATAAATAAAATCTTAAAAAAAAAAAAAAGAATTGGGTATCCACAGAGCGATGGAATCTGCTGAGGGGCTCAAAGAGTGGGATGTGACCAAGCATCCCTTTGCAAAATCTATTCTTCTAAGGAAAACAAATGGAAGGGCAGAGGTGGTATTAGAGGAGACCAATGAAGAGATGGTTGCAGGACACAGGGAAGAGATGATGGAGATGTGGATGAGATGGGGCAGTCAGGGAGACAGAGAGGTGTTGTAAATGAAGGAACATGGACACCTCCATTCATCAGATATGGTCTACAGTGCTTCCGTGTTGAGTGGTTGAGTCAGAGACCACATGGCCCACAAAGTCTAAAATATTTACTAGGTGGCTCTTTGCAAAAAAAGTTTGCCCACCCTAAGTATAGAGTCTAATGCTTCAGAATTTTGCAATGACCCAGCTTCGAGGAAAATTCCATGGAGCGTCTCCCAACATAGTTGGTACCTCCAAATTCCTCTAATAAAATCTGTGGTCACCATGGCTTGTGGGCTGTCTTCGGGTGGGTGGAACTTATAAGCAACAAGGATCAACTGAAAGGGTTGGCAAGGGGTGACTTGGCTGTATTTTCCTTTGAGAAGAAAGAATAGTTAGGGTTGTTTTGCAAGTAATAAATAGGGGAGGCTAATGCAAAACCTGTGTCTGAGGCAGAATCAGTAAGACTTGGGGATGAAGTGGCCATAGAGCCGCAGAGACAGGAAATTGGTTTTGATGTTCATAATTTTCCCAGGACAGATGAGGGACAGGTGAGTGACATAAAATATATTACTAGAATTAATTTTAATTGTTTTTTTCCTTTTAAATACATGGCTACTAGAAAATGTTAACTTACATACATGGCTCTGGACAACCCTGGATTAAAGAGAATTATGACCTAAGATTCTGATTGACTAGTTTTCTTTTGAAGGAAACAATTCAGTGGCATTTAGTGCATTCACAATGTCATATAAATAATCCCCTCTACCTGATTCCAAGATATTTTTGTCACCCCAAAAGGAAAACCCCAAAACCACTAAGCAGCCACTCCCCAACCCTCCTCCAGCCCTTGGCACTTGAGCATGTGAGGCACCTAGAAAAAGGTTTGGGGTGCAGACAGAAACTGGAGGATCAGTAGGCAGACGTGAGAATGTGAAGAGAGAGTCTATCTCAGGACTGAATGTGGAGAAAATAGCCAGAGATCTGAGGACCCCACATGAAGGTCTCTTCTATCTCTCATTTCCATGGGAACTAATGGGGAGAACATTACCAACCCCAAAAGGTGTTAGTCAGTGGTTCAGACCAGTGGTTCTCAAACTTGAGCCAACATCAGACCCACAGAGTTGGTTCATTGAAGTCAGAGATGGGACCTGAGGAAGTGGATGTCTATCAAGTTCCCACCTGGTGCCAATAATGCGGCTGGCTCCCGACACTATCCTTGGAGCCACAATGTATAGGTAGTGGTTCCTCCATATTTCACTATCCCCCATCCCCATTTACTCCTTCACCCTCCTCACTCATCTTCAATTCATTAAATACCCCAAGTCATGCTTTCCTCGTGTGGGCAGAATTTTCAGTGTATAAGAAACTGCTCAGAAATCGGGAACCACAGCTGCGGGGAGGGTGGGCATGCATCCTCCTGAAGTCCTCCCCATCCCCCAACAGGCAATTTTCTTCGTTCTGCTGCACACCTATAGCACTGCACCGGGCTTATCCGTTGCCGTGGAAACTGCTGGCTGGTGTGGGGGCTGGGGAGGCAGCCGTGGCCTTGGCGTTAAGATGCAGAAATGGGAATTTTCCAGGCTGTAGGAGATAAACAGGCAAGGTTTGAAAAAACAACAACAAAAATCTCAGTACATCATTATCATGTTTCTATGCTTCTTGGAAGAGGGAAGGACAAGTATAATTGCACTAGGGAGCAAACTCTTCCCTGAGGTCAGAAATCTAGAGGAGGTATGCTCACCTGGCTGCGGTGTGCACTGAGTTAGAGCTGGTCCAGCTCAAAGCAATAAGCAGTAAACAGGCAAAGAAAGAAAAGCCTTTCAAACAAGGGCACCGAGGGAAATATCACCCCAAGGTGTGCTGGACAGCTTGGAGGTGTTCTATGCATAGCTTCATTTTTTTTTATGTGTGTGTGTGACTTCCTTTCATTAGGCCATAAATCTGGTTCTCAAGATGTATTCGTATTGAAGCGCATGGCTTTGAGTCATTCATTTAAATAGCTACAAGGCATTCTATTACATAGATAACTCTGTTTTTTTTATTGTTGTTGTTGTTGACACTATTACAGATGTCCCCTTTTTCCCTCCTTGGCCCACCTCCACCCAGCCCCCATCCCTGGCCTTCATTCACCACACTGTTGTCAGTGTCTATGGGTTATGCATATATATTCCTTAGCTAATCCCTTTGCCTTTCATCCAGTTCCCCTTCCCCTCCCCTCTGACGGATACCTCTATTTTATATATCTGTTCTCTTGTTGGTGAACATGTAGATTCCACACCAGCACCCCCTCCCCACCCCAGGTTTTTGCTCTTACCAAGACTGCTAGAGATGCTGGCACACAAGTATTTATTCATCAGATAAATGAAAGTTGCCAGTGTCCATTCTGGTATTTGTCTCCTTGCTCACACATGGGAGAGCTTCCCCAGGGCTATTTGTCCAGCAGAATTAGTGGCTGGTAAGGAATTTATCTTTTTCATCTGTCTAACATGTTACCAAATCATATACCCGATGAGTAGTTGATTGATTCTCTTTCCCCTCCATTAAAAGGAAGCTCCAGGAGAGCAGACTTTTTCTATTTGGGTCTCCATCGTGTCCCCAGGGCTTTCAGAGTGTGTGATAGATAGTAGATAATTCAGTACAGCTTCTAGGTAAGCAATGAACATGGAAACATAAAGAAATGAAATTATTTCTGCCCCAAGTTGACATTGTGGCACATACGGTATGAACTCATATATGAGTTCTTATCCTTTATTATATAACATGCCCTTGAGATATTAAATATTTTAATTAAATTTATTGACATAACATTGGTTAATAACATTATATAGATTTCAGTCCTGGCTGGTGTGGCTCAGCGGGTTGAGCGTCAGCCTGCAAAGCAAGAGGTACCAGTTCAATTCCAGGTCAGGGCACATGCCTGTGTTGTGGGCCAGGTCCCCAGCTGGGGCATTCAAGAGGAAACTGAGGGATGTTTCTTTCTCACATTGATGTTTCCCTCCCTCTCTATCTCCCTCCTTTCCCCTCTCTCTCTAAAAAATAAATAATAAAAAAATAAATTTCACATGTACAACTTTATATTACATCTGTACACTCCATTGTGTGCTCACCACCCAAAATCTAATCTCTTTCTGTCACCATATATTTTACCCCCCTTTAGATATTCTTTTTAGAAAACCATTTATTTGTTTTTGAAGAGTTGTTTTTATTTCAAACAGTTTGAAGTCTGTCCCACATAGGATCACTGCCCCAGTTCTCACTCTTGGGGATGTTCCATGCCCTTAACTTTAGTTTCCTGTATTCACACAGACATACTGTCCTAACCCCTGTGTGGCAAGCGGCTTCTGTTGGGGTCCAGGTGGGAGGGGTAGGTTCCCAGTAGTGAATTATTGGATCAAATATTAGGCACATTTTTTAAAAGATTTTATTTCTTTTTAGAGAGTGCAGAAAGGAGGGAGAGAAACGTCAATATGTGGTTGCCTTTCAAGTGCCTCCTATTGGGGACCTGGCCCACAACCCAGGCATGTGTCCTGACTGGGAATTGAACCAGGGACCTTTCAGTTTGCAGGCCGGCACTCAATCCACTGAGCCACAACAGCCAGGGCACGTTTTAAGCTTTTATAATCATTGCCAAAATGTCTGCAATATCTACTGCCAGCTTGTGAAGGCAATATTTTGTCATCTTCTGGTCCTCCTTGGGTGGTGTCAGTCCCTTCATCTTTACCTGCCTGGTAAGGGAAAAATGCTGTCTCATTTTAGTTCCCAAGTCCAGGTTTTGGAAACCACGGGAGAGGGGAGAGGTGGGGTATCCCCTCTTGTGAACTAATATTTGAACAGGACTAGACCCAGGGTTAGTAAAACTTTACAGTCTGGGGCCCACTTGGATAAAAAAAAAAGTACAAAATAAAAAGTACTAACACAGGGTACAAAAGTGAAATTTTCTTCACAATGATATGTACAGAAATCACAATAATCCACTCAAAATACCACTTAATTGCTCAAATGCCATAAAGTATCACAAAGTCAAAAATGTTTTATGAATGAACCCCTTGACACACTTCTAAAATATTTTTTCTCCTGTGTGGTTTTGTTTTGGCTACATACTCATCTATTACCTCCTCTTATGAAAATAATTTTGCGACACAATTTGTTTTTTCTTAAGAGATAATGAGGGCAGTAATGTAGCTTTTGCTCTGGAATGGTGAACAAAAAGACAAGTACGGTTAGGAGGTGCCCGGAGTTGTCAAATTCAGAGAGACAGAAGGCACAGTGGTGGTTGGTGGGGGTGGAGGTAGTTGTTTAATGGGTCAGAGTTTCTGTTTTGCAAGATGACAAACTTCTGGAGGTTGGTTACACAACACTGTGAACGAACTTAACACTACTGGATGGTACACTAAAAGAATGGTTGTGATGGCCTTGGCTGGTGGGGCTCAATGGACCTGAGAACTGAAACATTGCTGGTTCAACTCTCAGGGCACATGCCTAAGTTACGGGCCAGGTCCCCTGGTGGTGGGCAGCTGGGGGCATTTGAGAGCCAGCCCATCGATGTATCTCTCACACATCAATGTGTATCTCCCTCTCTGCTCCCTCCCTTTCCCTGTCTCTAAAAAATTAATAAATAAAATTTTAATAAAAAAGAATGGTTATGATGGTAAATTTTATGTTATATGTATTTTACCTCAATTTAAGATGTTTTTCTTTTGCCTTGGCTGGTGTGGCTCAGTGGACTGAGTGCCAGCCTGAGAACCAAAGGGTCACTGGTTCGATTCCCAGTTAGGGCACATGCCCGGGTTGCTGTCCAGGTCCCCAGTAGGGGGCATGCAAGGGGCAGCCACACATTAATGTTTCTCTCCCTCTCTCCCCCTCCCTTCCCCTCTCTCTAAAATAATTAATTAATTAATTAATTAAGCTATTAAAATAATAAAAAATGAAATGTTATATTTTAATTTATATATTTTTAATTTTTCAATTACTGTTGACATTTAATATTATTCTATATTAGTTTCAGATGAACAGCGCAGTGGTTAGACGATTATGTACAAGGAGAGGCCAAAAAACCCCAGAATTTATGTATGAAAAATTGTGTATGTATTCTTGAATGTTTAAATTTCAGTCACCTTCAAAGTACTTTCCATTTGACACAATACAGCTATCGAGACTTTTTTCCCACTGCTCAAAACAGTTTTGGAACTCATCGATTTTGAAGACTTTTAGTGCTTCTGTCATTTTTTGTTTCACCTCTTCCACATCGGCAAAACATTTCCCTTTGAGGACTTTTTCAGGTAAATAGGGAGGGTGGGGCACGGGGGTCGTGCGTTTTTTGGTCAAAAACTGCTGAACGCTCAGTGCCGTCTGGGCAGGTGTGCTCGTAAATTACCCATCATAAAATGGGCAAACTCGTCAAACACAGCATCTGAGGTCAAACACAGCCTTTTACAATGCCAGCTAACACACTGTTACAAATGGGTTTCTAGAACACTCACTTAGGGGATGGCCTGTACTACAAGGGGCCCACCCTCCAGAAGATAATTCCAGTTTTTGGGTCCCCCCTCATATTTCACAAAGGAGTCCCCCCAGTGCTTCAAGTATTCACCTGACCCCATACATACAGTTAATGGCAATATTATTGACTATATTCTCTGTGCTGTAATCTAATCTCTGTGACTACTCTGTAACTACCAATTTGTACTGCTTAATCCTTTCATCACAATTTAAAATTGAGAGAGAGAGAGAAGATAAGCCTGAAGAGAAAGATGCATAACTGTTACAACACATGGAGACAATCAACGACCTCAGACGCTGGAGACGCAGCTCTTTCTCTGCTGAGAGTTAAGGGAAGGAGTGGCCCATGGTACAGTCCTGCAGGTTCAATCAATGTTTGTAAAGGTGCTGTTTTTTGTTTTTACATTTTAGAACTGCAGCAACTGTCATGCACTGAGCAAGAATATTGTTCCTAGTGGGTGACACTCAGAATTTGTTTTCCCTTTTCCTTTTTTAAATTGATTTTGGGGAGAGAGTAAAGGGGGGAGAGAAACATGGTTTTGTCGTTCCACTTATTTACGCATTCACTGGCTGATTCTTCTATGTGCCCTGGCCAGGGAGGGATTGAACCCAAAACCTTGGTGTATAGGGACAACGCTCCAACCAACTGAGCTACTCATCTGGGGCCTGTTTTACTTTCTTGAATGTCTCCAAAAGATGGCATTCAACAGGCAGAGAAGTTCCTCAAAAAAGCCTCTCATTGGTTTTTCCATTGTAACAAACCCAAGTAGATGGCATGTGGGTAGTCCCTGACACATTCAGTGTAGAATCTTAAACCAGGAGTTGGATGTAGCATCTGGTTTAGAGCATTTCATTTGTAAACATTTCCCCCACTATTTTAATCAATTCTTTTTATACACTTTTGTTTAAATAAGGCATATTTGTTTTTTCACTTTGACATTTTCCCCCCTAAGTGCACATGATAACTCCCATTACACTTTTGTTTTCTGAAGAGTAAACATTCCTTCCTGTCTGGTCTAGTGCATTTCTTTTTCCTTTCTTAAGATTTTATTCATTTACTTTTAGAGAGAGGGGAAGGGAGGGAGAAAGAGAGGCAAACAGCAATGTGTGGTTATATGTGGTTGCCTTTCATGTTCCCCCTCCTGGGGGCCTGGCCCCCAACCCAGGCATGTGCCCTGACTGGGAACCAAACCCGTGACCCTTTGGTTCACAGGCTGGTACTCAGTCCACTGAGCCACACCAGCCAGGGTTGAAAGGAAACTTTTTGAATGAAACCATCTCTCTCCTTTATTCTCTCAGGCCAAAGGCTATGCCTGCTGGTTTACAATCGCAATTCCAGTTCCCAGCACTGAGTCTAGCAAGTTGGAGGGACTTGATCTATATTTAATGACACGAATCAATACAAGGCTGTATGAAATGCAGGTACCAGTGGAACCTGCAGGAGATTCATGATTTCCTAGAAGGTGTGAGAGTAGCCAGTTTTGTTTTTCATTTACAAAGCCTCTATCAGAGGATGCAATTTTCCACACACAAATGCGTGCATGAGGTGTTAATGGGGCGGGGGGGGGGGGACCGTCCCAGTTGTTTTCCTAGCTTTGCTGTGTTCAGGCCCAAGAGCTGTCACACTGTCCCTGCAGGGTCCAGCTTTGGCTGTTGCCATGGAAACCGCAGCCTGTGTGGGCAGGGGAGTCGGTCTGTGGAAATGGAGAAAGAGCTGCAGAGTCTGGAATTTACTGAGCTCTAAAGGTGAATGCATGTGGGCTCAAAAACATCCCTGCACAGAGTAGACCTGGGCTGTCTGACAGCACAGCCACATGCCACAGGTGGCTACTGAGCACCTACAACGTGGCTGGTCTGAATGGAGATGTGTCATGGCAAAATACACACCGCATTTCCAGGAGTTTGTGCAAATGTAGATATGTACATTTGAATACCTCATTAAAAATGTATGTGTTGATTTGTTTCACCTACTTTATTACTAGTGTTTTCTTAAAGTGGTTCCTGGAGCCCTGGCCCAGTGGCTCAGTTGGTTGGGACGTCATCCCGTACACCAAAAGGTTGTGGGTTTGATTCCCTTCAGGGTACCTACCTATGTTTCGGGTTCAATATCCGGTTAGGGTGCATACAGGAGGCAACCAATCCATGTTTCTCCCTCTCTCTCCCCGTGCCTTCCCTTCTCTCTAAAAAATAAATAAAATACTTTTAAAACTAAATTAATCAAAGGAGCCACCTCTCCTGATCACAAAATGCTGTACAGCCTTCATGCTTTCTACGCCACAGCTTCTAACACCTTGCTCTCGCTCACAATGTCCTAATGTTGCCCAATGTAGCTAGGCAGGTCTCCCTGAGTTTCACATTGACCAGAGCCCCTACAACAAAGTCCACTCATGTGCACTCGATGCTTTGAGACCATTGCTAAAATGCTTCCAGAAAGACTCTGCTCGCCCGCGTCCCACTGGCCCCATCTGATGTTGTCCTTTCCCCTCTCTCTTGCCAGTTCTGGGTGTCACTGCTTTGTTCATCGTTCGTTGTCAGAGCAATGACATTTCATGTTGCTTTTGATGTTTAGATCTGTTTTGTTTTTTAAAAAACTAGGCTAGAAGACACATAGCATATAATTTACCATCTTAGCCATTTTTGAGTGTGCAGTTCAGTGGCATGAAGTACATTCACATTGTTGAATGACCATCACCACCATCCAACCTCAGAACTCCTTTCTTCTTGTAAAACTGACACTCTGTCCCCATTAAACAACTCCGTGCCCTGGTTGGTATGGCTCAGTGGATTGAGTGCTAGCCTGTGAATTAGGGGGTTGCTGGTTCAATTCCCAGTTGGGGTGTATGCCTGGGTTGCAGGCCAGGTCCCCTGTTGGGGGCACATGAGAGACAACCACACATAAATGTTTCTCTCCATTTCTTTCTTGCTCCCTTCCCCTCTCTCTATAAATAAATAAATAAAATATTTAAGAAAAAAATTTCCCTATTCCCCTCTTCCTTAATATAACATCTTCAAGATTCAGGCATACAGCAGGTGTCAGAATTTCCTTCCCTTTTTAAGGCTGAGTAATATTCCACTCCATGATGGACCGTGTTGTGTTTATCTCCTCATTCCTAATGGACACTGGGTTGTATCACAAGGATTCCAGAGCACCTTTTTCACGAACTGTCAGCTCAGCTCAGGTCCCTTCCCTCCTCTCCTGTTGTGATGTTCAACTTGTCCATCTTTACCTGTTAGCTCTCTGACAGTACTAGTGCCAGAATTCCTTCAATTTTTTAAGGTGCAATGATCTCACCCAGTTGGTTATTAAACTTTATTTGTGACAGGGGTTCATCTGTCCTTCCACATGCAGTGTTTGTGTAATCAGATTTAATAGTCTTCTGTTCTGTGTCTATTGATGTTTGGATGGTCTTGAATAAGGCATCTCCCACCCATGGTTACAAAAATCGTTTTCTGTATGACAATGTGTGGGGCTCAGAGAGCAGCTCTCTTGCTGTGAACACTGCTCCCCATTCCTTGCACCCAGAAACTCTACCCTAATACCCCTGGATTTCAATGTTATAGGAGAGGTTCTGGCCAGCTCTGAATTCAGTTGGAAGACACATGTCTAATTGGAAACGTATGGTCCTGGAAAAGAAATAGTTTGCATGTTGCTTCCTGGGCCAATCATCAGATTATATTTCAGTTCAAAGACTCACCGCGGTTCCTGAGCTCAGTGCTCAGCTGGAAACCAAACAATAAGGAGCTTGCCTCCCTCGCACAAAGCGGTTGGCTTTTTGGGAAACAATTCAACATTGCCCCCTGTTCTGAAGACGGGAGTTTCCAAACCATGAACATATCAAACCTTTCTAAACTATATTCTTCTATATTATTTCTTAGCTTTAGTTTTTTTTGTTGTTGTTGTTGGGGGGGCAGTGAAACTCTGGCTTCCTCATTTTCTTATGGACTGGGTGCCTGGCCCCAAACTGGTGCTGTGTGTGTACACACAGCCATCTGGTTTTGGATACGCTCAGTTAAACCAAATCACTCAATGCATTAAATCATGGCTATGTCAAGAAGAAGAATTGCACTTCTATGCCTTTGAGTACACACACGAAGGTTCATATATTCACAGAAATTATTTGCATTTTCCTAAAAGCCATATGTGAAAGAGTCAGAACACCACGCAAATGAATCTTAGAGGCAGCCCCTCTGCAGCAGAGTGTTCACTCCCTCCCCCAGCACCGCTTCTGTTGAAACTCTGGGGAACCAAGTGCTTGCAGATCATGGTGGGGACCTGAGCCTTTTAAATATTTTTTTAATCCTCACCCAAGCATATGTTGATTAATCTTAGAGAAAGAGTTGGCGGGCGGGGGGCAGGCAGAGAGAGAGAGAGAGAAACTTCAATTGGTTGCCATCTGTGCATGCCCCAAATGGGGATTGAACCCGCAAACTAGGCATGTGCCCTGACCAGGGATCAACCCTGAACCTTTTGGTATACGGGACAATGCTCCAACAAACTGAGCCACACTGGCCAGGGCTCCCCTCCCTTTTTAAATTTTATTTTATTTACTGATTTGAGAGAGAGAGAGATGTTGACTTGTTGTTCCACTTACTTATGCATTCATTGGTTGACTCCTATATATGCCCTGACCAGGTATCAAACCCACAACCTTGGCCCATCAGGACGATTCTCCAATCAACTGGGTTACCTGGTCAGGGTAACCTATCTCTCTTTTTTTAAAAAAATATTTTATTCATTTATATTTAGAGAGGAGAAGGGAAGGAAAAAGAGGGAGGGAAACATCAAGGGTTGGTGGGTGGCCTCTTGAGCGCGCCCGACCAGAGACCTGGCCCACAACCCAGGCATGTGCCCTGACCAGGAATCAAACCAGCGACCCCTCAGTTCACAGGTTGGCACCCAATCCACTGAGCCACACCAGCCAGGGCATAACCTATCTCTTTTAAAAGCAAAAAAGAAAATAAAGATCATGCACAGTCACAACTATTAGAATACTTAAAATCATGCACGTGGTTCACACTGTAGTCCTACAGCATTACTCTAGGCTCCTTCAACACAGCCTTGGTGGCTACAGGAAGAATTTGGGCCCAACCTAAATAAACAGAAAAGAGGTTCAGATGTCAGAAACCTTTCTGACTGGAGACATTTAGTCCTTGAGAAGTAGTCCAAATGTCAACATCTGGCCCCATTGCCAAATAAAACCTCAGTTCAACAACCCACCATGGAATGTTTCCCTGATTAATAAGTGAAAGACTGGACTGGAGTCCAAGCAACATATATATGTTGCCATCCAGCTCAGGAAGGACTGGGTTTCTCGGAAATAGCACAACCCAGCCAGTGTTTCAAAGACCTCTATTTCTGAACCATGAAAAATATTCAACACTAGCTGTCTGTTTTGCAGACTGTGTACCTGATTGCCATCAATAACCTGCTCCTTTTCCTGCTGGTTTTCTGGGTCCCATAGCGAGGGTCTGTCAGGAGCCCTGTGTGCAAAGTGACTGTGTGTGAATATTTGATATTGTGATGCATAGTGCTAACCTATAATGCCAATAATATTGTAATAAGTATGAATGGTGCCAGGTGGGTACTAGGCTTATCATGAAGATAACTAAGTAAATTATATAAATATCTACCCGCTATGGTGTACGCTTGAAACTAACATAAAATAATATTGAATGTCAACTGTAATTGAAAACTATTTTTAAATTTTATCTTATTGATTATATTATTAAAGTTGTCCCATGTCCCCCTTCAATTCCCCTCCACCCTGCACACCGCCTCCTACCCACATTCCCTCCCTTTAGTTCAAGTCCATGTGTCATAAGTTCTTTAGCTTCTACATTTCCCCTACTATTCTTGCCCTCCCCCTCTCTATTTTCTACGTACCATCTATGCTACTTATTCTCTGTACCTCTTCCCCCTCTCTCCTCCTCTCACTCCCCTGTTGCTAACTCTCCATGTGATCTCCATTTCTGTGGTTCTGTTTCTGTTCTAGTTGTTTGCTTAGTTTCTTCTTGTTTTTGTTTCAGGTGTGGTTGTTAATAATTGTGAGTTTGCTGTCATTTTACTGTACATGTTTTTTATCTTCTTTTTCTTAGAATCTAAGTCCCTTTAACATCTCATACAATAAGGGCTTGGTGATGATGAACTCCTTTAACTTGACCTTATCTGAGAAGCACTTGATCTGCCTTTCCATTCTAAATGAAAACTTTGCTGGATAGAGCAATCTGGGATGTAGGTCCTTGCCTTTCATGACTTGGAATACTTCTTTCCTTCTTGCCTGCAAGGTCTCTTTTGAGAAATCA
>CM052550.1:46500321-46524984 GCA_028533065.1 Trachops cirrhosus
TTGACTTTCTCATCTATGTTCCAATGTGTGCACATTTTTCCATGTGGACACTCCACTTTTTCTCATGGACTTATAGTTACAAATTGTAAATTAGCACAGAATGCCTCTGACCACCACACACAATGCAACCATTTCCCCCAGTTTTCACTTCTGTCTGGTTTACATCCCCCCGACTGCATGTGCAAAATGCCCAAATGTTATGGAATCACATGAATTAACATTTTTGTTTTATGTGTTTTAATTTCAACATTATTGTTTGCAGGGCCTCAGCCACCCCAAGATTATAAAAATATTTACCCGTACTGTCTTGCAATGAGAGAGAAAAGGACAATGTTTGTCCCTCCCCAACCCAGACTCTGTCTTCCCAACCTACTCGGATGGACCCTCTAGATGGATAGGGAGGCTCCGGCTCCCAGTGCTCAGGGGGAATTTAGGCCAAACCTAATAGAAAAGTGGGTCATAAGAGAATGACATTTCTTAGATACCCACGTCTCCAAGAGGAAAGAGTTAGAATGTCAGCTGCCAGATAACCCTCAGTTCAATGCTTCACTATGGAATGCCTGGCAGGAATCTAAGCACTGGAGAGGCCATGTCTGAACTTGGAGAGGAACGGTCTTCTCCAAAACAGCATAGGCCTGGCCAATATCTAGAGACCTCGATTTCCAAACCATGAGGAGACTTCATTCTGGTTGTCTTCAGGTTTCATATCCCTGTCCTGTCAGGAATCATTTTGAGGCAGGGAATTCCTTCCCTTTCATTAGTTTCTGGTTCTTTGATGTTCAGCTATGATTCCAGCTTATTCCTCAATACACTATGGAACTGAATTTCTGTAATTAATTCAATTCAAAAGCAAATCAAAACACACGATGCAGCCCTTGCCAGGTAGCTCAGTTAGAGCAGCATCCTAATACACCAAGGTTGTAGGTTTGATCTCCAGTCAGGGCACATACAGGAAGCAACCAATGAATGCATAAGTGGAAAAAACAAATCGATGTTCCTCCCTCTCTCTCCCCCTAAAATCAATAAATAAAATAAAGAGAGAGAAACAACTCTTTCTATAATAATATATTTATAAAAACACGCAATGCCTTGATTAGTGTGGCTCAATTGGTTGGAATGTCATCCCATACACCAAAAGGTTGTTGAGTTCAATCCATGACCAAGGCACGTACGGGAGGCAACTGATTGATGTTCCTCGTTCGCACAAGTGTCTCTCTGTCCCTTCCTCTCTCTCTAAAATCAATAAACATATCAGGTGAGATTTTTTAAAAAATGAGTTCCTTAAAAAAAAGAACCAAAACATATATAGATATATACATGTAACTTAAATAGATATATTGATTGATTGATTGATTGATTGATACAGATTTATATATATCCTACTTGAACTAGTTTGCCTGAGCAGCCATAATAAATTGTAAGCCACAGGCTGGGTGGCTTAAACAACAGAAATGTATTTTCTCACAGTTCTAGATGTCTGAGATCAAGGTGCTGGCAGAGTTGGTTTCTCCTGAGGCTGCTTTCCTTGGCTTGCAGACGGCTGTTTCCTCCCTGTGTCCTCACATGGTTATCCCTCTGTGTGTGTCTGTGTCCAAATTTTCTCTTATAAGGACACCAGTCCCGTAGGATGTGGGCCCACCTGCATGAACTCATTTTACTTTAACTATCTCTTTAAAGGTTCTGTCTCCAAATATGCTCACATTCTGAGGTCCTGGAGCTTCAGACCTCAACCTGTGACTTTTAGAGGGACACAGTTCTGTCCACACACTACAGGTTCTGTTTCTGGGGTAGAACGCCGACAGATCCATCATTGCTGTGTTAGTGAACCAGGTTGGCAGCCTCCCTCCTGAGAAAGGGGAGCATTTGAAAATATAATGGGTTCCACTTAGCTGGGTAGAAACTCTGTAGGAAGAGGAAATAGCCTTGGTCAGCCTCTGTGAATGGAAAATATTTTTCTAACATTTCACTCTTCAGAGAATAAACAGAGCACCCAGTCTCCTTTCAGCTCCATCCCTGGGCCTCATTAATTCCCTAGAAAGAACTGGTGGAAGTGAAATTACTGGGTCAATGGGGCTGCAAGGCCCTTATAACTTGCTTGTATTCTTGAATTTTATTCCAAGTCAGGAGGCTCAGACATAAACCCTGCTTATTTGTGGCTGAGTTTCTATTTATTCATCTTCACTGCATAACTCACACCCCTGAACTCTCTTTTCTATTCATGTTGAGCCCCAACCCATCTGTAGCCACTAGAGCCCTGCACTCTCTGCTCACCACAAAGCAAAAAAAAAAAAGAGTGATTATTGTGTTACAGAACATACCCAGGGAGGGGAAAGGGAACGATATACTATTACTGAATGGACCCACCCTTGTACTCTGGGGTCCCCCACCCTGTACTAGGTTTGCCTTGCCTGCCACCAAGGAAAGTCGTCTCTCAATGCCAAAGATTGGTGAAAAGGAAAGGGATTTTTTATTTAAAGAGTTATACAAACTTAAGAGTAATAACTTGATATCTTCATTGAGATCCCAAAGTCCTTTAGAATATCCACAAACACATAGTCCTTCCTTCCTCCTCTGCCCAGTCTGGGGTACTGTATCTCAGAAAAAGAAATAGAAGTCCGTGGTTCTTCGCTGCCCAAGCTGTGTGGTCCCAAAAGGACACCAAAGCCATGTAGTCCCAAAAAGATGCCATGTGGCTGCCATGCCTGGGTTTAAATCCCAGCTGCAATCTTCCACTGCCCCACCATTTCCGACTCCTCCCACAATTGGCCACAGCTGCCAGCATTCCCATATTTTTCCAGCTTTACTGGGCTGCCATAGTAAGTCCGAGCAGGTGTGGCCCTGTGGTGTGGAGCCAATCATCTCCAAGCTCTTATGTAGGCTCCATAACCAGGAGGAGTTGCCTCCCAGTTAAATCATGGGTCCCTCCCATTCCCCTGGCTCAAAGCGTGGCCACAGCTGTTTAACATATCTATGAAACCATTTAAAGGTTATAGATATGTTAAACGACCGTTCTAGGGGTTATCTGCAAAACTATTGCTGTTCAAAACAATTCTCAATGGCCCTGCTCCATGCATCCCATCCCCCAGCTCAGACTTGGGGGTTGAGGACATCCTATACATATTTTTCTAATATTTCCTGGACACCGAATTCTGGACCTCATTACAAATCCCTTTTGGCTGCATCTTGTTACAATTGTAATAGTCCTGCGTGTGAAACATCTCACTAAAGCACACGGCAACAAACAGCACAGGTAGGAGAGAAGATGAATACATCTGACTCCATGTATATTGAACATACAGGTAACAAGGAAAAACATACCACCATTGAAAACAGAATGAACAAATGCACCATAGTCAAAAATTACATGATTAACACAAAAAGAGTGTCAACATGTCCAAAAGACAGAAGTTGTAGAATGAAAGAAAAACTGACCCAAGGTTGGGAAGAAGCTAGTTAATAAAAAAGAAAACACAAATGATAAAAGAAATGTGAAAATCTATTCCACCTGTAGGCTGACAAACTTGATATAAAAAGAAAAATGAGATGTCCTTTTCTACCATTTGAACAGAAAAAGATGAAAAACTGAATATATGGAGTGGGTATGGGTCAGGGTAAGTAAAAAGGTTCCTTTGCAGGCTGATAAGAAAGTGAGAGTGAGGGTGAGCCATATTTTAACATTAACTTTGGAGCAATGTCTCATCTGAGAAGTGGTGTTTCATCAAAACTGAAAAACAGCACATCAACAGGTCCCTTCTGGCAAAAATGAACACAGGTAGAGTCCTATGGGAGAACAGATGGAAAGCAAGTCACAAAAGAGATGGAAGAGTCACTTGTCTAGAAAAGCTGAAGGAAGACAGCATTCTCTGTCATCTGTGGCTCTCCAAGGTGGATGATTTCTTGCCTCTCCCACACAAGGTGATATATAGCAATATGCTTAGTGAGATTTTTGATTGTCACAAGTTGGGGGGAGTGAGTGCTGTGGCATCTGGTAGGTAGAGACCAGGGACACTGATCGACATCCTGCAAATACAAATGTCTAACCACCATGCTGTACAACACCTGAAACTAATATAATGGTGAATGTCAACTGTAATTGGGGGAAAATTTGCAAAAACAAAAAACACACTGCCTGGAACAGTTCCTTTCCCCCCAAAAGAGAGTAACTGGCCCAAAATATCAACCTTCACTCCTGGATATATGTCTCAGGTAGCGGGGACAACCCTCAATTCCCACAAGGACTCAAGTACAAAAATTTCATTGCGATTATTCACTGGGATTTTCATTCAGTGCTGCTTATGTGCTAGGGATGGGTGCTATTCACATTCTTCATAGTAAAAAAAAAGGAGCAGGAACCAACTCAAATGTCTATTGATCAAATATATGGTGACGGAAGGAGACTTGATTTTGGATGCTAAACACACACTGCAATATATAAATGATGTAGCATGGAATTGTACACTTGAAACCTATATAATCTTTTTAACCAATGTCACCCAATAAATTTAATAACATTAAAAAATTGAAGGCAATAAAAGAAAAAATGTCTATTGGCAGGAGAATGGATAGTTTGTGATATATTGATACAGAGAAATGTGATGCAGCAGATGGAAGAATAAGTTATTATGGATGGTGCCAGTTGGGAACTAGACTTATGGGGGACAATGATCACTTCCTAAGGTATATAATTGCTGAATCACTATGTTGTAACACCTGGAACTAATATAACACTGTATGTCAACTGTCACTGGAAAATGAACTTTAAGAAAGAAGAGCCCTGGGCCCCTGGTCAGGCAACTCAGTTGCTTAGAACATTGCCCCTGAACCCCAAGGCTTCAGGTCCCATCTGTGGTCAGGGGACACACAAGAATCAAACAATATCCCTGGCTGGGTGGCTCAGTTGGTTGGAGCATCATCCCATACACCAACAGGTTGTGGGTTCTATCCTAGTCAGGCCACGTACCTAGACTGTGGTTCCATGCCCAGTTGGGGAGCGTATAGGAGGCAACCAATCAGTGTCTCTTTCACACCAATATTTCTCTCTCTCTCTCTGCCTGTCTCTCTCTCTCTCTCTCAATCTAAAACCAATAAACATATCCTTTGGTGAGGATTTAAAAAAAAAAGAATCAACCAATGAATGTATACATAAGTGGAACAACAAACTGATGTTTCTCTTTCTCTCTCTCTCAAATTAATAAATTTTGTAAAAGAATTTAAAAGAAAGAAAGAAGTGTTGTGTGCATCTGTACAGACAGATCTCTGAAGAACACCCCTCCCTAGTCAGCCTCACCTCCCCTGTCAGGTGTGCTTCGCTGCTCCTAGAGCTTCTTCTCTTATGAGTTTACCTCAAAGTGTTAGTTTCTGGAGTTCCTATCACAATCTACTTAACAAAGAGCACTGCCTGCAAACAATGTGGACACATACATTTCATCCCCACAGAGAGAAGAATCATTTTCCCTGACATCTATAGACAGGGACAGGGAACAGGGGGGGCATGATCATTCATTCTTTCCACAAGCTTGTATTATGCACCTAAAGTGTGCTCACCTGGCATTCAAACGCCACACTCACACACTGATATCATGGCCTGGAAAATTCCAGGCTTGTTGGAGATATCCCCAGTCCTCTCCTTCCTTGTTCAAGCTGCAGTTTCCATGGCAACAGCCTGAGCCTGCCTCCTTCTTTGGAACAGGTAATTGCTCTTGAAGGAAAAGGGCAGCGGGGGCCGGGAAAGCTTGGTCTTCCAGCCTTTGTCTGTGCAACCTCAAAACATATCCTTAAGTGGGAACTTCACAAAAGGTTACAAAATTGGGTGCAAAGGCCTCCCTGCCCAGTAATACACACACACACACACACACACACACACACACACACACACATCTTTTAAGCACCAGCAACATCAGCATTGTGGTTTCTTCTACTTGTTCACTTATTTATTCATTTATTCAACAAGTACAGATTGACTACTGGAAGCTAGTGACACAAGAAAAAACAAAAAAAATGGAAAAGGCACGCTCTTTGCTCTCAGCATTGAGATGAGCGAGATATTTATTCCTTTAAACAAGATGTTTTTAGATTCATTCAGCAAAAGTTTATGGAAGGAACAATGCATGATAAAGGTCCTGCTGGGTGGGCATAGGGGATACATCAGAAAGATGGAAGAAAGGGAGGAGAAAAGGAAAGAAGGAAGAGAGGAAGGGAGGAAAGTTAAACTCTTTGTATCCTCCCTGGCTAGCAGAATGCATGGCACATAGTAGGATCTTCAAACGTTTTTAGAATGTGAATAAATGAACTAATGAATGAATTTTGTTCAGCTCAAAATTGGGATTTTGGTGTCTTTATTCATTTAACATGATGTCATAGCACTGAGTTTCCTTTCTTGGATGGAGGGGCAGTTGGTTGAATGTTAAAAACTCTAGAATCTACTGTATTTTTAGGACTATAAGATGCACAGGCCTGTAAGACACAAGTAGGTTTTAGAGGAGGAAAATAGGAAAAAAATTTTTGAAGAAAAAAATGTGGTAAAATATTTAATAACCTGTGACCCCACTCCACCGTCACCCACCCCCCACAGCAAGCCAGGTACACTACATTCAGACTATAAGATGCACCCTCATTTTCCTCCCAAATTTGGAGAAAAAGGTGCATCTTATAGTCCAAAATATGGTAACTGAGTAAGAGAAAGCAGGGTAGCTTTAGGCAGAGAGAGACTATGGTCGTTGATTTGCTGTTCACCACCCAAATGCTTGGGTGGGTATTTTTAAAATTTATTTTTAGAGAGAAGAGAAGGGAAGGAGAAAGAGATGGAGAGAAATATTGATGTGAGAGAGAAACCTTGATCACTTGTTTCTTGTATACGCCCTGAGTGGGGACCGAACCCATAACCCAAGCATGTGCCCTACTGGGAATCAAACCGGTGACCTTTCACTTTACCAAATAATGCCCAACCCACTGAAACACACCAATCAGGGTTTGGGTGGATATTTTTATCATTGGGATGGAGAAGGGCTCAGTAAACACAACTCTAGAGCTTACAGCCATGGAAAGAAAAGAATGAATTAATCTGACTCCATAAGTGCTTAAAAAGTAGGTAGAAAAGGGAAAAAGAAACTAAGCCAGAGTAAAGTGACAAAATGGGTAAAACTGCTTGCAACCCAATGAAAATCGCAGAATATCTTTTATATGCCCGTTGGGTTTATAAGAAAAGAATTAAAAACATGGTGATGGGGGATGGTGTGAACTTCAAAATACATACCTTAACAGAAAGACAAAAGGGAAATGTTCAAAAAAGTACAAAAAAAGTCCCAACTTCTTGGTACTAAAAAACAAAGAAAGGGCCCTGGCTGGGTGGCTCAGTTGATTAGAGTGTTGTCCCATAAACTGAAAGGTTTTGGGTTCGATTCTGGTCAAGGCATATATCTAGGTTGCTTGTTCGTGCATGCAAAAGGCAAGGGATTAATGTTTCTTTCTCACATTGATGTTTCTCTCCCTCTCTGTGTTCCTCCCTTCCCCTCTCTAAAATCAATAAGCATGTCCTCAGGTGAGGATAAAAAAAAAGTTAAAGAACCAAAAAAAAAGGGGGGGATATAAAAACTAACCCGGCAAGTCATTTTTCCCATTATCAGATAGACAAGGATGAAAATAGACAAGCAGTTCTATAGACAAGCAGTTCTATGAAAATAGACAAGTGCACAAAATGGATGCATTTCCAGGGAAATGGATGAGACTAGAAGTGGCTATGATCTTTCCAGCAAGTTCTTTTTGCAATAGACATTAAAGTTTAGTATGTGGCTGCCCTTTGACCCAGCAAATCCACTTCTGGGACTCTGCCCTCCTCAGACATTTGCAAAAGTACACAGGGATCAAAGCAGTCTTTCTGGGGAGTGGTCAACAGAAAAATGTATAGAATGTGTGCCCCTGGGAATGTGGGGGGCCGTGGTGCTGTGGGATTTTACAAAACAAACACATAAATTCTTTGCTTGATAAAGAAACTGTGTTTTGAAGACTAATCTCACCATTTCACATTAAATAAATAGGAACTGGATTAGAAACCTGTATATCCATCATTAGCCAGATTTGCGCAAATACAACCCATTTACTTATCCATTTACTCATCTTTGAGAAACATCTGTTGAATTCCTGCTAAGAAACAGACACTCCTTCAGGAACGGAGTACGCAACTGAGATGAAAAACAGAGAGTGTGTCTGTTCCCATAGAGTGTCCATTTCTGGATGCACAGATAGAATATGCATCTAAGATTATTTTGAAAAGCAACTTGACAATATCCAGGAAAGCTGGTGATGGGTATCAATTGCCCTGCCACTCAGAAAAGCCAGTTTGAGATGTGTGTCCTAGAAGAAACCCTCATACATGTGGCAAGGCAACAAGTTCAAGAATGCTCATTGTGACATTCATTCATTTGACAAATAGTTACTGAGCAGGAACTACATCCTGGGCAGTGCTCTGGGCACCAGGGACATTGATATTGCTTGTAATGACAAAAAAGAAGAAGAAGGATGAGGAGGAGGAGGAGAAAAAGGCACAACTTAAATACCAACCAACAAGAGAAGGAGCAAATTAATTAAGGCCTGCTCCTACAGTGGAATATGATGAGCAGTTTAAAGGAAAGAGAGAGAGAGAGTGAGACAGAGAGAGAGAGAGAGAGAATTTGTTGTTCCACTTATTCGTGCATTCATTGGTTTATTCTTGTATGTGTCCTGACCAGGGATTAAACCTGCAACTTTTGTGTATGGAGTCAACACTCTAACCCACTGTTCAGTGGGTTACAGCCTCAATTCTCTGAATTTATTTCCCTCGTTTCTGTCCACTGTCTTCAGCTGGCATGATTTTGGTTCAAAACAGAATTCATCTACTAAGATGGGCCACAGGTGTGTGGGTCTCCCTGGAACACACAACAGTGAGGGGGACATTCTCTGGGTCCAGATACACTTAGGGACGGATACACAGACATTCCTTCTCTCAACACTCTCCGGAAGTACCTGCTTTGTGCTAACCAGGTACTTTGACCCCAGCACAGTCTAATTTAAAAGCTGGAAATTTCCAGTCTCTTCAGACCTTTGCTCTCTGGCCCCCTCCCCTCTCCTTCCACATCAGGCTATGGTTTCCGTGGCAACGGCCTGAGCCCGCCTCTGCCTCCCACATCAGGTGATGTCTCCTGAGGAGTGAGCTGAGTGAGTGACCCCCTCCACAGACACCAAGCCTGGGTGGGGTTGGGTGGGGGTGAGGAGAGGGCTGGGGAGCAGTCCCACCTGCAGCCCCTGGTGTCTGGGTCAGGCCCATATTTTCTGCATCATTACATCATGGGGGGCCCTACAGAAAACAAAACTGGCTCTTTGGGTCTCTGCAGGCCTTCTTTTTTCCATATATTTTATTGATTATGCTATTACAGTTGTCCCATTTCCCCCCCTTTATTCCCCTCCACCCTGCACACTGCCTCCCACCTGCTCTCCCCCACTACCTTTTTCCCCTCTCCCCCTTCCATTTCCCCACTGATAACCATCCATGTGATTTCTATTTCTGTGATTCTGTGCTTGTTCTAGTTGTTTGCTTAGTTTGTTTTTGTTTTTGCATTTTTTTAGGTTTGATTGTTAATAGTTGTGAGTTTGTTGTCATTTTACTGTTCACAGTTTTTATTTTCTTTTTCTTAGATAAGTCCCTTTAACATTTCATATAATAAGGTCTTGGTGATGATGAACTCCTTTAACTTGACCTTATCTGGGAAGCACTTTATCTGCCCTTCCATTCTAAATGATAGCTTTGCTGGATAGGGTAATCTTGAATGTTGGTCCTTGCTTTTCATGACTTTGAATACTTCTTTCCAGCCCCTTCTTTCCTACAGGGTTTCTTTTGAGAAATTAGCTGATAGTCTTATGGGAACTCCTTTGTAGGTAACTCTCTACTTTTCTCTTGCTGCTTTTAAGATTCTCTCCTTACCTTTAATCTTGGGTAATGTAATTATGATCTCATCATGTTCCATGTGACAGATTAAAGATGTGGGTGCAACAGACATCAAACAACTGAACAAGCAAAAGCCTGGAGGTGGAGGCTTGTTAAGATATTGAAGGGGCGTCCAGCAGCCCATGAGCTGCATGAGCTAACAGAAGGAACCAGGTGAGACCAGCCGTGGAGGAAGGTCAGAGATGGAAAGCACTGGTTTTTAAAATTAAACGAACAAACCAAAGAGAGACTCATAAACACAGAGAACAGACTGATAGTTGCCAAATGGGGGTCCTGAGTGAAAAAGTTGAAGGGATTGAGAAGTACAGATTAGTAGTTACAGAATAGTCATGGGGGTGTAAAATAGAGCATAGGGAATATGGGCAATAATATTGTGATAAGTATGGATGGTGTCAGGTGGATACTAGGCTTAACAGAGTGAACACTTTGTAAAATGTATAACTAATTAGACACTATGTTGTACACCTGAAACTGGTAAAATATTGAACGTCAACTGCAATTGAAAAATAAGTTTTTTAAAAAAGATATATATCAGCTCTGGCTGGTGTGGCTCAGTGGATTGAGCTCTGACCTGCAAACCAAAGGATCGCTGGTTCAGTTCCCAGTCAGAGCACATGCCTGGGTTGTGGGCCAGGTCCTCAGTAGGGGCGCGGGAGAGGCAACCACACATTGATGTTTCTCTCCCTCTCTTTCTCCCTCCCTTCTGTCTAAAAATAAATAATTTTTTAAAAATTTTCAAAAAAATATATATCAGGAAAAAAGAAAGGGGGGTCCTTACACATAGAGAGAGTGAAAGAAAGTGGAGAAGAAGAGAGGAAGGAAGGAGGGAATGGAAGGAAGGAAGGATGGAAGGAGAGAGAGGGAGAGAGGGAAGGAGGGAGGAAGGAAGAAGAAAAGAAAGGAAGAATTCTTTTTCAATATGTTTGTGTGGGTGAATTTACAAATACATACACAGAAAGTAGGGTTACGAGATCATAAAGACTTTTCTCCTGTGTTATACATCCATGTCTCATTACACCACTCCCATTGATTTTTAACTTTAATTCAAGGTAGTTCAGAATTCAGAAGTGGTCTCTTTGTGCTTGATGCTCACAAGGCCCCAATAAAAGTCACTCCATTGTTAGAATGTTAGAGTCAAGATGTTAACCCCAGAAAAGTCAAGAGAAACTTTTTTGCTACTGGCTTCAAGGGTGTTACGTACAAGACAAACGACAGGTCTCCGGTATGCCCATGGTTTGGGAATGAATGTGTCCAGCATGTGGGCTCCATTTTACTATTTCCCAGAAAGCTATTCCCTTCCAAAGTTAGAAGCAATATATGTGGAGCTTGGACACCAGTCTGGGATTTAGCTCATTAAACAGGAGAAATTCCAAGGCAGGTTGATTTATCGGGCACTTGGGCTGAATGTTGGCATTCTTAGAGTTTGGCCAAAGGGCCAGAGATTTGGAAGAAAATTGTCTCCCCGTGAATCGTCTTTTTGTCTTTTCAGTTGCATTCTGGCTCAGAGTCCTCTGCGAGCACTGGGGCCAGGACACTGGGGACAGAACAGTTTCTCTTGGCACAGGGCTCACATCAGCTCCTTTGCTGAGGTCAGGAAGATTCTGTGTGTGGACATTCTTATTGTTATGGACAGGGAAGGTCTAGTTAACAGATCACAAAAGCATATGAGCCTAAAAGAAAAGATACATAAGTCTGACCACAGAGAGATAAGAAGATGCCACCTCACATCCGGTAGTATGGTTACTATCACAAAAAAAAAAAGGAAAAGAAAAAGGAAAATACCCCAAAACAGAAATTAACAAGTATTAGAGAGGATGTAGAAAAATTGGAATCTTTATGCATTGTGGATAGGGTGAATGTGGCAAATGAATTCTGTTCTTTTTTTTTTAATTGATTTTGAGAGAGAGAGGAGAGAAAGGAGGGAGAGAGGAAGAGAAAGAGAGAGAGAGAATCATTGATTGGTTGTTCCACTCATTCATGCATTCGTTGGTTGACTCCTGTACGTGCCCTACCTGGGGATTGAACCTGCACCCTTGGTTTGTCAGGATGACACTCTAACCAACTGAGCCATCTGGCCAGGGTAAACAGATTCTCTTCTTTCCACAAACTTGTATTGGGTGTCATGTATGTTGTAGGATGTTTTTGAACTCACACACATTTATCCCTAGAGCCCTGAGCCTCTCTCTCCCTCTCTCCTTCCCCCCTCCCGTTCTTTCTCTTTATCTCTCTCATTTCTGCAGACTCTTCCCTTCTCCCGCCAACTGCAGTTTCCATGGCAACAGGCTGAGCTACCATTGTCCTAGACACCAGGTGAGAAAACAAAATTAATGGACATGGGGAGGGCTCAGGCCCTGCAGATGTGTTCTTTCCTGTGATTAAATTGTTCCCTTGGGTGTTTGTAGAAAGTCACTCAATCAGCCCTGCTCTGTTAGACAGGGAATGTCTCCCAGAAGCACAGGGAGGCAAGGGTTATTTACTGTAATCATTCATTCATTCAGTCAGTCAGTCATTTATTCATTCATGAACTATTGTTCATGGCAGAGCCTGTGCTAGAATATGAGGATATAGTGGTGGTTTTCAACAGGGGAGCAATTTTGTTCCCCAAGGAGGAGTTTGGAAATATTTTTTGGTTGTCACAACTAGTGTGTAGTGGCTTAGGATTCTTCTAAATCTCCTGTAACATGCAGGAGAGTGACCCCACACACACAACAAAGAATTATTCAGAAGTGCCCAGAATTAGAAACCCTAGGATGCAATGATATGTCAGAGCCTGCCCTGAAAATTCTCATGACACTTAGATTCTAGGGGAGGAGACAGATCATAAACAAAATATGATTTGTGTAAGAGATAAAGAATAAAGGGGGTGCAGGACAGAAAGAGACTGGGGTGAAAGGGATGGCATGGTCAGAGAATACCACTTTCAGGTTGTGATAACTGAGGAGAAAGATGAATGAAGTTATGGGAAAAGAACATTCCAGGGAGAGGATACAGCATGTGCAAAGGCTCTGGGGTAGAAACACATAGAGTGCATTCAAAGAAGCATATGGGGCTCTTGCTGGGTAGCACAACTGGTTGGAGCATCATCCCAATACGCCAAGGTTACAGGTTTGATCCCGAGTCAGGGCATGTGCAGGAATCAAGCAATGGGTGTATCAATAAGTCGGACAACAAATCAGTGTTTCTCTCTCTCTCCTTCCTCTCTCTGTAAAGTCAATTTTTTAAAGATTTAAAAAATTTTGTATTGTTATTCTTTTACAGTTGTCCCAATTTTCCCCCTCTGTCCTCCACCCAGCCTACCCTTCTACTAAAATCAAATTTTTTAAGATTTTAAAAAATATTTTTTAAAAAAGAAGACAAGGAGACCCAGATGGCTGAAGAGATGCTAGGATAGATAGGGAAGAGAAGGTGGGTGATAGGTGAACTAAGAAGGGCCTCTTAGATGTTAAGAAACTCAGGATTAATAAGTTAGCTATTAAAATGGTTCCTATTTTCAGTGTCATCCATAGGAACTGAACGTTCAGTCCATGACAAACTTTCTCCAGGACCTAAGATCACTAGGGCATGGACCCTGGTATGGTCACTGTTTTCTTACAGCCCCAAGGCCACAGGGGGAGAAGCGAGAGATAGTTCCACCAAAGTAAACTCCCAGAAGGACAAACATTTACTCAGAGACTTCAGTGGGCTGTGGGGCCCCTGGGGCCCCAGCTGGGCCATGCACATGACACGGGGGTGACTTCACAGTCAAGGACAGAGGCAGCCATGGACATACTTCGTGTACTGGAGCTAGTTGTGAGATGAAGAGTCCTCATATTTGTAGAATCAGCAGTCTCACATTTGGATGGGGCCCATGATGGCTGATGCGTCGACACCATCATGACAATTACTATCATTATCAAATAACTCACGTTTACTGGGTTTATTCTATCCCAGGCATGCTGCTAAGTGCTTTCTGTTGAATTTCCATGACATATCTGCAAGGTGGGTGAGGTCACCTTTCCACTTGACAGATGAAGTCCCCGAGGTGCACAGGAGAAAGAGTGGCCTGCTCACATTCTAATCAGAGAGTTCGACCCCCTGGGATGGAATCCCTTGACCCCTGAGCCACACTTTCCTCATTTGGAAAAACAAGGACCTGAGTCTCAAAGCTGATGGTAGGATGAAATGTACAAAGGAATGATGGCCACACAGCAAACTCAACAAATACCAGCACAAAAACACTCAGTCATCAAGATAAATAATATTTTAATGTAATATTGAAAATAAGCAATAATCCAAAGGAAACCCAAGATGAACATAATATTAAAATTTTGGCCCTCACCAGTGTGGCTCAGTTGGTTGGGCATCATTTTGCAAAGCAAAAGGTCACTGGTTCGATTCCTGGTAAGGGAATATGTCTGGGTTGCAGGTTCAGTCCAGTCAGGGCACCAGCAAGAGGCAACCCATCAGTGTTTCTCTCCCTGTCTTTCTCCCTCCGTTCCCCTTCTCTAAAAATAAATAAAATCTTAAAAAGATTATTTTTGAAGAATGACAGAGTCTGACAGTCCTGTGCTGAGCTATACTGGAGCCTGAGTCAAAAGGAAAAATGGATACTCTTCTATCCACACTCTTGTGCATTTTTAAAGGTTAACTTCTTTTGAGAAATAGATATTATAAATGATTTTCTCTCTTTATTTATCTTTAGAGAGAGGAGAAGGGAGGGAGAGAGAGAGGGAGAGAAACATAATCGGTTGCCTCTTGCATGCACCCCAGAACAAGGCCTGAAACCCAGGTATGTGCCCTGACTGGGAATAGAACCCACAACATTTTGGTTTGCCCGACAATGTTCATTCAACTGAGCCACATCAGTCAGGGCTGGAAAGAGTCAGGGCTGGAAATAGATTTTTGAAAATATTTTTCATGAGTTTGCCTCCATGAAAGTCAGGAAAGTGAAATTATAACAAATTCTGTTTTTTTTTTCTATTCTATAAGTAAAATATTTGAACATAAGACAATAGTTCAATTCCCAGTCAGGGCACTGGCCTGGGTTGTGGGTTCGGTCCCCACTCAGAGCACATATAAGAGGCAATTGATCAATGTTTCTTTCATACATGGACGTTTCTCTCCCTGGCCTGGCTGGTGTGTATCAGTGGATTGAGCACCAGATTGCAAACCAAAGGGTTGCTGGTTCAATTCCCAGTCAGGACACATGCCTGGGTTCCATGCCAGGTCCCCAGTAGGGGACAGAATTTCAGATGAACAAGATAACAAAGTTCTGGAGATGGAAGGTGATGATGGTTGTACAACAATGTGAATGTACTTAATCTTACTGTGCACATAAAGAGTTAAAATGGTAAATTTTATATCTACATTTTACTGCAATTAAAATTTTTTTAAAATGTACATGAGCTTCTATTGAGATGTCTGCAGCTTTAGGAGTCTCCTCCAACCCCCATCCTGATTAGTTGGACATCAGTAACTCTACTTTCTCTCAAGAGCCTTTAATAGGACTTTTTTTTTTTTTAATCAGAAGCAGGCTTAGGCTGTTGCCATGGAACCTGAAGCTAGTGGGGGCAGGAGTGGGGTGAAGGGTTGGGGAGGAGAGGGGGTTGGAAAACAGCAGAGAGAGACAGACCCTGAGGCTGGAATTTTCCAGGCTCTGAACTCAACACAGTGTGTTTGCTTTGCAATAAATGAGTGACTTCAAATAAGGGTCTTTGTCCCCAACATGGTATGTTTACTTTGCAATAAGTGATTTAAAATATGGATCTTTGTGCCCAATGTGGTATGTTTGCTTTGCAATAAATGAATAACTTAAAATGAGGGTCTTTGTCCTCCAATAAAGTGGTTGCCCTTTTTTCCTCCACAGAAAGGCTCACAAAGCAATGCACACACAGTATTCAGCCCAGGGGCCAGATCCGGTGGGAGGCAGTGTGGAGCTGGTGAAATCTAGTTTCGTTGAAGGCAGAGTCTCTCCAACGGATGTTCTTGGAGGAAAATTCTTAGAAAGGAATAAAATTATGGTCTCTGTCCTCTTTAGCACGTCAACTTCTAAAAACAGGGTCTGTACCACTAAGATTCCAATCAAGTTCAGTTTTTGGCAACTTGTTTCAATTAGCTGATGTAACAATGACCCTAACTGTGGGCCAAAAACAACCACTTTTTAAAGGAATTGTTCACCTATTCACTCAGTTGATGCATTTATTATCTATGGTTCCTGTCATCTTCTGCTTCCTGGCCCTCACGTGTGGCTGCTTTCTTCTTCGTGCACTGATTATTGCCTTTGAAAAATTACCTGTGGGCCCTGGCTGGGTAGTCAACTGGTTAGAGCATCTGTCTACAATAGATCATATTGTAGAACAAACCCACAATATGCCAAAGTTGTGGGTTTGATCCCTGGTCAGGGCACATACGAGAATCAGCCAATGAATGCATCAATAAGTGGAACAATAAATTCTCTCTCTCTCTCAAATCAATTTTTAAAAAAAGAAAAGAAAAATCATCTGTGGACATTCTTTGAGGCCCGGAATGAAGTTGCCTGCTTTATGCAGTAGAATTTGCTTTTGTTTCTGCAGTGGACCTGTGGGCACTAAGTTGACGTTCAGGGTTTGAGTTTTCCTGACCCTGTCAAGGTACCTGCTATGGACCAAATTGTGTCCCCCCTGCCAAATATGTGTTGAAGGAAAAAATGAATTTTTTGGCATAAAGAACAAATGTTTCTTCTGATTGCCTAATGCCTACAGGAGTCAAGAAGGTGCCTGCTTGTATTCCCTTCCTTTCCCTAGGACACACAATGGGACCCAGCCAGTGTTTGCTGACTGACTCGATGAGTGGATAATGATAACAGGTAATGTGCATATCACCGACACTTGAGTTAGATTTGTGGATCCTAAAAAACGGTCTTCAGGGCCAGCCCAGTCAGTCTTCCCTTCCTGTGCCGTTATGCAACATCCCTTTGCATTTCATTTTGTTTTTTCTTTGTCTTCTTTGTTTGTTTGTTTTGGGGTGTTTTTTCTTTTCATTTTTTCCCTTTACATGTTTTAAAAGATTTTATTTACTTATTTTTAGAAAGAGGGGGAGGGGGAGAGAGAGAGAGAGGGAGAGAAACATCAGTGTGTGTTTGCCTCTCTCACGCCCCCCAACAGGCACTTAAGCCTGCAACCCAGGCATGTGCCCTTACTGGGAATTGAACCAGCAACCTTTGGTCTGCAGGCTGGCACTCAAACCACATGAGCCACACCAGCCAGGGCCCCCTTTACATTTTAATGTGCATGAAAAATGTACTTGAACCACTGCTGTCCAGCCAGCAGCCTCTAGAGTTTATGATAATTCTCCCAACACTGAGGACCTTGGCAGGAAGTTGATAATCTGGCTTGTTCTCTTTGAACATGATCTGCTGAGGCTGTTGCCAAGGAAACTGCAGCTGGCATTGGGGAGCCAAAAAGACTGAGGAGGGAGGCAGAGAGCCTCAGAGACTGGAATGTTCCATGACTTGGCTAAAGATTATGTGCGCTCTAATCATTGTGGTCTGTCATACAGCAGGAACCTAATAAATGTTTGTGAATGAATGAATGAATAACTGTGCTTCGAGGAAGCACACTGTGGATGGGAGAGGAGTGTTTCTACTTGTACTTGGAAAACTTTTCTTCTCATTTTCAGGGTGGAAATTGATATAGTCAGTGTTTGAATTCATCCATCCATCCACTTAACCACCCAACTGCTTGTCCATCTGCCCAGCTGTATTATTTATGTTTTTTATTTTCTGTATCTGATGATGTTTTGACAACTCTCAGTAGGGAGGTGGTGGGTCTTACAGACCCTTGGAGATAGTGCTCCCCCTCAGCCAATTCCTAAAGATAAAAACAATTTACCTAAAAACACTCATTTCATAGGCAAACCAACTCATCTTGAGCCTAGAGTGGAAACCACATCTTGTATCTGATACACATCAAGTCCTTATTTCCTGTCCTAAATCATCTAGAGCCAGGTGCAGTGCACTAGAGACCACCCCTATGCCCCAGAGCTTCTGTAATTATTCAGTGTAGCTGACCCCCAGTGGTCCACCCTGCCCTGCCTTGACTTCCTATGGAAACTTCAAGGGAAGATCTGCTCTAGCCACTCCCCTCTCCCTTGTTCTGCCTGCTATTCACTCTGGCACCTCCCCAGTGGCCCTGCATGACAATCTTCCCTCCTTTTGAGAACAAAAATAATAAAAACTCTTCAATGGCATTAGGTCCTGTGCAGTTACTCAGTGACCCACATAAATTAATATTCTGTGGGTACAAATGAGAACACCCCCAACATCTACCCACTCTCCACTCACCCACTGACCTACTGAAACCTTTATCTGGTCTTCCTAAGATATTCCCACGTCTTGTTCCCTCTGTCATGCAGGTCTTTGCTCTGACCACCAGATCTAAACTGGTGCAGCCCCCTCCATTTACTGTATCCTCTTTTGCCCCAAAGCCCTGATGTTATAATATTACTGTTTGTCTCGCAGGAAAACCCATCCTCCATGGCAACACCTGTCTGCTTCTGGCCATGGGGCACGCAGGCCCACATCATCAGTCAGAGGGTGAAGGGACAGAACAGATGTGGCTGACATCAGCAATATCTCTGTTTGACATTTGTGGTTTCTTTAGGATTTTCCAAGGACCTATATGGCAAGTTTTTGACCCTGGCCAAAGATACTGTATATTGTTGTGTGTACAACCCTCTTGTGTATAATGTGCACCCACGCTTTTGGCCCGAACTTTCAGGAAAACAATCTTTCATTTTAATTTTTTAGGTCAATTTCTTATTTTTTTAGGTCAATTTCTTATTTTTTTTAAAGAACATCAGTTTTTAAAAGATTTCATGTATTTATTTTTCAAGAGAGGGGAAGGGAAGGAGAAAGAGAGGGAGAGAAACATCAATGTGTGGTTGCCTCCCACATTCTTCCCCTACTGGGAATCTGGCCTGCAACCCAGGCGTGTGCCCTGACCGGGATTCAAGCGGGCAACCCTTTGGTTTGTAGGCCCAGGCTCAATCCACTGAGCTACACCAGCCAGGACAAGTCAATTTTTCATTTATATATAAAACTGATTATCCTATTCCAGGGTATTATTTTGCATGTGGATACCATTATTGCTTTCTACAGTTATACTTTTAACACATAAGCATAAAAATAATTAAGAACATTTATATAGATACAGAATTAGTACTACCCATGTATAATGTACATCCTTATTTTTCCCTCAAAAATTTGGGCAAAAAAGTATGCATTATATAAGGCAAAATACAGTACTTTTTTTTTAAGTCAACTTCAACTTAAATGACATACAACAAAGTGTAATCATTGTCACCATACAAATAATGTGTTTTGACAGATTATGCACCTGTGTAATCAACACCACAATCAAGATGTAGGACATTGCAAGAATAAGTTTTAATTTGGGGGGGGAAAGGCAGAAAACTATACATGAACAACAACAAAAAATGTTTAAAAAAAGATGAGTTTTAATAAAAAAATAAAAGGTCTGTTGATCACTGATGAGACATTGGTTACTTGATGAAGAGATAGAAACATCAATGTGTGGTTGCCTCTCACATGGCCCCCTAATGGGGACCTGGCCTGCAACACAGGTATGTGCCCTGACTGGGAATCGAACCTGCAACCCTTTTATTCACAGGTCATCACTCAATCCACTAAGTCATACCAGCCAGGGCTCAATAAATATTTTTTAATGAATAATGAAAGAATGAATAAAAACATGTGAAGAACCCTAAATCTTGGTGTTACTGATCACTGCTGATGTGAAAATGTGGGACTTTTTATTTTTATTTAAGGTTTTATTTATTTACTTTTAAATAGAGGGGAAGGGAGGGAGAGAAACAATGTGTGAAAGATAGACCCCCAACTGGGGACCTGGACTGCAACCCAGGCATGTGCCCTGACTGGGAACTGAACCAGAGACCTTTTAGCTCACAGACCAGCTCTCAATCCACTGAGCAGAAGTCTCAATCCACACCAGTCAGCGCAAAATGTGGGACTTCTTAGACTCTACGAGGCTCTGAGCTAACTTGTTGCTTCTGAACTAAGATGCGATGAAAGGACAAGAACAGAGGATATGCATGAGCCATTGTTGGGGGGACTGCACACTGAGAGCCCCCATGCCTCTCCATCTCTCACTGAGGATAGGTCCCCCAGCCTGTCCCTCTTCAGGGTTCTCTGGTTTCTTAGCAACCCAGGCAAACCCAACCTGTTGCCATGGAAACTTTTGCTAGGATGAAGGGGAGGTTGCTGAAAATCAGCAGCCAGAATCTCACAAAATGGAATACCCTGGAATCTTGTATCAGACTGAGTATATGTTTAAAATCCCAGCCTGGAATTCTTGAGTTTCTCATTTGTTATTTGTGAATAAACATGTGGGTTCTTCCCCTGGGCACTGCTGATGTAAGTGTAAAATGGTGGAGCTGCTATGAAAGATGGTATGGTAGTTCCACAAAAGATAAAACATAGAATTACCTTATGATCCAATGATTCCATCTCTGGGGATACACACAAAAGAAATGAAAGCAGGGACTCGAAGAGGTGTTTGTACACCCATGGTCATAACAGCAGTATTCATTACTCACGGTAACTGAAAGGTGGAAGTAACCCAAGTGTCCAACGACAAAAGAATGAATACACAAAATGTGGACCATCCTTACAATGGGATATTATTTAGCCTTTAAAAAGAAGGAAGTTTTAACCCTGGCTGGTGTGGCTCAGTGGGTCGAGAGCCGGACTTCAAAGCAAAGGGTCACTGGTTCAGTTCACAGTCGGGGCACATGCCTGGGTTGCAGGCCAGGTCCCCAGTGTAGGGCACGGGAGAGGCAACCACACATTGATGTTTCTCTCCCTCTCTTTCTCCCTCCCTTCCCCTCTCTTAAAAAAAATACATGTAAATCTTTAAAAACACAAAAAGATAACCAATACCTTGTTAAATAAAGGACCAAACTTTCAGAAGGAAGGACTGTATCTTCTGCTGGGACAAAGCGCAGGGGAATAGAGGCTGTGCTGAATGGCCTGACATTTATTCTCTGCCCCACGGTAAGGGTTTGGCACCCAGCTGAGCTGGATTAATGTTTATGGAACAACCTGATGAATTCTGAAGGAAGATAAAGCTGTCATCACTGGTGGCTGCAGGAGATGTGTGATTTCTGACTGCAGAGACCCTCAAATGAGTATTTTTGTGCTTCAGTGAACCCCCATTTAAAGGCACTCAAAGAAGGCCCTGGCTGGGTAGCTCAGTTGGTTAGAATGTCATCTGGATTTGCCAAAGTTGAGGGTTTGATCCCCGTTCAGGGCACATACAAGAAACAACCAATGGATGTATAAATAAGTGGAACAACAAATCAATGTCTCTCTCTCCCCCCTTCCTCCCTGTAAAATTAATAAATACATTTTTTTAAATAAAAAATAAAGGCATTCAAAGATGTGTGTGCACCATTGGTGGGGTGGTTGCAAACCTGACCCCTTTCTGAATTTCACCCTCCCCACCTGTCCCATGCCCACCGCCATCTCTCAGTGACATTAGGCAACCCACGTCGCTGATCTTCCCTTAGCAACAGAGAGGCTCACACCATTGCCATGGAAACCACAGGCAGTGGAGGAAAAGAAGAGGCTGCGGGAGGGGCTCAGAGAGCCCTGGAAACTGGAATTTTCCTGATATTGCACCCAGTAGGCCTTTATTAATATGCATTAAAGATCTATTGAAAGAATGAATGACTGAAGCCCATGTCCCAGCCCCACGGCCCATTTTTATCTGTGAGGAGGTCAGCACCTTTGCTGGGCAGATAACAATGAGTTGAGCAGCTAATCAGTGAGGGCTGCTTTCTCAGGTCTTCTCCTATTTCAGTTTTCCTCTTCGCGAAATTCAAAACCATTACACTCCCCTGTTAACGTTTCTCCAGCACCAACTCCAGGCTAAGGGCTTGCTATGGACACAGTGTTCATGTCCCTCAAACCCTTATGTTGAAGCCCAACCCCCACTGTGGGGGGAGTTGGGCTACCTTCGTATTTGGTGGTGAGGACTTCGGGGGTGATTATGTTAGGAAGGTGGAGCCCTCATGATGAGATCAGTGTCCTTCTAAGAAGAGACATACACTGTGGCCAGGTCGCTCAGTTGGTTAGAACATCGCCCTGATGCACCAAGGTGGGGGTTCAATTCCCAGTCAGTGCCCATACAGAAATTAACCAATTCCTCTATGGATGGGTGGGGCAAGAAATCTATGTTTCTCTCTCTCTCCCTTCCTTTCTTTCTCTAAAATCAAGTTTTTTAAAGATTTTGTTTATTTATTTTTAGAGAGGGGGAAACGGAGGGAGAAAGGGAGAGAAACATCGATGTGTGGTTGCCTTTCACGTGGCCCCAACTGGGGACCTGGCCTGCAACCCAGGCATATGCCCTGACTGGGAATCGAACTGGCAACCCTTTAGTTTGCAGCCCACGCTCAATCCACTGAGCTACACCAGCGAGGGCTAAAATCAATTTTTAAAAATTAAAAGAAAAAGAGAGACACACAGAGATAATCTTTCTCTGCCACAAGAGGTCACAGGAAGAAGGTAGTAAAACAGAGTTCCCACCAGGCCCCCTCTGTGTAGATTCCTAGTCTGAAGCTTGCCAGCCTGCAGAACCGTGAGAAACAAATTTCTGTCGCTGAAACCTCCCAGTTTGGTATTTTGCGCCGGTAGAACCTTGGCTCCTGGCTCTTTCACGCAGTCTCCCGCCTTCCAGCCAAAGCCAAGTGGCATTCTTTACGTTGCCATGGAAGCGGGGAAGGGAATGGTTGCCATGGATACAGCATAATGTGGTCAGGGTCCCAGAGACCCATCCATTTGCAAACCGCAGACTTTTTAAATGTTAGCCATCCGTTTTGCAAATTATTTCCTGGGATTGTATTTTTCACCAGCGTTTCCCTAGCTTTCTCTTCCCATTCAATTATTTCCTCAAGGAGACCTCTGATCACCCTGCTCAGGGCAAGTCTCTTTGTGTCTTTATTTCTGCCTCCTTTTACTGGGAAAAAAGTCTAAGCTGAAATGCAATGTCTTTTCTCCCCCTAACAGTAAGATATCAAATTTGAATTAATCAACTGTTTGTAGAAAATATCTCATTTATTTGTGGCTGTTGTGGTAGTGTTTGGTTTTGGTTTTGGGGTTTGGTTTTGTTTTTTGAGACTATGGATTTCAAGTGGCAAATTATTTCAGGCACTGTTGCACTGATATAAAAGAAAAAAGCTGTTTGCTAAGTTAGGACAAATAAAATCTGAATAATATGTGTTAGAATAAATGAGATCCATCATCCATTATTCTTTCTTTGCGCACTATTCTTGTCTAGGATGTCACTCTGATTTGGGGTGCTACGTTTTGCCTAAAGTGTCTCCAAAGCTCCCTGCAGCACCCGATGTTTAGTAGAAAGTTGATAGATGATTGTTGAAGAATAATTAAATGAAAGAGTGAATTTTGCTTCTGAAAACTGGGGTCAGAATGTTTTTATATTGTTTGGCTTCTTGTCTCTCTTTTCTTTTTTTAGCTTAAATTATAACATGAACATGTCCCAGGCAAATCATTAGGTGACCTGGTACTCCACAAGTGTATATAAATATTTGAGTTTTTATAATAATAATAATTATTATTATTATTATTACTATTTTGGTTGACAGATTTAGAAAATAAAAATGCAGAATGCCAGTTAAACTTCAATTTCAGATAAACAACCAACACGTTTTTGTATGCATAATTTATTTTTACTGCTAAGATGAGCACCTATATAACGCAGAATTTCACAGTATCAGCATTTATGCAAGTATTTTGTCAAAAGACCAAAGCCCCAAATTACTGAGGGATGTCCTTTGATTTATTCTAAAGCTTTTCAGATTTTAATGTTGTTGCCATAATTTACTACACAATGATTTTCTTTTATCAGGGATCCTAAAATAATTTGCATCAGAAAATCTATAGCCACAAACAAAACAAAACAAAAACAAACGAATTAGCTTCTGCAGTTACTGCTGCAGGCACAAAAACTTGTTTTAAATGTCTTCAGAGGATCCGATCGGAATACAACAATTTCAGAATAAAGCTTTACTACAAGAGAATGTGTACGAAAATCAAGCAATGGTTTTTACAGAGTAACAACATTTAAAAATATATAACATTTTTAGGGGGATAAATGGTGATGGAAAAAATAAAATAAAATAAATTTTTTTCAAATAAATAACATTTTTTAAAGTTTGCCCTAAATAGTAACCCAACTATAATAATTAGATAATTCTTAAGGAAAATAATTCATAAATACTGTTTGAGAACAGAAAGCTGATTTTTTTAAATTACAGTAACTTCTTTAAGTATAAAGAAATTTCTTTACATTTCCCACCAAGATAATCCATACATTTTGTAATGAGCTCATGAAAACAAAACAAAATAAACCAAAGAATATCTGTTATGAATTAACTTTAAATAATTTAGGGGAAAAATCTGAAAACTTGTATTATATTTTTGCTTTTATAATTTTTAATTATGGTGCAAACCTTACTGTATTACATGCAGCAGGCACTTTGCACATTCATCATACAAGAAACTATTGTTACATTTGGACAAACATGAAATACGAATCATAGCATTTCCAAAATACAGTTTAATGTTATGTTTTACCCAAAATAGGAGATATCCTAAGCAAAGCCAGCAGACG
>CM052550.1:46525084-46544846 GCA_028533065.1 Trachops cirrhosus
CCCTCCCCAGCAGGGGGGAGAAATGTTTCCTGCTGCGGTGGGGCCTGAGGAAGGTGGTAGGGAACCCTCGGGACACCCAGAATTGGAGAGATGGACCCTCTGCCCACACCCATCCTCCCCAGGTGAGTGTGTGCTGGGGGGAAGGCTGAGAGAAGGCAGCTCTGAGTCTCCCTGAATTTCCCCTTCAGTGAGCCTGGGAGTTCAGAGAGACCCCACCTGCCACAGCCTGACTCAGAGCTCTGGGAAGCTCTCACTTCATTCATTCACTCATTCATTCATTCATTCAACTGGCATTGACTGTGCTGGGCAGGCCCTGGGCGTGCAGTGGTAAACAAGGCAGGAAAAATTCCTTGCTTTCTTGGGGTTTATATTCCTGTCAATGAGAAGTCAGTCAGCAGAGAAGCCAATAAATAAACAAGGAATTTCATTCTTTAAATTTAAAGCATTTTTCAATGATTTTGTATTAGTTTCAGGGCTACAGCATGTGGAATGTAAAGAACAATAGAAACAAACAAAATTGAAACAGACTCACAGACACACGGGAGAGGCAATCACACATCAGTGTTTCTCTCCTTTCTCCCTCCCTTCCCCTCTCTCTAAAAACAAATAAATAAAATATATTTTTTAAAAAGTTTAAAAAATAAAAATAAAGACCTTTAAAGCATAGAAAATACAGTCAATGAGGAACAACTATAAAGGACACATGGACAGAACCAAGGTGGGGTGGGAGCAGGAGAGAGGGGGAGGTGGGAAAGGCTGAGGTGGTGGGGAGGGGTGGGGGGAAAGGCAGACAACTGTACTTGAACAATAGAGATCAAAAGTATTAAAAAATAAAATATAGTCAATCATGTTAATATTGTAATGGCTGTGTATGGTGTCAGGTGGGTACTGGAAATATCAGGGCGGTCACTTTGTACAGTACATGATTGTCCAACCACTATGCTGTACACCTGAAATAATACAAAATATCATTGAAGGTCATCTGTAATGGAAAAAAGTTTCAAGTTAGATTAAAAAATAAAGATCTTTCCCATAAGATTCTAATAGATAAAAGGGCTGTATTAATTTTCTAGGGCCAACATAGCAAATTGCAGCAGGACTCTGCAGGCTGGCAGTCTGAGATGAAGGGGTCAGCAGGGCTGTTTCTCCTGAGGCATCCCTCCGTGTGTCCCCACATGGTCGTCCCTCTGTGTGCGTCTGTGTCCTGAATCCCCTCTTCTTATAAGGACAACAGTCATACTGGATCAGGGCCCACCCCAGTAATCTCATTTTAATTTAGTCACCTCTTCAAAGGCCCCCCGTCTGCAAATTCAGTTCTGTTCTGATGGCCTGGGAGTTAGGGCTTCGACATATAGGGGTTTTTTTTAAACTTTTTTAAAAATAGATTTTAGAGCCCTGGCTGGTGTAGTTCAGTGGATTCAGTGCCAGCCTGCAAACCAAAGGGTCTCTGGTTTGATTGCCCAGTCAGGGCAAATGCCTGGGTTGCAGGCCAGATCCCTGGTGAGGGGTGTGCGAGAAGCAACCACACGTTGGTGTTTCTCTCCCTCTCTTTCTCCTACCCTTCCCCTCTGTCTAAAAATAAATAAATAAAATCTTTTAAACAAATAGATTTTAGAGAGAGGAAGGGGAGGGAGAGAGAGGAAAAGGGAGGGAAAGAGAGAGAGACATGGATTGGTTGTTCCACTTATTTATGCTTTTTTTTTAGTTGTTTCTTGTATGTGCCCTGCTGACAAGCTAGAACCCGCAAACTTGGTGTATCCAGAGGACACTAACCAACTGAGCTGCCCAGCCAGGCCGCCTTATGAATTTTTGAGGACAACCAGTTGAATCCCTAACAAGGGCAGAATATGAGTTCTAACCTTTGGCAGACACCCACACACCCTTCTGCAGACGTGAGCTCCAGGGTGAGCTGGGAAGAGGTGTGTGGTCCCAGGTGGAGGCGCATTAGGCTCTGGTTGTGGGTCCCCATGAACCGCCTTCCCATACTCCCCTTCCATTCCCGCACCCCACATTGCCACAGGACCCCCATCTGGTGTGGCCCACAGAGGTGGTCACCATGGAAATCACAGCAGGATGAGGAAGAGAACTGAGGGAACTAAGAACAGAGGGAGCTGCGGAGGGTGGAACTTTCCAGAATCTGGGGTTCAAGCCCTATGCCTGGCACACAGGAGATGCTTAATAAGTGCTTGTTGAAAAAAGCAGTGGTGTCTCTAGAGGGGTTTCTGGTCCAGTGCATCTGGACAGAGACAATGAACTCAGATACAGGGCAAGGGTGTCCTCGAAGCTTCCAGCTTGCTGGAATTTATTGGCTGGAATTTATAGGAGTTGGATATCTCAGGACTCAGCAGACTCAGTGTTGACTCGGAGCCAGGCAGCTGTTTGAGGCCCACGGGGATGGGTGTGTTTCTTTCTCACCCCAGCCACGGGTGTGTTCTGGGGTGCTGGATGGGAAGGTTCTGGACGTTGTAAGCAGGAAACAATGGAGTCGGTTCCTTGCCAGGGCACACACGTGCCTAGGTTGCGGGCTCAGCCCCTGGTCTGGACATGTGCAGGAGGTAACTGATCCATGTTTCTTTCTCTCTCTTCCTTCTTTATGAAAACAATGGAAAAAAATGTCCTTGAGTGAAGAGGAAAAAAATTTAATAATAATAATAAAGTGTAGGAGGAAACCCTGGGAAGTGATGCAGAAGCCTGTGGGGATAATGGTTTTACTTACTCCCAAACTCACCAAGTTGTACTCAGTAAGTATGGACAGCTTTTTATACGTCAAAGGAAAGAAAATAAGAACACAGGTGACAGGCTGTCAAACCTCCTGGAACTGTCCCTCATCTGCCACCTGCTACACCTGACCTCACCTCTCCGAGCCTATTTCCACTTCCACAGCCCACAGCAATGCCGAGCGTCTCATCATACAGGTTGTCAGGACGAGAAAATGCATTCCTGTGTGTGATAATCTTCGAATCATGGCAGACACACTCATTAGGATGTCGTGTCAGAAAGTTCTTACTACATCAAGTTTACACGAACATACACTCATGTTTTCCAAAAAGGGTTCCCAACCTGGAGACGGTCTTGCCTCCCCCAGCTGCCCAGCTTCCTCTGCAGCGAGGGAGATTCAGGCCTGACTGTCAGTTCTAAAGTGTCCCTGAAAAAATTTAAATAGTTATGCCCTGGCTAGTGTGGCTCAGTGGATTGAGTGCCGGCCTGCAAACTGAAAGGTTGCTGGTTCAATTCCCAGTCAGAGCACATGCCTGGGTTGCAAGCCAGGTCCCTCCTTGGTTGATGTATCTCTCACACATCAATGTTTCTCTCCCTCTCTTTCTTCCTCCCTTTCTCTCTCTCTAAAGATAAATAAAATCCTTTTAAAAATTTAAACAGTTAAAAAATAAATAAATAGAGATTTTCCCCACAAGATTCTAATAGATAAAAGGGCTGTATTAATTTTCCAGGGCCCCCTCTTCCTCCAGGCAGGCCTCCCAGCTGCTGCCTGGCCAAGAGCAGGAGGCAGTGTCTCAGGTCATGTGAATTTTGCTCTGTGCGGACTGGGGTCCTTTGTGACCAAATATCATTCTCTAAGACCTGAGATCAGCGTGACCAAGGATTGGGTCTAAATTCTCCCCATTCTGGGCTCCTCGGCAGAATTCAGATGTAACCACAGTGAAGTCGTCGCTGGTGTGCTGGAGCACAAGAGCTGTTTGGTACCAAACATGTTTGGGAATTTTGCAAATTAAGCACATCCTTTGGTAAACATTAAATGACATACACTTAAAATCAAATAAGTGTAAGAACAAAATTAATACTCAAATGTATCCTCTCCTAATTATTCCTGGTCTCTGTGCTCTTGAGGTTAGGAACACCTACTGTGTCTGTACTTGGCAAGGCCACACAGTGGGGCGCTACGAGGCATTGGACCCCGATTCCTGGAATTGTCTAGGTCATGTCTCAGGTCTGCCTTTAAAACACAAAGGCAGTGTTTCAATAACAGTGTATTTTACAAAAAAAGAACTGGCTGGCTCCTGCACTAGATTGTCAACCATGTTGAACAATCAGGCTCCTATCTCCCTTTCCAACCAAATCACCACCCATTTTCTTCCTTTGTCTCCACCGCAGCCACACGGGTCACCTCGCTGGTCCCAAAGATCAAGATGACTTGATCTTTCCCTCCATTTGGGTTTCCATATCGCCACCTCCAAGAAGCCCTTCTTGACCACATTGTGTAAATATGCTCTCTATCTTTCAACCCTGATTTAGTTTCTACTTATCTCCTACCAGCTGAAATCATACTTTATGTTCAACATGTGACCTCCTCTCCCACCGAGAATGTGAGCTGTAGTGGACCAGAGCTCTGTCTGCTGGCTCTCTGATGGATCACCACACTGAATTCAGGGTCTGCCACAAAGCACACTCTCCGTAAATACTGTTTGAAGGAAAGATGGAGGAACGCATAAGCGAGGGTATGGAAAGCTGTCTCTTGGCTCCAGGAGGGTAGACATGGGCCTGTCTTTGCTTGTTATTTTATTCTCCATGTCTAGAGCATCATCGGGTACACAGAGTAGGCTCAATCAATATTTGTGATCAGTCAGGATTTTGAGAGCATGACACACTGGTGCTTACAAGACACTCGGGATTTCTACCCACGTCCACAGAGGCTCCTGATGCCCATCTTCCCCTCTGCGGGGGCTGCCGATGACGCATTTCAACAAACATAAAATACGCACATGAACCTCTGATACAAAGTCTCTCCATCCCTCTCCCTACTTGCTCCCCCTCACAGGGCCTCCCACCTTCTCCTGAAGGATCCAGGAACTCTGGCTGTTGCCATGGAAACCTGGAGGCGAGGGGCTAAAAATGGTGCAGAGAGCTGCACAGAGAGAAATTTTCCAGGCTCTGCGGTAAGACTGTGGGTTCAATCCTGGGACCTCATCGACTTCTCTGCTGACCTCAGGTTTCCCTCTCTCTCTCTCATCATCTGTCTACTTTGTCGTCAAGTATAGCTCTTATCTATCTGTCTGTCTATCTATCTATCTATCTATCTATCTATCTATCTATCTTTTTCATTTATCTATATCTATCTATTCAATTTCACTATCATGGTCTCTCATCTGTCATTTATTTATCTGTATTTATCCATCAATATCTACATATCATCTATTTAAGTATCATCTGTCTACATATCATCTCTCTTTATATCATCTATTCATCTTATCTATCACCGATCTATTTATCTATAATCTATTCATCTCTCTATCTCCTCCCAACCCCCCATACTCTTTAGGCAAAATACCAACCCTGGATAATTCCAGCTCTCACTTTCCAAGTCCCTCATTTTTTTCCAAATTTTTTTATTGTGGTAAAATATACAAAAAAGATAACACCCTCTTAACTGTTTTTAAGTGGATTGTTGTGTGGTAGTAAATACGTTCATATTGTTGTGCTACCATCACCAACGTCACCTCCAGAACTTTCTCATCTTGTAAAAACTGACCCCCCGTCCCCATTAAACAAACAGTGACTCTCCACCCCTCCCCCTAGCCCCCGGCACCCACCATTCTCCCTTCTGTCCCTATGAACTTGGTTGCTTTGGAGACCTCCTATAGGTGAGATCATACAGTATTTTCCTCTCTGTGACTGGCTTATGTCTCTTAGCATAATGTCCTCAAGGTTTATCCATGTTGTAGCATGCGTCAGAATTTCAGTCTTTTTTTTTTAAGATTTATTTATTTATTTTTAGAGAGGGGAAGGGAGGGAGAAAGAGAGGGAGAGAAACATCAATGTGTGGTTGCCTTTCGTGTGCTCCCTAGTGGGGACCTGTCCCGCAACCCAGGCCTGTGCTCTGACTGGGAATGAAACCAGCAACCCTTTGGTTCATAGGCCAGCGCTCAATCCACTGAGCCATAACAGCCAGGGCAAATAGTCCATTTTAAAAGGTGGAATTTAAAAATAGAAATAAAGCATTCTAGACCTTTTCCCACAGTGTCCCATTTTGGACACCATCAGTCTAGTCAAGAGATGGTGGTAGCTTAGGAGAAGGTGGTGGCTACAGAGACTGAGAAATCCAAGAAGACTTGAAGGCGATACTGGAAAGAAGTGGCCTGGTGAGATACATCTTGGGGAATCTTGACCTGTTGTTAGAGTGCTGGATTTGTGGATAGTTCAATCAGTTCTGGACTTTCACTCTTTGTACGGAATGTCATCCAAGGGAACATCCCATCGATAGGTGGATATGTGTTTCTGGGGCTCAGGAGGGAGGTCTGGGCTGGGGATGGAGATATGAAAACATGACCCAACCATCAGGTGTTTGCATGCAAAGAGACCGTCCTTCAATTATCCTTATTCTCTAGATAGATAGATAACATCTTTGCTAGACAAAAACCAAGGGAGATTTCTGGAATTCAGAATTAACTCTTGGAGAACAAAAAAAGAAGTGTCTATTTTATTTGTAGCATCCATCCATCCTCCATTTCCAACCTCCCTTCCATCCATCCATCTACCCACCCAGCAGGCATGCCTCTATGCATTCACTCATCATCCCTTCTTCCCACCTTCCATCCATCCAAGAAAGGAAACACATTTCTAAGAAAAAAATTGTGAACGTCTTAATGACAAATTTAATTATGTGTTTATTCACTAAACATCAGCTAAAAGACACTGCATGATCTCTCTCCAGCTCCCTCTCTGAATTCGCCTCCATCCATTTTCCTCCTTGCTCATGCCCCATTAGATGCCCTGGCCTCCTTGCTGCCCTCCAGGCTGGACCAACATGCTCCTCTTCCAGATGCACCCAGTTGCTATTCTCTACATCCAAAATGGCTATTTCCCTAATAACATGAAGTTTTGTGCCCCTTCTTCCTTCATGTCTGCTCAAATATCACCTCCAGGAAGACCTCCTTGATCAACTGATACCAAAGAACCCTCCCCTGCATTCTTTCTCCATCCCCTCACCCTTCTTCCACTTTGTAGACTTGTCACCATCTGCTATTTAAGTTACATTTATTGACTGATATTTCACATCAATAAAAGAGCCATGGGTGGAGAATTTGTCAAGGCTGACTCATAGTGGTACCTCAATAAATGTTTGCAGAATACACCCATAATTTGGGGACAAAGGAACGAACAAATGACCTACTAGAGGTCAGAAACTGTGTGGTTTAATTTCCCAGTGCAGGGATAGAACATGCAAGACAAAGTGTCTCAACGAGTGCCCACAGGTGCATGTGTCCATCCAATTATGTGCATTCACGTACAATTTCAGTGTCACTTAGTAGGTGAACGTGAGAACATAAGCTGCTATGCCATCGCTGCTTAGAATGGATTCATAATTTCTGTCTGAATTGGTGGAGGCTGCGGTGGCTGCTTCCCCATTCCTACCTCCACCTCCTCTCTCTGCAAAGATGGTCCAAATGACGCATTTCAACATGCACAAAACACGTGAGTCTTTTGGCGTGAGTCTGTGTCTGCAGGACCCCAGCTCAGGAGCCCCCAGAGAGGGGGCTGCAGAGAGGCTCAGGCTCTGGCTGTTGCTATAGAAACCAGGAGGGACTGGAGAAGGGGAAGGAAGGGAACACAGGCAGGGAGACCCATCAGGTGGTAGCAGCTGAGACCAGGGAGATTGCTGAGAAGAGGGTAGAAATGGTCAAGGGGCAAACCAGAGGCCCTTCTCTCGGCAATCACCTGCTGCCTGAGGAGATGTGGAGTCTGACTTTGGCTTTAGGAACCCCTAAGCTGCCCAGGCATCAGGCCCCACACCAGGCCCCTCAGCAGCCCCCTCGAGTGAGACCCACAATGTGCTTAACAACCAGCTGGAGACTCAGCTAAACCACTAAACTACATTTGTATTTGTAGCATTAGTAGTCCATGTGGCTGTGGGCTCCCTTTTGGGGTCGTGCATTCTGTGGGTTGGGACAAATGTAATACGTATTTAGGATTGCTCCATAGCTGCCCTGGCTGCTCTGGCTCAGTGGATTGAGCACTGGCTTGAGAACCAAAGGGTCACTGGTTCAATTCCCAGTCAAAGCACACGCCTGGGTTGTGGTCCAGGTCCCCAGTTCAGGGCATGTGAGAGGCAACCGATTGATGTATCTTTCACACATTGATGTTTCTTTCCCTCTCTTTCTCCCTCCCTTCCCCTCTTTCTAAAAATAAACAACTAAGATCTTTAAAAAAATAAAAAGATTTCTCCATATCTTTTCATGGCTTGATAGGTCAACTCTTGTTTTTGTTTTTAATTTTTTAAATTTATATTTTAGAGAGGGAGACATTGATTTGCCATTTCACTTATTTATGCTTTTATTGTTTGCTTCTTCTATGTGCCCTGACCAGGGATTGAACACGCAACCTTGGGTATCAGGGTGATGCTCTAACCAACTAAGCTACCTGGCCAAGGCCAGATTTTCTGCATTTTTAATTTTCTAATTACAGTTTACATTCAATGTTATTTTGCATTCATTTCAGTATTGCCTTGAGATATTATCTTGATAATTAGAGTTTCCAGTGCCCCCTTACATTTTGCACCCGTATGAGTGCCTCACTTGCCTCACCCCCACCTCCACTGCCACCACCTCTGAGCTCTGTCCCAGCTTATCTGGCTGGAACCACCGCAGTCCCCTCTCACCATCCCCTGTGTGGGTCTGTCCCGGGAAATGTCACCGCCACTCACCCAGCTGCTCCAGCTCAATTTGAGGTGTAATTCTCCTTTCCTCCCTTTTCCCCTAAGCCCACATCCCACCCACCCATGTGACCAATGTGGACTCCACCTCTGTCTCCCACTGTCTAGAAACCTCTAAACACTCCCCCCGCATCCCTGGTATGGGCTATGGGCACTGTACCCTTACTGCTTTTTCACCTCCTTTTTGTCCTCTGCCCAGAGTTGCCCAGAAGATGGGAACAGTGGCCCTTTGGTGTTGCCACTTGGACTTCAAAAGTTACCAGACAGGAAAAGGAAGGGTTGCTCTTCACCTGCTAAATGATTGTAAACTCAAGGTTGGAATCAAAATAAAATTCCATTGTTTTAATGTTTAAAAAGATAATAAATCAATTCAAATGTTACTCCCTGGTCCATTCTGTCTGTTTCATCCCAGAGGGAGCTTCTGTTAGGGGCCAGCCTGCCTTGCACCTCCGCAGCCCTTGCTAATTATCTCTCAACAAAGGAGGGCTTCACCCAGGAGCCTGGTGGGCGGGAGCCCCGGGCCAGCGTCTCAGCCTCAGCCCTGGGGACACTGGGGGCTGGATTCGCTGTAGGAATTTCAGCAGCATCCTTGGACTCTGCCCACCACATGCCAATAGCATGTTCCTCGCCCCCTGCCCCACCCCATGTTGTGGCAACCAAAAACATCGCCAGGCATTGCCAGATGTCCTCTGGCTGAGAAACACTGGTTTAGCCACACTTATTCACATTGTTTTGTTCTCACTATGTTTCCTTCTTTAAAAAATAAAGACTTCAATTTTTTTTTTTTTTTTTTTTTTTTTGCCCTGGCTGGTGTGGCTCAGTGGATTGAGCACCAGCCTGTGAACCAAAGGGTTGCCAGTTCGGTTTCCGGTCAGTGCACGTGCCTGGGTTGTGGGCCAGGTCCCTGGTTGGGGGTGTGTGGGAATCAGCTGCACACTGGTGTTTCTCTCCCTTTCTTTCTCCCTCTCTTCTCCTCTCTCTAAAAACGAATAAATAAAATGGTTTTTAAAAATTACAAAAAAAATAAAGACTTCAATTTTTTAGGGCCCCTTTTAGGTTCACAGCGAAATTGAGAGCAGGGTATAGAAATTTCCCACAAACCCTCTGGCCCCTCACATGCACGGCCTCCCCCATTATCAACATCCTCAACCAGATGGGATATTTGTTCAAATACATTAAGCTACACGGATGCATCACTGTCAGCCAAAGCCCACAGTTCACGTCAGGGCTCGCTCTCTGCGAGCATTCCATGACTTAGCACAGATGTGTAGCAACAGGTGTCCCTCCTCATACCACACAGAGCAGTTTCACTGCCCTGAAGGTCCTCTTTGTGGTCTATTCATCCATTCCTGCCTCCCACCCCTGGGAACCACACACACACACACAGAACACACAGCTCACACAGACACACTCATATACACACTGACACAGGCACACACTCACACATACACACACGTACACAGACACACGCTCACACACAGTCACTTTCACACACACATACACAGTCACATTCACACACACAAATAGACACATGTACACACGCACACCGTCACACACAGACACAGTCACACAGTTACACATGGAGACACACAGACATACACCAGTCACTCACACCTGGAGACCCACAGCTCTCAGCACCTCCTGTCCCTCACGTAACCCTGGGAGGTGGGACCATGTCATCCCTGTCTGAGGCCAGGAAATGTCAGGGAGCACGAGTCTGCTGTGAAGGCCTCACACGTGTCTCCAGCGTGGCACAGAACACTCTGGACATGGACAGGGTGTCCTCTGAACAGTGACTGTGGCAAATGGCTGGGGAGGAGCTGGGAGGACACACAGAACATCACAGTCTGTTCCTAAAGGCCCCACGAGCCATGCTTGCCTGGCTGGAGTCTGTGGACTTTGGATTTTGTTACAACACAGTCCCACAGGAAGGACAGCTAGAGCCTTCACTGATGTCCCACGTTCTCTGTTCAGAAAAAAACAGCTGAGCCATGTCCCTGAATTTGGGGAAGCCTGGGTGTGTGTTGCAAATCTGCTGTGGTGGGTGCTATCGTTTGCTGCAGGACATGTTATGGACCGGCGTCCGTGATCTTGCCAATGATTTCCCTGCCTTTGCATGTAGTGCCTTTCAGATTAGACAACAGGGTGCCTGGTGGCCCCCAAGCCCCAGTGTGGCTGCAGCTGCTGGGATCAAGACAGGTGGTCGGTCGGCGTGTCCCCAGCACAGGACGGTCAGCTCGAGGTGCCCGAGGCCCGAGCAGCTGTTGGGGAGATTAGCTGTAGGAAAGTTGATCTTGTGACAGATGGCTCAGGTTTGTCCACCCCTGGAAAGTGCGAGCACCTTAGAGAACTCGTCGGAAAAGACGGAGAACACTCTCATTTTGTGAGCTCTCAGAGACTTGCGGTATGGACACGATGTTGAGGGCACCCAGAGAAGCAGAGCAGGACATGCAGGCGACATTTTGGGCAGGAGAGGCGGCTTGAGGGTTTCTGTACAGACAGTCCCTTCGCTGAGTGACTCTGGACATGTTCTGCTTCTTGCTCAATTTCAAAGAGCTCTGCAGCCAAATGATGACTTGGGGTGAGGGGGGTTGTGCTCCCCATGGGGCGGCCAGAGATGTCATCGTAGGCAGGAAGAACCGAGGTGCCCTGAGCACTTACTACATTGAACACCAAGAACAACAGAGCAGTGACATTAGAAGAAAATTCCTTGGTCTTTTCTCAGATGAATCTCTTCCTACCTCCACCCCCGCGCTCCACTTTTGCAGCATGGAAATCAGGCTGTGTCTTAAGTGGATGGCACTCAAAATTCAAATGGCAGTCTTTTCTCCTTCCTGGGGATAAACAAAGAAACTCTTATTAGCAAGAACATTCCACCGGCTTAGAGCAGGGGTGTCAAACTCATTTTCACCAGGGGCCACATCAGCCTTGTGGTTGCCTTCAGAGGGCCGAATGTAATTTCAACTCCTTGACAGTTGAGGAGTAGTTACATTTATACAGTCCTAAAATGATTTCTGCCCTTTGAAGGCAACCAAGAGGCTGATGTGGCCCCTGGTGAAAATGAATCTGACACCCCTGACTTAGAGGTTATACCCAGGATCTAGGGACAAAGGGACAAACCTTTCTGTGGGAGAGGTTAACTCTTTACTGCACGGCCCTGTGCAGGTGATACCAACTGAGGGACATTGCTTGGTGCAAATAAGAGTCAGCATGGAAAGCTTGGTTGTCTTGGGGAGCATGTGGCAGAACCCTACTCAGGATGCCAAAATATCAGGATGCTTTTAAATACAAGTAATACCCATGGGGATATAAAGTGCCGTATAGAAAATATGTTCAGTAATATTGTAATAACTAGGGATGGCGCCAGGTGGTACTGGAAATATCTGGGTGATCACCTCTTAAGTTATATAAATATCTAATCACTATGCTGTACACCTGAAACTAACATAATACTGAATGTCAACTCTCATTGAAAAAAATTTTTAAAAAATTAAAATATATTAAATGCCCAGACGGCGAACAGGTCAACATTGAGCTGGGGAGCTTCTCTCTCCCAGTACCTCCTTGCACCCAGCAGTCTTCATGGTTATTTATGACATCATCATTTTTACTTATCAAAGGTTGGATACAACCTAGGCATACATCCACGGGGAATAATAACAATATTTCTGGGGCTCCTGATGGATGTTAGTCAGGGGAGGGTCATGGTTAGACTGCTGTCCCAGCAGGATGGCCCTGGCTGCCAGCAGGGCTCTGGGGCTGGACTGGAGGCGGGAGGAGGAATTGGACACTGCTGGGGTCAGTTGGGTGGACAGCCTGGGCACAGAGGAGCGGGATTTGGATCTAAGTCATCAGGCTTGGAAGTCCTTGCAGTCGACGTCTTCCATCTCCCTAGCAAGATGAGACACAACACAGGACGCAAAATGGAGAAGGGATGAAGTCTACGGTCGTGAGCCGCCTTCTTTCTCAGGCTCTGGCACTGGGATAGATATAGTTCTTTCCAGTTGGATAGGGTTTAAAAGTACTGCCTGCTGTTGTCACGACGCCCTCTGCTGGCCATTTTTTTCAGCCTGTGACTCCAATATGGCAGGCCCAGCCACACCTGGCTGTTGAGCCCTGGAAATGTGCGAACTGACCTCGTGCTGGAAAATATAAATGCGCACTGGATTTCGGAGACGTCGTATGAAGGAAAGAATGTGAAACGTCTCGTTAACAGTGTTTTATATTGATGACATGTGGGTTACAGGATAGTTTGAATGTATGGGGTTCAAGAAGATGGACTCTTCAAATTAATTTCACTACTTGCTTTTTTAACTTTTTTAAATGAGGATAATAGGAAGCTTTCAACTACATCTGTGCCCCTGGCCAGGTAGCTCAGTTGGTTAGAGCATCATCCCAATATGCCAAGGTTGCAGGTTCAACCTCTGGGTCAGGGCACATGCAACAATGAATGTATAAGTGGAACAAGTCAATCTCTCTCTCAAATCAATCAATAATATATATTTTTTAATTACATTTGTGGCTCACATTATACATGTCTTTATTTCTCACTGGTCTGTGTAGATTACTCTTTGCTGTGAGGGGCTGTCCTCTGCATTATAGGGCGTTGAGCAGCATCCCTGGCCTCCACCCGCTGAATGCCAATTGTGACAGCCCAAAATGTCTCCAGATGTTAACAAATTGTCCCCCGAGGGGCAAATCACCTGGAGTTAAAAACAATTTATATATATATTTATATATTTATATAAATAGACTTTTTAAATCCTCACTGAGAATATGTTTATTGATTATAGAGAGAGAGAAGAAGGAGAGAGATACATTGATGTAAGAGAGAAATATTGATCAATTGGTCACCTTCGCCTTCCACATATGCCCCAACCAGAGATCAAATCTGCAACCTAGGTTTGCACCCTGACTGGGAATCGAACCCACAAACTTTTGATGCATGGGGTGACACTCTGAGCCACCTGGCCAGGGCTATATAAATAGATTATATATATATATATCAGATATATATATCTGATATTCTGATATATATCTGATATATATATATACACGAAATAAAGAAAACATATGAAATATAACTCCATAGGACACAGCTTGAGCCTCCATAATGTGCAAGCTCTGTGTTAAGAGATTACACACATTTTCCCTTTCGATCTCCACAATGTCCCACGGGATGGGCTTTACCATTATTATCCCCATTTTGCAGATGAGAAAACTGAGGCACAGAGAGGCTGAGTGACTGGTCCAGAGGTGCACAGCTAATTAACCCAGATTCAAATCCAGGCATACCACTGGCAGAAGTAGCAGGTGAAAGTGTGCCCCGCACACATGGTCTGACCTGTAAGAACCCAGGATCTCCCACTAATGCACAGTAATGGGGTGATAATTAACAATACTGTATTGGATACTTGAAATTTGTTAGGAGGGTAGATGGTTAGTGTTCTCACCACACACGAAAGAATTAAAGAAAAACCTTGACTGGGTAGCTCAGCTGGTTGGAGTATCAGCCCAATAAACCAAGGTTGCAGGTTTGATCCCCAGTCAGGGCACTTAAAGGAATCAATTAATGAATGTATGGATAAGTGGAAAAACAAATCCCCCTCCTCTCTCTCTCCCTCTCTCTCTCATCAATCAATAATTTTTTTTAGCCCTGGCTGGTGTGGCTTGGTGGATTGAACCCTGGCATGTGAACCAAAGGGTCGCAGGTTTGATTCCTAGTCAGGGCACATGCCTGGGTTGCAGGCCAGGTCCCCAGTAGGGGGCGTGCGAGAGGCAACCACACATTGAAGTTTCTCTCCTTCTCTTTCTCCCTGCTTTCCCTTCTCTCTAAAAATATGTTTTAAAAATCTTTACAAAAAATAACTTTAAAAAAAAACAAGAAAGCAGAATGGTAACTGTGAGATGATGAATATCTTAATGAACTTGATAGTAATGGTTATTTCACAATATGTACATTGTTTATCCAATAATCATGTTATATACTTTAAATGTCTATGGTTTTAATTTGTAATTATACCTCAATAAAGCTGGAGCAAAAAAAGGATTCAAGCTCTTCATCAGGTGGTAACTGTGCCCCATCCTTGTCCTGGAATCTGATTCTTCCTGTTGGAGAAGAGTATATGAAACAGGTGGAAACCAGGATTACACCATTTACCTTCCTTAGAGGCCAGAAGAATTCAGAATACGGTCCATTGCAATAAACTCCTATGAGATTATGGTATAACAGGACAGGACAAATTCATCCATCCATCCACCCATATATCCATCCATCTCTCCATCCATCCATCCATCTATCCACTGATCCATTCATGCATCCATGCATCCATCAATCAATCTATCCACCCATCCATCCATTCATCCATCCATCTATCCATTAATACATCATCCACCTATTTATTTAATCATTCAAGCCAGGTTATATGTATGGTAGCCCTACGCTGTGTCAAGGACTATTGAAGGCACAATGAATCCAGGGGAAACTAAGACACAGCTCTGCCCATGGAGAGTCACTTACACTGAACAGGAGATAAGGACAATATACAAATAGGTCATTTGGAGAAAATAAGATAGGAACATGATTGAGGGGAGGACAGTGGAAGATTCCTGAAATTATGTTTTTCTAAAAAAGAACCCATGAATCTGCATGTTTAGCAAGCTTCACCTTGGCTGGTGACCCTGCAAGAGGGGGCTTAAGTCCCCTCTTGGGTAACACTGGCCAGGACCAGCCAGGCATGGAGCTAACTGCTGGGCAGTCAACTGAGTTCGTTGTCACCAGGGCCCCATGAACTCGGATGCTTTTCTGCATGTGGTGAGGGGTTCAGAGTAGGAGTAGGGGAGAAGCCTCCTGCCACAGCTGCTGTCCCCAGTAATCCCCTCCACAAACAGCTAAGAAGGCTGTATTGGAGTCCAGGCTGGGAATATGAACCCACATGTCAACACAGTCCTGGAAAATTCCAGGCTCTCGAGTCCCTCCCTACTCCTGTTTCAGCCCTCTTCAGTTCCTGGCTGCCTGTGATTTCCATAGCAACAGATGTTGCCGAATGACAGCTCTTGAGGCAGAAACATGCCCAGTAGCCTGGTGGGGGAATGGGGCAGACTGGGGCCAGGGTGCCCATTAGCAGTCTGCTCACGTTCTGGGCTTTTATGCAGTTTAAATGTATCCTCGCAAAGAGGGCCTTTGCAGAAAGCTGCGGGGGAGTGTCTGTGGGGGTCTCTGCTGCCTTTGCTAGGAACCCAGAAGAGCCAGTGATGTAAACCCAAGCTATTCCCCAATGTATCCACTCATTCCTTAACTATTTATTTATTTCACGATTATTCATTTAATTAAATCAACAGTGGACATCAATCTTTGTACGAATATATCGGTTATGTACCGATTTTAAACTCCAGGCTGTGTCCCTGGTAGACTACAGGAGGTGGGGGATGAAGAAAAAGCCCTTGGGGCCCCCTTTAACGATGCTTCGTACATCTTAGATGCTGTGGCTCAAACCCACAGAAATAAACATTTAACACGATGGCAGACAGGGATGAGTTCTGGGAAGACAAGGCCACCAACATGGTTTTCAATGTCGATTTGTTTTCCTTTTTAAATGGTAGTACACTTTCAATGGTGGTTGCATTTTAATTCCACGAACATAATCATCTTCCGGGAAATATTATGCACTGAAAATTCCACCTTCTTCGTCCCAAGCCACCCTGTCCCCTTCCTGGAAGTTACATCGCTCACACTAATTACTTCAATTCTAAGTGTCTTACACTGTCATTGCGTGCTCCTCTTGTCTTTAAAAATAAATTAAAACCCTCACCTGAGGATATGTTTATTGATTCCAGAGAGAGGAGACAGGAGGGAGAGAGAGAGAGAGAGATAGAGAGACATTGATGTGAGAGAAACATCGATCATAACTTGCCTCGTATGTACCTGCCCCAACTGGGATTGAACCAGTAACCTTATGGTGCAGGGGAAGACACTCCAAACAACTTAGCCACCCAGACAGGGCTCCCTACCCCTCTTTCTTTTTTTTTACACGATAGTAATTTTTGCACCCATTTTTCTACAACTTTCAATTTTCCACTGAGTGTGAAGCATGGATTAAACCCAGTTGTCTAAATTTGACCCCCAGCTTCTCCACTGGTTAACACTGGGACTCCGGGCCAGCGGTTTTATCTTTTGGTGCCTCAGTTTCCTCAGCTTTAAAATGGGATTAGCAAATAAATAAGTAAATAGGAATTATCTTGAGGATTGCATGAGTTAATATTTACAAAGCACTTAGAATGATGCCTAAGAAGATATATATAAAGCCCTAGACAGGTAGCTCAGTTGATTGGAGTATTATCCAGATATGCCAAGGTTGCAGGTTCAATCCCTAGTCAGGGAACATACCAGAAGCAACCAATGAATGAATAAATAAATGGAACAACAAATTGGTATTTCTCTCTCTCTCTGTTTCCCTTCTTCCCTCTCTCTAAAATCAATAAATACAAATTTTCTTTTGAAGTATGTATATTGGGGAGACTTTAAAAAGGTACAAGAACACACTGGTGGAATTCATCTTAATAGGTTTTACCGAACCCAACATATACCAATTACTGGTATATGAACCAATGATACCAATATAAAAAAATGATCGATGAGATGTTTTACTCTGTTTTTACTTCTAGGTTTTCGAAATCAGGTGTGGGTGTGGGTTTCCCAGTGACAGCACATCTCAGTTTGGACTAGCCATGTTCCAAGCAGTCAAATGCCAGGAGTGGAAAGCACAGATGGGAAGCACAGATCTAAAACTGCTGTGGAGCCCTGGTCGGGTGGCCCAGTTGATAGGAGGGTCGTCCTGTACACTAAAAGTTTTTGGGTTTGATCCCCAGTCAGGGCACATACCTGAGTTGTGGTTTTGATCCCTGGTTGGGGAAAAGATTAAGAAGTACAAACAAGCAGTTACAAAATAGGCACGGGGATGTAAAGAACAGTACAGGGAATACAGACAACGATACTGTAATAACCATGTGTGGTGCCAGGTGGGTACTAGACCTATTGGGGTGAACACTTCATAAATTACATAAATATCCAACCACTAACCCATACACCTGAAAATAATATAAATTTGAATGTCAACTATAATTGAACAATAAATGTAAATTAAATATCCCTGGCTGGTGTGGCTTAGTGGATTGAGTCCCGGCCTGTGAACCGAAGGGTCTCGGGTTGGATTCCCAGTCCCGGCGCATGCCTGGGTTGCCAGCCAGGTCCCCAGTTGGGGGAGCGCGAGAGAGGCAACCACACATTGATGTTTCTCTCCCTCTCTTTCTCCCTCCTCTCCTCTAAAAACACTAAATAAAATCTTTTAAAAAATGAAATGAAATATAAAATAAAACAAAGATAAGGTAGCACCCTAGCCCTGGCTGCACTGGGTCTCCTGGGGACTGTACTCCGGGGAGGGGCCCCGGCCACAGGGCAGTTCGTGAGCAAAACAAGCAGCTCAAGTGACCTCATATGTGCCCCCTGCCAGTGGCCACCCGAAAGGGCAGGCGCGCCTCCTTGGCCAGCACCGGTTTAGAGACCCAGGTCTCGCACCTGGCGCACATGTGACCCGAACGGCCCCTCCCATTCCCTTCACCCGGACCTCCGCGAAGACGCCGCTCCCAGTGAGTCCCATGGCAACCTCGCTTCGTCCACGTTTCGGGGTCCCGGGCTCGGAGGTAAGTGTCCACGTGGCATGCCCACCCCCACACTCGCCTGGCGGTCCCAGAGTGTCTTCCAGGTCTGCACTGGGGTCCTGGGGTGTCCTGGACTCCCGGGATGGCCAGGTGGGGGCTGGCCAGGTGCCCGCACGGAAGTGAACTCCGCTGTCCTGGGGACTCGGACCGGTGGTCAGAGACCGCTGGACCCTGGGTGAGGCGGTCCCCTCTCCACTTCAGTTTCCCTGGTGGGACAGGGATGTAGCAGGTGCCGGCAGAGGCTAGGTCCTCCTCGACCTTCCGGACCTGGGTTCCTGTCTCTGGTGCCGCCCCTCCCACCAGGTGGCTGAGGCTGCCCTCCCCTCCCGCTCTGAGCCTCGGGCCACCCCCTGTCCTGGGGGAGTGGCGAGGCGACGACCGCAAAGTTTTGAGTCTTTGGGGGTGGGGGTCGGAACCCTTCCTGCCATGCCTCGGTGGCTCTGAGACATAGGGTCCTTCCACGTGAAAACCCGGCCAAAGTGGGGTCATCGTCAAGCTGTCGTTGGTGGTTTATGGACTGAGGTGGTCGCTGGGGGAGCAGATGTGTGGACTATGAAAGCCTTGATGTGTTTGACCCGTGGGGAAACTGAGTCCATAGGCCTTTGCGCAGGACCCTGAACTGACAGCGCCTGCGAGAACCCACGGTCAGGGGTCCCTCGCCGTGCCCAGGACTGGGCGCACAGTAGGAGCAGGACAGGCGAGTGTGGCCAGAGAGGAATGAACCCAAGACTGAGTGCAGTGTCTGCGCGCCCACAGCGTGTGCGCGCATTTCCCAGACCAGGGTGAGGCCCGGCCTGGTCTTGGATTGTGAAGGTGGATGGAAACTTTGGACAAGGTATTTTGCTTCAAGAAGTCTGTAGTAACGCAGGAATTTTCATTTCAACAAGCCCCACCTGCCCAGGTGATGTTGACCCAGGGAATCCCCAGAGTCCACCTGGGCAGGAAGGCCTGGCTAGTCAGGGAGTAATTAATGGTTTCAACAGCCCTATTCCTGTAAACCGAGACTTCAGAGAGGTGAAATCCATTACCAAAGACCCTGTGTTTTCCTTTCTTCACAAATAACAAATACAGGTATTTACTGACCACCTGCTCTGGGCCTAGATTAGATCTTTGGGACCACACACTGTGTGACTGGAGAGCCTGGAAATTCCAGTCTGGAGTCTCACCTGTACCTTGCTTACCCCTTCCTGTCCCCCACTCCAGCTTTAGCCTCCATGGCAACAGGATCTGTCCCTGTTAGTTGAACACCCTTGAGGAGGAGGAGGAATAGTCACATTAGAACAGCTTAGAGGGGGAGATGGTTATGTCGTGGATTCCCTCCCCACCCCACATTGTTGGTCACCCAAGCCGCCTTAGTCCTTGTTTAAAGGTCTCCTTTGT
>CM052550.1:46545346-46561986 GCA_028533065.1 Trachops cirrhosus
GGGGAGAAAAAAGAAGAGAAGAGAAAAGAAAGAGAACAAGAACAAACAAAGAAAAGAAACGTCATTGCAGGCTCCTGCTGACTATAAGAAATCCCAGGTCCCCGGTCAGCAGCTGCTGCAGGTGTAGGGACGCTCCTGTGATCTATTCTCACCATTCAACCGCGTCTCATTCGGCCTCCCCCGGGGTTGATGGAGTGCCCAGCACTTTGCAGACCCTTGACTGTAATTGCGAGGAACCCCTTACAAAAGAATGAAAACCGGGCTCCGAGCTTCAAGTATCTTTCTCCCCAAGAAACACAATAGCAGGGGTTCCAATTATCCTTCTTTCAAAAGACGTTGGGCATGTGTTTTCTGGTCGCCATTAGCACCCAAGCACCCCAAGAAACGAACAATAACTTGAATGAAACCGAAGAATCAGCCAGGACTCTTGACCCACATTATGTTGCTTTTCGGACCTTGGAAGGAGTGTTTGCAAACGGAGATTAGTTTTGGCGGTGCAGTCAGCAATGAATTGCTTTTGGTTTGAAGAGGCTGCTGTTATTCATCACAATTCAGAAATCTCGGGACAGGTGCTTCCCAGTGGAACTTTCGATGGCTGGGGACATTCCCAATACGCAGATGGCAGGGGAATAAAGCCCTGACCACCTGTTCCGGCAAATGGTTGCTTGCTTTTTTCCTGTGAAACTACATAAGCCTCCTGTGGTTTCTTCCAAAGATGATGAGCCTTTTCACAGATTTTTTTTTCAAAAGCATGGCCATCCCGGCTCTAAAATATTATAATTCTACATTGATGTGACAGTTAAGAGAGGAAAGTTTGTGCAGGAGTGTACAGAGAATAAAAGTATTTATCTTTAGACTGATTTTATATAATGGTCCTAAGCAGAATGGACAGAGAGTGAAGAATTCAGAGATAATAACACACATCCATGCAGGTAGATATTTTGAAACACAGAGTGTGGGGCAGTCAAAATCAGCCAGGAACATGGCACTGTGCTCATTACTTCCGGATCGTATGCTAACTTAAATTTTTACCAACTCTGATTTCCATCATACCATAAACTATTGGAAATAAACTTGATATTCTTTGAGAAGGGACTGGCTAGATAAATTCTGATGAGTGCATTCAATGGGATTTTATGCCTCAGTGTAAAATTCTCAGGCATAAATTTCTTTAGGGACCAAAAGGACCAAATATACAGTGAAGTGTATAGTAATGTGAATGGTTGCCACCATTGTGTACAAAAGGGGGAAAGGGATATATAATATATAAGTATTTGTAATGTAATACAGCATATCATTATTCTTTTTTATCCTCACCCAAGGACATGCTTATAGATTTTAGAGAGGCGGGAGGGAGGAGGAGAGATAGAAACAGGAACATCCATGTGAGAGAAGAACATTGGTTGGTTTGCCTCTTGTACACACCATGACTGGGGACTGAACCCAAAACCTAGGGATGTGCCCTGACCAGGAATCAAACCCATGACCTTTCGGTGCACAGGACGCTGTCCCAACCAACTGAGCCACACTGGCCAGGGCACAGCATATTAGGTAATTATAAAATACACTAAAATATGTAATATAACAACATATAAAATGTACACATAATATGTATATGCATAGAATATCATTGTCACAGGATAAGAGGGGCATGGGGTGGCTTTAGATTGAATATTTGTGCTCCTTCCAAATGCCTATGTTGAAGTCTCATTACTAATGTGATGATGGTATTGGAGGTGGGGCTTCTGGGAGGTAATTACATATGAGGGTGGAGCTTAGTGAATGGGATGGGTGCTCTTATAAGAGATACCAAGGAGTGCCTTGTCTGGTGTGGCTCAATAGACTGAGCGCCATCCTGCGAACCAAAGGGTCGCCAGTTCGACTCCTGGTCAGGGCACATGCCTGGGTTGGGGGCCAGGTCCCCAGTTGGTGGCACTCAAGAGGCAACCACACACTGATATCTCTCTCCCTTGCTTTCTCCCTCCCTTCCCTTCTCTCTAAAAATAAATAAATAAAAATCTTTAAAAAAAGAGAGAGATCCCAAGGAGTCCCCTTGGTCCTTCCACCATCATAGGTTATAGGGAAAAGACAGACATCTATCCACCAGGAAACAGGTCCTCACTAGATACCAAATCTGCTGTCTCCTTGATCTTGAACTTCTAGTCTCCAGAACTGTGAGAAATGTTTCTGTTGTTTATGGTATGTTGTTATGGTAACCAGAGTGGCCTGAGAAGGTTGGTTGCCTAGAAGCAGAGCCTGAAACATGGATTTGGTTCACATGACTCTCAAGGAGGGCTTTCTGGTAGAAATCTATGAGGCAGGATAGTGAAGGGAAGTTCCTAAACAAGGCTATGGTCTCAGATCAAGTCTAGGCTTGGAGGATATGGAACATAAATCGTAGCTCAAAGTTGCCTCATCACAAGAGAGCCAGGATTTTGTACTCCCAACAGTCAGTCACTGGCTGCCTCCAACTGGAGGGAGGGATGATGTAACCTCCAGGGGTCTGTCTGGACCAAGGCACCTCCTGTTAGCCAGGGTCAATTCTCCAGAAGAAGTTGTTAGTTTCACGCACACCAACACTGTCCACTCAAGTAAGATGAAGACATTCCACAGCGTGTGCTTTTTATTTTTTTGTACATTAAAAACTTTTTTTCCTGAACTAAAGTGGGGGAATGTGGGTGGGAGAGGGTGTGCAGGGTGGAGGGGAATGAAGGGGGGTTAATGAGACAACTGTAATAGCATAATCAATAAAGTATATTAAAAAAAAAGACCTTTTTTTCCCATACGCTCACCTGCCTCCTATCTGGCAACCATCAGTTTGTTCTCTGTATCTATGAGTTTGTTTATGTTTTGTTTATTTTGTTTTTTTTTTAGATTCCACATATATGTGAAATCATATGTCTGTCTTTCTCCATCTGACTTACTTCACTGAACAAAACACACTCTAAGCCCATACATGTTGCAAATGGCAAGACTTAATTTTTTTATAGCTTAGTAATATTCCATTGTATATGTGTATCACAGCTTCTTTATCGATTCATCTATTGATGGGCACTTGGGCTGTTTCCAAATCTTAACTATTGTAAATAATGCTGCAATGAACATTGGGGTGTACGTATTCTTTTGAATTAGTGTTTTGGGTTTCTCCAGGTAGGTTCCCAGAAGTGGGATTGCTAGGTCAAAAGGCAGTTTCATTTTTGCTTTGTTGAGGAAACTCCATACTGTTTTCCACAATAGCTGCACCAATTTGCAATCCCATCAACAGTGCACAAGCGTTCCCCTTTCCCCATATCCTCATCAATGCTAATTGTTTGTTGTTTTATTGATAGTAGCCATTCTGACCGGTGTGAGGTGATATCTCATTGCAGTTTTAATTTGCATTTCCCTGATGAGTAGTGGTAGTAAGCATCTTTTCATAAGTATGTGCTTCTAGAATTTCAGTTTTTCTTCTCTGTGAATAGAGGACCTACTTCCACAAACGGAAAATGCTGTTCACTATGGGTGCCTCATTACTTCATACACTGTTAAGAACAGTAAAGTATGGTCAATTAAACTATGACATATCACTGATTGAAAGAGGCACCTAATTCCTGAGATGTCATAATGAGTGAAAAAATGAGTAAAATGAGTTTAAAAATGAGCACATCTTAAAATTGAAAACAAAGCCCTAGCTGGGTAGCTCAGTTGGTTATAGCATTGTGCCAATGCACCAAGGTTGCAGGTTCTATCCCCAGTAAGGGCACATACAAGAATCAACCAATGAATGTGTAAGTGAGTGGAACAACAGACCAATGTTTCTCTCTCTCTCAAATTAATAGATTTTTTAAATTTTTAAAAATAAACCCTGGCAGGTGTGGCTCAGTGGATTGAGCGCAGTTCTGTGAACCAAAGTGTTGCCGGTTCGATTCCCAGTCAGGGCACATGCCTGGATTGCGGGCCAGGTCCCCAGTAGGGGGCATGTGAGAGGCAACCACACATCGATGTTTCTCTCCCTCTCTTTCTCCCTCCCATTCCCACTCTCTAAAAATAATTAAATAAAATCTTAAAATAAAATAAAGTAAAATTGAAAGCATACATTATGTGTTATAAACAAATGCAAGGCTCAATGCACTCTTCTGAATTAAGTCCACAGCAGGCTATTTACTAAATGAAGGATGTCAGACCCCCTCCCAACACACAAAATCTACCCAACTGTGGATGTTGATTGTTCAAATGAGCTCTGTGGTGGACAAGTTGCCAACAAGACTTCTTTCTGGGTGGGGTAATAAAATCCTTGACACCAAGGTGATCACTGCATTTCACTGTTGACTTATCATCTCACACATTCCCTATCCATGTCAAAGAGAAGGCCATTAGGCTCTGGCAGAGAAAAGTTCTGGGCAACTCCATTAAGAAACCAAGACCCCATCTCTGGAACCTCCACTTTGAGGTACAGCTTATAGCTTACCTGTGGGCAAAATAGGACAAAGAAGAAGATGCTGTGTTAGTCAGGGTTCTCCTGGGGAAAAAAAACAACAACAATAGAAAATCAACTTTATATAATGTAAAGAATTAGCTGACAGGATAGAGGCTGAGTCCAGATTCAGGAGAGTCAATGGTGTAATCTCGGAGCCCAAATTCCAAGGCAGGAGAAAACTGACATACCAGCTCAAAGACAGCCAGGCAGGAAGAATTCTTTCTTGGTCTTCTATGCTATTCAGTCGTTCAACTGATAGGGTAAGGCTCATCCATGTTAGGAAGAGCAATCTTTACTCAGTCTGCCCACTCAAATGTTGCTCTTACCCAGAAAAACTATCACCGATGCTTTTAAGTACATTTGGTTACTTTAATAACTTTGATAAACTTGGGAAATAGGGTGGGTTAGAGACAGCAATGAAGACGGAGCCTAAGGAAATATTCAAGGCCAGATATAATTTTTTGTCAGATGATATAACCTTTTATTTTAAATAATTTCAAACTGACAGAAGAGTTATAAGAATGGTGCAAAAAACTCCCAGTTAACTGTCACCCAGGTTCACCAATTGTTGACATGTTGCCACATTTGAGCTTGCTCTCTCTCTCATTCTTTTTCTCACTTTAGTGTAAATTGCAGATATCACGCCTCTTTGTGCCTAAATATTGCAGCGTATATTTTCTAAGAATAAGGACATTTTCCTCATAGTCACAGTGCAATTATTACATTTATGGAACTTATTATTAACACATGATGATTATCTAACATATAGCCCACATTCACACACAATTGTTATTCCAACAATTTCCTTGATAGCATTTTTTTTTTTTTCTGGATGGATCCTCAATCAAATCCAGGATTATCCACTCTGTTTATTTATCTTGTCTCCAGTCTCTTTTCATCTAAATCATTCCCTCAGCCATTCTTCATCATTCATGTCCTTGACATTTTTTAGAAATATCGAACATGTTCTGTAGAATGTCCCTCAGTTTGTGTTTGTCTGATTTCCCTCATAATGACTTTAAGGATTGCATTTTGCTGCACACGTGACTTTGGTTTCTTCTCAGTGCATTCTGTCAGGATGCTTATGGTATCCACTTGTCCTAATGTTGACAATGTTCACTTTTGTTTGTTTACAGTGGTGTCTGCCACTGCAATGTTATCATTATCCCTTTCTAATTAATAATCTGTGGAAGATCCTTTGAGACTATATAAATAGCCTGTTTCTTTTCATACTTTCACTCACCAGTTATTTATAGTAGCCTTTGAGGATTCTTGCCCAGAACTATGAGTTTCTAACTCTACCCCTCATTCTATATTTATTTGTTGGCATATTTCTGTAAGTTATGTTTTCCTTTCTCCCATATTTATCACTTTGTTGTTGATTTATGAATTCTAACTTTAGTTTATGTGTTATAATGTCTTACTATTAGAATTTACTTTTCCCTGGAATTGTTCCAATTTTGGTCATGGGAACACTTTCCAGCTGGCTGCTGTGTCTTTTTGACATTAAAAGAAAAAAAAAAAGACTTTGGAGCCCATTTTTTCAGGCACAATAGTCCAGGCTCATCTTGTACCTCCCCTGCCCAGCCTTGCACTGGGGCATTTCTTCAAGCAGCCCTGGCTCCCTGGAGGGGAGAATGGTATTGGGAAGCCGGGGCTTGAATGCTAGGTGTGTTCTCTCATAAGCCATACTTTGGGAAAGTACTTTTTCTCCCGGAGACACTGCAGTTTTGACTGGGGAGAGCGATATGGTCCTACTTACATTTTAGAAAAGCCACTGGAGCTATGAGTGTGGCAAATGGATTGGTGTTTCCCAAAATTCAGCTTTTCATGTACAACCATGATGAACATTGCCATATGGTCGTCTTTGCTATATTATTTAATACTTTGTAGAAGAGTATTCTAAGTTATATCTAAAATAAATATTGTCTTTAAAAGGAATTTAAATCACTATTGTTACCATAAGTGGAAAATAAAATAAACTGAGGAACAAAATAGAAACAGAGGCATGGACCCATGGCAGCTGTCACAGAGGAGGGGGTGGGGGAACTGGGTGAAAGAAGGTGAAGGGATTGGCCAAAGATCATATATCTTGACCATAGACGCAGACAACAGAGTGGTGACATCCAGAGGGAAGGGGCGAGAGGGCTGGGTGGAAGTGGGCAAAGAGGGAGGGGAATAGGAAGACCTGTAATAGTGTCAACAATAAAAATAAAGTTTAAAAAAAGAGATGCAAGAAAAATACACACAAAAAAGGTGTTTACTACTAATTAGATGTGATTATCATACTACCAGCCATGGTTCTAACCTAGTATTAGCTTTTTTTGTTGCTGTTGTTCAAAAGAGATGTTAAAATTGCTAAAGGTATTTGAACCAAACTACATTATTCTTTATACAATACAATGACTCAAATATAAGAGATTTCTTTTCTTTTTTTAAAGATTTGATTAACTTATTTTTAAAGAGAGGGAGAGAAGCATCAGTGTTAGAGAGAAACATCGCTCAGTTGCCTCACCAACCAGGGACCTGGACCACAATGCAGGCATGTGCCCTGACCAGGAATTTAACCAGTGACCTTTCAGTTCACAGGCTGGTGCCCAACCCACTGAGCCACACCAGTCAGGGCTTCTTTTTTTTTCCTTTGAATATTATTTAATGCATCTGTGTAGCATCTTAATTAACCTCTCAAGAACATCAACAGGGACCTGTCCCACACCAGGCAAAACATCAGTCAAGGGATTGAAAAGTGGTGAGGAGATGAGTTACAATGTCTCCTGGGAACATTTTGGAGAAAGCTGCAGACAGTGGATGCCGAAGGTCAAGTCCAAGGACCTGGGGTGGGGGTTAGGGAAGAGGGTCATGTCAGGAGAGCTGGGGGCCTGAGTCACCTGGTTGGTGGTGGTGACCTTCTGAGGTAGGCAAGACGGGAAAGCTGGAGGTGGGAGCCTGGGAGATTGTGTTTGTCATTTGAGTAAATATAACGGTATCTGGACCACAGTGCAGGCAGATGGCTGGCGAGTGGACAGATTTTTTTAGTAGAAGGAGACAACACGATATGGGTTGAGGTTGATAAAGGGAGAAAGATTAGAAATCCACTTCTGAATCCAGAGGATCTCCATGTAAGTTATTAAAATTAATCAGATGTGTTGACAAGGTTAAAGGATAAAGGGGCAAATGTGACATTTAGCAGGTACAATTAGGGTGAACATCATCTTATTTCCAACCCCACAGGCAATGTTTTCAATACTTCCTTGTTGCTGTTGATATTTGCTGGAATTTATTGCTAGTTTCTAAAATTTTCCCATCATTAATGGATGATGAATGTATCAAACTTTTTTTTTTGGATTCCTGATAAGTCAGCTTGGTCATATGTTACCTTTTTATGTTATTGTTGGATAGAGTATGACAACATTTTGTTTAGAATATTTACATGTTTATTTATGAGGACATAGGCCTGCCACTTTCCAATCAAATAGAGCCTCTGGAATATTAAAAATAAAAAAGAAATCTACAACTTTTGATCAGGAATGAGTGAACAGGAAGAAGTCATTAGAATTTTCACAGGAGACCCAGTGGCCAGGTGGACCCTCAGATCTCCAGAAAGCCATGGGATCTCCATTGATCTGGAAATCAGTGCCAGGCCAGATCTCAGACAGTATATCCATCCATGTAACTGGGGAATGGGATGAGATTGTGGAAGTGCCTGCCCTCCACAGCTAAAAACACCTAAGTGATAGATCTGTTTTTGTAAATTGTCATTCCTAGATTCTCTTATTGATCTGCTTTCACCTTAACTTGGAGCCAGCAGGGAGGGCTTCACGAATCTTGCAACCTCATTTATTTTGCTCTTAAGTCCTTCAACTGATTGGATGAGGCCCACCCACATTCTGCAGAGTAATTGGCTTTACTCAAAGCTACTAATTTAAATGTTAATGACATCCACAAAATACCTTCACAGCAACATCTAGACTGCTATTTGTCAACTTGGGGGGGCATAGCCTGGCCATGTAGACATATAAAATGTGTACAGGTAGCATTGGCCAGTGTGGTTCAGTTGGTTAGAGCATTGTCCTGTAAACCCAAAGGTTTGATTCTCGGTCAAGGCACATGCCCAGGTTGTGGGTTTGGGGAGCTGAAAAGATGGAGGGATTAAAAAGTACAGATGGGCAGGCACAGAATAGTCACAGGGAGGTAAAGTACAGCAGAGGAAATCTAGTCAATAAAGTTGTAATAACTATGTATGGTTTCAGTTGGGTACTAGAATTATTGGGGGGAATCACTTGATAAGTTACATAAATGTCTAATCACTATGCTATACACTTGAAACTAATATAATGTTGAATGTCACTGTCATTAAACATTTTTTGATAATAAAAAATTATAAGTCTGAGACATGCTTATGATTAAGCAAGGGTTACTAAGGCAAACGCCCACAGGCAGACTTCATATAATGGGTCAGGGCCTCACGAGGATTGCTTAGTGCCCTACAGGTTGTTAAATATTTGGGGAATTGGGGACATGGATGAGGGTCCCATAGATGTGCAAAGTTGGCAGAGGTAAGACGGCTGAATGGGGTGAAGTGTGGAGGTAAATTACATAGTAAAGAGTGGGGTTTCTCAACCTGGGCACTATTGGCATTTGGAACTGAATCATTGTTTTCTTTTTTTTTAATACTCACTAGAGGATATGTTTATTGAATTGAGAGAGAGAGAGAAACATCCGTGTGAGAAACATCAATTTTGCATGTGCCTGTCCAGGACGGAACTCACAACCTAGGCATATACCCTGACTGGGGATTGAACCTGCAACCTTTTGGTGCACATGACAACACTCTCAACAAACTGAGCCACCTGTCCGAGGCTGGAACTGGATAATTCTTGTCACGGGAGGATGTCCTACATCCTGACCTCTACCCACTAGATACCCTTGCACCAACCCACCATATTATTTGTGACAACAAAATGTCTCAGGACATCCCCCAAATGCCCACTAGGTGGCAGCATCGCCCATGGTATAAAACCACAGCCCTAAATCAGGGAAACTCAAAGCCAAGCTACAGACAGGAATGGAGTAGTTCACTGGGTTGGGTGTTTCTTGCAAAGCAAAATGTTGCCAGTTTGATTCTCGGTTAGGACACATGCCTGGCTTGTGTTTTTGTCCCTGGTCTGAGTGTGTACAAGAGGGAGGTGATCTGTATTTCTCTCCCTCCCTTCCCCTTTCTAAAATAAATAATTTTTTTTTTAATTGAGATTCATCAGAATCCTGTGATGGGGCAGGGGCGGGGTGAGGGGAAGTTAGGGGTGTAAACAGAACGCTGGGCCGTGTCCAGAGTTTCTGGTTTAGGTGGTCTGGGAACATTACCCGGACAAACCCCTGCTCTAAATAACCCAAGTTTCTTTTTCTTCTTTCCTTTTTTCATCTTTGCTCTTTTTGTTTTTTTTTTATTGATTTTTAGAGAGAGGATGAAAGAGACACCGATTTGTTGTTCCACTTATTCATGCATTCATTGATTGAGTCTTATAAGTGCCCTGAGAATCAAACCCTCAACCTTGGTGTGAGGGCCATGCTCTAACCAAGTCAACTCTCTGACCAGGGTTTTTTAATTTTTTTAAAAAATTCCTTTCATTGTGCGAGGAAGCATTGAAGTCATCAACATAAAGGGGAGTTAAAAGCCCCTTGGGACATTTTTCTACCTTTAACGTGTCTGCAGTTTATGGGAAAACAATGACTCTACATTCCTGGATACAAACACCTCCTTTGAATGTATTTTATCTTGTTCTACAGTTTGAATCTACGTCTGTGAATTTTTTTGTGGCAGCTCCTCGTGCTACCACTAGATGGCAGTGGAAGCCATCTAATAAAAGGTTCTTTGAAAGGAAATTCCAACAGCTAGACTCCTTTACCTAACCCAGGGTTCTTCTCTGTTAAATTGAGTCCCCACAAGTTAGACATTCTTCTGATTCCTTAATCGTTGCTTTCATCCTAATTAATGTTTTTAAAAATTTGACTTGACATTGTTTTCATGCATTTGAATATATGTATACAGTCATGAGACCACCAGCATAATCAATATAGTGGGCACATCCATCACCCCCAAACATTTCTTCACGCCTTTGTTTTTTTTTAAAGAAACAGAGGGAGAGAGACGTTGATCTATTGTTCCACTTATTTATGTATTCATTGGTTGATTCTTGTGTGTGCCCTGATCTGAGATTGAACCCACTATCTTGGCACATTGGGACAGACAACTCTCTAACCAACTGAGCTACCCAGCCAGGTTTTTTTAATGGCTAAAATGTCTGTGTCTGTGTTTGTGTATAATGTATATATGTTGTAAATGTGAGATAATTTTCTACCTCCAGATGGTATTGTTAAAATTAACTCAATCCCCTGAGCTACACCAGCCAGGTTAACATTACTCTTTAGTAAATAAAAAGTAGCTTAAGTTTATTGGTTTAAGTTTTTAAAAACAGATATAAATAAGTTTATTATCATGTTCCTTGACATCTGCCAAAGTGTGGAGCCAGGTTCCGTTGGTAGGACCACGTGGTGCCTTGGTCTGTCTGCCTCCTAAAGTCCCTGTTACCATCTCCAGAAGGCTCAGCCTCCAGAGAAGCAGAAGATATGTTTAGAAGGGCATGTTCCCTGGAAGAATGAGAGAGATTTTGAGCCCCAGCTGATAACATCAAATACACTGATGTGTCTCTCAGTCCATCCTGTTCTGGCTTCAGAGAAATAAGATAGTTGCTGGTGAGAGGGGTGCCGTTGTGCGTAGTTTCTGCACCTAAGGAGGAAAACATGAGGGGAAAGAAAAGTCAAAGAAGCCAGTTTATGCATACAACATGGAAGTCAACCCTTTCCTACCTTTTTAGTCTTACATGGGATCTACTATCTCCAGCAGAACACACCTGAGGATCCATTTCTCTACTAACTCAATTGTACCTTCCACAAAAGTTTACTGCCCTGGCCACGTGGCTCAGTTGGTTGGAGCGTCATCCCATGTACCAAAGGGTTGTGGGTTTGATTCTGGTCAGGAAACATACCTAGGTTGTGGGTTCAACTGTGTATGGGAGGCAACTGATTGATGTTTCTCTCTCTCTCTACCCCTTCCTGTCTCTCTAAAAGCAATAAACATATCCTCAGGTGAGGATTTAAAAAGAATTTATTGTTTACTGTGTATCAGGCATTGGGAAGATAGGCGCCAGTGAGCAAAAAATTCACATTCTAGCCCTGGCTGGTGTGGCTCGGTGGATTGAACGCCAGCTTGCAAACCGAAAGCTCACTGGTTTGATTCCCAATCAGGGCACATGCCTGGATTGCAGACCAGGCCCCATTTGGGAGCATGGAAGAGACAACCATTTATCTCCCTCTTTCCCTCTCCCTCCCTCTCTATAAAAGTAAATAAATTAAAATTTTTTAAAAATTCACATTCTTATGGGGTTTCTGGACTGGAATTGGGGCTGGAAGTGGGCAGTAGGAGGCCTTGGGCAGAAGAGTCTTCAGGAACCGTGGCCGTCTTGTTCCCCTGTGGCCGATTCCTGGCATTGTTCCCCTGTGACCGTGGTTGATTCCTGGTCTTGTTCCTGTTCTAAAGGTTCATCTGGTTCTTTACTTTTCTGGACATGCCACCTGGATCTTCGATTTTGAAACCAAATCTAAGTGGGTAAAACAGAGAATTCATTAAAGCAACTGAGGTCATGCAAGCCTCACCATTGCTCCCCACCACCCCCGCCCCTGGCCCCAGAAAGCCAAGGGAGACAGAAGTGGTTCGTTTTAGGCTTAATTTCAAAATCACTGACATTCTATGTAACATCTAGGAAAATCTAACAGGTCTGAAGATAAAGTTCAAAATTCTGGCCATGACTAGCATGGCTCAGTTTGTTGGGGTGTCATCCCACAGGACGAAGCATCACAGGTTCAATTCCTGGTTGAGGCACATGCCTGGGTTGCGGGTTTGATCCCTGGTGGGAGCATGTAGGCAACTGATAGATGTTTCTCTCCCTCTTTTTCTCCCTCCCCTCCTCTCTCTCTAAAAAATGAAATCTTTTTTAAAAAATTCAATCTCACCCCTTGTACCTTCACAACCTAGTGGTGGGTTTCATATCCTGAAAGTCCCTATGATCCCCTCATTACAAGTGCTGGTCTAGCCCTGGCTGGTGTGGCTCAGTGAATTGAATGCCAGCCTGCAGACTGAAGGGTCACTGGTTCAATTCCCCCGGTCAGGGCACATGCCTGAGGCAGTAGGGGACATGCAAGAGGCAACCGATCATTGTTTCTCTCCCTCTCTTTCACCCTCCTTTCACCTCCCTCTAAAAATAAGTAAAATCTTTTAAAAAAACAAAATACAAGTGCTGGTCTACCCATAAAGTACCATGTCTGTATTTCAGCTCTTCCCACTGCCTGGAATTTTTCCATCTTCCTGTCAAAAATGCCTATTTTTCTAGGAAAATATTTTTTATTCCATAAGACACAGTCATTGCTGCTTCTTGTTTGCACCTATAAATTACACATACAGATGCATGTTAGATGTATATATTATATATACTCATACATAATATAATTTTATAAACACTTATGTATACATTTCACACACACACACCCTCCGCACCACTGACAGAATTATATTCCATTTTACGATTTGGCAGCAATGAATCCTTACGCAGGCTGCTACATTTCTGAGCTAAATCTTTTTTGTTGTTTTTTTTTATTATTTTTTTAAAGACTTTACTTATTTATTTTTAGAGAGGGAAGGAGAAAGAGAGGGAGAGAAACTTCAGTGTGTGGTTGCCTCTTGCATGCCCCCAACTAGGGACCTGGCCCACAACCTAGGCATGTGCCCTGACCTGGAATCAAACCAGTGACCCTTGGTTCACAGGCTGGTGTTCATTCCACTGAGGCACACCAGCCAGGGCTTTCTTTTATTTTTTTAGATAGTTTTAAATTCAATTTAATTTTTTAAATCTATTTTTAATTATAGTTGACATACAATATTCTATTAGTTTCAGGTGTACAACATAGTGATTCAACATTTATGCCTTACAAAGTGATCACTTTAATAACTCTAGAACCCACCTGTCATCATACATAGGTATTACAATATTATTGACTATATTCCCTGTGCTGTCCTTTACATCCCTGTGTAAAGTACATCCCCGTGAATATTTTGTAAATGAAGGTTTGTACTTAATCCTCTTCCCTTTTTCTGCCCATCCTCCACCTCACCCCCAACCCCCAGCAACCATCAGTTTGTTCTCTGTATCTATGAATTTCTGTCCACTTGCCATTTTTAAAAAAGATTTTATTTATTTTTAGAGAGAGGGGAAAGGAGGGAAAAAGAGAGGGAGAGAAACATCAATCAGTTGCCTCTTGCATGTCTGCAGCTGGGGACCTGGCCTGCAACCCAGGCATGTGCCCTGACCCAGAACCAAACTGGTGACCTTCTGGTTCACAAGCTGGTGCTCAATCCACTGAGCCACACCAGCCAGGGCCATTTGCCATATTATAGGTGTGAACTAAATGTTAAATCTCTAAAGCAGACACAGGAGTAATTATAAAAGCTGAAGAATTTGATAGAAAGATCTCACCCAAGTGCCTAGCTCATAGTGTAAAGTAACATTCCATCCTTCATTCATTCGCCAATTCCTTTTTTTTCAATCCTCTCCTGATGATATATTCATTGATCAGAGAGAGAGAGGAAGGGAGAGAAGGACAGAGAGTGAGAGAGAAAGGAAGTGAGAGAGAAACATCAATGTGGGAGATAAACATCGATTAGTTGCCTCCCATATGCACCCCTTCCCGTATGCAGGAATCGAACCTGCAGCTGAGGCATGTGCCCTGACCAGGAACTGAACCCACAACCTTTTCATGTACAGGATGATGCTCCAACCAATTGAGCCACCTGGCCTGGGTTCAACCAATTCTTAATGAGTGTCAACTGTTCAGAGCACAGGGAATACAACATTATGAGGGAAAAGAACTGAAAAGGGTGAGAGGGTGAGCCAGTGTGTTCCTGGAGGTAGAACCTATCAGGCAACAGGCAGAAAGAAAGGTCATGAAAGGCCCTGGAGTGGGAATGCGCCTGGCTCAGAGCTGCTGTGACCCCCCTTCCCATACATCCCCAGTCCCAATAGATGAGACCATCAAATTCCTTATCACTCACATGGACTCTTGACTCCGGAACCCCAATTTCCTGAGTGAGTTGCTCTCTGGAATCAATCCCAGGATAAGGGCTGTTCACAAATGCTGAGGTAAGAGTGTGTAACTGGAAGAAAGTATAGCTGGTTCGACAGTGTCTATCTTCTCTACCTGGGGTCAGGGTAAGACTGCAGAGATCAGTTCACAGATGCAGATCGAAACCCAAACCTGTCCCACCATCTCCATCTAATTTGGAACCCATTGCCTCTCCTTGAGAAGACCCATTCCAGGAGGAATGTGTCCGAGGAGACACAGTGTATGGTTGGTTTGCTAAAAAGAAGACATGGACCAGGAGGCCCTGAGAGAGAGAATATTCTTTCCCCACTCAAAGAGTACTAGTTGGCTCCACTGCTAGACAGAGGAATTATGATACCCTAGGGGCTCTGCTGGGAACAGGGCTGGAACAGGTTATTTACCTTGACTGTTCACCACAGGATGATCTTCGTTACAGCTTCCTTCTAAGTCCTTCTCAAGTTCTGACTGTTTCTGGGTTCAGTGCCTAGATCTTCGATTCTAAGATCAACACTAAGTAAGGAAAAGAGAATTTAATGTTTATGTCATCTCAGCCCCATCACTGCCTTACTGTTCTTTAAACATTTTATTTACTACTTCCAGCCAAGACGGAGGCATAGGTAGACACATTGTGCATTGTCGCACAACTGAAAGAAGAACAACAACAATTTAAAAACAAAAAACAACCAGAACTGACAGAAAAGTGAACTGTATGGAAGCCCGACAACCAAGGAGTTAAAGAAGACATATTTGTCCTGACCCCAGGTAGGAGGGGCGGAAACGGGCAGCCAGGTGGAGAGGACTAGTGGCAAGCGGGCAGCTAGAGGGCCGGGGCAGGTAAGGCAGTGGCTGGTGAACCCAGAGGCAGCAGATTTTGGAGCGGGATGAGCAAGGCTGCAGTTGGTTGGCAAGGCAGCAGGTGGCGAACCCGGTGAGGTGACAGACTGAGGGCTGGGAAGTCCCACATTCACACACAGATAAACCAGGAGAAACAACTGGGGAGCAGATGGACTACCAACCCAGGGCCTGAGCATGAGGAAATAAAGCCTCAAACCACTGACTGAAAACATCTGTGGGGGTGAGGCAGAGGGAGAAACTCCCAGCCTCACAGGAGAGCTCCTTGGAGAGACCCACTGATAGAACGTGCACAGGCCCACCCACTGGGAATCAGTACCCGACAGGCCCACTTTGCTTGGGGAAAGCGGCGGAAGGGACTGAAATCTGGCAGAGTGGAGCAAGTGCCATTGTTCCCTCTCAGACCCCTCCCCACAGCGTCACAACCCAGAGACGTGGGTTGCCCTGCCCGGGTCAACAACTAAGGCTCCACCCCTCACTACAAAACAGGCGCATCAAGACAAAAACAAAATGGCCCAAACAAAAGAATAGTTCAAAGCTCCAGAAAAAATACAACTAAGCAATGAAGAGATAGCCAACCTATCAGACGCACAGTTCAAAACACTGTTAATCAAGATGCTCACAGAATTGGTTGAATTTGGTCACAAATTAGATGAAAAATGAAGGCTATGCTACGTGAAATAAATAAAGGCTACACTAAGTGAAATGAAAGCCCACCTGTACAAAATGTACAGGGAACCAATAGTGATGGAATAAAAGATGGGTCTCACATCAATGGAGTGGACCAGAAAGAAGAAAAAAAACATACAATCAGAAAAGAATGAAGAAACAAGAATTCAAAATAATGAGGGGAGGCTTAGGAACCTCCAGGACATCTTTAAACGTTCCAACATCCGAATTATAGGGGTACCAGAAGGGGAAGAAGAAGAGCAACAAGTGGAAAACTTATTTGAACAAATAATGAAGGAGAACTTCCCCAATCTGGCAAAGGAAATAGACTTCCAGGAAGCTCAGAGAGTCCCAAACAAGTTGGACCCAAGGAGGAACACACCAAGGCACATCATAATTACGTTACCCAAGATTAAAATGAAGGAGAGAATCCTAGAAGCAGCAAGAGATAAGG
>CM052550.1:46562486-46584603 GCA_028533065.1 Trachops cirrhosus
ACAAAGGAGTTCCCATCAGACTGTCAGCTGATTTCTCAAAACAGACCTTACAGGCAAGAAGGGGCTGGAAAGAACTATTCCAAGTCATGAAAGGCAAGGACCTACATCCCAGATTGCTCTATCCAGCACAGCTTTCATTTAGAGTGGAAGGGCAGATAAAGTGCTTCCCAGATAAGGTCAAGTTCAAGGAGTTCATCATCACCAAGCCCTTATTATATGAAATGTTAAAGGGACTTATCTAAAAAAAAGAAGATAAAAAATATGAACAGTAAAAAGAAAGCAAACTCACAGTTATTAACAACCACACCTAAAACAAAAGCAAACTAAGCAAACAAATAGAACAGGAAGAGAACCACAGAAATGGAGATCACATGGAGGAATAGCAACAGGGGAGTGGGAGGAGAAGAGAGGGGGAAAAGGTATGAAGAATAAGTAGCATAGACGGTAGGGATAAAATAGACAGGGGGAGGGCAAGAATAGTAGGGGAAATGTAGAAGCTAAAGAACTTATGACACACGGACATGAACTGAAGGTGGAAACGTGGGTGGGAGGGGGTGTTCGGGGGGAGGGGAGAAATGGGGCAACTGTAATAGCATAATCAATAAAATATATTAAAAAAATAAAGTTATCCAGTCTTCAAAATAAATAAATAAATAAATGCTACTTAAAAAAAGAATATACCAACAAATGTGTAAATAAGTGGAACAACAAATCAGTGCTTCTCTCTCTCCCCCTCTTTCTAAAATCAATAAACTTATCCTCCAGTGAGGATTAAAAAATGCTGCCCTGGCTGGTGTGGCTTAGTGGATTGATTGCCAGCCTGAAAACCAAAGGGTCACCAGTTCAATTCCCAGTCAGAGCACATGCCTGGGTTGCAGGCCTGGTCTCCAGCTGGGGGTACACCAGAGGCAAGATGTATGTCTCGCACATCAATGTTTCTCTCTCTTTCTCCCTCCCTCCCCCTCTCTCTCAAAATAAATAAATAAAAATCTTTTTAAAAAATTAGAGGAAAAGAAGTTATTCAATAAAGATCAACTAATCTAAATAAAATGCATTACAGCAAAAATTGCTATGTATTATATTAACTGTAATTGAAAAAGAATCATTTAAAAATAAAATAAATAAAAATAAAATGATTGGAATCCTTCCCCACCCCCAAATTTGCTGTGCCTTTTTTTTTTTTAATTTAGAAAGTCATAGAGGTAGAAGTGAGTCATAGAAGAAATGGGCTGAGGAAACAAGTTACAGCAAAATAAGGACGCTTATAGCTTAGGAGACAGGCAAGGAAAACTTGCCTGGGGCAGTAAGGTGGGGAAAGGTGCAGGTGTGCTCTCTAGAGAGAGCCGCTACAAAATTGCTGTGTCTTGATTAAGGGTACACAGATACCTACATACACATACACACCGGAAGTACACATCACACATTAGCACGGATGGATGCCTATGGATAAAGTGGAAAGGAATAGGAGTGGTTAGGGAAACAAACTGGATCAAGATAAAACCTACATAAATCTGATTGGCTTTGTTCAGACTTGAGTATAATTAATTCAATTGTGTGTGACTGAGGACAACAAAAAGAAAAAAACCTGAAAATTGTTTCACAATTTTTTCCTCTAGAAAATATCCCCAGATCACTAATTCTCAATTGTTTGGCCTCAACACCCACTTAGAGTCTTTTAAAATTTAATAAGTACCCCCAAAACTTTGGTTTTTACCTTATTAAAAATTAAAACAGAACATTTATTAACCAACTTCAAAATGTCAATAAACCTGTTGTTTTAATAATAATAACATTTTAATATTAGAAATGACTACTTTTGAAACAAAAACAATTGCTGGGATAACAGGCACTGTGTCACATTTATGGAAAACTTTGACGTCTAGCTTAGTAGAAGAGGTCTGGATTCTTACCTCTGCTTCTGGATTTGGTCTGTTGTGGTATGTTCTTTTTTTGAAGAATATGAAGCAAATTCAGCCTTAGACAGATATGTAGTTGTGTTTTAATAGCCTTTCAGGTAATGGTAGCTATGCTCCTTTGAAAATCCTCTAAAATGGCAGTCTTTTCAACTTGTGTAAAGTTAGTTGCCACGTGGCATCTGAAACCATTTCATGCTGTTATGTTACAATGCATTTGTTTGTCTTGCATCTTGAATAAACCACACTCCTTAAAGGTAGCGTACTCACCAGAAAAGTCTTCAAAGTATTGCGATATTGCCAAGCTAACGGTGGCAGGTCCACGTTTTCCAAAATTCTAATTTTCCTATGAAAACTTGAATTTTTCCACCTTTTCACCAACAAACACCCACAGGACGATCAGGCAAATCCTGCTAAGATGAACTAAAATACATTCATCTAATTTTAATTGTTCAAAAGTATTTCTACCTGGCTGGCGTAGCTCAGTGGATTGAGCGCGGGCTGCGAACCAAAGCATTGCAGGTTCGATTCCCAGTCAGGGCACATGCCTGGGTTGTGGGCCAAGTCCCCAGTGGGGACCACATAAGAAGCAGCCACACACTGATGTTCCTCTCTCTTTCCTTCTCCCTCCCTTCCCCTCTCTAAAAGTGAAAAAATAAAATCTTTAAAAAAAAGTATTTCTAGAGCAGCAGTTAAAAACCAGACCCCAGGCACTGTGAACAAAATAGGATATCCCTCAGCTCATGGAGAGAGAGTCATGAGATGAAAAGCAAACAAGTGAAATACATAGTATGTCAGATGATGACTACCTTATTTTTCAGACTATAAGACGTACTTCCCCACCCCGATTTGGGAGGAATAATGGTTGTTAATGTTGCTGTTGAGTTCTGTTTACATTTACATTGGTGAAATATTATGTTATTTATGTTATTAAATATTTTACCACATTGTTTGCTTCAAATTTTTTCCCTATTTTCCTCCTCTAAAACCTAGGTGTGTCTTATGGTCTGAAAAATACGGTATTTCTGGGGTGGGAGGAGGGGGGAAGAATGAAGGAGATAATAACGGGTTAACAAAGAAGAAAAAAATAAGGAAGAAGAAAAAGTAGAGAATTTATGGTGTAAGGTCACAATTTCTTTAAATCCTCACCCAAGGATAGTTTACTGATTTTAGAGACAGGAAGGCAGAGGGAGAGAGAGAGAGAGGGAGAGAGAGAGACAGACATCAACTGGCTGCCTCCCATATACATTCCCACCAGGGATGAACCCAAAACTTTTTGGTGTACTGGACCACACTCCAGCTAACTCCACAAGTTCACAATTTTAAGTGAAGTAGTCAGAAGGTCTCATTGAGAAAGGAGTTCATTGGGGTGATGAACACACAATACAGTGTACAGATGATGTGTTGTAGAATTGTGCACCTGCAACCTTTATAATTTTGTGAACCAGTGTCACCCTAATTAATTCAATAAAAAGAAAAAAGAAAAGGAGTTGAGCAAAGACCAGAAACTGGATAGAGAGATGGAGCAATGCAGACGTTCGGGAGAGGAAGATTGCAGGAACTCTCTCCCTTTCTCTCTCTCTCTAAAATCAATAAACTAAAAAAGAAAAAGAAAAAAAGACATTCTGGTTTCTGAACTTTTTGATGCCTCCCAGTTTCCTTCTTGGAGTGTGTCTTCTCTCTCATTCCTTTTCCCCGTCTTCCTTCCTATAGCATCTTTGTGAAATTCCCAGTGATCAAGTGCATGGAAAACCGCCTATATTTGTATCACATGAGAGAAACCAGTTTTCCTTAACTCCAATATAGTAATTTAGAAGTTTGTGAAATGGAACTTCCATAGTTTCTGACAAACCCATAGGTTTTTAGCCCAATTTCCTCCCCAAACCATAGTCAGGTACGTGAACTTACTATTTGAAATTGTTTTGAGCCATGTTGGAAGGGAGAAGTCTCGACTTTCAACCAGGAGACAGCAGCTTGGTGGTGAGGCTGGTTTTATCTGACTAACCCCTCCCACTAATCATTAGTGGTGATCCTCATGTCCCACCTTTACTAATTCCATCATTTCTTAGAAGGAAATGAGAGAATCCAGGAAGGACTAGATAAGACTCCTTTTCTTTTATTAATAGAAGTTTAATAATTTATACCATGTCAAATGAGCAGCTTCAAGAATCTGTAATGTTTTTCCAGTTCTAAAATCTTATACCAATATTTTTTTATAATGCATAGATTGCAGGTCTATCCTACACATCTTTGCAAGTTCTTTACGTGAAACTTTCATTTGTTGTTTATCATGAATAAATTCACTATTCTATGAAGAAAAATAAAATTTTAAAAATTTAGGTCTTGGCTGGGTAGCTCAGTTGATTGGCATGTTGTCCTGTACACCAGACGATTGTGGGTTCGATCTCTGGTTGGGGCACGTATGGGAGGCAACAGATCGGTGTTTCTCTCTCACACTAATGTTTCTTTATTTCTCTCTCTCTCACTCACTCTCTCCCTTCCTCTCTCTAAAATCAATAAACGCATCCTCGGGTAAGGATATATATATGGCATCTAAAAAGCCAACTAGTGCAATGTTTAGGGAAAGAAAAAAATAAGTGTAGAAATGGATCAAAATTCTAAGGAGTAGTTCTAAGGTTGACTAGAAAATTAATATTCTAGCAACTGAAAATGATCAACTATCCAACACTGACATTGTTAGAGCAGAATTGTTATCAACTTCAGAGAAACTTTTTCTCATGTGAGAAAAATAATAAAGGGAAATGCTAGAATATCAGAATCAAGGAACATGGGGATAATAAATTTTTTAAAACTCCATTTAGTTTCCAATTTCTAATTAAATAGAAATGGATCTGATGCAGATTTTAGATAATGTACTTTACATAATAGCCAATAATTTTCAAAACATTGGTGTTTTAAAAAATACTCTAATGACAAGCTGCTTTATCATGACTAGCTCATTTATTCCAAAGAATTCTTGTGTTTATTTTGTTTTCCATGTGCAACTCAAACTCATCATTTCTAGAGAAGGAGTACTCCCCACCACACTTTACTTTTGAGCTGTTTAATTTTCTGAGTTTTCTACAGTGTTATCTATCACCTGTGTAAAAAAGTAAACAGTATTGGGAATGTATATATAAAATCTCCTAAAATTAATTAAGAGTAAGACATACAACCAAACAGAAAAATAGGCAAACTAGATGAACAGTCATTCATTCATACATTTGCATATATTTATTGAGTTTCATCAGATAATGAAGTAAAATCAGGTTTTGGAGTAAAATATGTAAGAGTCTGGCACAAATAATGCCCCTTTTTTTAAATTTCAAAATCATAAGCATGTAATCCTGTAACATAACAATATCACACTCAAGCACACTATATGACATTTTAGGTGAAATGTTCAAATTGCTTGTCTATCTCGTGCAAGACGTTCATGTACCCTACCATCACACTCAAGCAGGCATATGGTTATATGCAAATACTCCACTATTTTAAATAAGGTATTTGAGCATCCTCAGATTTTGGCATCTGCTGAGAGTCCTGGAACCAATCCCCTGAGGACACTGAGGGATGACTGTATTTACTGAGTCTCATCAGATGATGATCCTTTGCTCAATTTTGTAATTTTCTTTTTTTAAAGATTTTATTTGTTTATTTATTTTTAGAGAGAGGGAAAGGGAGGGAAAAAGAGATGGAGAGAAGCATTCATGTGTGGTTGCCTCTCACACACCCCGTGCTGGGGACCAGGCCTGCAACCCAGGAAATGTGTCCTGACTGAGACTTAAACTGGCAACCCTTTGATTCGCAGGCCAGCACTCAATCCACTGAGCCACACCAGCCAGAGCTCAATTTTGCATATTTTCTTAAATTTTAACTCTGAATGTATATATTAAGGATGAGTTTTCCAAATCGGTTCTGGGGTTTCTGGAATGGGCTCTCTAAAATGATAAGATTTATGAGACTGAAGGCTGCCTGCTGGGCTACGAGGGCAGCTTTAATCTGATTCGGTTTAAAAATGCTAATGGCTCTATTTCCAGTAGTAAAGAGATCAGTGATAGTCTATGGTGTGCGCTGTTTATAGAGATACAATATCTCCATTGGACCTAATGAACCCAATCTAATCAACCACTTAGAACAAGCAAAGTGCTGAATGACTGTGTACATACTTTCAAACAAAGGAATACAATGGCTTTGGTGATTGCTCATATTGCTGGTAAAGTGATGAAAGGAAGGATGAGCTCAGGGATTCCAATTCCCAGCTCACACATCCAATAAATGACCTAAGAGCTCCTATGTGTGCCCTAAAGGAGACCCTTATTTCCAGTGAACACTGGCTGAAATTGCTGAAAATCAAATACAAAACTTCATCCTGTAATTGGCTGAATTACAACACCAGCTTCACAGGGTGTCAATTATGGAAGTGAGAGCAATGACTTGGAAAGAGTGAAATCCTGTAGCTGGGATAGGGATGTGTGGGAAGACCTTGATGAAAATGGGAGCATTGAGACCTTATGTGTGTGTGTGTGTGTTTAAATAAAAGACAGCTTATTTAGAAAGTCAAAGAGGTAGAAGAACTGAGCCATAGGAGGAATGGGCTCTCTTCCTGCACACACTACAGAGGTGACAGCCGTCTCCTATTTGGCACCACGGCTGCCCTCAGACACTTCATGAAACCCAACATTGTTAAAAAGAGGACCAAGAAGTTTATCTGGCACCAGTCAGACCGATAAGTCAAAATTAAGCGGAACTGGTAGAAACCCAGAGGCACTAGCAATAGGGTGCACAGAAGATTCAAGGGCCAGATCTTAATGCCCAGCCTTGGTTATGAAAGGGACAAGAAAACAAAGCACATGCTGCCCAGTGGCTTTTGGAAGTTCCCGGTCCACACTGACAAGGAGCTTGAAGTGCTGCTGATGTGCAACAAATCTTACTATGCTGGGATTGCTCACAACATCTCCTCAAAGAACCGCAAAGCCATTGTAGAAAGAGCATCCCAGCTGGCCATCAGAGTCACCAATCCCAATGCCAGGCTGTGCAGCAAAGAAAATGAATAGACATAGCTTCTCAGCCTTTTGGCTAAGATCAAGTGTGAAAATGAATAGACAGTTTATGTACACATTGTATTTGTGTTAATAAAACCATAAAATTTAAAAAAATAAGGAAATGGGCTCAGGAAAAAAGTTACAGCAAAAGAAGGGCCCTTGAATCTCAGGGGAGAGAGAGACAGGCAGACAGAAACATTGATTTGTAGTTCCACTTATTTATGCATTCACTGGTTGATTTTCATATGTGCTCTAACCAGAGATCAAACCCACAAACTTGGTGTATCAGGATGATGCTCTAACCAGCTGAGCTGCCCAGCCAGGGCCAAGGCCCTATACTGTTATGAATCTTTTTTTTGCCAGTGGTCAAGGTCTCTCTTCCCACAGTAGAAAGCACCCTTCCTCGCCCACTGGTATCTGCCTTTCCACACCTGAAGGAGTTAACACTGCATTGCCTGAGGAAACAGTAATGGCATTCCAGTGCCCTGAGGCATTTGCCAAGCAAGACAATACTGATTCTCCTTAGGACCCACCCTTCAAACCCCTCCTTGATTTTAGCTATAACCAGACTCTAGTCCCAGCAGGCCCCTAAAGGTGAGGTACTAAGTGTGATCATGAGGAGGTGCATTAAACTTCAAAAGAACTACTATTCAGGTTTTCTGGCGAACAGACACATTAGTATGTGGGATAATGGTGAAAGGAATATAAAGTTGGATCAGGCTGAATCAATTGATATGTGCTCACAAAGTGGAGATCCTGCATCTAATGTTGCAGCTCAAGGAGTTAGAAAGAACTCTAACAGTTTGTTTGGTTGGCTGAACCACAGACCAAAAGATGGCCCACTGTGAGCACATTGGAAATACTCAACCTTCCATGGTTTAATGTAGAGGAAGGGATTAAAAACTTATGGAGATTTGAGTGTTAGAGTGGATTTTTCACTTAAGACCCACTCACAGAGGGTGGGTGAAAAAGGTGAAGGAATTAATCAAAGAAAAAAAATCTCATAGACACAGACAACAGTCTGGTGATTACCCAAGGAAATGGAAGATGAGGGGTGGTAGAAGAGGGTAAAGAGAGAATAAATGTTGATAGGACACTTGACTTGGGGTGGTGAACACACAATACAATATACAGATGATGTATTATAGAATTGTACACTTGAAACCTATATAATTTTATTAACCAATATCACCCCAATAAACCCAATTCAAAAAAAGACCTACTTACCCACACTAGGTGACTCCATAAGACATTCCCTTCACCAATGACATAAATTTATGAGGGAAGCCCCAACATGCTTGAAAAGCTCCATGATCCTTCTCCTCTATAAGCCACACCTGACATGAGAATTGGAAAACCTAAATGCAATAGGAGTAATTTGATCCTAAGATGGCAGGTACCAAGGGCAGCACTCAACTGCCAAAGACAAGGTGGGTGTGGTTACCTGAGGGTAGAAAGTTAAAGCAGCAGTTAGAATAGTCTAAGGGTACCCTGGCCTTGTAGTTCAAGTTAATTAGAGAATCATCATGATACACCAAGATTGTGGGTTCGATCCTGGGTTAGGGTGCATAATAAGAATCAACCAAAGAAGGCATCAATAAGTAGAACAACAAATTGATGTTTCTTTCTCTAAAAGTAATAAGTAAAAATTTAGAAATTAGAAAATTATGTGTATTTTTTAAGCAATGCAACTGATTTTGGGGGGATTTCTTAAGATATTATATATTTTTAGAGAGAGGGAAAGGGAGGGAAAAAAGAGGGAGAGAAACGTCAATGTGAGAAACACCTATCGGTTAATTCCTGCAGGCGGACAGAACCCACAAACCAGGAATGTGCCCTGACCAAGGACTGAATTTGCAGCCTTTTGCTTTGTGGGATGATGCCCACGATTGTTTAAATTAAAATTTTTTGAATAGGAAATGCATGTATATGGCACAAAAACAAAATGCTGTGGTAAGTAGTGGGAAGCTTTATTCCTACTTATTCCCTGACTCACAAGTAACCTAACTGAGTGACTTTTGTTTAAGCAGAGACAATGTGCCTTTAAAAATTTCCCTTTTATTAGCCAAAAGGTAGCATAATGTATTTAGTCTTGGACTTTAGGCATTTTTACTTAACATTATCTGGTACAGATATTTTCATACCAGTACATGAAAAGTGTCCTTCCACATTGTTCCTACAAGCTATAGGGCCCTTTAAACTTATGAAAAAAGAATCTGCAAGATAAGAAATAGGAACTATTTGCAGTTTCCCTGCAGCTGCAAGGAAAGCAGGTGTAGTCAGTCATTAAGCGTTATGGAAGCAAATGCATAAGGAGGAGTTATATAGTCTATCAAGTGGAAAAATAACCCCTAACCTCTGAAAGGGCTATTGTTCTGATTGATTTTCGTACATAATATGTGTGGCTATATAATAATCTTTAGTTGTTTTTCTTAAAGATATAAAGCCCTAATCAAATTTCTTTGTTAGCAACAAGTACAATCACTGCATTCCAATATGAAATAATATTAGATTAATAGATCCAAAGTGGATCATACTACGCTCATCATATGTAATATGATTCATCATAACAATGGATCAATGCCAGATTTGATCTGATTAAACAAAAGTACATCTTTTTCACTATCTTATCTTTGGAGATGGAGTATGGTTTAAGGATCTGTGTATGGGTGTCAAGTTACAAGGAGTGGAGTTACGTATAAACTTGGCTAGGCTATATTCTACATAGTTATTGCATCAAACACTAACTTAGGTGTTGCTGTGAGGGTATTTTGTAGATATGCTTAACATCTGAAATGTTGACTTTAAGCAATCGATTTTGACAATACAGGTGGGCTTTATCCAATCAGTTGAAAGGCCTTAAGAGAAACAGTAAGTTCAGCCTCAAGATTGCACCATTAGCTCTGACTGAAGTTTCCAGCCTGCCCTCTACCCTATGGATTTGGACTTGCCAGGCCCACAAACATAAGATGATTCCTTGAAATAAGTCTCTCACATATACACTAGACATAGATATATGTGTGTATACATGACCATATATGTGCACATATGCACATACATATATGTGGTAGACTGGTTACTTGGTAAGCTGCGGAACACTGCATGCTCCATAACCACAGCTACGAATCACACATAACCACAGCTACGAATCAACAAACATACTCCAGTTATATAATGAATAACAAAAATTAAACCATGGAAACCGTTACATAAAGCTACAAATAAGGAATCATATGTAAACAGAAAATTGATGCTATAGAAACAAGTTATATAACAAACTATATAAAAGTTAAGGAATTACAATAAATAGTGCCTCTTGGCCATTCACCCTTCCTCAAGAGTGACATCTTATTGCGGCTCATCATCTGGTGCGCCCCTCCCCGCCCCGTGTGAGGTGTGAACCAGTCGAATTTGACTGATTGCAGTGCCAGTGAAACTGAAAGTGACGGGATGGTCTCTTTCATAGGTAATCAGATCAAGCATGGGGAATTCCATGACTAAGGAGCAACAGATCTTTTTTAATCTGTTGACACAGTTGGTTCGGGTATCCAGTTGTGAGATTAAGGATAAGCACCTGTTACCTCTTTTGCAGTGTGTAAAATATCACTGCCCATGGTTTCTGGATAAGGGAACCTTAGATGCTACTGTCTGGCAGAGGGTAGGACAAACTTTAAGAGCGGAACAGGAACGGTCCGGCTCTATTGGGGGGCATTTATTGGGAACCTGGTCCCTTATTGATGCGGCACTATGACCATTGCAGCCGCCAGCCGTTCCTCTTGTGGAGGCAGCAGTCTCTAAAGACTCCTCCTCCAATTCTGATGAGGATGATGGCACAGGGACCCTGAAGGATCCTACCGCTACCCTGATCCTAGAGATCTCGGGCCTGGGGATGAAACAGTTCCCCCAGGCTGGCAAAGGAAGGTTGTTTTCTTTTCCCTATTACTTTTCCTCATGATCTGATGGAGGACCCTACTCATGATTACCTTCCCTATAACATTTTTAAGGAAGTAAAACAAAGTATAAAGGAAAATGGCCTCCATTCTCCCCATACCCAAGGGATGATAGAGGCAGTGGGAGGGCAATTCCATATGACACCATGGGATTGGAAGATTTTCTGTAAAATGTTGTTAACCCCTGCCCAAAATGCTATGTGGCTTAGTTTATATCGAGACAAGGCCGGAGCGCAAGCTGTCAAAAATCTGTCTCAAAAAATACCAATTGAGGTTGATATGCTTAATGGAGAGGGTGACTATGCCTCCTTAGCAAAACAAACTAAGATGGATGAACGGGTTTTTGAAAAATGCTCCAGGATTGCAGAGAAATGTTGGAAACAGATCCCTGAGCATAAGAAACCAGATGGGTCTTTTGTGAATATTTGACAGGGGCCCACAGAGGCATATATGGATTTTGTAGACCGACTGCAGACTGCAATTTACAGACAGGTAGAGAATGAGGACGCTGCCCACAATCTGTTAATGCAATTGGCCTATGAAAATGCTAATAAGGATTGTCAGACAGCTATAGGTCTCCTAAGGGGAACTGTAAGAGATATTGGGGATTATATCAAAGCTTGTCAAAACAAGTCAAAAACTGAAACCTTAAACTACACACCTTAGCTGAAATTATGGCCAACCAAAACATGGGGCAATGTTACCACTGTAACCAGAAAGGACATTTTAAAAAGGATTGCCCAAGACGAAAGCAAAAAAAGGATAAGGGAGGAGAGAAACTATGTCAGAAGTGTTTAAAAAAGGGGCATTTGGCTCAAAATTGCTGGTCCAAATTTCACAAAGATGGGCGGCTTCTCAGCAATTCAGGAAACGGCAAGAGGGGCGGCAGCCCTGGTGCCCCGAAACAGTACCAGGGCTATCCTCTACAGAATTGGCCCCCATCCAGCAGGGATGACTCTATGTCTCCCAGCTCTTTGCCGCTACCCAGGGAAGCGCCGGCCTGGACTTGGCTGCCAACGAGGACCTTGAACTAGAAGAAATAGGTAAAGTATACCTGATAAGTACAAATGTTTATGGGCCTCTTCCCACTCAATTGGTAGGATTAGTAATTGGACGTTCTAGCCTGACTTAAAGAGCTTAAACGTTCACACTGGGGTAATAGATGCTGATTATGAAGGCAAAATAAAAATAATGGCATCAGCTAATAATTATTTTTGTATTACCAAGGGGACCCGCATAGCACAGTTGTTACTGTTACCCTATTATGCACCAAATTCTCAAAAGGTAAAGAAAGGAGCCAGAGTTTTTGGAAGTACAAATAAAGTTGATATTTATTGGAGTACCTCTATTTCCCAACAGAAACCAATTTGTCAGGTAAAAATAAAAGATAAGGTTTTTGATGGGACGATTGATACTGGAGCAGATTTATCAGTGATTTCCCGTGCTCAATGGCCCGACCATTAGCACATACAGACTTCTGGTAGCAATATTGTCGACATAGGATATGCTAAAAACCCTTTACAAAGTGCTCAATATCTTCCCTGCAGGGGAGAAAGCCACAAAACTGCATATTTCAAGCCTCTAATTTTAGACATCCCATATAACCTATGGGGAAGAGATTTGCTCCAACAATGGAATACAACCTTGCATATCCAAAATTTATAATGGTGGCCATTGCAATAATACCTCCGCTACCACTGGATTGGAAGACAGATCAACCAGTATGGGTAGAGCAATGGCCGCTAAAGGAGGAAAAATTAATACAATTGAAAAGGCTAGTCAATGAACAACTAATAGCAGGACATCTTGAACCTAGTTCTAGCCCCTGGAATACTCCAGTTTTTGTTATTCCAAAAAAAATCAGGAAAATGGAGACTATTACAAGATTCGTGAGCCATTAATGAGATAATGATCCCTATGGGACCATTGCAGCAAGGCCTACCATCTCCTACTGATTTCTGTTACATGGAGCTTGATCGTTATAGATCTGAAAGATTGTTTTTTTACTATCCCTCTTGATCAGAAGGACAGAGAATGCTTCACATTCTCTGTCCCAGTGTTAAACAACCAACAACCTGTAGATAATAACAATGGACTGTACTCCCACAAGGGATAAGAAATAGTCCCACTATCTGTCAACATTTTGTACATGAAGCATTAAAACCTATACCGATCATCTTCCCATCAGCACTCATCATTCATTATATGGATGACATTGCCATTGCTCATGAAGATCCTTTGATGCTCCCAAAAATATTCTTAGCAATGGAACAACAATTTACCGAAATAGGACTACTTATTGCCCCAGAAAAAGTTCAAAAGAAAGAACCTTTCTCCTGTTTAGGATATAAGGTGAGTGAGGAAATTCTGGTAAATCAGAAATTTGAGTTTGATATAGAAAAATTAAAAATTTTAAATGATTTCCAAAAGTTGTTAGGTCATATTAATTGGATTCGTCCTTCATTGGGAATCCCAAATTATCAATTAAAGGAATTATATTCTACCTTGGAGGGTGATTCAAACTTAAATTCCCCTTGAAAATTAGCTGAAGCAGCTATATCAGAACTAAAGATGGTAGAATTAAAATTATCACAACAGTTTTTAGATAGAATTGATTTAGGAAAACCTGTGGAATTGTTTATTATTCCCACAAAGGACTCTCCAACGGCCCTTGTGGCTCAGATGGACCCTCTTCGACTTCTGGAATGGGTCTAGTTGAGCAACAAGTGTTCTAAAACTATCACTCCCTATCTCAATTTAATAGCTGAAATAATAATAAAAGGAAGACAAAGGATCATTGTTCTTATTGGAAGAGATCCTCAGTGTATTTGGGTTCCCATACCACTTTCCCAGTTAGGGAAAAGGTTCTCATTGTTAATACCACTTTGTAAGTGGCTATGGCTGATTATATGGGACAAACAAAATATGGTCTACCCACCGAAAAATCTCTACAGGTCTTCCCATACTTTCCTTTAAAATTTCCTAATATCTATGTGAACACCCCTCTTTCCACAGCCATTACAGTATTCACTGATGGCTCAAGGAAGACAGGCATTGTAGGAATAACACGGTTAGATAACAAAGGAAATGGGAAAAATGTATTAAGAAAGGGCACCCCACTACTCAAAAGGCTGAAATAACTGCAATTAATTTGGCCTTACAAACCTTTGCTCAACAGCCTTGCAATATCATCAGTGACTCTCAATATGCTGTTCATGTGGCCTGATGTATCTATGATGCCATAATAACTACCAAAGATGTTCTATTACAACAATTACTATTTAATCTACAGCAATTATTAAGACATAGAAAACATCCTGTATATATTGAACATCTTTGCAGTCACACTAAGCTCCCAAGCCCTTTATCTTTGGGAAATACCAAAGCAGATATAATAGTTTCTAATATCTCCTTGCATACTGCATGAGAATCACATTCCTTCTATCATCAAAATTATAGAGCTTTAATGAAAGAATTTCAACTTACTAAGGATCAGGCACAACAAATAATTAGAGCCTGTCCTGACTGTCAAAAAATTAGTTCTCCTCCACATACTACCAGTATCAAACCCCGTGGATTACAAGCTAATCAGATTTGGCAAATGGATGTAACTCATATTCCTGAATTTGGAAGATTAAAATATGTTCATGTAAGTATTGATACATTTTCAGGAATGATTTTTGCCTCCCCCCATACGGGAGAAAAGGCAAAAGATGTTATCTCACATATACTACAAGCAATTGCTTATGGGAAAACCTGTAACTATGAAAATGGATAATGGACCCTTGTATACAAATAAACAGGTCCAACAATTTTGCCAAGAATGGCATATTACACATATTACTGGAATCCCATATAACCCCACTGGGCAAGCAATTGTAGAAAGAGCCCATCGGACTCTAAAAGCACAGTTGCAAAAACAAAAAAGGGGGGAAAATGACCCTCCAAAAAACCAATTAGCAACTGTGTTATTTACTTTGCATTATTTGAATATAGGAGAACATCTATTAACAGCAGCACAACGACACCATAACAAAAGGAACTGTGAAAGGCATCCACCAGTTTGGTATAAAGGAGCAGAAGATGGGATCTGGAAAGGACTGGTTGACTTACTAACCTGGGGAAGAGGGTATGCATGTGTTATGTCACCCACAGGTCCGCTGTGGCTCCCGGCATGAAAAATAAAGCTGTAGTTTCAGCATGAAGGCCGAGATCAACATCGGGGTCTTACAGAGGCGCGTGGAGAATCTGCACATCTATGATGGACGACGTCAACGACGGACACGATGCTCGCATCCCCAATCTTTGAATCCACCATGAACAAAGTGGGGATCCTTAAAACATCTGGAAGAAGAAGCTCATAACCTTCTCCTCCAACAGGGGTGTTCAGAAACCCCTGAGAACAAGTTGCTTGCGTATTTTGCTATCATCACATGCAATTCTCAATGGTATTTCTCTATTCTGATCATCTTGGCAATATGCTGTCCAGTGGCTACTGGGCAGGTATATTGGGCACATATTATAGATCCACCTGTGTTTCAGTTACAAGCTTGGGATTATCCAAGCCCTCCCATTTTCTCCACAGATAACACCACCTCTGTAGGGTGGAGTCTTCCGCAACATGAGTTAACCCAGGTTGATAGGTCTCATCAGATTAATCAAACCCTAATCTGGAATGTCTCTTCGCCACCCTTGTGTGTTTCAGCTCAGGATGATAAGTATTGCTTAGACATACAACAGTATAACGTAACTACCCGATTTATACCAAAAGGGGGTTCCAATGAAGGGGCTCAACTGATGGGAACCTCCTACTCATATTTGCAAATAACTGGACTTAATATCTCTTTTTTTGAACGTCATAGTCCCCTGCCCTCATTTTGCTTCATAAGTGCACTCTCCGGCAACACATGGTTATGGAAGCCCTGCCAAGGGAAAGTAAGATATTGGAAGAAATTGGGAAACTGGACTATAAATGACTTTGGACCACAATTCACTCTTTGGGGAACTGACGGTCATCCCACACAGGGACCACATAATGTCACAGGATGGTCCAATGTTGGGTCAAGTGGAGGAATATATGCTGTCCAGTTCAAGAATGTTACTGGACCGCGTCATACACATTGGTGGCAGGTGACACAATTGTTTGCCAAACAATGTGCAGGAGATAGTCATGTAAACATAAGCCAAAAACAGGTTAACATCACTGAAAAATGTTGTTATAATGTCACTGTATGTACCACCCATCCTTATGCATTTGTAGTCACAAAAAATATAAGCTTTAATGTTCATCTAGATAAAATTACTGTAACTATTACTACAGGAACCTTAGCAAACTGTCTAACATCCACTAATCTTACTCAAGAAGATAAGGTATTGATCATTAAGCATCAGGCCAAGTCATGGATGAGAGTTAATCTGACTAGACAATGGGAGCCTCCTGGTGTGTTACAGCAATTGCATGTAACACTAAATGAAGTATTGACAAGAAAACGTAGATTTGTAGGGACACTTATAGCCTTTATAGTTTCCGCTGTAGTCATTGCTGCTACTGCTGCAGCGGCTGGCTTAGCACTGCAAAAATCAGTACAAACTGCGGAACATGTTAATGAAGTATTAGTAAATATCTCGCAAGACACAGAACAACAGACAGCTATAGATCAGCAAATTATGGCTCAATTACAAGCACTAGCAGCTGCTGTATTGTGGCTAGGAGAAAGACAAGATGCCCTTGTAAAACAAAGGATGTTAAACTGTGATGCACAATTTAAGAGGATATGTGTAACTAACTATACAGCAACTAATAGCTCTTGGGAAGAAGAACAGCAGCTGCTGCAAGGAGCGTTTAATGGGAGCCTAGCCACTCAGATAGAAAGGTTAAGCACTAAAGTGAAATCAGATTTAAAGAAACTGTTATTATACTCACAAAAACTAAACATAGACAATATTTGGAATCAATTCCACTGGTCGAATCCAAAAACATGGTTCCATGGAGCACTTCCCAGTAATTGGTTCATGCTAGTTCTTATGATCATGCTTACATGTATCCTAAAAATATTAAGCATGTTGTGAGGATGGATACGTGTGAAAAAAACAAAAAAGGGGGAATATGTGGTAGACTGGTTACTTGGGAAGCTGCGGAACACTGCATGCTCCATAACCACAGCAACAAACTGGTTACTTGGGAAGCTGTGGGAACACCGCGTGCTCGCATGCTCCATAACCACAGCTACGAATCACACATACTCCAGTTATATAAGGAATAACAAAAATTAGACCATGGAAATCGTTACATAAAGCTACAAATAAGGAATCATATGTAAACAGAAAATTGATGCTATAGAAACAAGTTATATAACAAACTATAAAAAAGTTAAGGAATTACAATAAATAGTGCCTCTTGGCCATTCACCCTTCCTCAAGAGTGGTGTCTTATGGCGGCTTATCACATATACATATATATTAATAAAATATATATTCTACTAGTTCTTGAAAAACTCTGATTGGTACTCTTCATTTCTTGACCTAGTTAACATTCTGTCAACACACATCTCTCACATCTTAAAAAAATAAACTCTTGCCCTGGCCAGGTGACTCACTTGGGTGCAGCTTCATCCCCTACACCAAAAAGGTTGTGGGTTCCTTCCCTGGTCAGGACACATACCTGGGTTTCGGGTTCATTCCCCCACTGGGGCACATACATAAGGGGGGGCGGGTAATGCTTCTCTCTCACATGAATGTCCCCCTTTCCCTTGTTCTCTCCCTAAAAGAGTAAGCATATCTTCAGGTGAGGATCTAAAATAAAATATAAAATCAAATGAAATAAAAATAAAGCCTCTTAAGGGCATTTTCTGCACTCCCTGATTCCATTTCTCAATCCATATGCATCTTTAAATCATAAGATGTGGTTCGTTCTCTTCGCTCCACAATTATTTAAGAAAAAGAAACCATCAACGGTGACTTCTAAGATTGCTAAATATATTCTGGGGCGGATGTTAGACTCCCTAACTTGAGTTTGTTGGTTTCTTGTCGTCAGCCACTTAACGGAAGGGGGGTGGGGGGAAGGTTGGTCCAGGGTTCATGTTCTGTCCATTCTCTCCAGTCTACACTCATCCCCTTGATAGTCTTATCTAGAGTCATGAATTGAAATAACAGTTTTAGATAACTCCCAAATTTAGATATGCAGGCTCCGACTCTCTCCCCTTATCGTTGTAGGTTGACACGCTCACATAACACTTTGTGGATTCAAACATTTTGAATTAACCGTGCTGGAGACGGGAGTCCTTAATTTTCCTCCAGGCCGCCTCCACATGGGCCTCCCGACCTCAGGGGATGGTCAAGCCATTCTTTGGGTAATTCCGGCCCAACTGCGTGGCTCCAATCACATGAAGGAAGTTCTGATCCAAACAAGTTCCACTAGAGCTCAGTACAGGAGTGAACGCACGGGGGCGAGACTTCCGGCGTCCTCCTCATGAGGGTTTTTAAACTACTTTTCGTCCTGAAGAAAATCTGGGAAGGGAGTAACACGAATGGGTAAGTCACCGGGTGAGCCCGGACCCCAGTTCCGCGCCTTTACACTTTCCCTGAAGAGGGCGAACTTCTCTGCCTCCAGGGCCTCGAGTTCCCTTCATTTTCGTTAGCTAGTGCGCCTTTTGCGCGAAAAACGACTTCCTGGTTAACACGCTCCTCGCGGTTTTGTACCTAGTGGGGTGGAGGACTACGTTACCCAGAAGGCATTGCTTTGTGCGTCTGAGGCGGGAATTGGTCAAATACGATCCGGAATCGGGGCTTTTCCGGTGGCCCGTGTACGTGGGCGGAACTTCCGGGTATTCCGCAGCGGACGCCATTTGCCTCTGCGGTTAGGTCCCAGGTGTCCCTGACTAGGGGACCTCGGGGCTGGCCCTTGTCCTCGGTCCTTTGCTCCACTTCCCGAGCAGGGGAGGCGGCCCGGCCTCATCTCCGAGCGTGTGTCCGGACCGTGACTCCGCTGGCCGCCCGTCGGGCCGCAGCCTCCCCAGGGCCTGTGCGCTCGCCCTCCATCCCCGCCGTCGCCGAGGGCCGCGCCGTGTCCACGGAGGACACTGCGGTCCGGAGTGCGACGGTCAGCCGAGGTCGCCCGTGCTCGCTTCCCCAGGGTCGCACGATGGCGGTGTCGCCGACCCGCCAGGTGCAGGTGATTGACGGTGATTTCGGAGCTGACGGGCTGGGAGCAGGGACACCGCCGGCTTTGACGAAGCCTGTAGACCTGGGTTGTCGCTAAATTTGCCCCCAGTCCTAAACGGTGTTGGGCCACTGACGGGTGGTCACTGAGTTGCTTTAAGAATGGGTGATGCCTTGTCTAGGGCTCCCATCGTCAATCCCAAACCACCACTGTATCCAGCAGGGGTCCGCCCTGGGTCACCTGTTCTCCAACAGGCGATCTTGGACATAGGAGCCAGAGAAGACGTGGGGGTTTCCAGGCGGAAGTGCACGGACAAAGGCCAGGTGTCTGGGTTGTTTAAGGAGGGCCTGGATAGGGGGTGGCCCTGGTTCCCGCAGCTGCTGAGACAGGTTTGGGAGGGTGACAGTGCAGAGTGTCACCCATCCTCAGCCGCGACAGTCACTGACCAGTCCAAGGCTCCTCTTGTCACAGTCGCAGTCTCTGCAGGGTGTCACCTATCTGCCTCGAGGACAGACATTGGCAAGGCTCCTCTTCTTATGGTCACTATTTGTGCTCCCTGGTCCTGAAGTGGCCTGGCCCCAGGGATAAGTTCATTCAGAACTCAGGACGGGAAAGAGGCTAATGATTTGTTTTGGAATCTCCCTGGGAGACGGGACACCCATGGGGTGTGGGGCGCTGGCCCAGGTCTGGACGTTACCCAGGTAAGTGCTGCCCCTTCAGGGTTTCTGCTGTGAAGCCTGGTGAAGCTCTGCTTCTCTGTCCGTGCTCACAGATATATTTTTAGGGGTGACAGAAACGGATTTCACAGCAAAAGTTGGTGTAAATGACCCTGGCCAAGTAGCTCAATTGCTTAGAGCATGGTCCTGATATTCCAAGATTGCAGGTTCAGTCCTGGGTCAGGGCAAGTACAAGAATCAACCAGCGAATGCATAAATAAGTGGAATAACAATGTTTCTCTCTCACCCTGCTTTCCCTCTAAAGTCAATAAATCAAAAGAAGTTTGGATGCAAACCACAGGAGACAGACCTGGGGAGTTTCAGTCCCTTTAACCAGGAAGTGGAGCCCTCAGCATGGGGCAGGCCGCTGCAGAATCAGTGAAGCTCAGGCACATCTGTTATTACCGTTACTGATATTATTATTTCCTCATTCTTCTGATTCCTTCCAGCCCTTGCTGTCTGCCTCTCACAATCCACATGTCATTTCCATTAGCTTGTCTCAGTTAACAATGGCTCCTGCAGAGGCTTTTCTCCTGCACTGTTTTATTATGTCCAAAGCATTGTCCACCTCCCCCTGAGCCCAGCACAGAGCTCGGCCCTCAGGAGGTGCTTGCGGCTCTGGGCCTTGATATCTGCATCTTTACCGTGATGCAAAGACAGTGGCCGATCCAATCCAGCAGCCCCAAGGCCAGCTCGACTTCTCTGTTTGACTTTCCAGGTGTCTGTGACCTTCAGTGATGTGGCTGTGACCTTCACCCAGGAGGAGTGGGGGCAGCTAGACCCTGCCCAGAGGACCCTGTACCAGGAGGTGATGCTGGAGACCTGCAGGCTCCTAGTGTCTCTGGGTGAGTCCTCCCCAGCTCTGCCATGTGGGGGTCACCTGCCACTTCCTTATTCCAGCCTCTGGCTCCAGACCCAGTGGTCAGGAAGGTCTCAGGAGCCCTCTTTCCTCCTCCCCACAGCCTCAGTCATTTCCTAGACTCACCTCTTGTTGCCTGGTTTCCATGTGTCTCTTGGGCAGGAAACATAGTGTCCCTTTTGATTCCAGAAAGTGATGGAAGGAAAGGTGGTGTTGTGCAGGACCCAGAAGTTGGGGGTGTACACTGCTCCATTGTGCAGAACCCACCAGAGCCCTTGCAGGACTGGTGTAGGAACTGGAACCACCAGATTCTGCCCTGGCTGTTGGGTCTCTTGTCCTGGCTTCTCTCTCTGGGTCTGCTCATGTCACGCTATTCAGAATGGCTTTTTCTGCTTAGTGAGTTTGTGACAGGCTTGGCCACCTCAGTCCCTGCTCTCTGTGGCCCCCAGATTCTTTGTCCCTCCTTTTTTGCTTCTTTATATTGTTTTTCATTCTTTCTTTGTTGCTGGCTCTCGGGGGCATCTTTGAGGCAGCAATAGCCACTGAGTCCATTTTCCCCTGGACTTCTCACCCCCAGTGCCCAGCACAGACTGGCCTCTGTTGAAGGTTCCTAATTTTGTATTCTAGAGAGGGGTCTGACTGAGTGAGCCTGGTTGGCCCCAGTGTCCCCTGCGGGGCAGTTGTCAGGGCTCTGAGTGATGGGATGTTCTCCCAGAACCGGGTGAGTCAGGCAGGTCCCCAGGAGGCCTTTGCCCTTGTTGCCACCAGGTATTATTCTTAACACAGGTCTTGGTCTTGGGCCTTCTTTATGCTCTTTTATCTTCATGATGGTTTCTTACTTCCTTAAGTTCCCGGTGCTTCTAAACAGTTGCCAGTTTTGTCCCCCAAGAGACATTTCGCAATGTCTGTGTCCAGTTTTGATTGTCACTGCTGGGTTGTGGGTGGTACTGGCATCCAGTGGGCAGAGTCCAGAGATACTGCTACATCCTACAATGCATAAGACAGCTGCCCTCAACAAAGAATCATCCAACCCAAATGTCAAGAGTGCCGGGGTTGAGAAACACCAGCTTAGGTGGTCCTGTGCTTGAAGATAATCATGTGGACCAATCAGCTCGAAGGAAGGGAGGGCTGAGAATCCAGGGCTTAGGGCAAGGCACTCGTGTTTTTACTGGAAGAACTAGAAGAATGTTTTGTCAATTAGATGTAAAGCAAAATTAGAAAAGCTTGGTAGATTAAATATTTTCAAAGGAAGAGTTTTTTTAATTTATTTTTCTTTCCTTTCTTAAAATTGTGTTTTTAAACATATTTTATTGATTATGCTATTATAGTTGTCCTATTATCCCCCCTTCATTCCCCTCCACCCTGAACACCCTCTCCCACCCACATTCCCCCCCTTTACTTCAGTCCATGTGTCATAAGTTCTTTAGCTTCTACATTTCCCAAACTATTCTTGCCCTCCCCCTGTCTATTTTCTCC
>CM052550.1:46585103-46605282 GCA_028533065.1 Trachops cirrhosus
GGTTCCCTGTGCATTTTTCTTCATTAAACTTATTGTAGCCTGCATTTTTTCATCTAATTTGTGACCAAAATCAACCAATTCTGTGAGTATCCTGATCACCAGTGCTTTGAACTGTGCATCTGATAGGTTGACTATGTCTTGGTCGCTTAAAAGGATGGGTTCTGGGGCTTTCAATTCTTCTTCTGTTTGAGCCATCTTTTTGCTGTTTTTTTTGTTTGTTTGTTTGTTTTGGTCTTGTTGAGCTCCTGTAGTGAGGGGCAGGGCCTCAGGAGTTCACCAGGGCGGGGCACCCCAGTCACTGGGTTGTGACACTGTATGTGGGGGCAGGGTCTGAGAAGGAACAATGGCGCTTGCTTAGCTCTCCTAGGACCTCAGACCCTTCCACCGCTTTCCGCAAGCTAACTGGGCCCCTCTGGCACCAATTCCAGTGTGGGCGGGCCTGTGTACCTCGCAGGATCTTCCTTTTCAGTCAGTGACCCAAATCTCTATTTCCTGGCACTGGGACCCTGAGTTGCATGCAGTGCCTTGCTTCACAATGGCTGCCTCGCTGGGTCTGCCAGTTGCCACCCCCTGGCCAGGGCCCACCAGCCAGCACTGCTTGTGTGCCCAGGGTCTGCTTGCTGCGGACTTGCACGCCGCCCCTGTTGCTCAGTTCTCTGCTCCACGTCCGACTCTGCCCCTCCTACCAGTCTGGATGAACGTGTCTATTTTTAAATCCTTGGGTGTCTGACTTTCAAACACTTCAATTTTCTGTCAGTTCTGGTTGTTATTTTGTTTCTACATTGTTATTGTCTCTGTCTTGGTTGTGCGAGGAGGCACAGTGCTCCATCTTGGCAGGAAGTCCCAAAATTGTTTTTTGTTTTTTTTTTTAATTATATTTTTCTCCCATTACCATTTATCCCTCTTACACCCTCTTCCACCTCCACTCACCTCCCCCCTTCCCCCACGAAACATTTTAAAATAAAGGGTCCCCGGTCTGGCCCTGCTTCACATGCTTTCCCCAAGCTCTCCGCTCCAGCTTGGCTCCAGCTTGTCGTCCCCAGGCACACTTGCTGTGCGCTTGCTGTCTGTCTGCCTGGGAGTGTTGGCACTACAGCCTTTCATGCAGCCACCCCTTCTCACAGTCCCCACCTCCTCAGTGCTGTGTCCTAACCCAGACCTGGTGGAAGGTCTCCCCCATCCCACTCACTTTCTCCTCATTTTGTTTATACCCTTCTCTACCAGTGCTCTTCACCCTAGGATCTGCTCCCCAGACAAACTCAGCACTGTCTGGAGATGTTTCTGGTTGTTGTTATCTGGGATATGGATACTCCTTCATATAGTGGGCAGGACCGATACCTGCCCGTTTCCTGGCAGAGCGTTTTCTACAGTGAAATAGTCCTGCTAGGCTGGCAACCGTTCGGTGCGGGACATCTGGCCCTGACAGTACCCTAAGGAGGCCACGCCTTTGTGTCTTCTCCGCCCTGCCCCCTAATTGTTTCATGGCAAGTTTGGGTTTGTTGCTGAATCTTAACACACCTTCTTCACTTTCCCCATTTCAACAGACAGAGTAGCCTCAGGCTGGGGTGGAGCCTCAGGCTGGCAGCCCTGTGGAGTAGCTTGAGCTTACTGGGACTTAATAACATTGTTCTGATTTCATTGCTGAATTTTCACAGTGACCTGCCATCAAGGGAAGTGACTCTGGGTTTCCCATTTGCCAGAGCCATGCAAGATTCCTTTCTTGAAGAAATACAAGAAAATGAAAAAGTAGGTTGCTTTTAAGAAAAACAGTTAAGCCTTGGCTGGTGTGGCTCAGTGGGTTGAGCACTGGTTCTGAAAGGTCACCAGTTCAATTCCTAGTCAGGGCACATGCCTGAGTTGCGGGCCAGGTCCTCAATTTTGGATGTTCGAGATGCAGCCAATCAGTGTTTCTCTCCCTGTCTTTCTTTCTCCCTTCCTCTCTCTCTAAAAATAAAGTCTTCTTTAAAACATTTATTTATTGATTTTTTTAAGTGAGAATGAGGGAGGGAAAGAGTAAGAGAAACAATGATTTGTTGGCTTAGTGTTACCTGGTTATTATGAAGGATATAGCTCAGACGCAGCCACATGGAAGAGAGGCAGGCTTCCCACCCTCCGCTTACTTCAGTGTGTTCACCAACCGGTGCTACTCGGAACCACTTCAGTTAGGGTTGTCTGTGGAAGCTGACATCCTCTGGTGGGGGATCAGATGTCTTCTGGCATCTAGTCCCCTGTCCTTAGGGGCTTTCCAGAAATCACCTCATTAACATGAACATGAACTCAGCTGTGGTAGAAATGGGTCTTATTATAAGTAACAAAAGATGCTTCTTTCATTTTAATGGCAGGGACTAAGCAGTGGGGAGGCCATACCACCTGAAGGTGACCATACCCAAGGGCTGGGTTGGGTTCTGCCCTGTGTCTGTTGAGGCCTCAGGAGCTGTGCCATGCTGGTGACAGGAAGCATCATGGGCCCTGGGTGTGGAGGCTCACCACTGCGGGTCTGTGAGAGCCTTTCTCTTCAGGAAAGCTTGGTTTGTCGGTAGTTATTATTATGATGGTGTATAGCAGGAGGCCAAGGGGGACAGTTTCTCCCATCAAAGCCCTTGGACCACCTAGGACATTCAAAGATGACAGAGACTCCAGGAGGCAGAAGAGCCAGTCGGTGACTCTGAAGTGAAGGAGGCACTGAGGCCGCTAATGGGGGTGATGGTATTTTGAACCAATTTTAGAGCCTTTATTGCAGGGAGCTCCACTTAAGGGGAACTGGTTTATAAGTCTCAGTATCTGTGAGATGCAATAAAATTTATAAATGAGGAATATATTGCCACAAGACCTTAAATAGCATTTAATAGTACTGTTATCTAAAACTAGTTTCCTTGGGCAAGGTCGTCATCCATATAATGTTGTACCTGCACTCTGGAAAGGAGGTCTGGTCTGCCAGGGTTGTGCTGGATGGCAGAGCTGTTGGGCTGCCCCAGGGTAGCCTGGGAAAGGAGGGTTGTTCCCTTCGGACGTGGAGGAAGACTGGCTGAGCGGCTGTTGAAATAGGTGCTGACCAGGATCTATCAGCCAAATCTGGAAGCACAAAATAATTGCTGGTTGCTGATTGGGTGGTGTTACTAATTTTACTAATGTTGGATATTGGGTTTGTGGACTGCATTAATCAGCTCTGGCAGCTGTTTCCGTGTGGCTTAAACAACAGACATTTATGTTCATGCAGTTCTGGGGGTGGCAGTCCCAGACTTGGTGCCAGCAGAGCTGCCTCTGATGACCTGTCCTGCTGGGTGCCATCCTGCTGTGTCCTCACATGGCCTTCCCTCTGTGGCTAGGAGATGCCCTCTCTCTTTCTTTTAGGGCCACCAGCCCCTTTAGGTTAGGGCCCCACCCTGTGACCATATTTAACCTTAACTACCTCCTCAAAGGCCCTATCTCCAAATATTATCACATGGGGGTTAGGACTTAACGGGAAATTCAGTCCATAATAGGGACCTTCGTGGATGGGACCACAGTATTCCAGTTGTAGCAACCCACCATGTGGTGCCCTTTGTTTTTCCTGGGCACAGCTGGGCTGTCAAACAGGGCAGTGAGCATAATCTCCCCTTTATTTTTTTATTTATTTGGTTTTACATAGTTTTTACTATTTACTCCCCAAATGCTCTTTTTCAACTTACATTGGACCATATTAACTACTTATAGCAGGGGTCTGTGGGCTCTCATGTTTCTAGCCAGTGTGTAAGTGCCAAAATCTCATTTTAATGATGTATTGTGTCCGAGTATCTGTGCTCAAATTGGGATGTTTTGGGGCAGTGGGCACTATAACTGGGAAATTTATGCAAGGCTGTAGTTAAAAGTGGGGCGTGCCTTTTTTTCCTATTTAGTTGCTTTTTAAGATTGGGGGATACAATGTTTAAATTGTACCCCAGCTATAACTATGATTTGAGCCCAGGTATTAAGTTCATGAAGTTTGTAAATTTTAAATTTAGAACCTATGCATAGGCACAAAAGCCAATCAGTGCCCTGTTTTGTTTTTGTAATACAACATTTTTAGCATATAAATTTTTAATACTTATGGTGTACATAATTATCATATATAATTTGTTATATAAATTATATAAACTTAATATAAATTTTGGGTTTCCAGTTGGGTCAAGTTATAGACAGTGTTAATTTAGTTACATACTGTATTGTGTTTTATTTACCTTTTATTCCTCCCTCCCCACTCCCATATCCAGGGGTTTGTTTTTTTGTTAACTGTTTTTAAATCAGTGAGTAGTCTAGAACTAGTTTAATGTTTGCTAGACCTCGAATTTTCCTGGTAGATAAGGTTTAAAGCCCCCCCGCCTTTTTTCCCTCTTGGACTTTTAGTCCGGATTTTTAGTTTATCTCCTGATTTTTTTTTTTTTTTATTTATTTTTTTTAAAGGGCTGGATGGGAAGGGCCTGGGGTATCAGGCAGCAGCCTCTTCCTGGGATGACCCTAGTCAGCAGCACATGTAGTCACTTTGTTCATCTCCCCCCTTTTTTCTCTTAAATAAAATCTTTTTGGGGACTGGGCAGGGGGTCACCTCTGTGACCCTGATCATTTGTCTTTCTTTTATTTGAATGCTCACCTGATAAGCTCCTGGCAGCCCCAGGTGGCCTCTGTCATGCATGGTGGCCCTTGTTTCTGGGGCATCTGCAGTATCCTCAGGGGGTCTGGGCTTTCCACCCGTGTGCCAGACGTATCAGCTGGGGTGGATGACCTCAAATGAAGTGAGAAACCTCTTCCGGTGTCCTGAGGGGGAATAAGAACAAAATATCCCGTACTATTTTTATTTTATTTTATTTGAAATAATACGTTGAACCACGAATTTTTAAGGATGGAACTATTATACCTTACCGGTTTAGGGGACAAACGGCAACAGCAGTAAGACAGGCAATAGTGACAAGATTTCCCCATGAAGCAGTTTAAGCTTCTTCTGTGCCATGACATCTGTGAGAGGGCACCCCACGCCACGATGCCAGTGAGTACCTATGCCCACCCTCACCTTTCCTGGGGACCATTGCGTGTCCTCGTCACCAGGGATGTCAGTCTTCTGCATAATGGCAGGAGGTGACTCAGCTGATCTTAAGTGTGGTTGGTTTAGGCAGTCGTACTTGCATCCAAGCACAGGCTCCTGTGCAGTAGTCAGGTACCCAGTTGTCCCAGTTGCCCCTGGGTCACCAGCACAGAGATTTGGTGTGTGGACCACGGATGCAGTTGGTCTCTTCCAAACATGGTGGCAGCTAGGGACTCAGAGCCCTTGCAGACCTGGGTCACTGCAGCTGTAAACTGCAGACAGCCTAAGGCGCACACCTTCAAAACTCTGCTTAAGGTAACAAAGATGGGGATCACTGAAGTCACACACCTGGTTTGATATTATTCCATAGAGTTATTTCCATTTTAACTGGCACGATGCATTTACATTGCTCAGCACAGTCCTTGGAGTATGGTTATGCCATATGGACATTAGGAAGAACATGGTCCCAGGAGCCACAGTTCAGCAAAATTCAGGAAGTGATGCTTGAGCTGAGACAGAAAGTGTTACAGCAGGAAGGAATGAGGTGGGCTGAGAACAGCCTTCTAGGTAGAAGGGCTAATACATGCAAAGGTCCTGAGGTCGCAGGGAGAGAACCCTTAACAGAGCCAAAGGAAGGTCTTGTTCACCTGTCCCCTGCCCCATCACAGAGCCTGGGCGTGTAGCAGACTTAAGTGAACATTTACTTTGTGATAACTGATGGATCTTGGGCTGTGGTTCGGCATCTGCCGGAGCCTTCTGTGGGTTGTGGTGCATCTCACTAACTTGTCTGTAAACACCCTGAGCCTTCTTCCCTGCATCTGTGCTCAGCTGCATGGGACAGACCAGCTCTGCACCCTGCAAGAGATTTTTATTGTATTATTTTACCTAACAAGAACCTCAGAGGTGAGGCTGGCTCCTGGCTTGGTGGGTGCTAATCCAGTGTCTTTGTCTTTGCTTTCTCCTTGGTCCTGAGGCAGTCATCTCACAAAGTCCCAGGATGCTGCAGGACAAGCAGAGTGGCAGGTCCCCTCAGTCAGCCATCCAGGGATAAAGCTCTCTCCCCAGAGTGGCCAGTGCGGGTCACCTGCCCACCTCAAACCATTAGCCCTTTGCAAACTGGTGGAGACCAGGGCTTTTCAACCTTCTGTCGATACCAGAATCGTCTCGGGAGGTTTTCACGTTTCCCGAGATCTAGTCCCTTGCTGAAGGGATTTGGTTTCAGTTGCATGTGAACCAGGCATCCCAGTGGTTGTGATGTAGGTACAGGTGGTCAAGACTCACTTACTGGGCTTAATTAGAAAACACTTTCTAGAAGGAGGGGGGCATTTCCTGGGATCTCACGACTACAACTGAACAGATTTGAAATTTCATGTGATGGAATTGAAGGGAATAGTGCTGTCTACACAGCCATTACTGCCTACAGCGTTTGGATCCAAGTGATGGTGTTTGTGTCTTAGGATTCCAGGTCACATGTCACTTTTTGTTTGTACAGATGGGAGCAGCTTCATTCTGAGGTCTTACCCAGTCATCAAGTCCCAGACTAGATTGAGAGGTTTTATTTCCTTTCCCAAAAATCCTTATGCCTTCTTTCTTTCTCCGTGAACAGGGTGTCCTGTTCCCAGTCCTGAGCTGGTCCACCAGTTGGAGCATGGGCAGGAGCTACGGATGGTGAAGAAGGACCTCTCCCAAAGCACCTGTCCAGGTAGGAGCCACAATGGGGACAAACGGAAGACCCCAAAGCCTGGAGACCTTCACGAGACCCTGGCCATGGATCCATGGGGAGACTCTTGTTGTGGCCTGTCTGGCAGTTTGGAAGCCATGGAGCCTTCGACCACAGTCCTTTTGACCTTGTGGAAGATAGAGCTGTATGAGCCAGGATCTGTGGGCTCAGTCCCTGCCTTGCCGATCACCAGCTCCGTGGCCATAACGAAGTTGCAGAATCTCGTGTCTTTGCATAAGTGAAAACTAGCTTCCAGATCAGACTCCAGAATCACAACATTCAGAATATAGAGGCTCTTTTTCTTAGTCACAGCAGGGACCAGTGGTCCTCCCAGAGCTCTGAACCACACAGTTATTTGGGGACCCATGTCTGTTCTGTCGTCAGCCTGTGGCTTTCAGGTTGTCCTGACATCCTGCAGCTGGCAGAGGAGAATGGAGAGAGGAAGGGAGGGTATCACACCTGCTCCCACACACACAAGTGCCCCTCACATCCCACTGATGGGACCGAGGCATCTGGGCATCCGTGGGTGTGTGAGGTTGGAAAGTGTGCTGAAGCTGTGTGTGCCATCTGAGAGCAGAGGGTTTGGTGAGTGTAGCCTGCTACACCCGGCCTGTTGCTGGAAGATGCTAAGTAGTAATGGGATCTTTGTCATTGGGTTGTCTGGGGATGTGATGGCGTACTGCTTTAATGCATAAAACTGCTTAGCACAGTGTCTGAGCCATCGTGAGTGTCTTGTGAAAAGCAAGATATGGGCATTACTCATGTTTTATCATAACGAACAACAAGTCTCACATTTTCCACTGAACTCTGAGGAAAAGGGCCATTCTTCTTGTGCAGTTGCTCTCTCCAGCTGTGCTCTGCCTACCATCGTCCCACCTTCTCCATCCATCCATTCCTAAGTGTCCATCAGAAACACAGGCACCCCCTTGTTCTTAGGCCTCCTGTGTGGTGAAGCCAAAAGGTGACATTGATCTCTGCTCCACATGTGAGCTACAGAGGGCACTGGGGCGTCCCATGTGGAGATGGGTGCGCTACAGAGTCATTTCTGTCCCTCTCTTGGTCCCTTGGGCTGCTCAGCCAGCCTGTGAGTGTCAGCAGCCCCGCAGAGTCTTTTCCCAGCCTTCTGTCCTCTCCTCAGTCCCACTTCTCCACTTGAAAGTCTCAAAGGCCCCAAAAGTCAGCATGCCTGGCAAGGACCCCATGATGTTACTCACTCCTCCCACCGCCCCAGTGTTAGGGAATGGGCCTGTCATTGAAGCAACTTAGACTGGATGCAACTTCGGAGGACTCGCCCCCACTGTCGTCATTCCCTGCACCCAGCCATCCCCAGTCGTTTTCCCTTTCCATCACTTCCATCTCCTGAATCCATCCCCACACACACAGTTCAAGCTGTCTGAATCTTTCCCCCCAGGTGGGGGAGAATGTTAACCGTCTCCTAACTGCTCTGTATGTTAGCTTGTGCCTCGGGTCAGCTCTGTGTCCTATATGAGCAGCCTCCTTGTTGTCCCAGACAGTGATCACTTCCCCAGCCACAGCTGTCTCAGCCAAGGGCCACCAACAAGTTAGCAAGGTTTCCTGTGGAAAGTCAGGTCTGCTTATTTACATCGCTTGCTCCTCACCCCTCCACACACACAAACTCTCGCAGACTCTCATGGACTCTTCTGTCTGGCATCTCCTTTCACTGGTGGAAGAGGTCTTCCCCTACCATAGCTGGTGCCTGAACCAGGGTCTACATCACAGCTTTACGAGGAAATTCTCCCTTCACTTGTATTCTTCACTTACGTGCTTTTTTGTGTGCCTTCATCCTTTCTCTGTTCAACATAAAAGTATGCTCAAGGTCCTCATAGTTGAAGAAAATACCTTAAAATTGCTCCTGTCTCACATTTTATTCATCCACTCCTGGGGCAGTTCATTTCTTTACATCTTTTCACTCATAGTCAGTGCTGCCTGGAACATTCGTGTGGACTAGGCATCTTGCCCTGGTTAGGGGAGTCTTTGCTTTTTCTTGGTTTGGGGTGGTTGGATGATAGGCTATGCAGACTTCAAGCTTCCAGGATCATGACCATTGTTTTCTAAGAACCCTAGATCAGTCTACACTTCTCCCAAGAGACAGTGCTATTCCCTTGGTCATGTACTATGCTGTGTTTGCTATTCTGAAGCACCTCAATTTTTGCTTATCAAGGAGACACACAATTGTGTGTCATTTTCTTTAGCACCTGATCATATGATTGTTGGCCAACTTGTATTTTCATCTTTGAAATGTCATTTTCATAACAAATGCGTGTTTTTCTATTAACTTGTTTGCTTTTTGATTTGTAGGGATTCTTTTTATATTCAGATACTTTTATCAGTTATAGATGTTATAGAGTTTTCTGTTTTGTGATTTTGTCTTTTCACTGTATTTAAAGTTACTTTGTTGAATAGAGGATCTTTATTTTAGTGTAGTCTAATATAGTGACATTCCTTACATGATTAATGATTATTTTTTGTCTTGCATAAAAATCTTGCTTTATGCCCAACATCAGAAGATATTCTTGTTTATTTTAAGTTTTAAAATTTGGTGTTTGACATTTAACTCTTTGAGGCAGCATTTGAGTACAGTATGAGACAGGTCATTCCTTCCTCCACATCACCAGTTTTTCCAGCTCCATTTACTCTATATTCTGTGCTTTACCACCAAGCTACTCTGCCTCCTGATGTCTGCCAGCTTACTGTATGTGTGAGTGTATTTCCTGAGCTCTCCGTTCTTCTTCCAGTGCCTATTTGTTCTCTGTGCCAGTACTACCAAGCCTTAAAATCTGGTATTATCTGGTAGGGTCCTTCTCGTTATACTCCTTTTTCTCCCCTCTGGTTGTTCATGCAGGTCCACAGTCAGACTGTCACGTTCCATGGTAACCAGTTGACACTTTACAGAGAATTGTATTGAATTTATGTATTCATTTGGGTAGAATCGTTGGCTTTTTATTATTAAATCCTTCACAGATGAACTTCATCTTGATTGATTAATTGATTTTAGAGAAGGAGAGGGGGAAAGAAAGAGACATCGATTTGTTGTTCTACTCATTTATGTACTTACTGGTTGATTCTTGTGTGTGCTTTGGCTGTATTTTGCCAGTCTTCGCCAAACCATTCCTTAGGTATACCAGACTCAATATGTTCACCTCAGTCCTGCTCTCCTTATGAGCCCTGCCCTAGCAGTCCTCACTGTCCCATCTGTCCATCCCAGATTCTCCTCTGCACTGTCCTCTCATTCTCTGCAGTGCTCTTGTACCTTCTGTCTCCCATGCCTGCTGTGCCCTTCCCCCTTTCTCTTTGTGGTAGCTGTTATGGTGCCAGTGGGACTCACATCATGGGTACCTCTCATTGGAAAGCCCTGATTTTTCCTACACAGTGTTAGCCAAACTAAAGGTGAAGGTAAAAGAATCCAAGACGTCCCAGGCCTTCTTACATTAGCTTCAAGTTCAGGCATTTCCCAAAACCACCCTCAGGTTCAATTATTTGCTAGAAAGATTCAGAAAATTCCCCAAAACCCCCTATACTCACTATCATATTTATTATGGACAAAAGGTCCATATTAGAAGAGATGTGGAACGTAGGGCTAAAAGTGTTCCAAACACGAAGGTTCTATATTATCAGCCACTTATCTCCCCCTGGTATTGACATGTAGAAGTATGAGCATGCAGCATCACACACCCAGGAAGCTCCCCAGAGCCTCATTGTCCAGATTTTCCTTGTGACTTCATTTCACTGAGTCTTTGCTAGTGGGACTCAGTCTCTAGCCCTCCTTTCCAGAGGCTCCAATACCTGTGGCTCAAAGCCCCACCTTTCTAATTACATGGTTAGTCTTTCTGATATGGCCAGACCTTACTCAGAGTCATCTCCTTACCATAAACTGTGTAAGGGCCCATAATGAGTTATCTGTCATAAACTATCAGGTGTGTTTCTTGGGGCCCTCCATGAAGAACCCAGACAAGTCTGTCATTCTGGAAATACTCCTTGGAGTTGGGAAAAAGATTACACTTCCCTTTGGGGGAATTACCTTTGCATTATACACTTCCTATCTTCCATCTGGGCTGCATTAGATATCCTTCCCAAGTTTTCATGTAGCATCATGGGATGCGCTTGCTCAGAAGAAACTCGGAACACACAGAGTCATTATTGTGTACAGCCATGCCCAGCCTGGAATTGTGGCATTGTGCCCACTCCAGATATTCTGCCCTGTCACCCAGCCACTCCTCTGGTTGTCAACAGTCCAGGAACCAAGAGAGAAAGAGATTGCAATCTTGGGATTCAGAGGTAGCAAAACAGCACACAGTGTAATACTGATTTTGTTTCTTCTGTGTTGGCATTACTAACATACCTTTTTGTGTATTGGATTTCTTTCAGGTGACAAAATAAAACTCAGGACCACAGAACCTACCACCTGTGAGCCTGCCCTACCCGAGAGATTCTCACCCCAGGAACAACTAATACAAAAAGTTGCAGGGGACTCCCACGTGGACCAGACCAATGATCAGGATGGGCCATCAGAAGTGTCTATGCAGGAAGGATACTTGAGAGCAGGGATAGACCCCCCAAGGGAGAAGCTCCCAGGGAGCCCTGAACATGGAGGCTTAGGGTCAGCTAGCAGTGTGCATTCGGGGAGTGTGCGGGAGCCAGTTCTTTCGGGAGGTGCTCTCCTTGACCATGACTCACATGAATTTGATAAACATTCCATGATTCAGGAAGAGGAAAATATCTTCAAATGCAATGAATGTGGGAAAGTGTTTAACAAGAAGCATCTTCTTGCTGGACATGAAAAGATTCACTCTGGAGTGAAGCCCTATGAATGCACCGAATGTGGGAAAACGTTTATTAAGAGCACGCACCTCCTTCAGCACCACATGATCCACACAGGGGAGAGGCCCTATGAGTGCCTGGAGTGTGGGAAGGCCTTCAACCGGAAGTCGTACCTTACCCAACACCAGCGGATTCACAGTGGAGAGAAGCCCTATAAGTGCACTGAATGTGGAAAGGCCTTCACCCATCGCTCCAATTTTGTCTTGCATAAGAGAAGACATACTGGAGAAAAATCCTTTGTCTGCAAAGAATGTGGGCAAGTATTTCGACACAGGCCAGGATTTCTTCGGCATCACATCATCCACAGTGGTGAGAATCCCTATGAATGCTTTGAGTGTGGCAAGGTCTTCAAACACAGGTCATACCTCATGTGGCACCAGCAGACTCACACAGGGGAGAAGCCCTATGAGTGCAGCGAGTGTGGGAAGGCCTTCTGTGAGAGTGCAGCCCTCATTCACCACTATGTCATCCATACTGGGGAGAAGCCCTTTGAGTGCCTGGAGTGTGGGAAGGCCTTCAACCACAGGTCATACCTCAAGAGGCACCAGCGAATCCACACTGGAGAGAAGCCCTTTGTGTGCATGGAATGTGGCAGGGCCTTCACCCACTGCTCCACTTTCATCTTGCATAAGAGGGCCCACTCTGGAGAGAAACCTTTTGAGTGTAAAGAATGTGGGAAAGCCTTCAGCACTAGGAAAGACCTTATACGACACTTCAGCATCCACACTGGAGAGAAGCCCTATGAGTGCAGTGAGTGTGGGAAGGCCTTTAACCGCAGATCAGGCCTCACACGGCACCAGAGGATTCACAGTGGAGAGAAGCCCTATGAGTGCATGGAGTGCGGGAAATCCTTCTGCTGGAGCACTAACCTCATTCGACACGCCATCATCCACACTGGAGAGAAGCCCTACAAGTGCAGTGAGTGTGGAAAGGCCTTCAGTCGTAGCTCATCCCTCAGTCAGCATCAAAGGATGCATTCTGGCAGAAACCCTGTTAGTGTAACTGAAGTGGGAAGACCCTTCACAAGCGGGCAGACTGCACTTACTCTCCGAGAACTCCTGCTAGGGAAAGACTTTTTGAATGTAAACACTGAGAGAACTCTTTTGCCAGAGAAAACATCTACCACGGCATCTGATAGTACATACCAAAGAGAAACCCCACAAGAATCTTCACTATGAGAAAACCTTTGTTGTTCATCATCACTTGTCACAGGAAGACACATTTTAGAAACTGACGTAGCCTAGAGCCTTATTCTTCATCTGAAAATTCACCTATAAGGGAGTGATCAGCCTTACTGTGCACCAAGGAAAACCTCCCCTTCCACTTTTTTACTTAGTTTGCAGAGCGGAGTATCTCAGGAATTTTTTTTTTTTTTTTTTTAAAGAAATAGACTTAGAAAAGAAAATGCAATGAGACTTCTCTGTTAAGCCTGTAGCACTTTGTCATGGATTACCTAGTTTACTTGGGGCAAGAATAATGTTGTTTTAGGGGTAGAGGGCCTTGATCTTCATGTATTTTGTATACATTCATGGCTATCCAATGTTAAGAGAGTTAGACAGTTGAGGGTGGGTATTTAAGATGATAAGGATACATGTATAAATGAGCATATTTTATTGTACCAGTTAAGATTATTAAGGCTTTGACTTTTAAAAAAACCATTCTCTTTGTAGTTTTAAAACCTAAAACTTACTTAATCCCAATTTCTTTTATTTCTGTAGCTAGACTGGAAATCTTAAAATTGAGTAAAGTGATTCCTCTCTGTTATTTAAAATTGACTTAGCTTTCCTAATTCCTTTAACTTTTCATATAAATCTTAAGATCGTCTCTTCTTACCAAAAAAATCTTACTCTCATTTTATAGAAATTTATTTCACACTGTAGGTCAGTTTGAGAATTGGCATCTTGAACAAGTACATGATATGACTACATTTATTTAAGTCATCCTTGATTTATTTTGTTAGCATTTTGTAATTTTCAATATCCAAGTTCTGAAAATTTTTGTTAGGGTATCTAGGCTTTTGTTTTTGAGTGATAGTAAGTGTCATTGATTTTAAGTTTTTATTTTCCACGTGCTCTTTGGTAGTACACAGAAGTGTAATTGCTTTTGGGGTGTTTTGGTATCCTGCAGACTTGCTGAAGTCACTTATTATTAGCCATTTCTTTAGATAGAACCTTTGGGATTTTCTGCCTAGAAATGTCAGCTGCAAATACAGTTTTATTTCTTCCTTTTCAATTTTACCTAGCATTTCCTTTTCTTATTGCACTAGCTAGGCCTTCCAGTGTGAAGTTGAATAGTAGTATACTAAGAAGGGACACATTCTTGACTGGTTCCTGATACTGGGGGGAACATTCAGTTTTTCATCATTAAGTATGATAATAGTTGTAAGTTGTTTTCATAGTTTTCTTACCAAGTTTAGAAAGTTTCCCTCTATTCTTAATTTGCTGAGGTTTTTTTTTGTTATTATGAATAAGTATTGGATTCTGTTAAATGCTTTATTTTCATCAGTTGATTGATGATCTGATTTTTTCTTTAGCCTATTATTACAGTATTGCAATGAGTTTTGAATATTGAACCAGCCTTGCATTCTTACAATAAATCTCACTTGGTTGTGGAGTATAATTCTTTTTATACAGCGCATTAATATACCATATTAAAGCATTCCATTTGATTATTTTTTGTTGAAGTTTTCTACTAATTTCTTGACTAATGATAATGAGTAGTTTTTTTGTTTTCTTCTAACTCACTCTCTGGTTTTGGTAAGTATGGAACTATTGGGAATATATATTTCATGTTAGATAATGGATAGTTTGTCCTTTTCAATGAATTTTTACATTCCATCTAAATTTTCTATTTTGTTTGTAGCCCTATTTGAAGTAATTTTTTTAAGGTTTATTTATTTTCAGAGAGAGCGGGAGGAAGAAAGAAAAGGAAGCAAACAGATGTGTGAGAGACACATTTGTCAGTTGCCCCTCCTACATCCCCAACCCGGGACCTGTCCGCAAATGAGGCATGTGCCCTGACAGGGAATCGAACCAGTGACTTTACACTTTGCAGGACAATGCCCAACCCACTCAGCCACGCTGATCAGTGCTGAAGTAATCTTTTATCTTTTTAATGTCAGGAGAATCAGTACATATCTAATTTTATTCCTCATTTTGGAAATGTGTTGTCTTAGACATTTATCAATTTTATCGATCATTTGAAGAACGAGAACTTTATGGCATTGGTTTTTCCCTGTTCTTGTTCTGTTTTTAATTTCACTAATTTTTCTTCTGATCCTTATTCTTTATTCTACTTTGCTTTACTTGTATTTTGCTGTTTGTATTTTTTGAGGTGAGTGTTGAGATTATTGATTTGAAATGCTTTTCTTTCCTATTGTAAGCATTAAGTGTGGTGTTCCTTGAACGATGTGGGGTTCAGGGGCATCAATTCCCCCCTCTTCCCCCTACACAGTTGAAAATCAGCATAAAACTTAGCCATCCACATACACTGATTCCCAACTGCAGATTGAAAATACAGTTGGCTCTTGAACAAGGTAAGACACCTGCATGCGAGTGGACCCGTACATTTCAAACCTGCATTGTTCAGGGGTCACCTGTACTATAAATTTCTCTCATGGCACTGTTCTAGCTTCATTCCATAAGGTTTCATATGTTTATAACAACTGATGCAGTTCTAAATATTTCTTTATTCCTTTAGAGACTTCTCTGTGATCCATGGATAATTCAGAAGTATAATGTTTTATTTCCCAATGTTGGGGCATTTCATACTATGTTTTTGTTTCTGATTTCTAGTTGGTTTCCCATTTGGCCACATGTTAAACTAGTTGAGGGTTTTTTTGATTGTTTTTTATGACCCAGGATATGGCTTACCTTCTTGAATGTTCTGTATGGTGCTTGAAAAGAATATTCGGCAGACATTGGATGGGGTTTCCATACATGCCTGCCCAATCCTGTTGGAAGTATCATTCAGATTTTCAATATACTTGCTGATTGTTTTTTTTGGGGGGGGAGGGGGGTGATAGTATTTCTGTCAATCAATGAAAGAGGGGTGTTGAAGTCCTGCAGTATAATTGTGGAATTGTCTTTCCTCCTTTAAGTTCTATCAGTTTTAACTTCATGTATTTCAAAGTTTTGTTGTTCAGTGCATACACATTCAGAATCACTATGTCATCTTGGTATAATGACCCTCTTACCATTATGTAATCCCTCATTTTACTTCTGTTCATTTCCTTGCCTTTGAAGCATGCTTTATCTGGTATTAATATAGGCAGATCTGTATATTTTGAATAATGCTTGCATGGTTATATATATATATATTTTTTAAGATTTTATTTCTTTTTAGAGAGGGGGGAAGGGAAGGAGAAAGAGAGAGAAAGGTTAATGTGTGGTTACCTCTTGCATGCCCCCTACTGAGGACCTGGCCCACAGCCCAGACATGTGCCCTGACTGGGAATCAAACTGGTGACCCTTTGCTTCACGAGGCCACGCTCAATCCACTGAGTTACACCAGCCAGGAAGGTTTATATTTTTTTTATAATTTTCTTTTCAGTCTTATCTATGTTACTAATTTGAAGTTTCTTATAATAACATATAGTTAGGGCATGCTTTTTATTCACCTGGCTGCTTTCTGTCTTTTAACTGGTATGGATTTAGATCTTTTAAATTTAAAGTGATTATTAATATGTTAGTGATTAAGTGTAACATTTTATGATTTCACTTTTTTGGTGTTTCTTGTGTATTCTTCTGTTTTCTGATGGTCGTTTTTAGTTTTCTTAAGTTTTTATTTTTGCCTTCCTGTGGGTTTCTCAAACATATTTTAGAACTCCATTTGATATAGCTATAATATTTTTTGAGTTGGTATCTTATTTTTAGTGATTAGGTACTGTATTGTATAACATAACATTACAGCCTTAACTTTATCATCAACGTAACCCTTTGGTGTGTAGAAACCTTAATTCCATTAGGTTCCTTTACACTTCCCTATTCTTATCTTCAATAATATAATTGTTGTAAGTATTCCCTCTTCGTACACTGAGCGACATAGTGGATATTGTTATAATTTTGTCTTAACTGTCAAATGCTTTTTACAAAACTCACTATTCATTTTACTAAAATAGATCAAATCATGCTAATTTATCTGCTAATTACTTTTCTCATTTCACAGTATATCTTGGACATCCCTATAGGTTGAGTGCAGTAAACGAAATTTTAGCCTCACTTGAGGACATACTCATTGACATTTTTAGAGTGCAGTAAACGAAATTTTAGCCTCACTTGAGGACATACTCATTGACATTTTTAGAGAGTGGGGAAGGAGGGAAGCAGAGGGAGAGAAACATTGATGTGAGAGACATTGATTGGTTATCTCTCATGCGCAAACACACAACCTGGGTATGTTCTCTGACTGGGAATCGAACCCCTGACCTCCCAGTTTATGGGACAATGCTCCAGTCAACTGAGTCACACTGGTCAGGACCCAGAGTCACTCTTTAATGGCTGCATAATGTGTGTAGAAAATACAGTATCTGGGTTGGAGGTAGGGAGGTTAGAGAAGCGATAAGACGTGTCTGTTTTTAGGCATTTTTGAGGTACCTGAACATCTCAGTGAATCTCACTATCTTCTGACTTGTTCAAGCCACACCTTGCAGCCATTTTTCTTTCATCATCCTGCATCCAGCCACTGTCTCATTTTGTTCATGTTACCTTTTCATTTTCCTCAGCAGACAATATGTGTGTCTTTGAATGGCCACAAATAACAGTGCATTTTTATTCTTATGTTGGGTCCCTCCCAGAGTGCTTACAAATAACTGTGTGTATAGTTGGCACAGTACATGACATGTTATCCTCCAAGAGAGTCTACATGGACTTTTACGTACAGATCTAATTAAGATTTTATTTATTCCTATAAGATTTTAGGAAGATTTTAAGTCACGATAAATGATTCTGTCGGAGGTCCTCAAGACTACCGCAGGTTTGATGATTTGCTAGGAAGGCTGCTATGATTTATTACAGCAAAAGGAATCAAAGCAAAGCCAGCCAAGGGAAAATGCACAAGGACTGAAGTCCACAGGAACCCAGGGACAGTTTTCAATAGCCCTGTCTCAGAAGTCATAGAAGTATGTGCTTAGTTGAAGCTCCACTAAGGAGTTACAACACATTGAAATATCTACTAGGGGAGCTCATTAGAGACTCATTGCCAGGATTTTAGGAGGCACTCTTGTTAGCGCATACCAAATTCTAGGATAGCAGGTGTTCACTATAGACCAGAGTGTTGCCCTGGCTGGTGTAGCTCAGTGGATTGAGCACCAGACTGCGAAGCGAAGGGTCCCTGGTCCGATTCTTGGTTAGGGCACACCCCTGGGTTTAGGGCCAGGTTCCCTACTGCAGGGTAACCACATGTTGATGTTCCCCTCTTTCTCCCTTTCTCTCTGTCTAAAAGTAAAATCTTCTTTAAAAATAAAAAACAACAGTATTTACACAGAAAACTTGGGCACCTGAACCACTCCTTATATGAGAATCATAACTTGGAGGTGTATGTAGGCTTATATGTGCACAGGACCACTGTAACCAAAAAAATCACTAAGTGACAGTAGAACTTCCAGACTGGCCAGTATTTAATTTAGTGATGATGAAGTACAGAGGAAATTGGTGAGAAAGGACCTCACCTCATCCTAATATTGATTGATATACATACCTATGTGTATGTGTGTGTTGTATGTACACCATTAGGACCATATATATGTGCTGTATAAACATGTATATCCTTAATATAGAGGGTGGGGCAAAAGGAGGTTTACAGTTGTATGGAAAATAATAGAATAAACTTTCACGTATACCTGTAGACCTTTTGCCCCACTTTATATGTAATGTAATTTTTTATGTGTGCATAGATAGCATTCTCATCTCAGTGGTAGCTGTTGTCTTCAGCATTACTGCTTACTATTGCAGCTCTTTCTCGTTCATTCCATGTCCCTGCTTTCAGGTACAAGTCCTCATACACTTGAAGTGCTCCCTTCTCACTCTGTCTCCTTGAACCCTGACTTACCTTATCTGTCATCTTGGCTGCCTGCAAGCCTATTTCTCATCTGCATGTTCATTTGTCCCTCACCCTTACTGACTTGTCCTCACACTGGCCTGAGTGTCAGATGACATCACCACTGTGACCTTCCCTATATCTCAGCTTGTTCAACTGCCACTTGGTCTTTCTCCCTTCCCTCCTCCCACCCAGCCTTTAAGAAGCCCTTGGGACTTTATGTGGTATTTACACTTCACCATTTCCTCTTACTCTCCCTCTCTACTTCCCAAACCTCCCTCCCTCGTGACCCTCCTTGCTGCAATGCCACCTTCCACTCTGGCAAAGCACGACAGTGACTCCTAAGTTTATAAATTTTAAGCCCTTGTTCTTGTGCTGGAGACTGGACCTGATCTCATGGACCACTTCATTGAAATACACACTTATACCTTGGTTCTGTGACATCGCGCTCTTCATTTCTCTCCCTTCTCATGTATACCCTTCCTTGATGACTCATCTACCTCTAGCCACCCATTCAGTTTTGAAATTTCTAAAGACTTCCCCAGCCCTTTAATCTCACTATGTGGTCCCTCCTCAGGCCCTATCTGCATTCTTCAGTTATCTTTTCTTTTACTTTGAACAAGTGGAAATTTATTTCTTCACGCCTGACTTCTTGGAGCTCTAGACCTGAATTGGATTGTGTTACTGTTCCCACTTGGGTATTTCATAGGCACCTCAGTCTCCCCTCAGCACTACATGGTATGTTTACTTAGGATAAAAATCTCTGACTTGGCATGGTTACCTCCATTTCTCAACCCTCAGTTACCTCTTTTCTGGGACCCTCTCTTGAAGGCTCCATTTCCTTTTTAAATTTTTTAAAAATTGATTTTAGAGGGAGAGAAACATTGATTTGTTGTTCCACTTTTGCATTTACTGGTTGCTTCTTGTATGTGCCCTGACTGAGGATTGAGCCTGCAACATTGTCATATCTGGATGATGCTGTAACAAACTGAGCTGCCCTGCCAGGGCCACAAACTTTTTAAAATTGAGGCATGCAATACTTAAAAGACTGACCATGGCACTCGCTGGTGTGGTTCAGTGGATTGAGTTCCAACCTGCGAACCAAAGTTTCGCTGGTTTGATTCCCAGTCAGGGCACATGCCTGTGTTGCAGGCCAGGCCACCAGTAGGGAGTACATCAGAGGCAAGCACACATTGATGTTTCTCTCCCTCCTTCTTCCCTTCCCCTCTCTCTAAAAATAAAATCTTGAAAAGGCTGACCATGGACACTGTCTCCAGTATCCAGAGCAGACAAGGATACAAACCTCACCATTCACCATGAGTCACATTGTTAGCATAAATTACATGATCAAACTGGTACAATAGGGTATATAGATTTAGGCATAAAGATCACTCTTTTTTTTAATATATTTTATTGATTATGCTATTACAGTTGTCCTATTATCCCCCCCTTCATTCCCCTCCACCCTGAACACCCTTTCCTACCCACATTCCCCCCTTTACTTCACTCCATGTGTCATAAGTTCTTTGCTTCTACAATTCCCAAACTAT